>JAESUZ010005059.1:1200000-1800000 GCA_017311185.1 Proteles cristata cristata
AACCCTTTCTTCTCATTTTTTTATGGCCAACTTCTTCACAGGGATGGTCTATCTGAAATGCATTTATCTCCTGCAGCTTATCTGACTAAACTACTCTAAGATCACTAATGGCATGTTGTCATATTGAATTGATACTTTTCAGTATCATCTGAACCTTTCAGCAGCATTTAACCTGTCGACCACTCTTTTCTACAAATTGTCTTCTCCCTCGGGTGTCTCTTCTGGCTCTCCTCTTGCATCTCTGATCATTCTTCCTCAATTTCCTTTGTAATATTTACTTTCCTTTACACATTCTTTTTTTCTGCCTTAAGTGTCTGGGAGTATACTGCCTGCTCTAAGATTCTAAGATTTTAAGAAGTTTGGTAATAAAAGGTCATGCATCATTTGTCTATACATCAGTGTTTCAAAATAGTAATGACTTTATTATTAGAAAATAAAAGCAATTGTTTATACCACAGATAATACCATTGATTAAGTAAATCACATGGAAGAGTAATAACTCAAAATGATTCTCTAAATTTTGAGAAGGTAGAGATATTAAAAAATTGTTTTTATTTTTTTGCACTTTCATTAGCTATAACACTAACAAAACTTCTAGTTTCTATTATTTAAATGAAATCATATTTTCCTACTGTCAGTTAGAAACTATTATTCAGTTACTATGTTTTACGGCTTCCATGAAATTGACATTCCTTCAAATTCATTTTTCTGTTGTTTGCTTGTACTTACTTATATTAAAATATTACTCTTCATATCTTGTGGCTACCTGTAAAGAAATTCATTCCAATTTACTGTTTTGCCACTTGCTTTATACCAATTTTTGCTATTATATCTGCATCTGTTATATAAAAATGTATCTTTTTTTTTTCATTTTTCTATCACCATCGTAGTGCTGCATAACAAAACCAAATTATCAATGGTTACAACAATAAACATTTTTCTTTTGCTCACACGTCTATAGGTTGACTGGATGATTCTACTGGGTCACTCAAAAGTCTGTATTTCACAGGTGGGTTGACCGGGGCCTGGCTATTTTAGGATGGTTGCAGGTGGGAAAAACTCAGCTCTCCTCCATGTACTTTCTCATCTTCCAGTGGCTGTCCCAGGTTTACTGTCATTGCAGTGCCAGGGTGCCAGGAATCCTAACAAAAACAGATAAGGCTTCTTGGGGCTAGAAGTGGCACATGGTCACTTCTGCCACACTCTGTTGGCCAGTATGATTCACAAAGTAGGTCATATTTAGGATGGGAAGATATATTTCATCTGTCACTAGGAGTAGCTTAAGAGCATATGGCCAAGGGTGTGGATAAAGGAAGCACTGAAAATTTGGGGTTATTTGTATAATCAATTTATCACAGTGATCAATTTTATTTTATGCTCTGCCTTGGTTTAAAGTTACACATATCTACTGAATGTTGTTATCTGAGAATTTATTTTGTTACATTGTGTGCTATACAGACACATCATATTCACATATATATATATATTAAAAGATGGATATAAGTGTATCTATCAGTATGTGTTGTGTGTACAAACCTCACATACATGCATACACACATAAATATTAGTATATAAAGTTTTACTATTTTATACAAGTGGTAGGCTATTATTATTACTACTACATTCTAAGAACTTATAATTTTGTATTAGACTCAGTTACACTATATTTACTTGAACAAAAGCTTTCCCTAAAGAATCAATTTTAAATCATTTTCAATACATGTATTATTTTAAAATTAATTTTTTCTGAAAATAACCAGAATGTATTCTGAAAAAACATTAGCACATGTCTTCTATAAGTGTATAGTCATATATAGATATGAATATAGTTTCTTCTTTCCCCTTTTTGCTTGAAAAGATTTGCCTTTACTTGCTCATTTTTTGTATTTTGGTTTATGGAGCCTTGCTGCTATTTAAATGTCATCATATTGGACATTAAGAAAAACAGAGGAAAGATCATTAAAACCATGATATTAAAATCCCCCAGGTCCAACTATCCACTATCTCTGGATCTATGGCCAGACACTAGGCGGTACCACTGCCAAAGGAGTAGGATTTCTTTGAACAAAAATATCTCCGAAATGGGTGCAAAAGTTATATCTGTAAGTTTACTCCCTGTACCTCATCACTTGTTATGAAGATGGAGGGGTGGGTGAAGTTTGCCAACCTGGGAACAGGTAACCAAACATGAACAAGGGCAGAGCACCTGGGTGGATCAGTTGGTGAAGCGACCTACTTGGGCTCAGATCATGATCTCCCAGTGGTGAGTTAGAACCACATTGGGCTCTGTGCTGAAAGCTCAGAGCCTGGAGCCTGCTTCAGATTCTGTGTCCCACTCTTCCCTGGTCCTCCCCCCTCACACTCTCTCTTTCTCTCAAAAATAAATATTAAAAAAAAATTTAAACAACAACAAAACATGAACAAGGACATAAGTGATATAAAAATTTATGAAAAGTTTTATAGATGAGCCTGGGGCCTTGCATCCCCTGTTCCCAGGAGCTAATGACCATTAGGGCACTATTAGATCAATAAATTCTAAGACTCAGCAAAGCAGACTGACTCGCTGCTTCAAATCAATGGGAAGCCCTAATTACTAACATTACTCCCACACAAGCCCTTCTCTCCATTTCTTCCAATGATGTCTTGACCAAGGACTTCAGACCAAGTCTTAAAATTAATGTTATTGTCTCTATATACTCACCTACAAAAAGCCACGTTGCCGGTAATATCACCGTCTTGCCTAATGCTTTTCAGCAGCCCTCAGTGCCTATGTAATAAAATCGAAGTCATATTATCTCCCACCACCTCTCAGGTGTTTCTATTTTTGTTTACACCCGCCCTTGTCTTAGATTGACCTTCCTTACTCAGAGTCCCTGGTATTGCTTTTAAGACAAGACCTAAATGAAGCTTTCATGAACTACTCCCCCTCCCACTCTCTACTCCCAGTAAAATCTTCCACTCCCTTTGGTTAGACAGTTCACCACCCTGGCATGGTACCCACAGGACTCCATTGTGTATGTTAATTACAAGGAGGTCTCTCTCCAACCTGCCAGCACCTTGAGAGCAGGAGCCACTTCAAACTTCTATTGTAACCTGAGTACATGATGCGATGTCAGCCATATAGGAATTTACTGTGGTAAGTGAATGGATGAATTCTTAGGACTATATGCCTAACCATTTTGAAAGTTTTCAGTAAACTCACTAATATTTCCTCTTTAAGCAAAAGCTTTCAGTTAGAATTGATATAGTCAACATAAGATTTTCCTAAAATAAACAACTCAGAAAAAAGGATGCCACTTACCACAAGCATAATAGTGTCAAGATATGGCTAATTAATAAAACCAAGGAAAGACATCAATAACTGAATCCCTCTGTATTAAACTTATACAGTATTTAAGTATATTCTCAGAGGCTGGGGAAATAATTCTTATTTTCTGTAGGCATTATAAAAAATCCATAAATTCCAGGTCTTCAAAAGGGCAGAAATAAACATATTGCAACCAAATTATTTTCCGTCCTTTTCAAGAAGCTCATTCTTCTTGAAAATTGTAGTTTTCTAGAGTATAAGAGCATGAGACCCCCCCCCCTATAGTTTTAAGCCTGAAACTGTAATAGTACTTGTTAGACTGGATATCCCTGAGAGAGTTGAGCTTGAGACAAAGGCTTGTGTGCAGGTAGTTTAATTGAGAGGTGACCCCAGGACACAGAAGGGAAGGATTGGGAAGGATGAAACAGGGCCAAAGGGATCGCAGCTGTAGGGATGTGTAATTGAATTGGCCACTGCTGCAGGCAACTGGTGCTGAATCCTGCCAGGACCTTCTGAGCAGCCTCATTGAGATGCGTGTCATAACTGCCTGCCTGGGGGAGGTAAAGGGGAAACGTTTATTCATTGGCTTTTGCCCCTGTTGGTCAAGGGTGGCCCCTCAGGCAAAACTCCCCATTAACTCCTCCCCACCCCCAACACACACTCACACTCCTGGTTGCTTATGCCTGAGTGTTGAGCCAATTCTCATGGTTAGGTATCTCACTCAAGGAAGCTCTATGACTAGTAGAGACAGGAACTGTCATATATTGAGATGATTACACCATCAGATTACACCTGCACAAAACTGGTTAGAGCTTGCAGAGAACTGGTCATTGTAGTAGCAGCTGGAATAAAAGGGAGATAGTGGTACAAAGGTATGCTTGATATACTCAGGAGCTATGCCCCTACACCACCCAAGTTTCTAATGTATTCAATACACTTTCTGGCATAATACATCATAATACTTATGTTTATTATTTAACAAACTTCTGAATATAGTGTTCTGTCTAGATATCCAGTTACCTACTGTAAGATTTCCTATTATTTCTGTTTCTTTCCAAACTATGTTCCTCTCCTTCATTAATTGAATGGTATCTAACTCACACAAGAAATATAATGGAGTATTCATTAATTTACTCATTCAAACAACATTTATTATGCATCAGATCTGTGCCTATCACTGTGCCACCTGCTGGAAATACGGCATGTACAAGGTATAATTGCCACCCTAATCTAGGAGGGGAAGTACACAGGAAGCTCTGCCATTTTGATGGAGCATAAGTGCTGTAACATAAGATTAATGGAATCCCAGTGGCCAACTACAGAGGGGGCACCGCTCAGCAATGTATGGTGGGAGAAATGAAGCTCAGGATGCAATTCCAAAAGGAAATTTGGAGAATAAATTTAAGTTAGCTAGATTGGCGAGATGAGGAAATAAACTCCAGACAGGAGACATGCTATGAGTTCTGGAAACTACAGTGGGTCTGCGCAGCTGAACCCACTGGGCAAGGAAGCTACCAACAGAAAATGTACATGAAGGGGAAAACTAGCGGTCTCTGTATATCAGACCATGATTTGACTTGAGGGGCAGAAAGGTTGGATTTTAAAAGGAGTCCCATGATCAGATTTGTAAATAACCATATATGTGCCTAAGGATACATTACATGGAGATTATCCCTGTGGCATCATTCACAATGATTAGCAAACTGAAACCAAATGTCTAACAATATGGTTCTAGTTCAATAATGTATGGGTGGTTTTAAAAAAATTAGTATCATGTTTTCAAAGAATATCTAATAATATGATTAGATATCATATGATTAGATAATCATAATAATATGATTAGTCACCATAAAGCAATTGAATACAGAAGTTTATAAAAGAAAAAGGCTACTGTACGATCTGTTATTTACTAATAGATGTTTAGATGCATGATGCATGCATGCACGGATGAATGGCTACATGACTAGGAATCTAACCAACATCGAATAGCGTTACGTCTGAGTGATTGGATTATGGATAGTAGAGTGTGCATGTGTGTGTGTATAAATATATATGTAGGCATATGTATATCTCAATTTTATAAATTATAAATTATAAATATATATTTATAAATATAAATATTCTATAAAGAACATATATTTTATTCTATAACAAATAAAAATAAAAGTTGTTTTTAAATACATTATTGTTTTTTCCCAGATTACATATAAAGAAATTGAAGCATAGAAAGGTTCTGTAACGCCTACAATGTTACCTACCAAGATGAGCAAAAATATCAGGATTGAAACTCTGATCTCTAAGTCCCTAGTCGGGTCTTTACTTGCTATACACTTTAATTGTCTGGAAAATTAAAAATTGATAAAATCTGTCTAAACAGTGTTGAACTCTACTTCAGTTAAGACTTTTTCCCTCATTTGTATATATTAAAAACAACTTCCATTCAAATGAAATAGAAAAAAATGTTAAAAGCTTTTCTAACTGTCAGAGTAATATGAATGTAAACAATGTGAAAGAGCCCTTCAGAAGGCTTAATCTAAACAAACAAAAAAAAATTAAGAATTCAGCCTTGTTTCACTTTTTCCCCAGAAGATAGACTCATAATTAAACTTTTCACCTTTCCAAATTACTGACTCTGTATCCTGCACAGTGGGTGGTTTTCTTTCCAGACATTCTGACTTGGAACAATGTATAAAGCAGGAGTCCCTGAATGGAATTTATAGCTAAATTTAACTAGGCATATTTTAATAAGATTAGCATATCTTTGTTTTTCAACACTAAGTACCTTGCAATTAACTGAATTTAGACAGCATATTGTTTCATCAGAAGTGAGATTTGAAGCCTTAATTTCCATATTTATTGATGTTGTATGTGGAAAGAAGTCTGAGTAAAAATTCTTCTGTCTGCCCTAAAAGAGATTTTAAGAAGGAAAGTGTGTTAACCTTTCCAGGAAACTCATGTAGACACAGAATCTCACCTAGTCAATTCTGAGTTCTGGAAAAATTCCACGTGACTTTTGCTGGGGGGAAAAATAATTAAATAGGAATGCCAGGATGTTACAACTATGGATACTCTGTCTAGACAGAAAAGAACTCAAAAGTTGTGAGTGAGAACATGGCAGCATGTAAGGCTGTCCACGCTCCCCTTCTCCCCAATACAAAACACCTATGAAACAATATTGTTGGACACTTTTGTCTTCTTCATTACCAGTGGTGACCAGATAAAAATCCTCAGTATAAACAATCCAATTCAAAATTGACCAAGGCTCTTCAAAAACATTTCTACAATGTAACCACAAAACTTGAATTTTCAATAATCTAGAAAAATCAGTCACAAGGGACAGAAAAGATATTCTTTTCACATCTCCAACTTTTCCATCTTGGAAAGTATACTTATAAGAAGACATCCAGTTAAGAGTGCATCTACATAGGCATTACCCACCGAGAACTACCTTGAAGGGGAGAAAATTAATTTGGCAAATTGCTCAGTTCCTCACTAGAAGCTGTGAACACAGCAGTTGGTCACTGGAGGGACAGGCTCTGTTTACTGAAGGTAATGAGTGAAAGACGAAGTTCCTCCCAGGTATGGGGACTGGCTTTTCATGGGGCCACAACCAAGAGATGTACAGAAATCTCCCTCCTCCCTCCCTGAAGCCAATTAGCAGCAATGCTGCATGTAAATAAACCCAGGAGGAGGCAAAAAGAAGTGAAGGGAATTAGAGCTGCAAGTTATCACACACAAATAGCTATATGTCAATAATACAGTATATGAGATAATGAAAGGAATTCAGAGAACACCAGAATCAATATTGCCTACATGTATAAGTCAACATTCTTAACATCTTATTAGATGAAATAGGCTTCTAAATATGAAAGCAGTGCCTACCAAAATCAAGCAAATAAATCATCTTTGCTCAATAAAAAGTTAGACCTCTTTAGAATAAACACACTCTCAGAAACTAACATATCTCAGAAACTAATTGAAACTTTTAGTGGAAGAGTTGAAATAAACATTAAATAGCATTTAATGGACTAAAAATGTGGCTACAGGATAGGAAAATTGAGTGAACTCAAAGTTAAATATTTACAGAATTCTCACTATAATATCCAAATATTTAACAGAAAATTAATTTATCAAATAAGGAAAGTTTTATGTATATATTTCCCTGACATATGGGAAATGTTTTGGCAAATTACATATTCTTGACTTTACTTTCCAGAATATTTGTGTCAGACCAATTGTTTTGCTTTCAGTTGCTGCCAATAAGTACCAGTCATCATATAATTAGTTTGTGAAATGTTTTAATAGTTTTCTGAGTTTTAGCCAATTATTTTATCTAGTGTACTGCATTGTTCACTGAATTGGAAGAAAAATTTAAATGTTAGGGGCAAAATATTTTACACTTGCATGGTTGCAATATTATTTCACTAACTAAGAATTCCAGCACTTAACAAAGGGCATGTGATGCTCTGAATGTCATAATTTAAAGAAGAACCCCACACACACCTCTGAATCAAGAAACTTTATGGAAATCACTCTACAGCCCATCGTAGTCCAGTGGTTCTGTGATGTCAAGCCAAAAAATCAAAGAAGCTAACATTTTCTCAGAGATTGGACAGTCTCTCAAAAAGTAGAATGATGATGAGTCATAGTTTAAATGAGCAGTGCATACCTGTTTACTTTTTAAATGTGTATTTATTTCTGAGAGAGAGCATGAGCAGAGGAGGAACAGAGAGAGAGGGAGACAGAAGATTCTCAGAGCGATCTGCACTGACAGCAGAGTGCCCAATGCGGGGATCAAACTCAAGAACCATGAGATCATGACCTCAGCTGAAGTCAGACACTTAAATGACTGAGCCACCCAGGCACCCTAGTGCACACCTTTTTTATCCTTGTAGGAAAACAGTTTTCTTTAGAGATCTCGTGAATAATGGTGTATGTGTGTGAGTGTTCTACAGTAGAACTGTACATGTAGTCACACAAGAAAAAGAGATTGGAAAAGAAAAGCACAGAATTTTTAAAACTCCAAATTGATACTTAAGTGAAAAACTATATTTAAAAAATTTTTGTTTTGTCATAGTAGTTTAAATTTTTTCTCCAAGATAATAAATCAATCACATAAACATAGCATTTGGCACAGAACAAAGAATCAATAAGAAACTAATATTACAGAATTATCATCACTAATATTCCATGGTTTCTGAAAAAATTATATAACTGTTATTACGACACTAGAATTTTCATTCTTAGTTTCTGTTTATTTTATTCTAATTGATTGACAAAATGATCATCCTTTGCCCTGCTCTTTGTAAGTTACATGAGCATGCCAAAGAGATAACTTTGGTATTTTGTCTGGCAGAACAACTTTTCCCACAGAACCACAAAAGGGTGGTATAGACAAAGAATAATGAAATAGTCAGTCCCTGTTGACAGTGGACTAACTTTATGTGATACACTGTGGAAACATCAGAAATTTTAGAAGATAAAAATTTGGACTGGATGAACAGGAAGTGACAAAAATTTAATCTCTGCATATATCAGTTTCAAAATTATAATTCACTAGATTCAGGAGGTTTCAAAAAAGAGTACTTACTAACTGAATTCAGACTATATTGAAATCATTTACGAAAAATGATACCATAATATTTTGTGTGGTATTTGCAGACAGAACTCCAAAATTACACAATGTAAAGTTATGCTGGCTGACACTTTGGGCACCATAATAACTAGGCTGGCTGCTATAGTTTTAAAAGGATAAGTCCCAGCAGAAGTTTACCATTTCTTGGATCCCATTTACTAGACTTGAAACATGAAAGGATATATCTCAGGAAGAAAGGAACTGAAGAACTGAACACAGAAGAAAGAAGCAATGTGTTTTAAAGAAGCAGATATAAGGAGGAAAGTTAAAGAAAGACATTGTTAGAAGTGTGAGTAAATCTGAGTAAGTATTGGTCATAAAAAAAGTCATGGCAATAATAATGATGGTGACCAGTTTGGATGATCAAAAAACAATTTGGAACCACAATACTAAAAACAACATCTGAAATGAAGAGGCAATAGAGTCAAAGCAATAAATGTAGGGAATTACTGAAGAGGTGACTAGAGGGGTGCCTGGTGGCTCAGTCCATTGAACTTCTTCTGACTTTGGCTTAGGTCGTTATCTCATGGTTCATGAGTTTGAGCCCCATGTCAGGCTCTGTGCTTACAGTTCAGAGCCTGGACCCTGCTTCAGATTCTGTGTCTCCCTCTCTCTCTGCCCCTCCCCTGCTCATACTCTGTCTTTCTCTGTCAAAAATAAATAAACATTAAATTTTTTAAATAAATAAAGAGGTGAATAGACATCACATTATCCACATATGGATTTATCCACATATGGATAAAAACCATATGATCATCTCAATAGATGTGGAAAACCATTTGGCAACATTCATTCATGATTCTTAAAAAAACCTCTTCGTGTAGGTTTAGAGAAAACATACATAATGAAGGTCATATGTGACAAATCCACCATGAACATCATATGCATTGGTGAAAAACTGAAAGCTTTTCTTCTACGATCAGGAACAAGACAAAGATGCTCACTCTCACCACTTCTATTCAACATAATACTAGAAGTCATGGCAATAGCAATCAGACAAGAAAAAGAAATAAAAGGCATCCATATTGGTAAGGAAGAAGTAAAATGTCACTATTTCCCAATGACATAATACTATATACAGAAACTCCTAAAACTCCACCAAAAAAAACTATTATAACTAATAAATAAATTCCATAAAATTACAGGATACAAAATCAGTATACAAAAATCTGTTGTGTTTCTACACGAATAATGAAGTAGCAGAAAAAGAAATTAAAACAATTCTATTTACAATTGCACCAAAAAGAATAAAATATGTAGGAATAAATTTAACCAAGGAGATGAAAGACCTATACTCTGAAAACTATAAAGGACATCACAAACAATGGAAAGAAATTGAAGGCATTGAAGATGACACAAACAAATGGAAAGATATACCATGCTTACAGGTTGGAAGAATTAATATTGGTAAATTGTCCATTCTACCCAAAGCAATCTACAGATTCAATGCAATTCTTATCAAAGTTCCAGCGGTATTTTCACAGAACTAGAACAAATATCCTAAAATATATATAAAACCATAAAAGACCCTGAATAGCCAAAGCAATCCTGAGAAAGAACAAAGCTGTAGGTATCACAGTCCCAGACTTCAAGATATACTACAGAGCTACAATAATCACAACAGTATGGTACTGGCACAAAAACAGACACATAGATCAATAGAACACAATAGAGAGTCCAGAAATAAACCCACACTTATATGGTCTATTAATGTATGACAAAGGAGGAAAGAATATACATTGGGGAAAAGACAATCTCTCCAACAAACGGTGCTGGGAAAACTGGACAGCTACTTGCAAAGGAGTAAAACTGGACCACTTTCTTACATCATACATAAAAATAAACTCAAAATAGATTAAATACCTAAATTTAAGACCTGAAACTATAGAACTCCTAAAAGAAAACCTAGGCAGTAATCTCTTTGACATCAGCCTTAGCAACATTTTTTTCGAGATAGTTCTCCTCAGGCAAGGAAAACAAAAGCAAAAATAAACTGTTGGGACTACATCAAAATAAAAAGCTTCTACACAGCAAAGGAAACCACCAAAAAAATGAAAAGTCAACCTACTGAATGGGAGAAGATATTTGCAAATAAGGATTTAATATCCAAAATATATAAAGAACTCAGAACTCAAAACCAAAAAAAAAAAAAAAAGAGTGGTTCAATTAAAAAAATGGACAGAGAACCTGAACAGATATTTTCCCAAAGAAGACATACAGATGGGCAACAGACACATGAAAATATGCTCAACATGACTAATCATCAAGGAAATGCAAGTCAAAACCAAAATGAGGCACAACTTTAAACCCATCAGAATGACTAGTATCAAAAAGATAAGAAACAAGTATTGGTGAGAATGTAGAGAAAGAGGAGTCTTTGTGCACTGTTGGTGGGAATGCAAGCTGGTGCATCCACTGTGGAAAACAGTATAGAGCATCCTCAAAATATTAAAAATAGAAATACCATACAATCCAATAAGAATTGGATTATGAATACAAAATATGAATTCAAAAAGATATATCCACCCTTGTTTATTGCCACATTGTTTACAATAGCAAGTTATGAAAGAAACCTAAGTGTCCATCAATAAATGAATGGATAAAAATGATATGGTATATATATAAAAGAGAAGATTACTCAGCTATAAAAAAGCATAAGATCTTGCAATCTGTAACAACATGGGTAGACCTAGAGGATATTATGCTAGCTGAAATAAGTCAGACAAAGACAAAGACCATATAATTTCATTTATATGTGGAATCTAAAAAACAAAACAAATAAAGACAGAAGCAAAATCATAAATACAGGACATAAACTGGTGGTTTCCAGAGGGGAGAAAATAGGGGTGGGTGAAATGGGTGAAAAAGATGAAGAGGTACAAACTTCCAGTTATAAATAAATCATGAGGATAAAAAGTACAGCATAAGGAATATAGTCAATAATATTGTAGTAACATTGTGTGGTGACAGATGATGACTACACTAATCATGGTAAGCATAGCTTAACATATAGAATTGTCAAATCACTATGTTGTCCTCCTGAAATTAATACAAGATTGCATGTAAACTACACTTTAATTTTAAAAAAAAAAGTGAATAGAGATATTGAATAACTTTATTAAGTCAAATATAGATGTTAAAAACTTAAAGTTTGCAAAAAAGAATACAAATGAAATGTGTAACTTCCAGTCTAGTAATGGAGACTTAAAAAAAACTTGATCCAATGAAAGGCAGGAAAGGAGGGGAACATATTCCAGAAAAAAAGGTATGTCAAAGAGAAAGCAGAATAAAGCATAAAACGGCTTTCATCTTTATATGTAAATAAATTATCAAATGTTTCATCCATTCTAAGCTGCACATGCATTCACATTTTAACATCTCTGAAATCAGAACATGTATTTCAACTTATGGTGTTTTAAAATTACTGTTGAGCAGGGAGAAAGTGTAACATGGATGTCAATGACTCTGCATACGTGAACATCAAAGTGCCAGCATCAAAACTTGCACTGGGTGTCAGTACCTCAGAAGAAAAACCTGGAAAAAAATGGTAGAGCGGTATTTTAACTCTTAAGAACCAAACAGCTGTGGGGAGAGAGTGAGAATGTGGTGAATCAAACAGGTTTAACAACATTCCCAAAGCCAGATTCAAAAAGAGGTTTATTCTACATAATTGCAAAGCTAGTGGAAGAGCCAATTCTATTCTATTTTACTTCTTTTGAGAAATGTTGCTTCTGATAGCACAGAGGGTGACAGGGTCTGGCAAACACAAACATTGGTAACCCTAAGTCAAAAACTAATTGAGAAGAATTGGACTCTGAATGCGATGGTTTTTTAGAAATACTTTATTAATTTATTTTGCTTATATTAATGGATAAGATCAACATATTATTTTTAAATATCTGTAACTAATTATAAAAGAGCTCTGAATAAGGTTCAAATAAACATTGGGTCATTGTTTAATTCCTATATTTTTTGTTTCTTAATAGTAACTAAAATGAAGTTGCATCTTATAATCAATCACAGCTTAGATTTGATGAAATATAATATAATAGTAATCATAACAAATGTAAAGAAACTAATTTCCCAGATAAAATACAGAGACTTCCAGATTGTATTTTGAAAATCCAGTTATTTTTGTTAATAAGAGACTCATTGGGGCTCCTGGGTGGCTCAGTTGGTTAAGCGTCCGACTTCGGCTCAGGTCATGATCTCACGGTTTGTGGGTTTGAGCCCGTGAGGGGCTCTGTGCTGACAAGTAGCTCAGAGCCTAGAACCTGTTTCAGATTCTGTGTCTCCCTCTCTCTCTGATCCTCCCCTGCTCATGCTGTCTCTCTCTCTCAGAAATAAAAAAATTTTTTAAATAAGAGACTCATTTAAAAAATAATGACATAGAAAAATTGACTGAAAAAAAGAAAGTAAAAGCAAGGAGGGTGAGGATATCTGAAAAATACTAAAAATAACAATAGCAAAGCCTCATCTAAACAGATAGCCATCAGCAAAATTGACTTTATGGGGGTGGGATGATTAAGAATAAAGAGAGTTATTAACCAATAATGAAAGGAGCAATTCACCAGGAAATCTAACAATTTTGAATCTTTATGCACCCAGCAACACAGCCTAAAATGGAATTACTGGGAAGAACCTAGAAATTCACAATTTTAATAGGAGATTTTAACTAAAATTTTTCAATAATTGATTAAATGATCATTTATAGAACCCTACACACAACAGGGAAAATCATACACTTTTTCACCACACATAGAACATTTACAAAAATTGACATTAGAAGAGCTACAAGTCTCAAAAAAAATCTACATCATACAGAACATGTTCTCTAACCGAAAATGATAAAAATTAGAATTAAAAAACACTTCTGACTAATTCTTGTTCAAAAAGGTAATTACAATAAAAGTTAGATTCAATAAAACCAAATACAAATTCCTTTAAAAGACTAAAAAAATGAACAAACTTCTGACAAGTTAAGAAAACTATTCAAGTGGTACAAATTAGGAATAACGGGGAAACAAAACCCTAGACACAACAGAGTTTTCACAAAACTTTTAACAAAGTGGCCCTGAAATTGAGGAAAATAGATGTGAAAGACCAGGATAATTTTGAAAATGAAGATCAATGTGTCCTCACCTATTAGAAACTAAAGCTTAAAAAACCACAGTAATTAAATTATGTGTTAGTGCAGAGATTGAAAATAGATTAGTGTAACTCGGTAGAACGTAGTAACAAACTTAAGTACATAAGATAGTGTACAGGTATACACTAGAGGTGACCTTACAAATGAAGAAAATTAATGGACTATCAAGTTACTGTATATTCTTAATCGGCAATGCATATGGAAAGAAATAAAATTAGATAACTACTTCACATGAATTACAAAAATAAACTCCATATGGGTTAAAACCTAAATATGACAAGAAAAATCTCAAAACTTTAAAAAACATATATGGTATAAATAACTTTACATGTTAGGGGAGGATTTCTTAAAAGAGACCAAAAAATAAAAAATAAAAGAGAAGACTGATATATCTGAATAGATTAAAAATTTTAAGACTCTGTATTACCAAAGATATAGTAAAGAAAAAAAAAAATAAGCCACAGATTCAGAGAAAACATCTTCAAAGCATAAAGGATGAATATCCAAGACATTTTTAGGACTTTGCCAAATCAAAATAAATAAACGGCAACAGTGCAAGGAGAAAAAAATGGGCAAAGAATAATTTGTGGAAAAGTTAACGCGAATGGTCAAAAAACATATACCATTAGAAAAGAGAACACAGATTTAAACAATGAGCTTTCTTTCTAAAATTAGACCAGTAGTGTGATCTCCCCAGTGTTGGTGAGACTGTGGGAAAATGGAAATTCCTGTCTAGTCTATTTGAAATTAAACAAATTCTATACATCAGCCATTGAATTTCTATGTCAGCAATATAGTTATCTTCTTTACAGAAACTCCTGAATATGTCCACAAGATCACATATGCAAAGATATTCACTGTAACAAAAATGTACAATTGAAAACATGGGAACCACCAAACTACTGGTCAGTAGTGGAGTAAATAATAAAGTGTGGCTTACTCATACAAAGGAATACATGAGCATTTCTCAAATTTTAAACAGAACAATATATTAAGCAACATGATGTTAAGTTTATAAAGCTTTTTACAGGGGCTCCTGCCTGGCTTAGTGGGAGGAGCATGTCTCTTGATCTCAGAGCCCCACATTGGGTGTAGAGATTACTTAAAAATATAATATAATATAATATTATATATATATATATGTATATATATATGTACATATATATATATATATATATATATATATATATATATATAAAGCTATTTTGAAAGGATAGAGATAAGACCACCTACAAAATATTTTAAATCCATTCAAAACAATGCTATATAGTTCATGTATATATGTATGTGTGTGTGTATATATATAAAACATATATATATATGCATAAAAAGTGCAGAAACATTCAAGGGTTCAACTCACAGCATCTTAAAGAGACTTTACTTTTAGGGGGAGTGAGGGATGGGGATGAGATTTTAGTCATATTTGTAAAGTTTTATTTATTTAAAACAGAAGAGATCTCAGATGAAAATTTCAAAATATTGGGGTGCCTGGGTGGCTTAGTCAGTTAAGTGTCTGACTTTGGCTCACAGTTGGTGAGTTAAAGCCTTGCATAAGGCTCTGTACCCCCAGTGCAGAGGGGATCCTTGGGATTCTGTCTCCCCCTCTCTCTCTGTCCTTTCCCTACTTGTGCTCTCCCTCTTTCTCTCTCCCTCTCAAAAATAAACTTTTAAAAATATCAAAATATTAACACACTAAATATGGCTTATGTATTTGTTGCATTTTCTATTGTTTCATAATATAATTTATAATTATAAAATTGTAATTCTATAATATTGTTTTTAAAGGGAAGACAAACCGAAGTATCATAATGGGGGTCAGGTGGGGGATAAACAGAAATTGTATTACTCCCTACATTACAAAATTATTGAAAAATAAGCTATAAGGCAACCAACAGAAGATAAAATACATCTTTATAACCAATGAATCTGATTCTACTGTTTAAAAACACTTATAATAATAGGTGGCACTGAAATGAGCCCCGTCTATAAAACATCACTTGTAATACATATCTTGCAGATTTTCCATGAGGCTTAGACACTATAAATATACAGAAATGGAGATAAAGATAGATATGGAGGTAGTCATGTAGCAGACTTTTGGTTGCTAGCCAACATCCATCTCTACTTCTTTCTTTTCTATAAACACTCATTGTATTTGCATATTCACCATCCTCCACATGCCCAGGTTCTTTGGAAAAAGAACTAATTCCCAGCTCAGGAGATGGGGAAACTTGATTTCTTTAAGCCAGTTGTGGTAATCCCATTTCTTTCACCAGTGATTGGTTTAGGAATGGAGGTCTAGCCCAGTACAGCCATTCATTATTCTAGATTTGGGGGGAAGATGTTTTCCTAAGAAAGGGAAAAGAAAAGAAGTAGCCCCATTGTTGTTTCTTTGTTTGTTTGTTGTACTTCATGGGATGTTGTCCCTGGATGTGAAGTCCAGAACTGCTACAGCCATCTTCTGACCCTGAGGTCACCACTGTCAACACCCTAAGGGAATCAGGACAGAGAAACAGCAAAAACCTGATTCTTCGATGATATTTTTGAAAACCTGTATCAACCAGCCTGGATATCTACCCTACTTCTATACTTCTTGTTCTGTGAGAAAATAAATTTTCATCTTGCATAAGCCAGCTTGAGTAGGGTTAACTGGTAGCCAAAACATCCTAAATGTCAAGCCCAAAGCCTCACACATCAAAGGCATGTGATGATGAATGGCAGTATGACATTATCATTCTACTCCAAACTTATCCATCCAGTCTTCCCTCACTATCCTCCAATACATTACCAACGCAACACAGATCAAACTACTTTCATCCTTATTCCGGTCACTCCTATTCTTAAGTAAAGTGACTATTCTCTATAGTAACTATTAGCATAGAATCCAAACTTCGTTTCCTAAGTAATTTTTATTGCTCACTTGGAGGATTTAGGAACAAGGCTCACATTCATCACTCTGCAATTATGAATTAAAGGTTAGGGTTCATTCTTTAAGCTTTACCTACACTTTTTACTCTAATAAAAAAAAAATCAGGATGTATAGTTTCCAGCAGAAACCTTGGTATTTTATTACCACAAGGCAACCAAACTCCAATAGAATCTTAATGGAAAAAGAATCCTTTCAGATTTTTGACAGATAAAACATAAAGTGAATCTTTTTGTTCTATTTATTTTAAGACTGGAGGACAAAACCAAAGACATCAGAAAATGAAGAGATAATGCCACAAGAGATGTGAAGATAGACATTTTTTGAAATAAGAATCCAGAGACCATGTGGATCCCCACTGGAAAACATAATGATTTAATAATCGACAGGGTAATAGGCCAACAGGTAAAACGAGAATCCTTCCTTCTAAGCCCCTAAAAGTAGCAGAACATGATAAAGCAAATACATCTGAAGAAGAGATTTTTTTCCCCCAAGAGTGACAATAGCTTACTGAGACACAGAGTTACAAATGGGGGTGGGAATAAATAGGTATATCTGGCTTATGTTGGGTGAGACAGGGGAATCTCCTGGTAGAAAACTCTGTCCTAACAAGTCCAGTAATCACATTCTACTAAAAGGTTTGTAAGCAAGATTTAGTAAGCAAGGAGCCTCTTGAACTAGCAGTTACAGAAGAAAGGCAATTGCCAAGATCAATACAGAAATGCTGCTCGATCATTATACCACAAAGATTTTCCTAAGAAGCATGAATGATGGAAAGATAGGAATAATATACAGAAAGTGAAATTGTATAAGGCACAAAATGCTAGAGGAGAGATAAAGAACAAACTTTCATGGGTCATAATTCTCTACACATGGGTTTGTTTGCAGGCACTGGCTGCAGGCAGTTGGACATAACTACAGAAAAGCCATATGGTTCCCCTGGACTCTACGTTCTCTGCAGCTTCTCGCAAGCTTTTCATTACTCAGTGCCACGTGGTTCTGGAAGCCACACAGGTGAGAAATTAATGTTCATCTCTGGCAGTCCTTAACAGTCATGCTTTCCCAGCTGCTTAGTAAGGTGTTCCTTCAAGTAACTGCCCTGCAGGGAGTTTGTGGTGAGACGGGGACATGAGCAAACACTACAAACCACCCAGCTCGTTCTGCCAGACAGCCATTCTCCAACCTGGCCAAGAGGCCCTAAAGGCAACTGGATTTCTGAAAGCAGGAATATACTATCCTTTTAAGCAAAACACGTTGTTCTAGTGAAATAAATAACTGGAATCTTATTAACAGGTCCCACCTGCATGCAGTTGTGGGGAAAGGAGGAGGAGAATAGACGTCAGCTTTACTGGTAATTAACCCACAAAGAGCATGAGAATCATCTTCAAAGACTGTTAGGTTATACCATGTCTGACCTTGGACAGCAGGAGTTAGGCCCAAAGAAATACCAACCTTACTGTGTAGTACAACAGGCTATGGGGTTCCAGCAGAGACCCATGGTTACCTACATAAGGCTGTTCCCCTACCCTGCTTCCTTGCTGGCAAAGTCCTGATTTTGTTCAAATGATCCCTCCTCAGCCAGGCAGGGCTCAGTGTTGTGGCCTGTCACCCAGGAAAGGATGGAGACGCAGAAAGTATTCCTCTCTCTGCCGCTGGATACTGGCATGTGAAGGTATGTATGAGCTGTAACCAGTGATCTGCAGTCACTTTGGAACCATAAGGGAAACTATTCAACACACTGAGGCTAATAGAAAGGACGCTGTCTCTAGAACATCATGGTTTCACAGTATTTGAAAGTCATCACAACTTTGTAGCTATGCTGCCCCCAGATCCCAGGTAATATAAAATAGTGTGTCCTCTGGGTCACTTTGAACTAGCATCTTATTATTGGAAGCTGAAAACTTCTGCTGAACTCTGTCTATCCAAATGTAACCTGCCAAAGGTACAAAATATATTAACCGATTAAAGGCAAATAAAAATGTTTCTGTTCAAGGAATGTTCTTGCTGTTACATGAGCAACTGTAACAAATGCAAAGGCAATTCTCTTGGAGATTTGTAAATGCTTTGTCACATGCTTAGAACGTTAGGCCTCTCCTCAAATTAGCAAACTCCATGATCATTCTCTAAAGCCTCTGCAAAGGTCTTTCCTAGCTCTTTTCAGCACATTTAGTTGTTCCGTAACATAATTTCTGTGTAGTTTGTAAATACTTCAATGAAATGGCTTGTAGTTGCATCTCTGTAGCTGTCCCATTTGAGTTTCCTATAAAAGAAATAATACCTGTGATGGTTCATTTTATGTGTTGACTCGATCACAGGGTACCCTGATATTTGGCTATTATTTCTGGGTGTGTCTGTTGAGGGTCTTTCTGGAAGAGATCAACATTTCAGTCAGTGGACCCTAAAGCATATTGTCCTTCTCAGTGTGAGTGGGCATCCTCCATCCGTTGAGGGCATGAATAGAACAAAATCAAAGGAAGGGAGAATTTGCCCCTTTGTGCCTGTTTGACCTGATACATCAGACCTCTGCCCTGAGACTGGGAATCACACCATCAGCCCCCCTGATTCTCAGGCCTTCGGAGTGAGACTGAACTACACCCTTGGCCTTCCTGAACCTCCAGCTTGCAGATCTAAATGTGGGACTACTCAGCCTCCACAATCACACGAACTAATTCTTCATAATAAATCATATACATCCCATTGGTTCTCTTTCTCTGAAGAACTCAGACTAATACAGTGTCTCATCTATCTTTATAGTTTTAACATTTAACATAGGACCCAGCACTTATTTGATGTGGCAGTTCTAAAATATGGCCTCCAATGTGTTTGAAATTCCTTCCATCTGAGCTGGTTTTTACAGCTTCAACCAGTAGAGTACAGCAGAGAGATGCTGTGTAAATTTGCTGCTAAATCATAAAGAAGGAAGGAAGGAAGGAAGGAAGGAAGGAAGGAAGGAAGGAAGGAAGAGGGAGGGAGGGAGGGAGGGAGGGAAGGAAGGAAGGAAGGAGGGAAGGAAGGAAGTCGGTCAAGTCATATTCACCTGCTTCTCTTGAGATGCTCCCTCTGGGGAGTGCCCCACCACATAAGGGGTCCAAGGAGTCTAACTAGTCTGATGCTGCCACACTGGAAGGTACACATGGAGGTGTTCCAGGTGACAGCCAGCATCAACTGGTAGCTGCATGAGTCAGCCACCTTGGTAGTTAACCCTGTTAAGTCCACAGATGACTGCGGTCCTACAAGGGTAATCCCAAGCAAGATCTGCAAGCCCATCCTAAATTCCTGACCCTTAAAATTGTGAGCACACAAAGAAAGATTATTTCAAACCACCAAGATTTGGGGTCACTGTTATACATCAATAATATTCAGAATAATTGGTACTAAATATTTACTGAATTTGTGAAGAAGAGGTAAAAAAGATCTTCCTCCCAATTAAAAAAAAAATATTTAAGTATAATATCAGGATAACTTCATCCTGTGGTAATTTTCGTGGTCATAGATACATTTCCTATCACTCTGTGCATTAAGAGCTCCAGACATTGCACTTGGTGCCTTTTAGCCTGTAGCTCATCTAACTCTCACAACCTACTGGGGACTCATGCATGTCGTTCCATACTTTAAGCATGAAGAAGTGAAGCTCCGAGAAGCTGTAGGCTGTCCCTGTGGGTACCTATCCCCAGAGTTCTGCTTCTAATGCCAGTTCTGTGGCCCTACAGTATCTAGCTTCCTTCCTCCTTTCCTCCCTCTCAGCCCATACAAAACCACATATCCTTAATCAGTAGAAGAGTTCTGGAGCACTGAAGACAGAATCCTATCAAAGGTAAGGACAGTAAGTCAATTTGTAAATCGACTAACATGTTTTGATAGCATAGTTTGTTCATGGGATAGAATCTCTGTGGGGGAAAAAGGGATAGCTAAGATATGATTCTTGCTCTTTGGTAATTTTCATCCATGTGAAGAAAAAAGACAAAATATATAAAATAAAGAACAGCAGATGGGCACCTGGGTGGCTCAGTCGGGTAAGCGTCAGACTCTTGATCTCTGCTCAGGTCTTGATCTCATGGTTCGTGGAATCGAGCCCCACAGTGGGCTCTGTGCTGACAGTGTGGAACCTGCGTAGAATTCTCTCTCTCCCTCTCTCTCAGCCCCTCTCCTGCTTGCACGCTCTATCTCTCCCACTCAAAATAAGCAAATACAACATTTTTTTAAAAGAACAGCACAAAATAATGCATAATACGTGCTAAATCTGGAATTGTTTCAAGATAATTTTTTTCTCAGTATAACATTCAGACCATTATAAAAACAGAAAATAAAGATTACTCCTAATTAACCCAATTCAACCACAACTATACGTGATATTTTTGTGAACTCCTAGGCTTTTTTCTATACATATATAATAGTATAACTGGACTCAGACCATATAGTTCTATATCCTGCTTTATTTCACTTGATAGTATATTTTTAACACATTCTGGACTAGATTTTTTCAAATTAAACCCTACTGAATTGTGTTTTGAGAAAGCATACCAGGAGTCATATTAATGTGATTTACTTTCAGTAAATTCCACATACTAATTTTACACTTTTTTCTTATTTTGTCTCTATAAATTAACATACTATAAATTAAACTTACTATAAACTATAAAGTTAATCCTGTAGCAGTACATTTGTTCTGAGAAAGCATTCAGGACTCACCCCAGACAAAAAAATAAGTGCTGTCACCTCTTGAATAAAAATTATATATAGGGACACCTGGGTGGCTCAGTTGGTTAAGCATCTGACTCGTGGTTTTGGCTAAGATCATCTTAAGGTTTGGAGAGATCGAGCCCCATGGATTAGGTGTTGACAGTGCAGAGCCTGTTTGGGAGCCTCTCTCCCTGCCCCTCTCCAACTCACACATGTGCCCTGTGTCCCTCTTTCTCAAAATAAATAAGTAAACTTAAAAAAAATTACATCTCTTGGGGTACCTGGGTGGGTCAGTTGGTTAAGCATCTGACTCTTGATTTTAGCTCAGGTCATTATTTCACAGTTTGTGAGACTGAGTCCCACTTGGGCTCCACCCTGGGTGTGGAGCCTGCTTAAGATTCTCTCTCTGTCTGCCCCTCACCCACTCTGTCTCGCTCTTTCAAAAAAAAATTGTATCTGTTTACCTGAACTTGGTCAAAGATAAACAAAATAGAAATGGCATTGCCATTACCACCACTTCGTGTCCTTAGTTATTATTGTATTATTCATGTAAATTTTATTATGGTCTTAGACCATCATTTTTTTTTTAATTTTAATTTTTTCATTTTGAGAGAGAGAGATAGAGAGAGAGAGAGAGAGAATATGAGCAGAGGGAAGAGCAGGGAGAGAAGAAGAGAGAGAATCCCAAGCAGGCTCCACACTGTCAGTGCAGAGCCTGACATGGGGCTCAATCTCTCCAACCATGAGATCATGACCTGAGCTAAAACCAAGAATCTGACATTTAACTGACTGAGCGATCTAAACACCCCCATCATTTTAAATGGATCATTGTTTCCAGAAGTAAACTCTTCCCTAAGATTAAATTTTTTTAATGTTTGTTTATTTTTGAGAGAGACAGAGACAGAGACAAGTGGGGGAGGGGCAGAGAGAAAGGGAGACAGAATTCGAAGCAGGCTCCAGGCTCTGAGCTGGCAGCACAGAGCCTAATGCAGGGCTTGAACTCAAGAGTCTAAGATCACGACCTTAGCCGAAGCTGGACATTTAACTGACTTAGCCACCCAGGTGCACCCCAAATTCTTTAAAGATTCACTTCCATCAGCCCTTCAGAGATGGGATTCAATACAGAATGTTTATCTATTTTTTTAAATGATATCATATAAAACTTAATAGAAAAAAGCAATCTAGTATTCCAGAATTGTGTCATTTTTTTTCCATCCCCCCTCCCCCCCACATCCATCAATTGTGTCATTTTTTTTTTAAATATTTTATTTATTTCTGGGAGAGAGAGAGAGAGAGAGATAGTGCGAGCAGGGGAGGGTCAGAGAGAGAGGGAGTCACAGACTGAAACAGGCTCCAGGCTCCGAGCTGTCAGTCAGCACAGAGCCCGACGCGGGGCTCGAACCCACGAACCGCGAGATCGTGACCTGAGCGAAAGTCGGACGCTTAACCGACTAAGCCACCCAGGCGCCCCAATTGTGTCATTTTTTTAATAAAGTCTCCAACAGGGAAGGGAGGAGCTTAACAAATGAACCATATAGTTACCATACCCAGTGTATACACATTATAAGTAAAACAAGTAGTAAACTGTTGGACATTTATTTCTCAGCAACTGTACAGAGAATAGTACTGTGTGAATTTCAAAAGGGGGAAAAAAAAATCAGTTTTCTTGGGTCTGGATCATACTTAATTTATAGCCCTGAACAAAATGCTCTGGAAGATGAGGCATGTTGGCTAAATGAGATTGCTTGAAAGTTAATTTCAACCATCAACGTGTGCCTGTTGTTTATCTCTCAATAGTCACTCTCATAGCCACTCTCACTTCCTTGACTGTTGTTTCTCTCCATAGCCATTCTCACTTCCTTGACTTCCCTGCTCCTAGAGCCCTGTCACCAGCCACCCCCCAGATCCTCACTTTCACAGCCTCCCTTGCAGCTAAGAGTGGCGTGATAGGTTCTAGCAGGAGGACCTAAGGGGAAGATCTTCAAGGAAAGGTGTTTCTTTTCTAATAGGACAGCTGCAAAGTGAGAGGTTATGCCACTCTTCCTGCCTCTGCTGTGGTCCCAGGAAACGTGAGGACTCGACAGTGAGAGCCTCCAGGGAACGAAGCCTCCAGGGAACGAAGTCAAGAGCTAGAAGCCTATCTGCAGGCCTAACATGGAGTCACAATGGTGGAACTTCCTGTTTCCAGATTTATTGACATATGATAGTAATTAAGTGTCCTTCTTAACTAAGCCAGTTTTACTTAGTGGTCTATCGCACCTGACAGTTCCTAAACTAAAGCACAACGCATCCTATGGCATGAAGACTTTTGGCATCTGGACAATATTTGACTGTGGATGAGGAAAAATCGTAATTATTGATTTCTAACACATTTTCTAAAAGAATTATAAAATGAAACAATGACAGTATATTTGCCATTTTCTAAAATGGCAGCTGCGTGTAAAGTGAGAATCTGACTCCTGGCCCATCATGTGTGTTTGGCTCCATTATCTCCATCCATTCACACCTGGGCCTTCTTACAGCAGACACAGCAGAGTACTTCCTTCCGACAAGATCCTTTTCCTAGTGGTAGAGAAAATAGAAGAGGGTCATCTTTAATAGAGTTTAATGTTAATGTGGAAGAATATAAAAATAATCTCACCCATTTTAATTCTTAAAAAAAACTTTTTTGGGGGGCGCCTGGGTGGCTCAGTCAGGTAAGCATCTGACTTCGGCTCAGGTCATGATCTTGGTTCTTGGGTTCGAGCCCCATATGGGCTCTGTGCTGACAGCTCAGAGCCTGGAGCCTGTTTCAGATTCTGTATTTCTCTCTCTCTCTCTGACCCTCCCCTGCTCACGCTCTCTTTCTCTCTCTCTCTCTCTCTCTCTCTCTCAGAAATAAATAAAACACTAAAAAAAATTTTTTAATGTCTTATTTGTTCTGAAGAGAGAGAGACAGAGCATGAGTGGGTGAGAGGCAGAGCAAGAGAGGGACACAGAATCTGAAGCAGGCTCCAGGCTCTGAGCTGTCAGCACAGAGCCCGACCTGGGGCTTGAACCCATAAGCTATGAGATCATGACCTGAGCCAAAGTCAGATGCCCAACGAACTGAGCCACCCAAGTGCCCCTCACCCATTTTAATTCTAATAGAAACTGAAGCAGGACCAGTTGACCTCTACCCTCTCTTCCATCTTTGTTGTGTGGGTGATTCAAAACATAATTTTTTGAAAGATTTTAAAACACCAACAAACCCCAATATCACCCTATCAAGTTTTATGTTCTCTAATAACATAGTACTTGGTTGTTTCCCTGAAAGAAAATAAGCTTTTGGGAGAAACAATTGTTTTATATAATGCCTGAGAATTTTCATTAGTTACTCAAAGGTTCTCCACTTAATATTGAATGATTCATTTTATTGGTATTGATACATAGACCCACACTGTCATCAAGATCTTCATACTGGATTTTTAAACTATAATCCATTGAAACATAATTTCCCCAGTTTCTTAAATTCAAGAAATATACTATACTGATAGTCTCCTATCTAATTTTGTATCCAATGTTTTATGAAACATTCCCTCCTCTGAGTTAGATTCCTGCCTCAACTGTATATGTTATTATGCTTGTAGGCTATTCAGTAACAAGACATCTGTTCAGAAATCCCTCTAGAAAGTTTCCTACATTATTTATGTCACTACGAAAACCATTTCCCCTCCCTTAGAAAACAGCTGCTTGACATACAGAAGAAAAAAGATCATTATTTAGCCAGCAATGTTGATAAATGATTCTAGTGCCTTTTAGCTGACTGTCATTGCTTTTTATACACTAATTAGCTTCGTAAGTCTCTTCTGCTCTCAAAGATTGTCAAGTAGCCATTTAATAATAATTTTAAATGCTATTCTTATATTCTCTCAATTAAAAGTAAATTTTAACGATTTTTAGGTAAATGGTTTTGATCTCCCAAATCAGTAAGATCTCCCAAATAGTTTGTACCATGACTTTTGAAAGCTCTGAACTTTTGTCTGCTTATTTTCTCCTGCAAGCTTAATATACTTACCAAAAAATTTCCACATTCCACATCATCAAAGCTTTCATCTTGTCTCAAAAGAAAAAAGAAAAAAAGTTGAAGTGCCGATTAAAAGCCAAAATCAACTATTTTCAGCCTCAATTTTCAAATGTCAGTTTGTTTTTACCTAATTCTAGTAAATTTATATAGTGTAATTCTAAACTTTGCTATTTGACAGTTTCCCTGCTGAAGAAAAGCAGTAGAACTTTTCACCACCTGTGTTGCTTTTGGAGACTAGCCCCTCCCATCTGTGGTCTGGGCAACTTCGTGCCCAGGCGGGTCCTCACAGAAGGGACTGCCTTCTCACTGCTCTCAGGGCTCCGGCCTGTACCTGCTGCTGCTCTGCAGCGAATGTCCTGGAGAATAGTCCTCGATGAACAAGGTACTAACAAAAGAGAGCGGCGCCTGGGTGGCTTAGTCGGTTAAGCGTCCGACTTTCGCTTAGGTCATGATCTCGCGGTTCGTGGGTTCGAGCCCCGCGTGGGCTCTGTGCTGACTGCCAGCTCAGAGCCTGGAGCCTGTTTCAGTCTGTGTCTCCCTCTCTCTCTGACCCTCCCCTGCTCACGCTGTCTGTCTCTCTCTCTCTCTCTCTCCTAGAAATAAATAAAAATATTAAAAAAAGAGAGAGATAGGTGACTTTCTACATTCAGCACACCATAAAAGGGAATTCCGAATAGCAGGAAAAGGGGAAAGGAATCCATAAAAAAGACCAAGTAAAGGTCAAATCTTTGCGTTTTTGAATAGAAACCATTTTCTGCTGAATTAGCTAATACAGTATTTCTCAAGCCTTTGAATTTGATTCCTATAGAGTTTAGTTTTTCCAAAACAAAAGTGGAAAGGAAGTGTTGTTTTTCAGAATAAGGAGGTTCTCACTAGATTTCAGTTTTTAAAAAAGAAAAAGATCCACAGCCTAATGCATATGCGTAGAATTTTTGGCCAAAATACAGAATTTGCCAAAACCCATGGGTGGGGTGGGGGCTGGGGGTGGAGATGGTTCTGCCTGTTCAGAATGTGGTGCATAATGAGGTTGCTGAACTAAGCTAGAGAAAACAGGAGAAAGACACAGATTCCATTAGCTCAAGCAATATACAAATGCTGCTAATTATTTTTGTTTCGTGACAAGAGTTGTTTTTAAACAGACAACCACCAACTACCATCACAACTACCCCCCTCCCCCCAAAAAACTGAACTGGCCTCGACTGTCCCCTTAATTCTTCTCTGTTCCCACACCCTCAACAACTTTGGTTCTCCAGCCCTACTCGTTCCTGCCGTGAAACCTGACGACAGCAAAAATCTTGAAACAGAAAGAGAGAGGAAGAGGAGAGAGAGAGAATGGGGGGAGAGAATGGGAGAGAGAGACAGACAGAGAGAACGTATTTTGCCACCCTCCTGGCTAACTGAAATGCTTGTTCCCGAGATTACAGTAATTACAGCCACAGCATGAGTTCCATACAAGCGCTAAATGAAACAGCACATCAATTAAAAAATAAACACTCCATTCTAGGAGAAAGACAACCCCCTGGGACGTCCTAACAAGCGTAAATGAACCTGCCAGGCCGCCGGCCCCTCAGGCCTGCGCCTCCCCTCCCTGTCTTAAGGTAGTAGCGGACCCGGCGGGGCCAAGGACTCCTTGGCGGTGTCCCAAGTGGCTGCTAAAAGCAGCAGCTCAGGTCCCGCTCTGCTCCGTGCGGATCGCTGATACGTGTCCGTGCGTCGGCGCCAGGGCTCAGCACCGCCTCCCACGGCAGAAAAGGAGGTTCTGGAAAAAAAATCTGAACTTTGGATAGACATATATATGTTCCAAAAGTACGAGGCGAAGAGACAGAAGCCAGCCGCAGTTTCCAGTCTGTCCTATTTATAACTTGCTTACTTTTTTTTTTTTTCTTTTTTTCTTTCTCTTCCTTTCTCTGTCTTTTCCTTCCCGGAAGGGAATTATTCTTCAAAAGGAAGCACGTTGTCCTAGATGCCTTACATATTTTATCCCTCCTAATTAGTGGGACCCCTTTTGAAATGCCTACTATTACCCCACTTTTCAGACAAGGAAACTGAGGCTCCCCTGGCCATTCAGCGGAGGAGGGAGAATGCTGGGCCCGCCCCTGCGCCTGGCGGCCGCGCACGCGGGCACCTCCCGAGGCGCCCTCGCTTCAGCCCCCCCTACCCAGAATGAACTGCCGCCGTCCCACTCCCCTCACTCTTCCAAGCTTCAAACAGCATCATTCTAAAAACCACAGGAAGAGCACCCCTTCCCGGTTCTCCCGCACAGCCTGGCCGCAGTCAGGCTCCCGCGCACTCCCGTGGAGGTGGGTTCCCCGCCGACCCGGCTCACAGAGGGGCGCGGGGTCACCCACGTCAGGCAGCAGCAGGAGGCGGGGTCGTGACTTGCTTCAGAGGAGCCCAGAAAAGCAGGCACATGCAGAAAACCCCCATCCCGGACCCCAGCGCCGATTCTGGGAAAAGGAACCAAGAACTCAAACGCACTGAGCGCTGCGGCGACAATCGTGGCAACACCACGGTCTCTGCGGTCAAACCCAAGGTTAGCAAAACTCTCCATCCGCAGAGGGCTCACATGGCCTTGGGGACACTCCAGACCGCCTTAAGGAAGGCTGAGTCTTGGGAGTGAGTAGACTCCGCCCCGTCACCCCGCGATTGGCGCGCCCGGCCGGGGGCGGAGACCGAGTCCGCGCTGTATAAATATTCATGAGCCGGCCGGGCGGTGCGAGCGGGGCCGGAGCCGGGAAGTTGGGTGAAGGGCGCTGCTCCAGCCGAGGAGGAGGAGGAGGAGGCGAAGGAGGAGGAGGAGGAGGAGGAGGAGGAACGGGAGGCGGCGGCGGAGGCAGTGGCGGCTGGGCGCGGGCCGCGCCGCTCAGGTGTCTATTCCGCCTTCTGGTCTGGATTTGGTTCTGTGTGTCTAGCGAGAAGGGGACTGGCTACACCTCGCCGGATTCCTGGCCGGAGCGCGGAGCGGACTTTTACCAGAGGCGGAGTCTGTCAGTCCCGGCGGCGGACCGACTGACCGACGCCGAGGAGAGAGGGCGGCGGCCTCTGCGGAGGCGGGTCCCGAACTCCGGCGGCCGAGCAGCACAGCGTTGGGGGGCTAGCATGAGTCCCTGGGGACCGAAAGGGGGCTGCAGGGGCTGACCCTGAGCCGGGAGCGGCCTGGCCCAGCCATCTTGACTGCGCACCGCGGCCCGAAAGGAAACTTGCTGTGCCGCCGCCCTCTGTGCCCGGCAAAGTCACCGCACCGTCCCCGGCGCCGCGTGGAGAAGTGGCGGGGCGCGCGGGAGAGAAAGCGAGCGAGAGAGGGACGATGAGCCGGGGGCCAGCTTCTGTGCTGCGAGAGGGCTGAGTTCGACCAGGAGTCACCAGGGCAGGCTCTCGGGGACTGTGGTGCACGCCTACGGCCACCCTCGCTGCCGCTGCCCAGGCTTCGGGCCCCACGGTGCGGAAGCGTCCCGAGAGGGGACCAGGTTATCTGCAGGACCCCCCACCCCCCCCACCCCCGCCTTCCGGGAGAGGCAGGAGGGAGACCAGCAGGGCACCCGCTCTCCCCTTCTTCGGGTCCCTCGCCGAATCCCCCGGCGCCCCTCCGCGCGCCGCCTGGAGGGCGAGGGCGCGGGGCCGAGGTGCGCAGCATGGAGTGGGGTTACCTGTTGGAAGTGACCTCTTTGCTGGCCGCCTTGGCGCTGTTGCAGCGCTCGAGCGGTGCGGCGGCTGCCTCGGCCAAGGAGCTGGCGTGCCAAGAGATCACCGTGCCGCTGTGCAAGGGCATCGGCTACAACTACACGTACATGCCCAACCAGTTCAACCACGACACGCAGGACGAGGCGGGCCTCGAGGTGCATCAGTTCTGGCCGCTAGTAGAGATCCAGTGCTCGCCCGACCTCAAGTTCTTCCTGTGCAGCATGTACACGCCCATCTGCCTGGAGGACTACAAGAAGCCCCTGCCACCTTGCCGCTCGGTCTGCGAGCGCGCCAAGGCCGGCTGCGCACCCCTCATGCGCCAGTACGGCTTCGCCTGGCCCGACCGCATGCGCTGCGACCGGCTGCCGGAGCAGGGCAACCCCGACACGCTGTGCATGGACTACAACCGCACCGACCTCACCACAGCCGCACCCAGTCCGCCGCGCCGCCTGCCGCCGCCACCCCCCGGTGAGCAGCCGCCCTCCGGCAGCGGCCACGGCCGCCCGCCGGGGGCCAGGCCCCCGTCCCGCGGCAGGGGCGGTGGCGGCGTGGACGCAGCGGCGCCCCCACGCGCGGCGGCGGCGGCGGCGGCGGCGGCGGCGGGAAGGCGCGGCCCCCTGGCGGCGGTTCCGCGCCCTGCGAGCCGGGCTGCCAGTGCCGCGCGCCCATGGTGAGCGTGTCCAGCGAGCGGCACCCGCTCTACAACCGCGTCAAGACCGGCCAGATCGCCAACTGCGCGCTGCCCTGCCACAACCCCTTTTTCAGCCAGGACGAACGCGCCTTCACCGTCTTCTGGATCGGCCTGTGGTCTGTGCTGTGCTTCGTGTCCACCTTCGCCACCGTCTCCACCTTCCTCATCGACATGGAGCGCTTCAAGTATCCCGAGCGGCCCATTATCTTCCTCTCGGCCTGCTACCTCTTCGTGTCAGTCGGCTACCTGGTACGCCTGGTGGCGGGCCACGAGAAGGTGGCGTGCAGCGGCGGCGCGCCGGGCGCGGGCGGCACCGGAGGCGCGGGCGGCGCGGCGGCTGCAGCGGCGGCGGGCGCGGGCGCGGCAGGCGCGGGCGCGGGCGGCCCGGGCGGGCGCGGCGAGTACGAAGAGCTGGGCGCTGTGGAGCAGCACGTGCGCTACGAGACCACGGGCCCGGCGCTGTGCACCGTGGTCTTCCTGCTCGTCTATTTCTTCGGCATGGCCAGCTCCATCTGGTGGGTGATCCTGTCGCTCACGTGGTTCCTGGCGGCGGGCATGAAGTGGGGCAACGAGGCCATCGCCGGCTACTCGCAGTACTTCCACCTGGCCGCATGGCTCGTGCCCAGCGTCAAGTCGATCGCCGTGCTGGCGCTCAGCTCCGTGGACGGCGACCCGGTGGCCGGCATCTGCTACGTGGGCAACCAGAGCCTGGACAACCTGCGCGGCTTCGTGCTGGCGCCGCTCGTCATCTACCTCTTCATCGGCACCATGTTCCTGTTGGCCGGCTTCGTGTCGCTCTTCCGCATCCGCTCGGTCATCAAGCAGCAGGGCGGCCCCACCAAGACGCACAAACTGGAGAAGCTCATGATCCGCCTGGGTCTCTTCACCGTGCTCTACACGGTGCCCGCCGCTGTTGTGGTCGCCTGCCTCTTCTATGAGCAGCACAACCGCCCGCGCTGGGAGGCCACGCACAACTGCCCGTGTCTGCGGGACCTGCAGCCAGACCAGGCGCGCCGGCCGGACTATGCCGTCTTCATGCTCAAGTACTTCATGTGCCTCGTGGTGGGCATCACCTCGGGCGTGTGGGTCTGGTCCGGCAAGACTCTGGAGTCGTGGCGCGCCCTGTGCACCCGCTGCTGCTGGGCCAGCAAGGGTGCTTCGGGGGGCGGCGGCGCGGGCGCCGGGGCCGCGGGGGGGGCCGGGGGACCCGCGGGTGCTGGGGGCGTGGGGGCCGGTGGGGGCGGGGGCCCGGGCGGTGGGGCGGGATCCCTCTACAGCGACGTCAGCACCGGCCTGACGTGGCGATCAGGCACGGCCAGCTCCGTGTCTTATCCAAAGCAGATGCCATTGTCCCAGGTCTGAGCGGAGTGGGGGGCGGGGGGGGGAGGGGGCACCCGGAAGGAATGGGGAAGGAGGCGAGGAAACCTAGTGCAGCGAAGGGACACTCGACGGGCTGAGGTTCCCACCCCTTCACCGTGTTGATTGCTATTAGCATGATAATGAACTCTTAATGGTATCCATTAGCTGGGACTTAAATGACTCGCTTAGAACAAAGTACCTGGCATTGAAGGCTCCCAGACCCAGCCCCCTTTCCTCCATTGATATGCGAGGAGCTCCTCCCGCCAGGCGTTAATCTCCGTTGGCAGAGGAGGGTGGACTCCGCTGCTGCGTTTCAGAACGCAAGGTTTGCAGCCCTCGCTGGTTGCCATTTGCTGAGCTTGAAGCCAGATCTACAGATTTCACCTGAGGGACCTATTTTTCTCCCTCGACTCTCCTACGTAAATTCTTACTCCTAACATATCCTAGAGGAGGGATGACCGCGACCTAACGGAATTGCACGGTTTGGGTATTCTTAATGACCAGGCAAATGCCTTAAATAAACAAACAAGAAATGTCTTAATTATACACCCCAAGTCAATACGGGTTTCTTACATTAGAGGATGTATTTATATAATTATTTGTTAACTTGTAAAAATGTGTAAAATATGTACATATCCAAAGATATACAGTCTGTACATTTTTTGTAAAAAGTTTAGAGGCCACCCCTGTAAGAACAAATATAAGTATTCTATTTTGTCAATAAAATGACTTTTGATAAATGATTTAAACATCACCCTCTCCCCCTGCCTCTTCTAAGCTGTTACCTTTAAAGTGCTTGCTAAGGACACGCCGGAAAAAAAAAAAAAAAGGACATTTTCTGGTTTCTCATTCTGTACTCTGACCTTAGGCATGAAGAAAATGACCTGTTAAACTCTAGTTCTTAAGTTGTTAGCAAAGTAAATATCACTGTTGAACTGAAATCAAAATTGAGTTTTTGCACCTTCCCCAAGGATGGTGTTTTTCATGGTAGCTCTTTTCTGATCCACGGATAAGAACACTCACCTTAGTGTATGTAAGTGGAACTTTTGCAAGGCAATAATTGCACTCAGGCCTTGTTATTTATCTTGTATAATATGACTAAAGCCTTCAAAACCCCACACTTATTTCTTGGCGTACCTGATTTTGAAAGCACCTGGGTCTTCAGGGACTGAACACCCTGCTGAAGTGCAGATGTTAATGTTTTAAACCATCAACCGCACTTTACAGTATAAGTCACTTGACTATCTGGTAGTGGAGCAGGCGTTCTTTAATGGATTAAACTAACGGGTTAACATCTTAATAACCTTCCAGGCTTGTGTATATCAAATGTGCTTCTTTTCCTAGAGAAAAAGCTATTGTTCCTCTGTCAAGACTAAGCTAATTTATTTGAGCAGAAGGCTGTTGAATTAGCAGAAGAATTGCTTTGGCAATTGTTGAACTTTTTACCTGTCTGCCCAGTGGCCCAGCACATCATTCCTTTAAGAGGAGCTAAATGAATAGGGTTAATCTGTAGGGAACTTGGTCTTTTGAGTTTGAAAAACTTTGATCTTTTCTCCTCTCCAAATGTGCTGTATAGTCTGAAGTTTCTTTCCCTGCTGCCGGGCTCCTCTTGGTGCAGACCAATTGGCCACCGCGGAGCCTTAAAGTTCTTCCATTAAAGGGATGTGGGACTTTTACTTTAAAAAGGAGAGAGAGCGAGGGAGAGGAAGACTTGTAACAGTTAGTGAAGACCAGAGGCACAAGTGCGCTCAGCCTTTTAAACAGCTTTTCCCGGCATTGTTAGCCAGCCTGCAGGCAGCTAGGCATGGGTTGAAGCATTATAGAAAAGGGCTCTGAATGCCCTACAGGTGGTCTGTGCACATAATCCCCCAATTTAAAGCGTTTTCCTTTGCTGGACAATTGCATTACAAAACTCCCTTCTTTTTCGCCCCTAATTGAACCAATGAACTATTATAAACTACAAGTTTTTCTTAAAAAAAAAAGGGGGGGGAAAAACCCCTCAGTGCCTAAATTCTGGCAAGTTTTCTGAACTGAACGTTTTAAAGCACCGGAAGTAAATGCTTCTTGAGACATTTCACTTTTTCAGATATTTTTATTCTTCGTGCTTGTTATTTTCTGACAGATTAGCAATAATTTAAAAGTAATTGGTAAGGTTGTGTGTTCAAACTGAAAAGATAGCCCCAGGTCCCTTATTAACCTGTCAATCAAGATAAGAAATGGGCAGCTACCCCTGCTAATGATGGGGGGCATCAAACATTGCGGGGCGGGAGGGGACATGTTTTCTGCATCCTGCTAAAATGTTTGTTCTCTTTACTTTTCCTAATAGGAATATTTCCTGGTTAAAAAAAATTTTTTTTTCCAATTAATAGGATGGAAATTACTTCCTTGCCTGTTCTTTCTCGTGTGAGAGGCTTTTAAGAAGAGTTTCTTAGGAGAAACATTTTGCAAATCCTTTGCAGAGTCATTCTTGGTGATAATTGGATTTTTTAAATTAGATAAGCCATAAGAACACCTTTAGATAACATGCTGATTATATTTCTTAAAGTCAGAGGCACTGTAAAATCTTCACCTCCCAGCAATTTTATTTATTAAAGAATTATTGTTTTGTAACGTAGGTACCAATAAGTGGCCTGCATCTAACCCATGTGGTGATGCTTATGTGGAGTACAGAAACCAGCCATAAACTTTACATTTTCAGTAATAAAGTGTGATTTTGAGGGCACTTCCCATAGGTGAGGAGAGAGCTAAAAGTCACTACTTAGCACATTGGTGTTCTAATGTAGCAGCATTCTCATTATTGACACATTTCCAACTATGTGACAGTGGGAAATGTCCAACTTGGGAGGCTTTTCTCCTTTATCAGTTTTTCAGCATGTCTTTGTAAAACCCCATACTTGGTAGCTTTGGCAAGATGGCTATAAGTGTGCACAGTATAAACAAGCTTATTAAACAAGCAAAAAACCCTACTGACATTCTGAGGACAAGTCTTAGTAAGAAGGTTTTAGTAAGAAGACCTGCACCTGTAATCACTTAAGACTGATTTTAGAGACTGACACAAAACCCAAGTGCTGATTCTTTGCCTTTAAAACTAAAACTTGAGTTGCAAAGTTGCCAATATCCAAATGGTATCTATTAATAGAATAAAAGGCTCAAAATTGATTTTGGGGGTGGGAAAACGGAAGAAGAGTCTCATTTTGGCCATTTGCCTTAGACAAATGAATAGGTCTCTTCCTAGAACACCCTCTTGTGCTACATTAACTATATGGAATAAGTGTTAGTTTTTTAAAAAATTTTGTCAAACATGGGAAGTGGGGGAGCAGGGAGGGGTTGTGGTTACTGTGTGGCTAGAAGATCAATGTAAATAAAGTCTAATGTGGTTAAATCCATTAGTAAAGCCAAAGCTCATTATAATTACTTGTGGGGAAGGCTATGTGAACACTTTCTTTTTGCTTTTTAATAAATGCAATTTGAAAGTACCATAAAAGGGGCAGAGTGGGGAGAGTGTATAAGAACGTTTAAGGTGCAATCACTATTACAGCTTCCTAACTTGCACTGATGGCATTGCAGGTTCCTGTAATCCTTGAAAGTTTTGGGGAAGGAAATCAGAATGTCTTGCCGAAAGAAAAATTACACAGAGACTCAAGCAGTTGCAGAGTACAGGATGCAGTTGAAAGTATAGGTGCAAACATTCTGTGAAGTCTCTCCAAAACAAATCACGTGTAGCCATCTGCTCTCCACGTGTGATACCATACCGCCACCTTGTGGTACCCAAAGTCCCAGAACTGAGAGGTTCCTTCATTCAAAACTACGGAGCCCCCACATTGCTGGCCCTGTCGCATGCACTGTGCCCACCCAGAGGGCCTGAAAACATTTTGTATTCATAATTTTGAATTCTTCAGTTTAAGGCCCCACGAGATCTTATTGAATTGAATACTCAATATAAACTTTATACTAAAAATGTAATTAAGCTGTATTGAAATCAAAAGCTCTATCTTTCTGAAATTATCTTTTGATTAACTTTTTATTTAAAGAGTGAGCTACTCCCCAAAGATCCACCACCTAATGGAAATAGTTCCAAAACTTAATGGGAGAAAGGATGAGTCATGAAGAATTTTTTGAGGTGACATGTAGTAGGCTTACTTAAATGTACTATTTTCCAATTTCCCACTTAGAGGTTGATCTGCTGAATCCAGTGGACACTCCTCAGTGCTGTACATGAATGCTATTGGGTTGGGTGGGATCCAGGCTGGTCCCAGTTATCCATTCAGGTGTTTGTGGGAACACACCAAAGAATAGAAACTGTGCTGGGAAACAAGGTTAGCCAAAGGGAGGAAGGGAGAAGCATCTGCTCCGGAATGTTTGAGCCCTGAGGGAGGAAGATTTCCATACACAATAGTGTGGGAAGCCCAGGCCTTTAAGGAGGGGATGCATATAGGGAAGAGGCAGCCTTACAAAGCCCACATCTGAAGACTTCCAGTTCTGAGAATCAGAATGGCTGGTGGGGACAAGAGGGAAGGAAGAGGCACCCGTCAAGGGGATACAGACTAAAGATGTTAGAGGTCACCTCCCAAGATCGTGGAATTTTTGAAGACAGAGATCCCAGGGTCATCGAGAACTTTGCTACTCCACGGACAAGTAGCAGGGGCAAGGTCTAGGAGGGCGATGGAAGTGTAGAATCTCAAGTCTTGCTTACTGAATCAGAAGCTGTATCCAGATCCCCAGATCCAGAAGCCCAAAGAAGTCTAGACTTGCCAAAGTTCATACAATCAACAGCAGACCTAGGCCTAGAAGCCTCTGGTCTTACTTCCCATTTCTATTCCTATAGACCTTTCTCAGCTGCTCTGCTGTCTCTGTAAATCCGTGAGACTACCTCTATGTGCATCTGGGCCTGAACATGAACTTACAAGAGCTATGTTTACTAGTTACACAATCAGACCAGAGTACAGGTTTCTCCATGGTGTGGTGCTGACCTACATACAAGAACATACAAACACACACACTGAGAGGTTGCCAGGTAGTGTGCCTCTCAGGTCCTCGGCGACTTGGGCCAGCTCACCTACTCTTTGCTGCCTATGTTCACAGTAATACAAGAATTGGCATAGTGAACATTTTTTTAGTTAATAAAAATGTTAATAAATGTTTAGTTAATAAAAATGTGCCCAAGGGCACAGAGGCTGCCTGCTAGCTTAGTGAGGAGTAGCAGTGACCTGGAAAAGGGAGAAGAGTCTGTTGCTGATAGCGCTCATAGTGGGGAGGGAAGCCAGATGTGGGAGATGCCTGCCCTGGTCAGCGGAGGCTTCAGGGGCCTTCAGGAAGAGCCCTTAGGGTCCTTAGGGTCAAGGATGGAAGGTGAACAGCAGAGCCACAGGCCAATAAAGGAAAAGGGAGGGAGTAAGAAAAGAGCTGAGGGCCTATGAACTACAAGGAGATCCTAGAAATCTCTGGAGCGAGAGAACAAATAAAAAAACAAATCAGTTCGGCTGATTTAAGGCAAATCGTGGCCAGAGAAGGATGGAAGTAAAGAAAGACTGACCAGGGCAAGAGCAAAGTCAGGATAAATTTTAACTAAATGACCAAGGTTTTTGTTATTGTTGTTGTTTTTAAGCTTGTGTATTTATTTGAGAGAGAGAGCATGCACACATGCAAGCAGGGGAGGGGCAGAGAGAGAAGAAGAGAGAGAATCCCAAGCAGTCTCCATGCTGTCGGCACAGAGCCTGACAGGAGGCTCAATCCCATGAAACGTGAGATCATGACCTAAGCTGAAATCAAGGGTGCCATCCTTAACCAACTGAGCCACCCAGGCACCCCAGGCCCAAGACTTAATGGGTTTTCAAGCCTTGGCAGAGAATCATTATTCACAGAAGACAAAGGTACCTATTTTTAGCACTTTTTTAAACACTAAGGTGAGCTAAAAATGTAATTAAGCTGTATTGAATTCAAAAGCTCTATCTTTCAAAATCATATTTTGATTAACCTTTATTTAAACAGTGGGCTCCTCCCCAAAGATCCACCACCTAATGGAAATAGGTCCAAACCTTAATGGGAGAAAGGATGAGTCATGAAGAATATTTTGAGGTGACATGTAGTTGGCTCGCTTACGTCATGTACTATTTTCCAATTTCCCACTTAAAAGTTGATCTGCTGAATTCTCTAAATTAGAAAAATAATCTCCAGCATCGGTCCCCTAACAAACCTGTTTCTAATGAAGTAACATCCTGCAACAGTTCTCACCCCTGCATACAAATTAGAAGCACTTGGGGTGCACATCAGCTAAAAATACCCATGCTATGGCACCACCCCCAGACCAATGCGATCAGAATTTGGGGGGATGGAATGTGGGAAGTCAAAGTTTCTAAAACTATCCTAAGTGATTCTCATGTGTAGCCAGAGTTGAAAACCAGAGAATGTAAGTGAAGACGGTGTTATGACCTAAAATGAAACAAAATAGAAATTGATGAAGCAGACTAGCTATTGCCATCCAACTTGACTGATTTAAATAGAAGTGGTTATTTTTTTTTTTTTTTCTTCTTGTCACCTTGAGTAAGTAAATATTTGGGAGAGGACAGGAGTGCCCTCACCTGGTCCAAAGGCAGAACTTCATGCTTTGTTGTTTGGAACTGAAGATCTAACCACACGGAGCAGTTTTGGAAAACCCTGTTTTTAATTTCACTTCTAAAGAAGTAACAAAGAATTGTTTGCAGAGGGATAATTCTATTAAACTATAAATTAAACCCAATCTATGAACCTAAAAGGTTCCAACGATGTTGACATATTAGTTAGGAAAGATATTTAAAATGTTTTCTTTTTCTTCAGTAAATGTTTATTCAGTGGAACCAACTCAGCTAGAAATGAAAGCTCATCCTGTAGTGACCTAGCAAGGGCATGACTTTCCAAAACCAGGTGGTCTGTCATTTTATAGTCCAGGAGGCAGGTTGGCTGAAATCCTAAACATGTGTCAATATGTGTATGTATCTTTAAAGGGAACCTGATACTATCTTACCTAATCATGGACCTTTCCTTAAGTTTTAGAATTTTAAGATAGTGTTGGGGCGCCTGGGTGGCTTAGTCGGTTGAGCGTCCGACTTTCGCTTAGGTCATGATCTCGCGGTTCGTGGGTTCGAGCCCCGCGTCAGGCTCTGTGCTGACTGCCAGCTCAGAGCCTGGAGCCCGTTTCAGTCTGTGACTCCCTCTCTCTCTGACCCTCCCCTGCTCACGCTGTCTCTCTCTCTCTCCTAGAAATAAATAAAAAATATATATAAAAAAAAAAGAATTTTAAGATAGTGTTTATGTAGTGCAGAAATCTACTCTTTCTGTGGATCTCCTGCAAGATGTAACAAGTCCTTAACGAGAGACCCAGAAAATGAGATTCGTTTCCGCAAGTAAACTCTGAGGCTTTCCTGAGTCTATGTAACAAATACGATTTTAGGTCTTGACTGGTAAGCCTCATACAATTTCTATGAGAAAGAGTCAGAGCAGAGGGTCAGAGGTCATGAAAGGAATACAAACTTTGTGTAATACCATTAAAAAACACCTTATAGCTATACTTAATGAAAACCAAAAAGAAGCTAATAACTCAACTTAATCATTATGGAAAATATCTGATAAAGAACATTATTTTTACCTGATTAACTAGAGGATCTCCAGTAAGCTGCAGAAAGGCAATAAAACAGAGACGTGAAGAACATTGACTCTGGGGGCTACTGGGTGGCTCAATCGGTTAAGCATCCGACTTCAGCTCAGGTCATGATCTCACAGTTTGTGGGTTCGAGCCCCACATCGGGCTCTGTGCTTTCAGCTCAGAGCTTGGAGCCTGCTTCGGATTCTGTGTCTCCCTCTCTCTCTCTGCCACTCCCCGACTCATGCTCTGTCTCTGTCTGTCTCTCAGAAATAAGTTAACATTAAAAAAAATTAGAAAAAAAAAGAACATTGACTCTGAACCCCACTGCCTGGCTCCACTCGTGTGTGATCTGTGGCAAGTTACCTGTCCTCTCTCTGCCTCAGTCTCCTCACCTGTAAAATGGTAATAAGAATAATGCCACTTCATAGAGTTGTTGGGAGAATTAAATCCTAATACAGATACAATGCCTATAGCAAGTCAGCCACCATTATTAAAGAGCCAGTTTTTATTGTAGTGATGTTTCCACGTATATTTTGTGTCTTGTTTATGTTTTATTGTGGTTAAAAAAAAAAAACATAGCACAAACTTTACTATATTTACCAGTTTTAAAGTGTACATATTTGTAATGTTCACATTGTTGTGAAACATCTCCAGAACTTTCGCATCTTGCAAACCTAAAACTCTACAGATTAAAACAACTTAGTTTTCCTCCTTCCCTCAATCCCTGGTAACCATCATTCTTTCTGTTTCTGTGAATCTGACTACTATAGCTACCTCATAGAGCTTGGACTCATACAATAGTTATCCTTTTGTGACTTATTTCACTTACCATAACATCCACAGGGTCCATCCATGTTGTAGCATGTGACAGTATTTCCTGCTTTTTAAAAACTGAATAATAATCCAGTCAGATGTATACACCACATTCTCTCCATCTATCCATCCATTGATGGGATACTCAGGTTGCTTCCACCTCTTGACTATTGTGAATGATGCTCCTATGAACATGGGTGTGCAAATATCTCTTTGAGACCCTGTTTACAATTATTTTGAATATATACCCAGAAGCAGGATTGCTGGATCATAAGGTAGTTCTATTTTAATATTTTAAGGCATTGCTATACTGCTCTTTATAGCAGGTGCACCAATCTAGAACCTCACCAGTAATGCACAAGGCTTCCAGTTGTCCACATTCCTGACACCACATTATTTTCCCTGTTTTAAAATTTTGTTTTAATTCTAGTGTAGTTAATATACCATGTTATATTAATTCCAGGTATAGAATATAGTAATTCAACAATTCCATATAATACTTAGTGCTCATCGTGATGAGCATCCACTTAATCCCCTTCACCTATTTCACTATTCTCACACCCAACTCCCTTGTGTAACATCAAATTGTTCTCTAGAATCTCTTTTTCTGTTTGTTCATTTTTGTTTCTTAAATTCCACATATGAGTAAAATCATATAGTATTTGTCTTTCTCTGACTGACTTATTTAGCTGTATCATTCCAAATAGCAAGATTTCATTCTTCTTTATGGCTGGATAATAGTCCATTCTGTGTGTGTGTGTGTGTGTGTGTGTGTGTGTGTGTGTGTGTGTGTGTGTGTGTACCACATCTTCTTTATCCATTTATCTGTTGTTGGACACTGGGCTACTTCTATAGTTTGGCTATTGTAAATGATGTTGCAATAAACATAGGAATACACATACCCCTTAGATTAATATTTTCACATTCTTGGGGCGCCTGGGTGGCCTAGTCGGTTAAGCGTCCGACTTTCGCTTGGGTCATGATCTCGCCGTTCGTGGGTTCGAGCCCCGCATCGGTCTCTGTGCTGACTGCCAGCTCAGAGCCTGGAGCCTGTTTCAGAGTCTGTGATTCCCTCTCTCTCTGACCCTCCCCTGTTCATGCTGTCTCTATCTCTCTCCTAGAAATTAAAAAAAAAAAAATATTTTCACATTCTTTGGGTAAATAGTAGTACGATTACTAGATCATATGGTAATTCTATTTTTAATTTTTTGAGGAACCTCCAGGTCGCCTTCTACGGTAGTTATACCAGGTTGCATTCGCACCAACAGTGAATGACACGTCCTCTCGAACATTTGATTTTAGCCATTCTGACAGGTGTGAGGTAATATCTCATTGTGGGGTTTTTTTTGTTTGTTTTTTGTGTTTTTTTTTTTAGTTATTGCAGATGTACTTTATTTACCTCCTTAGCATTCTTTTTTTTTTTTTATTGTCAAGTTGGTTTCCATATAACACCCAATGCTCATCCCCACAAGTGCCCTCCTCCATACTCATTGTGGTTTTGATTTACATTTCCTTGATGATGAGTGATGTTGAGCAACTTTTCATGTGTCTATTGGCCATCTGTAAGTCTTCTTTGGAAAAATGTCTGTTCATGTCTTCTGCCCATTTTGAAATTGGATTATTTGGGGTTTTGATGTTTTATATTTTTTGGATATTAACCCTTTATTAGATATGTCTTTTGCAAATATCTTCTTCCATTCCATAGGTTGCCTTTTAGTTTTATTGGTTGGTTTCTTTGCTGTGCAGAACCTTCTTATTTTGATATAGTCTCAAGAGTTTATTTTTGTTTTTATTTGCCTTGCCTCAGGACACATCTAGAAATATATTCCTACTGCTGATGCCAGAAAAATTACTGCCGGGGATCTCTTTTGGGATTTTAATGACTTCAGGTCTCACATCTTAACACATTTTAGTTTGGTGTAAGGAAGTGGTCCAGTTTCATTCTTTTGAATGTAGCTCCTCAGTTTTCCATTTTTTGAAAAGACTGACTTTATCCTGTTGTGCATTCTTGCCTCCTTTGTCAAAGATTACTTGACCATAAAACTGTGGGTGTATTTCTGGGTTTTCTATTCCATGCCATTGACCTATGTGTCTGTTTTTGTCTCAGTACCATACAATTTTGATTACTGCAACTTTGTAATATAATTTGAAGTCTGAAATTGGATACCTCCAGCTTTGTTTTTCAAGATTGCTTTGGTTATTTGAGCTTTCGTATGGTTTCATACAAATTTTATGATTGTTTGTTCTTGTTCTGTGAAAAATACTATTGGTATTTTGATAGGTATTGCATTAAATCTGTAGGTTGCTTCAGGTAGTATGGACATTTTAACAAAATCTGTTCTTCTAATCCATTAGCATGAAATGTCTTTCCATTTATTTGTGTAGTCCTCAATCTCTTTCCTCTGTGTTTTACAATTTTCAGAGTACAGGTCATTTACCTCCTCAGGTAAGTTTATTCCTAGGTATTTGTTTTGATGCAATTGTAAACGGGATTGTTTTCTCAATTTCTTTTTCTGCTGCATTATTTTTAGTATAGAAATACAGTGGATTTCTGTACATTGATTTTTGTATCCTGTGACCCTACAGGATTCATTGATCAGTTCTAGTACATTACTTTTTTTGTGGAGTGTTTATGGTTTTCTTATTTGTACTATCATGTCATCTGCAAATAGTGAGAGTTTTACTTTTTCGTTACTGATTTGGATGCCTTTTATTCCTTTCTCTTGTCTGATTGCTGTGACTAGGATGTCCAGTACTATGTTGAATAGAAATGGTGAGAGTTGGTATCCTAGTCTTGTTCCTGGCCTTGGGGGAAAAGCTCTGTTTTTCACCATTGAGTATGATATTCATTGGGTTTTTTTGTTTGTTTTTTTTTTTATAGAAGGCCTGTATTATTTGAGGTGCATTCCCTCTAAACCTGCTTTTATGAGGGTTTTTTTTTTTTATCATGAATGGATGTTGTGTTTTGTCAAATGCTTTTTCTGCATCAGTTGAAATAATCATGTTTTTTTATCCTTTCTCTTATTGATGTGATTTTCACATTGATTGATTTGTGAATATTGAACCACCCTGGTAACCCATGAATAAATCATACTTGATCATAGTGAATCACTTTTTAATGTATTGTTAGATTTGGTTTGCTAATATTTTGTTAAAGATTTTTTGTATTTATGTTCATCAGAGATATTGGCCTGTAGTTTTCTTTTTTTTTTTGCTGTGTCTTTATCTGGTTTTGCTGTCAGGGTAATGCTGTCCTCATAGACTGAAGCTGGAAGTTTTCCTCCCACTTCTATTTTTTGGAAAAGTTTGAGAAAAAATAGGTATTAACTCTTCTTTAAATGTTTGAAAGAATTCACCTGTGAAGCCATTTGGTCCAGGACTTTTGTTTGTTGGAAGTTTTTTGATTACCGATTCAATTTCATTGCTGGTAATTGGTGTGTTCAAATTTTCTATTTCTTCCTGTTTCATTTTTCATAGGTTATATGTTTCTAGGAATTTATCCATTTCTTCTAGGTTGTCCAGTTTTTTAACATATAATTTTTCATAATAATTTCTTCTAATCCTTTGTATTTCTGTGGTGTTGGTTGTTATTTCTCCTCTTTCATTTCTGATTTTGTTTATTTGAGTCACCTTTCTCTTTTCTTTCTCTTTCCTTTTCTTTCTTTTTTTTTAAATGAGTCTGGCTACAGGATAATTTTGTTGATCTTTTTGAAGAACCAGCTCCTAGGGGCGCCTGGGTGGCTTAGTCGGTTAAACCTCCGACTTTTGCTTAGGTCATGATCTCGCGGTTCATGGGTTCGAGCCCCGCGTCGGGCTCTGTGCTGACTGCCAGCTCAGAGCCTGGAACCTGTTTCAGTCTGTGACCCCCTCTCTCTGACCCTCCCCTGCTCACGCTGTCTCTCTCTCTCTCCTAAAAATAAATTTAAAAAATTTAAAAAAAAAATTAAAAAAAAAAAGAAAGAAAAGAATGAAGAACCAGCTCCTAGTTGCAAGATCTGTTCTATTGTTTTTTCATTTTGTATATCATTTATTTTAATCTTTATTATTTGCTTCCTTCTGCTTGTTTTGGGTTGTGTTTATTCTTGTTTTTCTAGCTCCTTTGGGTGTAAAATTAGGTTGTTTATTTGACACTTTTATTGCTTCTTGAAGTAGCCCTGTATTGCTATAAAACTTCCCTTTTAGAATCACTTTTGCTACTTCCCAAAGATTTTGGACCATGTTTTCATTTTCATTTCTCTCCATGTAATTTTTTATTTTTATTTCTTCTTTGATTTCTTAGTTGACCCATTCATTTGCTTAGTAGCATATTACATAACCTCCATGTATATGTGTCTTTTCCTTATTTTTCCTGTGGTTGATTTCTAGTTTCATAGTGTTGTGGTCAAAAAGATGCATGTATGTCTCTGCTCTTCTTGAATTTGTTGAGACTTGTTTTGTGGCCCAATATATGATCTATTCTGGAGAATGTTCTGTGTCCACTTTATTTTTTTAAAATTTTTTAATGTTTATTTATTTTTGAGAGAGAGAGAGAGGCAGGGTGCAAGCAGGGGAGAGGCAGAGAGAGAAGGAGACATAGAATCTGAAGCAGGCTCCAGGCTCTGAACTGTCAGCACAGAGCATGGCATGGGGCTTGAACCCACAAACCATGAGATCATGACCTGAGCCAAAGTCAGATGCTCAACCAACTGAGCCGCCCAGGCGCCCCTATGTCCACTTTAAAAGAATGTTTATTCTGCTGTTTTAGAATGAAATATTTTGAATATATCTGTTAGATCCATCTGGTCGAATGTGTCATTCAAAACCACTGTTTCTTCATCGATTTTATGTTCACATGATCTGTCCATTGATGTAAGTGGGGTGTTAAAGCATCCTACTACTATTGTATTACTATTGATTATTTCCTTCATGTTTATTATTAACTACCTTATGTATTTGGGAGCTTTCATGTTGGGTGCATAAATATTTATAATTGTTATATTTTCTTGTTGGATTGTTCCTTTTATGATTACATAGTGTCCTTCTTTGTCTCCTATTGCAGTCTATGTTTTAAAGTCTATTTTGCCCAAAATAAGTATTGCTATCCTGGCTTTCTTTTGACACCCATTTGCATGATGGATGTTTCTCAATCCCATCACTTTCAGTCTGCATATGTCTCTAAGTCTGAAATGAGTTTTTGTAGGCAGAATATAGCTGGGTCTTATTTATTTATTTTTTTTATCAATTCTGTCACCCTATGTCTTTTTGTTGGAGTGTTTAGTCCATTTGCATTCAAAATAATTATTGATACATATGTATTAATTGCCATTTAGTTACTTCTTTTGTGCTTGTATTTCTAGTTCCTCTCTGTTCTTTTCTTCCCTTGCTCTCTTCTCTCATGACAAGCTGTCTTTATTTAGTGAGATACTTGGATTCCTGTCTATTTTTTGCACATCTATTAATAGTTTTTGTATGTGGTTACCACTAGGTTTGTTCGTATTGTCTTCTCCATACAGCAGTCTATATTATGGTGGTAGCCACGTAAGTTTTAATCCATTCTTTATTCCTCTCCCCTCCACGTTTTACGTGTATGGTGTCATACTTTACATTTCAACTGATTTTTACAGATATACTTATTTTTACTACTTTTTTGCTTCTACTTTTCTTAGTGTTACTTATGGTCTTTCCTTACCAGTCAAAGGTCCCTTTTCTTATAGGGCTGTTTTAATGTTCATGAATTCCTCTAACTTTTGTGCATCTAGGAAATTCTTCATTTCTCCTTTTATTCTGTCTTTTTCACTACTTTTTGCCATTTTGATTACTATATGTCTTTGTGTGTGCCTCCTTGGGTTGATTTTGACGGGAGCTCCCTATGCCTGGTAGATCTGGATTTCTGTTTACTTCCTTAGATTTAGGAAGTTTCAAGTTATTATTTCTTCAAATAAAGTTTTGCTCCATTTTCTCTCTCCTCTCCTTCTGGCATCCCCATAATTCAAATGTTGTTATGCTTGATGAAGTAACTGAGTTCCCTAAGTTTTTTCTCATTCTGCAGAATTTTTTTCTCTCAGCTGCTCAGCTTGATTACTTCCCATTACTCTGTCCTCTAGGTCACTTATTTGTTCTTCTGCTTACTCTAGTCTACTATTTATTCTTTCTAGTGTATTTTTAATTTCATTTATTGCATTTTTCACTCCTGATTGGTTCTTTTTTATCTCTTTCTTAAGGATTCATTAATGTCCTTCACTTTTCCTCAAGTCTTTTATGAGTATCTTTATGATCATTTCTTTAAATTCTCTATCAGGGATGTTACTTAGCTCTGTTTTGCTTAGGTCTCTTGCTGTGGTTTTGTTCTGTTCTTTCATTTGGGATGTAGTTCTCTGTCTCCTCATTATTTCTAACTCTCTGTGTCTGTTTCTATCTGTTAGGAAAGTCAGCTATGTCTCTTGTTTGTGGTCTTATGAAGAAGAGGTCCTACAGTGCCTTGCAGTGTAGGGTCTCCTGCTTACCAGAACCTGGCCCTTCAGTGGTGTCTCCTATGTGTGTTGTGTGTGTCTTGTTGTTGTGGCTGAGCCACTTTTTCCTTTAGTCCAGTTGTCTGCAATGGCTTTCTTTGCCTGCTGTGGGCAGAGTTTGGTCCTTGTGGTGTTAGTGGGCCAGTCTGGGCTGCCTTGGGCTTGAGTTGAGTCACACCAGGCATTTTCCAATGATGCAGTAGCACCAAATTGCAGGGCACTTTTCCTGTTGTTCCCTGAGAAACTTTCATTGGAGAAAGGAGGGCCTGCAATCAGACCAACTGTCTGCACCCAGCCCACTGCTGGTACAGCATTCTGACCGGTGTGGAGTCACCTTTCTTCTCCCGAGGTCAGGAGTCATTTTGAGGCAGTGCTAGTCCCTATCAGGGCTGCTAGCACACTGTCAGGCTTGTGGACCCAGTCTGAATGGGCTGTTGTGAACAGTGTATTGGAGGGTGGAGGTGGGTGCAGATCCTCAAAGCACATGGTGCAGAATGTGCAGTTTTGACAAAGTTTACATGTGGTCCATCAAAAGAGGGGATTCACGGGGTGCCTGGGTGGCTTAGTCGGTTAAGCGTCCGACTTTCGCTTGGGTCATGATCTCGCGGTTCGTGGGTTCGAGCCCCGCGTCGGGCTCTATGCTGACTGCCAGCTCAGAGCCTGGAGCCTGTTTCAGTCTGTGACTCCCTCTCTCTGACCCTCCCCTGCTCATGCTGTCTCTCTCTCTCCTAGAAATAAATAAAACATTAAAAAAAAAAAAAAAGAGGGGATTCACTGCTGCTGCCCTAGGACTGAGGCCCTATAAAGTGGGCAGGTGGAAAAATGTGGTGTTGCCAAAGTTTGCACCAGTCTTCTGGGGGAAGGGGACCAACAGCATTGGAATGAGGCAGGCCTGGTACAGAGAGCAGGTCCCTGAAGCCTGGAGAGGCAGAGTTTGGTGTAAACAAATTATATAGTGAATGTCTGTGCTGTACTGGTTATAGGTGTATGGACAAATGTTTATGCTGGGAGGCAGGGGAGGAAAATGGCACCTGACAGTTCCTTTGTACCTGGAGGGATTTCCCAATGGTCTCTGTCCCTCTAGGACATGCTCTAAGAGTAATAAATAACTTTTTCTCTTGTATTCCCCAAGCATTTTTCAAAATGCGGCTTCCACACTATAACTCTATGAGCTGTTTGTCATGCTATATCTCCTTAAGGTTGAAGACTCAGTTCCTCTCACCCTCCCAGCTCTCTGAGTCCATCCTGCTGATTTTTCAAATTCCAGGCTTTAAGTCCTGCTGGTTGTAAGAACTCACAAAATTTGGCCCCTCTGGTTTTCAAAGCTAAATGCTATGGGGAATCATCTTACTTGTGTGGGCTCCCCTGTGTGATAGACTTTTTATCTCCCTTCTCCATGCTCTCTGGTCCCTCCTCCCCAAGGACAGTCCTGCAGGTAAGTTTACCTTCCCTCCAAGCCTTGGCCCTTCATACCCTCTTCAATGTGGCCTCTTCTTTATATTTAGTTGTGGAATTTATTGTGCCAGTCTTTGGATTTTTTTCTGGGTTACTTGCACTGATGTAAGTGTTATCCAGGTGTATCCATGAGATGAAGTGATCTTAGGGTCCTCCTACTCCACCATCTTCCCGGCAATCCCATTACCTGTTATCTTCTGTTTTTTGGTAGCAGCCACCTTACTGGCTCTGTGGTGGTTTCTCACTGTGATTTTGATTTGCATTTCTCTGATGATTACTGATAACAAGCATCTTTTTATATACTTGTTGGCCATTTGTGTATCATCTTTGGGAAAATGTCTATTCAACTCCTTTGCCCATTTTTAATTAGGTTATATGATCTTTTTTATTGTTGAGTTTTAAGAGTTGTTAATATATTCTTGATATTAGTGCCTTACCATATATATGATTTGCTAATATCTCCTCTTTTTCCATACATTGCTTTCTCATTGTGTTGATATTGTCTTGTTATGTAGGAAAGCTTTAAATTTTGATGTAGCCCCGTTTGCCTATATTTCCTTTTGTTGCCTATTCTTTTGGTGTCATATCCAAGAAATCATTGCCAAATCCAATATCATGAAGGTTTTTGCCTCTATTTTCTTCTCAGGTGCATTTTTAAAGCAAAGTGGACAAGCTGGCAGTGGTAATAAAACAAACACATCATTTAAAAAAGACAGACAGCAGAACCCTTACACAGCAGTGGATTTAAGGCCCTTTCTCATAACTTTCCTTACTTCATATGGGACACTTGCCTATATAGGAAAAAATTCAATATTGATCCTGCCCAGAGTCCAGACCAAGCCTAATGTTCTACTGTAAAAATACTTCTCTGTAGGAAAATAAATCCCAGAGCATATTCCAGACTTGGAAGTTGACTGTACTCCCAGCCCAGGGACAGAACATTATAACCCCTTTAAATCTGATTTCAAACAGTCATGTTATCTTATTTCTTGACTAATAAATACCAACTTACACAAGTATGTTATTTTCTCTTAGAAACCATAATTATCTTAAAAATGTATCTACTCTTAATAACCATAAAATATTTGTTTAAACCTTTAAATATACAAACTTTTATTAAATTTCATTATTAAAGATTCTATTTTTAGAAATAATATTCTTAAAATGGAAGTCGATTTTAAAATCAGTTTGTTAGAACCAAATAATAGGTATCATTTCATAGCATAATGTCATTTCTGATCTAGAAGGAAATTGTGAACACATCTAGGTCAATGTTTTTGATTCTGGTTGTACAGTAGGATCTGTCTATAAAATGCAGGTTCCTGGACATTACCCCCCTTCAATGGTTCTGATTCGATAGGTTTGAGAACCACTCAGCTTATACCACACCACGTCTGTACTTGGAAATGAAGGCATAAAGCAGGTGACTGGTATAACCTTTCCTGAGCACTTTGTGTTCTAGCTCTCGCTGCTTTGCAAACACTCGCTGCAAACAGATAATATTTTTGAATGTGTTACCCCCTGCCTGAAGTTTGTTCTCTATTAGCAAACTACTGGTTAGGGGTCTTTTATTTTTAGAGACCCAGTCAAACTTTTAACTCCTCTCTGAAGTCTTCCTTGATGGCCTCACACTGAGTTATTGCTCCTCTTTTCTCAATTCATTCCTCTCAGTTGTATTCCCAATTCATCATTCTTGATATAACCTTTGCAACACTATCATCCTTGTACATGTCTCTCTGTCTCTCCCATTGGACTGTGTACTACTTGAGAGCCAAGACACTATCTTATTTACCTTATAGTAGGCTCCTAAAATTATGATGTTGTACAGACAATTACTTCCCTAAAATATTGTGTTGGTGCCTAGAGAGAGATGCAAAGAGACTTAAGACCTATTCCTGTTTCCAAGAACCTTTAGGACTAATGAGTGACACAGGATCTGGTCCAGTGTCAAGAAGAATTAGCAGACCCAGAATTCTCTCAGATCTGTGATGGTGTCAAGCGACAATTTTCTGGTGCTGCAATGGGCAATTGATTTATACTGGTAACAAAAGAAAAATATCTGGTTATACAAATTCAAATATCTTGAGAACTCTAAGGCAGAAGATACAAATACAAAGAGAATGTTACCATCAATAACAACTTCAGGAACTTTCAGTGCCACCTTGGGATGGTAGGGTCAGAGAAAACTTTCCCATCTGAGCTGGACTTTGCTTAAGCAGTTTACAAATCATGTAGCATGTTTCCCCCAGAAGTGGTAATAGATTTACTGTATTCTTCTGCTAAGAGATTTGGTCTCAGAGCTCAACAATCATAAGTAATTGGGTGTATTCATTTCTTATTGCCACTCTAACAAATTACCACAAACCTCATGGCTTAGAACAACACAGATGTATTATTTGTAGTTCTGGAAGACAGAAGTCCAAAATGGGCCTTACTGGGCTAAATTCATGGTTTGACAGAGCTACATCCTTTCTGGAATCTTGAGAAGAGAATCTGTTTCCTTGCCCTTTCCAGCTTCTAGAAGCTGCCTGCCTTTCTTGGTTCATGACCCCTTCCAGCAATTACATCATTCCAACTTCTGCCTCTGATGTCACGTCTCTTTCTCTGACTCATCGGCTTCCTTATTTACTTATAAGAATCCTTAAGATTACATTAGGCTGACCCAGATAATCCAGAATAAGAAATAATCACATCTCAAAATCCTAATTCAATTATATTGACAAAATCCCTTTGCCATGTAAAATAACATATTCACAAATTCTGGGGATTAGGACATATATACCTTTGGGGGACCATTATTCTGCTTACCATACTGGGATTAGAAATATTGTGTATAGGAGTGTCTGGGTGACTCAGTCGGTTAAGTATCAACTCTTGATTTCCACTCACAGTTCCAATCACAGATGATCTCACAGTTCATGGGATTAAGCTCCACATTAGGCTCCATGCTGGCAGTGGATTCTACTTGTCATTCTCTCTCTCCCTCTCTCTTTGCCCCTCTTCTGCACTCTCTAAAATAAACATTAAAAAAAAGAAGTACAGTATGTAGCTATAGATACTTGGCTTGTGAAAATGAACATACAAGTGTATCCTGATGTATAAGAGTCCTTTTCTAGAACCCAGTGATTTGCACCTTATTTGAGTCAGTGCATTTAGGATATTGATATAAAGAGAAGAAGTTTATCCCCTGAACCCCATCCAGTCACTAGTTATTATGTTGATCCATCCATTTACTCACCTAAACATCCATCCATCCATTGACTCATTGATCCATGCATTACCCATTTATGCTCCTTAATTTCAGTATCACTCAAAATAAATTAGGCTTTACTACAATAACAGTTCCAAAATCTCATTGGTTTACCACAACAAAAAAATAATTTATCACCTACATGTGTTCACCATGTATCAGCAAAGAGATTCTGTTCACCATAGGTGCTCAGAAATCCAGGTTGGTGAAAGCTTTATCTTGACATGTGCTTCTATTATCCTTGTATATTTGGGAAGGAATATATCAACTGATTCTTAATTTCTGCCTGGAAATGGCATATGTCATATCTACATGTGTCATTAGCCAAAGCAAGTCATATGACTATATAGTACCCAAAAAGGCACAGGGAAGTAATCCTAGCATGTGTCCAGGAAAAGAAACTGTGGATATTTATTGAATGCCATTAATGACTACCACAGCTCCCCACACTAATATATTCACATGTCATCTTTCTCTTCACCATAGTTAAGTCTGCCTTCACCTGACAGTAGTAAAATTTAAAAAAATAGACTAAGAACAGAAGTTTTGTGTTCTTCCCCTAGTTGTTAATTAGCTTATAATCTTGTCAATTTTCCCGGACTTGATTTCCCTTGCCATGAATGAGGATAATAATTATTGCTCTGCTGTTCCTTTTGTTTTCTCTCCACCCCCTTTTACCCTTAAGGTATAATTAACATACGGTTGCTCTGCCCTAACACAATTCTTCTGAGGAACAAATGATAAGATCAAGAGAAAAAAATCAGATATTTTAAATCTCTATTTACAAAAACAGAGAATGAAATTCAAGATATACTCCTGAATGAGATCTTTGTGATGTCCAATGTGTTATAATGGTTAAGGACCAGTGCTTTGCCCACTCTAAAGAATTTCTTTTATTATTAAATTTATGCCATTCTAAAGATCTGTTCATTCAACACATATGTTTTGAGAACTGAGAATTACATTCAGTGTCTCCATTAACTGCCATGATATGGGAGGGGATTTTTTTGCACCATATTCAGCTGTAGACACTTTCTTCATGTGAAACTAATTGACCCTGGAGAAAATGAAGTTACGGTTCATAGCAAGAAGAACAGATAAATAGCAAGAAGAATAAATACACAAGAAAGAATAGAGAACAAATCTTATGAGAAAAAAAGTTCAGATGAAGCAAAAAATAAAAATTTAAATCAGAGTTGTAACAAAAAGCTGCAGTCCCAGCAATATTACATCCATGCACAGTTTCCATGTTTGAGACTTGTAATTCCATACACTGGAAAACTTTACACTTCATAATTTTTATGCTGGAAAGTTGGATTTCATATGAAGGAAATGACTAAGTCCAAAATACTCTAGGTTTAAAATGACTCACATACTCTTAAGATTAACAGAACCTAACACTGTATTATGATTTATATATTTGCACTTCAAAATTCTCAAAGGATTTAGCAGTCTGAGACCAAAGACTGGATTTTTCCAAATCACACAGAAGCTTTTAAATCCAAGTTTAGTCTAATTAAAGGATGAATGTTGTGAATTCCATGACTTTCCAACACAATCATATTGTGCCAACTCAAGAAGGATTAGTACAAGACTAACACAGATGTTTCCAAGTTCAATAAAGTAAGGGTGGGCCTGATGTGAGTCGATAACTCTTTCCTAGGCCCTAAAGTTACTGATTTAGTTTTACTGTAAACTGTTCATTAACTTGTGTGAGAAGTGTCAAGTTCACAACAAAGGGCATTAATTCCATTTGGATTATCAGCAATGTAATTTCCCTAGCACAATCAAGCCTTTACTAAAACATTTTGGATGCCATTCCACGTCCTCTTTTATGTGATTCTCCAGACCTATATTTTGCCTCTAAATCTCCCATGATATCCCCCATTAGACCAGAACTTTTCTGGAGACACCCTGCTGGGCTTGGGGCAAGGACCAATATGAAAAATAGGTAAAATGTGTCTTTGAGGTCCTGTGAACTCTCTTTCTTCATCCTCTTCTTTGATGACCACATTTCCTTCTCAGGTACCAAGTTCTGTCCTGTATCTTTTTATTTACAATGAAATTTACTATTAGTCTTTTCACTGACCAAATCCAATAAGACTCCAAGGAAAGGAATGCAGAACAAAGTACATGCCCTGTCCATACCAGAATTTCTGTGAGACATAAAAAAACATTACAGAAAGTATCCTTTCTGACCCAATAGTACTAAATGAATAATAATTTATTAGGAAACACTGGTGTTAGAAATACATCCAGGCTTACTGACAAGTTCCTTTGGGGAGTTATACCTGTGCAGAGTTTTCCAACACTCCATCCATCCTACCACAAAGAAGATACATGCACTGCTTTACTTTTGACTGACTCGGGGGAATCTTTGTGGGCCTTCAATGGTCCCATTTAGAGATATGCAGTTATTAATATATCAGCTAAGCCCTTTAGACCTCTTTGGTCTACATGCACACAAAGGCAAGCCACCATTCCTCCATTTTCCCAAATGTTCAAACCACCATGTTGCATTTAAACCCTATTCCAGCCTCACTCTCCTTCCAAATTCAAACGTAGGGTCTTAAATTCTGCCTTGCCCTCTGGTCCTGGTATTTGCCCTTGATCTCCTCAAGTAAAAAGAGCTATAGGTCCTGGTGTTCCCTTCCTGGGCCCTCTTCTCTATCTCTTGGCATCCCTTGCACAAAGTCAGTCTTTGTGACTATCCTCCTTTCCACCCTCTTCCCTCTTTGGTGCCAACAACTTCTCTCTATCCCCAAGAAAAACAGGCCCTCTCTCATCGTATCTTCCTCCTCCTCCTATCTCTGTCATTTTTCTGATCTGTCATGCTCACCAAGTGCAACTGACCCACAAAGGATGATACAGGGAACCATTCCACCCAGGACATTTGTATTTTAAAAGGTACTCAAGCTTGAATATTTAACTAAAGGGTTGAGTCTTTGATGGGTACTTTCAAAAATCAGCCATAGGTGGGCCCCACTTAACTAGGGAAAAAACACGTAAGAGTTTTAGAAGTAACATTTCACACCTCTGTTGGATTCACTTTATGAAAAGTGAACTTTAAAAGTTTCTATAACTTTTGAAATTTAAATTGTGGAAAAAGGCATGGTTAAATTTACTTATTCTCAAGGCAGACTGATTCTGTGCATGTTGAGTATCTGATAAGAAAAATCAAGTGCAAACAAATTTCTTCGTACTGGATTTGAGAGAGATACATAGAATGGGTTAATCAAGCAGCTGAGAAATCCTCTTTTGATTAAAAAATCAGCAGTTGGCAAGGTAGTACTTCCGCAACCATAAGCGTCCTCTCTGTTCCTAGCCCAGAAAAGGAGTGATTAAAAAGCCTTGAGCTGGCCAAGAGTTGATTACAGTGTGGGGAAAGCTTTTCTCCATAATGAGCCAAAAGTTCACAAGAAACACTGGGGTGTGGGAAAAGAACACAGGTTTTTGGAGTCAGGTTTAAATTCCTACCCCAGCTTCTTCCACTACTGTGAGACCTTGAGCAAGTTATCAGTAAGCCTCAGTTTCCTTACCTATAAAATAGTATTCACAAGGTTACTGAAATCAAAGGACATGGCCAGTGCTCTTGGCATACAGTAGACACTCAATAAATGCTCTCTCCAGACACAGAAATACCAGCGACCTCTTTTGTGTGTCTGTGGTCAGCTTCTTCCCCTGTTCCGTGGCTATTTCATACTTAAAACCTCTTCTCAATCCTCAACCCTTAATGCCTCAATTCTCTCTCCAAACACACTTGGCCTAGAGAAACTCCCTTTCCCTCCAGTGAATGTCCTTATTTGCTCCCGCCCTTGCCCTTTGCCTGTGGTCTCTAAAGATTTCTCCTTTCTGGGGCGCCTGGGTGGCGTCCGGGTGGCCTGAGTTTGAGCCCCCCGTGTCAGGCTCAATGCTGGCAGCTCGTAGCCTGGAGCCTGCTTTAGATTCTGTGTCTCCCTCTCTCTCTGCCCCTCCACCACTCACGCTCTGTCTCTCTCTCAAAAATAAACAAAAAAAAAATTTTTTTTAAGATTTCTCCTTTCTGTTCAAAGCCAATCCCCTCACCTGTGTTCTTTTTCTGATCATCTATCAACTCAAATAAGTGTTCTGTTGTTGATTCCCTTTACTTCTTATGTCTTCAAACCTCCCTTATGTGCTGCCTTTGGCCCAGAGGCTTTAAGTTAAAATTAATTTTAAAAATTTTCATTGAACACCTACCCAGTCTGAGACACTATGCATCTATTATAATGGGCTACAGCGAGGGAACTTGGGGCTTATAGAAACTTCTCTAACCACAGTTTCTTCATCTGTGTATTGAATACCACTGTAGTATTCTACCTATGTTGTGGAAGATATGATATATTATATTAGGAAATCCAGAGAGGGTACAAAACACTGCCTGGCACTAGTAAGTCCTTATTCAGAGTTAGGATCTAGTGAGAAATACAACCCTGCAAACAGGAGGTCAGGAGACAGAATAAATAGTTGTGGGCAGTTGAGAAGTTCCCATGAGATGACTTCTCCATATAACAGGAAATCAAAATATGAGGAGAGAATAAAAATTTAAAGTAGTTCTTGGAGAACAAAAAGTGAGCTAACTAGAAAAATATGGAGTTGGGGAAACAGTGTTAAGGGCCCTACTGGAGCCCCTGGATTTATGACGGCACAAATTTGGGTGCTAAGGCCATTTTCTCCAGAAAGGTCAGCTGCTGGGAAACCCCTTCAAGCCACTACTCTGGTCATCTTCTCTTCCAAGCAATTTATGCATTGTCCCTGGGGCATCTTGTCCATTTGTGTCTGTAAAGTAAAAGCGTCAATAAAATATATTAGCATGCTGAAATTTAGTATTTCAAAGAAAAAGGTAAATTGAATCTGAGAAAAAGACAATTTGGGAAACGGAACAAAAAAGGGAAACAAGAGTGTAAGAACAGTTTCAAAAAGTAATCAAGTCTAACACTAACACATGCCTATAAAATTAATAATAATTAACTCTCAGCTCTCTCCACCAAATAAGATAGGACACCTGAACACTCCCCACTTACAATGGCATAGTAATACAAAGGGGTAGAGAGTAAGGGCTTCTTTGGCCAGGGGAGGGGGCTGGACTGTGAGCCCACCCAGTGGTATGGTAAAGACCATCCCTTCAGGCTTGGCATGGAAACCTGAGTAGTGTCAGAAGGGGGAACACAGAAGGAAAGAGTTTAGAGCTTTAAACTCAAACATGGATATTTGAGAACTTCTGGAGTTCTGACGCAGTCACCGCTCAGGGTAAATAAATCAGAGCTGCTTTGCTAAAGGATCTGCTTCCTAAAATGCAAAACAAGAGATTCATTCCCTTAGCAGTGATTGTAAGGATCCTGATAGGCTTGCTGACACCATTCACTTTACCTGTGCATCAGAGTCACCAAAGAGGTATGGGGTTACCTGAAGCAGGAGGTAGATTCTGTGGCCAAGAATGCCCAAGGATTTAACAGCAACTCTGTAGTGATCATTCCCAGATCTATTTCCTGTCATCCCACTTTCTGAGCTCTGGTCCAATAAGTCCAACTTCCCTCTAAGCATCTCCTCCTAAATGCTCCACTGCCAACTCAACCTTGGCACTTCTAAATCAAAAACCTTTAGCATCCATCTCTTCCACCAGGAATTCTTTTAGGGGGATGCAACCAAGTCAGTCAAGCCAGCATCTCCTCCTCTCCCTCATTCCCCCAACACAACCAGTAACAGTCATGTAGATGCTGCCTCCTGAACATCTGTCTCCTCTAGACAAATCTTTCTCAGCATCCCAATTTCCAGGCGTAGATGGGTCTGGGGTTCTTAAGTTGAAATAAAGTAGATCAGGAAGAGGAGCCAGGGAGCATGCCAAGATCAGCTGTTAATCAAGGCAGCTGGGAACCATGGGCTAGAAAAGATAGAATTGAGGGGGTTTTTTTTGTTTGTTTATTCTGGGCTGAAACTTATTCGAGAAAAGCAATTTTCTCAAGCATGGGAGAAAAAAACTATGATTTAAATAATTATAACATGGAAGACATTTAAACACAAGCTGATCAAGTTCCTTTAAAAGTTAGCCCAATTTGTAAATTGTATTGAATTTAAAATCTTTTATATATATAAATATTTTAATTATAAAATATAATCAATGTGCCTCACTCTGATTCAGTTATATATCCACTGGGAAACTTCACTGACAGACTTAGTAGGGAGAGCTCAGACAGCTTATCTACCTGGAGGGAGGTCACCTAAGTTCTAGACAAAGCACCAAAGGAAAATGGCATTTTCAAGGTTAGCATTTTATATTTAACCCATGAAATTATGGCAGCATCCCAAACAATAGTCATATTGTGATTGAAAGCTAGTTTAATAGTTCAGATTGTATGAAAACTTAAATTTTAAAGCCTAAGAATCTAAGAATATGATATTGCATTATGGAAAAAGGATAAGGGCATTATTTCAAAACTTCTGTTTTCTTATATTTCTATTACAACTTTTCTTAACTTCAAGAAATGTTTGATCTAATTTGTAATCAAACACCAGTTTCATTCTTCTTCTATAGATCTACTGTAGGACCCGATTATTGCTTTGAATACCACTATTAAAATGACTCTGAACCCTCTGTTAATTTGTTAACACTCTTAGAAATCTTACACTGTTGTGAACATTAAGCTTTGTGAACATAGTCCCTTCTATATGACTCCTTCAAGAAGGCACCCTGAAGCAATAAAAGGAGCCAAAACTAGTTACGAGAGAGAAGGCTTGGCCACTAATTGATCAGAGTATATTAAATGGGTTACCTCACCTTCCTGGGCCTTCATCTCCCCTGTAAAATGAGTTGTTGACTGGAGTCTCTAAGGTCCTTGATAAATGGAAGATTCCATGATGCTGAGGTTGGTGCTGAGGCTCAGCAGATGTCCTGGGGGATGAAGTGTGGGTTTACTGGAATCAGGAGCTATGGTCAGCTAGAGCAGAGAAGAAGATGCCCAAAGAAGAGGCACCCAGAGGGAGATGAGAGCCACAGGAAAGTGAAGAGGGTTAACACTGAAGGCTCAGCCTTCTTCCATTCCCCAGATGAGTAATGGAGATGACCCAATTCCTTAACTTTATGCAAGAAGTTTTGCTGTTTGTCAAAATGGGAGCTTACTTATTAAAAAAAAAAAAAAAAAGACATTTTATGGTGAAATATTCAAGCCTGAACCATGAAATTTAATTTTTGAGTATATGTTGCCTTCACATATTCCCCAGTTGTCTCACTGGAAGAGATTCTCCAATGCAAGGATAATCTTTCCTCATCTTTCTCTTGTGATTCATTCCATGTCTTGCACAAGTACCAGACATAGAAAAGATGCTCAATAAATGCATAGACACAGTGTGTAATCTTCAATATTTTTATCTTATTTCAAAAAAAAGTAAAAACACTTTAATCCACACTGACAGATACCATGTTTCTAGGTGGAAATGTGATGCCTCTTTTTATAGATAAGGAAATATAAACACACAGAGAAAAGTAATGTTCTCAGAGCCCGTAGGTAGTGAGAGAATGGAAAACTTTCCTCGTCCCTGGAATACAAGTCTTAACCATCCTCTTTACTTCCCCTGAAGAACCACTGTGGGCACACAACAAAATTTGATGAACTTGCTTTAGCATAAGACTTTATTTCCTTCTAATGGCTAATCAGACACACCACCTCTATGAAATTACTGAATTTTCATTTCTGAAGGAAATGACAATGGATACGCTTAGCATAAACTTTAATAATGCCTGAGGCTTTATTTGGATCAAATATCCCAGGTGAGGAAGACCAATTTATGGACATTTAAATTGCCTCTCAAATGCTATTTCTGAGATCAAAAGTGCTTTAAGTTTCTAAAGCACAAGAAAAGGAGAAAAAAAAATCTTAAACATAAAATAACACATCATTTCATAAACGAAGGGGGTAAACCTCACGCACCATTGCAGATTCCTATTTGACAACTTAAAACCATATAGGAATTTTTTTACCTGTTTAGCACACAGCTGAGGAGTCTTATAGGAAGAAAGAATATTTGTGTTCTGTTGGCACCCACTACCACCTTCCTGTGTGGTCACATCATTGGGTTTGCCATATTTACTCTTTCCACCATTGTCTGTCTTGGCTGTCGTCTTTTATCATGTATCTACATCTCAAGCTAGCCACTTGCAGTTAGCATCCTGATCACGTGAAAAGCCAGGGTAAAGAACAATCTGACACTTGTGGGCAAAATAAAGAAATTTAATTAGAAATAAGGGACTGGATCTTAACCCCAAGAGGGTGGCTCATTGTCCTTTTAAATTATCTCCTTCCCATGAGGCCAGATTGTCCACAATTTCTCCATTATTCCTAATTTCTCACTCCCTCTGTTAATCCAAAGTAACCTAATACAATTTCCAGATCTGCCGCTTCGAGTTCCTAAACCCTGCTTTTTCCAGGCAGAGATAAGCAAAAACAGAGAAGTGGGGAAATGGTCAAGAGTTACCACCAGACGTAAATTAACATTTTCGTGTTTATAAATATTGTGTCCTAAATATGGTCCAAGAAAGGCCTCTGTTGGTAAGAAAAGATGTGGGAAGAAGGTTTGGAGCATTCCTATGTCTGTGGACATCTTTCTCCTTGTGCAAATATTGTATCATCACATATTCTTGGAGAGGCCTGTTTAGGGTGATGTGTTGAGCATGGACCAGTTCACAGCCCAAGAAACACCCTACTGTGATACACAGTTCTGTCTCTCTCAGGAGGCATCCACGTCCACACTCATCTGAGCCTCCCAACAGAGCCCACAACATGAGGTGAGTCCTTACAGTGCCTAGGTCAGCCCTGAGAAAATTAAAGTTGACAGGAATCAGAGGAGTTGTTTCAACAGTGGTACTAAAATAATGACATTTTGTTAAGCTTTTTCCCACCAGTTTGCTGACCTGTCATATGATAAGGCTTTTTGTTTTTTGTTTTTCATTTTTTTTAGCTTCATAGAAAACAGAAATAAGAAATTAAATGCTAGGTACAGAGGTGATACTCATAAATACTGGTTTATCAACGTAGCTCCATTGATTTGAAATCTTGTCTCAGCCTATTGATAAAACACTCACAGGAGCTGTATGAAGCAGCACTAGAGAAAAAGGTGGAGGATTAGAGGGAGAGAAACCAGACCAGTGACACACAGGTGACAGACGGGGGAGTCTTTCAGCTGTAATATGGCCAAGGAAGTGAATGGCCAATCACTGTCACGGCCAGGTAGGCACACTCTTTACAATTAGTCATTATTTTAAATGTGACATCTCTACTCTTGCTGAGGAGGGGAGGGAGGAAACTCTCCTTAATAAATCTGGTTTTAACATTTGACTTTTAACTTCCTGAATTCTCCATGAAACTCATTTCATCCAAGTTCGGGCTTGAAAAAATTTAGTCACTTCTTTTGGCTCTATTTTCTGCCACTCACTCTCTCAGGTCACAACACTGAGAGAAAGTTCCCTGAGGAATAGATTTGTTCTATGAATGACAGAAGAAAGGAAAAATAGATACACATATATTTCAAATGATAGGGGTAAGACGTCTGTTCGGTTTCTAGGAAACATTCATCCTAGAGCACAACCAAACTGTAGCTGGCAGGACTTCCAGACTCCATAGCTGCCCCTGCCCCTGAAGTTGGAACTCTCAAGTTGGGGGCAGAGGAGGGGAAGCATCTCCATTGTAAGAGACCCTCAGCAAGTCTGTGCCTAAGAACCCCAGGTGCCCCCTTTCTTCATTCGCAAAGCACCACCATCCTCCATCCTGGCCTGAAACCACATTGACACTCAAAAAATTCCAAGTAGGTCCTCACAATAGATTGCAACATCCTAGGAAAAAAATCACATTTATTAATTCCATAAATAATACTTTTCTCAGCTATGCATAAGCTTTGTCTCATTGATTCTCATAATCTTTCCTTTGTGTTTGTCAAAAGAAACCAACAACCAGCTACAGTACATGTTGATTCAGAGTCTGGATTCCACCACTGGGCTCCCATCATTGCTGGACTACCTGAGAACCACCTGGACACTAGCCTGGGAAGTTTTATGAATTAAAGTTCTTAGAAGGTTACACAATATTTAATGAGCCATTCTTACCTTGCAAAGACGAAAGAGCCCCACCAAAACACGCACACTCATGGGCATTTACACCAAGAGACTTATCTAAAATGATCATAATTAAGAGGACAATCTCAAAGTACAAGAGATTTAGGTTCTAGGCCCAATTCAGTTCTCTTCACCTTTGTCATCTTCTTTCTCTTCTCTCCAGCCCCAGCATAATCAAGGACCTGAGCTTATGTCCTTGCTTAGCTTCCCCTCCTGTGAGAGTAGTCTTGTCCTGTTCTTATCATTCTCATTCCATCAAAACCTATGCTTACCCAGTTAGCAGAATGGAAGAGTCTAATAAATTAACCCTTTTAGTGTTAAAATGACCTCTGCACATGGCACATGGTATTGATGAATTTCTACATTTGTAGAGCTCTAAGGAATCATCTAATCTAGGTTCCTCTTTACTCAGAGAAGGAAACTGAGGCCCAGAGGGATCAAGTGACCTGCCAAGTAATGGTGAAATGGAATCAGAACCCAGATGTCTTACCCTTGGCTCCTTTCCTCTTCCCTTTCTCTTGGCACCCATTGCTCTGAATAGTATTTGCAGTTTTCCATGAAACAAACCTCTAAGGCTCTGGCTCTGTTTGCAGACCCAAACTTGAGCATAGACTCCAGCAAGAGAAGGAGCACAGACATGCTCTGCCCAGTTCTCTGTGGGGTTGTGGCCAAGAGAAAGCCCCAGCTCAGTCCTTGCCATCTTTCTCCCCTAGCTGTTGTGCAGGCACTGTGTGTGGAAACACACCACCAACATTTGTTGAGTTGATTTCCTCACTCAATGCTATCAAGGCTAGTACTGGGGTGCTTGAGAGACCCACGGAGCTTATTTTTTGAAATAGTAATGTAGCAGTAGACAACTCTTGTATCTCTAAGACCATACCCAACCTTGGGAAGTCCACCAGAATTGCATGCTGCAAGAGAGAAGGACCAAATTTGCCCCTGAATACTTTAGGAATAGTAGATTCAAAAATAACAGTTATGGACACAGTTATTGAACAATACCAGGCATTGATCTAACTATTGAAGAGAGGGGTCTGAGTCATGGCTCACAATTTTCAGTGAATTGAGGAGCCAGAGAAAGATTTTTTGCACATGTTAAAAATAGACACATTCATTCAAATATTTTTATGCTAGAACCAATTTTGGAAGATTTAAGTTTTAACTAATTGTTTTGATATCCTGTAGATACCTATATCTATAGATAGATAGATGGATAGATGAATAGATCAAGCAGGATGTTATTCTCCATCCTGGCAGATATTTCATTGTCAAAGTCCTTTTTAGAACAGTTGAAAGTAGCCATTGTTTTCATGAGTGCATTGGTTCACCATTTTTATTATTTGTTGGACTGAAGGGCAATTTACTCATCTTAGCTATTTTCTGTTTGGAGGCTAGAAGACATTGATCAATTCTGGAAGTCTACCCAGATGGCTCTTCCTCCCCTCTTGATGAATAAGCAGGTTTATCCTGTCCCATAGTAGCTCTTTCTGCTACACTGTGTCCATCTACGTGGCAGTTAAAGGCAACTCTAAAATCTCTAACAAAGTCACTTCTAACTTGGGCCAAAAACAGGGCAACTGAGAGATACAGAGAGACACTTACATGAGGCTCATGTCCAGACATGGGAAGTTTTCTGTTCCTAGTTTACACCTAAAAACATGACCACGGGCTGTCAGACCACAGCACTAAGGGTGTTTCTTATCTGTCCACTGGAACATGAAGCCTCTTAGAGCAACCTTAACTGTACATCTCTCTAAAGGACACAGACAAAAATCTAGAAAACATGTAACGGCTCTACCTCCACACATCAGCAGCACCAGAGCCTCCTCTATGTCAAGTATACTTCAATTAAAAATATAAAATAAAAAGACAAATAAAAATGTGCTCTGTCTACTCAGTGAGGGCAGCCACTCAGCAAACAAAGGAACCAGCATGCCAGAGATCTGTTCAACACCTATGCAAATTATAGTCACAAGAAAAGACAGTCTAAGATACCTGCCTCCCCAAGTCCCCAACTGTTTAGAGCCACATTCTCTGCATTTGTCATTTTTTTCTATAACACTGTGAATTATGAAGTTTGAGATCACAATTCAATCATGATTAATTTTATTAAAGGGGTTGGGAGAAGTTAAACTAACACCTCTCTATTGATGCCATGCATAACAGATGCCCCTTTTATCCAAATAGAAAAACAAAAACAAACAAAATTTAAAAAACTCTATAATAATTCACCAGAAAACATTAAAATGTGAAAGAGCTCTATTAATGTAAGACAACATGCTTGTACAGTAAACACATACTATGGTAAAGAACAAGAGTGTCGCATTAATCAGTCCCTGACACTCTAATTAATCATTTTAGCCTCCAGTCACATTGTCAATAGCACAACGTCAAGTTCTTTGGTCAAGAGAAGGCATTGTCTAAATGAAATCTATATCTCGAGGATCTGAGTCCCGCATGAATTCCACGTGTCCTGTGCCAGCTCGCCTTTCTCTCTGAGGGTTTTTTAGGATTTCACACAGGTCGAAGCGGATGTGCATCTTCATGGGCAAGGTCTCCGTTTGGACGGGACTGTGCCCCCTGGCTGCGTGCCGTTCCCTCTTCAGACCCACTCGGACTTTCTGGATCTCGGGTTGGCGGGCCAGTCGGGGGGCTGCAGCTGACCAGACGGACAGCGCCGGGCCGGCGGGCTCCGTGGTGCCAAAGGGTGCTCCTCTGACTTTGTGGGACCCTCGTCCCTTGAGTCCCCAGAGGCTTCTCTGTGGGGCCTGCTCCGCGGCTCTTTGCTGGCCAGGGACGTCACGTCACTGTCCTCTTCATCAGGAGGCCCTGTCCGCACTGACGCGGCAGACTTGCCTCTAGGGCCGTCGGCACCCTCCCCTGCAGCCCACCGGCCGGGGTGGACTGGCACTCCCACCTCCGCCCACCCACCTGCGTTGCTGGCCGCCTGACCGGGCCTCGAGCCCCCGCTCGGCGCAGGCTGACGGCGGGGGGCAGGGGCGGCTGCGCGCAAGCGCGCGCCCGTCCTCCAGTGCACGCTGCACACAAGGTCGGCCAAGCTGAGCACCAGCGACAGCGCGCTGACCGCCCACATGAAAAGCATCATAATGGACTTCTCCGTGGGCCTGGAGACGTAACAGTCCACCACGCTGGTGCAGGGAGAGTGCGTGCAAGAGAATCTCTTTGGGACCAAGAATCCGAAGAGGAGGTAGTGCGAGGCACCAAAAGCTGCCTCGGTCAGCATCCGAAGAAAGAGGTGGACGATGTAGCCAGAGGAGAAGTCTGGCACGGTCAGGTGGCACCGCTCCCTGTCCCCGGGGCTCAGGTCAGCGGGGTCAGGGTCCCCGGGACCGCGGTCCGGCCAGCAGAGTCCGCGGGCGGCCAGCACTGACCCCCTGTGCAGCACGTAGACGCTGAAGACAGCAGAAGGGAGGAGCACCGACAGACTCTGGATCAGCCAGAACCGCAGCTGGGACACTGGGGAGAAGATGTCATAGCAAACATTGGCGCATCCCGGCTGCAGAGTGTTGCACACAAACCTCTCCTGCTCGTCCTGGTACACGGGGGAGCCTGCCAAGATGATCACCACCATCCTCAGCAGTATCATGAAGATAAGCCAGACCTTCCCTAGAAAAGAGGAAGCAGGAAGGGCACCATCACCAGCATATAAATGCATTTCCTCCCAACACCACTTTTTAAGTATTTACAGGGCGGAGGCTGGAGAACTGAGAAGTCAGTAAGCATGTATTTTAGTCAGAGCAATAGCGTCTGCTAGTTAGCTCCTCTGCCAAATATTTATGGAGCACTTGCAGTGCCTCGGGCGCTGTGCTGGGCTAGTTGTCTGTTAAAGGCTTTGAGATCGACAGATTTTAAAAAAGCGTTAGACACTAAAGATGCTTGGTCTGACTCCACTCGTTCAAACTGGTGGTAGTGTCTCCTGGATTGAAGATTCTGGAAAGAAAGTTGAGCTGAGCAAATTAATGATGTAAATAAGATCTTACTGTCTGCAGATAACTTTTGAAAGGCTGTTAGCACATTTGTTTAACTGTGTATGGCTGCTAAATGTAGTTCAGTGGTATTTATTTATGACAATGGTCCACAAGATTTCTACTGTTGCTTTATGGTCCTTGGAATCAAACTTCCTTAACAACATTCAACTTTTCAGATCTGTCAGGGATTCAGAATTCCTTTTCCTTCTATTCCAGGTATTATGATTTAATGAGGTACCTCTTTCTTCAGTGTATCATGAATAAATGAGACCTACCTAGGAAATCAAAATAAGCTCAAGTCTGATTTTCATGACTTGAATTAACTCTTTCCGAACATGTTTAAGATTCATATTTAAGATTCACATAATCTGCAAGTATTTTGTTTTGTGACAAGATACAGAAAACATCATCTGACATCAGAAAAAAATCTATTACAAAGGAAGGCAGTTAAACTCAAAGAATAGAATTATGTGATCCGCTCATTGACTCAAACTTGTAAGACCAAGTTGATCTTGTTTAAATTCTGCAAAATAATGAGTAAGAAAAACATCAACCACTTCATGGGTATATTTTAATCCCTTGCTCATTTCATTTTTCCAGGACTCCCATATGTCTCTGAAAGTTTGATATGTCTGCATCCAACTCAGAAATATTTATTATTTTCTTAAAAAAATAAACTAAAATTTGGATTTGGCTTGAAATACACAAATGAATTACTAATTTTTTACAAATTAAGCTTCAAGAAAAAGATGAACAGGAAGAAAGCGTAATCAAGACATTAATTTCTCTTTAATTTTTACTATATTTTTCCTTCTCCTGATAAGGAGGAAGCCAGCGAAGAGTTACACAAAGATACTCCTTTCTTTTGTTTCAGTCTTTCAGGCTCAGCACCCAAATGTCAGTGAGAACAGGCCCCAGGAGAGATCACTCACATCCAAGCCTTCCTTAAATGATGATGGAACTGTAGAGCAGTTAAAAGAAAGCTTGAACAGGGGCGCCTGGGTGGCTTAGTCGGTTAAGCGTCTGACTTTCGCTTAGGTCATGATCTCGCGGTTCGTGGGTTCGAGCCCCGTGTCGGGCTCTGTGCTGACTGCCAGCTCAGAGCCTGGAGCCTGTTTCAGTCTGTGACTCCCTCTCCTCTCTGACCCTCCCCTGCTCACGCTGTCTCTCTCTCTCTCCTAGAAATAAATAAAACATTAAAAAAAATTAAAAAAAAAAAAAAGCTTGAACACACGGCACTGTTTCTTCCCACAATAAACAGGCCAGGCAAAGTGATGAAAACAAAACCACAAGAGTTTTGTAGCTGTTTCCTATACTCACCCACGACAGTCATGTTGCAGTTGAAGGTGATGAGAAGGAATCCCAGAAGGTCCAAACGTTCCATTGCCTCCAGAGCGTCACAGACTCAAGGCTGCTGGAGACATCAGAAGCCTGTGTTCTCCAAGAAAGTGAAAAATCTTCGCAGGAATAAATGTATCTTCGTTACAAAAGACTTAAAGGTGAGAGCAGCAGATATAAAAGGAAAGCTTGGAGCCCAGGAATGGGTTGGGGGATGGGAGTGCGATTTTTCTGTCTCCAAGTTGAGACAGCCCTGAGCTGTCCTTTGAGGCAAAGCATTCTTGACAACTGCAGTGACCAGAATACAGCAAGAGTCGTCTCTCATTATGGGCTATTCTTACCCTCTTGGGACATTCCAGGCCCGTGGCAGTGCTCACATGTCTCTACTGGGAGAGCCAGATGCTTCAGGATATAATAGAAGCTACTACATTTAACCCAAGAAAGAAAAGGTTCTGTTAACTTGCCAAGGAAAGTTCTCCACTAAAAAGGTATTTCCTCCTTGCAAACATCTCCAGAATTCCTTCACTTGTTAAAGAAGCACTAAAATATTCATGTTTTGTCTTCTCTATGAAGCATAAGCCATCATAACTCTGGCCTGCAAGAGTCTGGCCCTCACTCTGAATTCCTACACCATGGACGAAAGCAGAAGTCTGCATCTCAGACATGTGTCCCAACTTTAGGCTGTGACTCAGTTACTCTCTAGCTATGTCCTGTTTGGGTGAGTGATGAGAGCCTTTTACTTGGATACAAGGGCCTGGGTACAAAGCCTGGGGCAGCTACCTGGTCAGTGAGGAAGTCACTGAATCTCCCCACATATCCTCAGAAGGATTAGGATCCCTGCATTAGGGAGAATCATGCTGTTTCAGTCAGGGTTTGTGGGAGGAAGACATAAAATGATGATGTTGAGAGCACTTAGCATGAAGTGGGTGTGTAACAACTCCAGTCACTGGAATTTCCATCTCTAACTGGCCCCCAACACCTTCATAGGTTGTATATTCCTTTTGTCTTTCCCAGCTCCATCTAGCCAGGGCTGCTCCCGTTGAATCAGCTTAATAAATGTCCATTAAATTTGTAATAAAGTATCACCATCTGGACCTGCTGACATCAATCACAGTTGCATCAAAATCCTCTCGTGGCCGTCACCTTTATAGCTAGGAGAAACCCATCTTGCAAGGCTGGGGATCTATCATCAGGCGGGAAATTGTGAACTTTAAAAGGAATGATTTCAATTTTCCATGAAAGCTATTCTTTCATTCCCATCTTTTCTTCATTTCTGATCTATTCTTGACTTTAGTAATATCCCTAAAAAGATTCCCAGAAGAGGAGTACAACAAAGCTACTTTCATCTTTATTCACATGACACGTTTCCACCCACAGAAAACATTTTGACCCCCTTGAAAGGCACAGTAGTTTTGCTATATTTTAGTCAAATGCTTCAACATGAACAATGAAATTTAGAGAAATTGTAGTTAAGTAAAAAATATTGAAATAGCCATATTGTTCCAGTATAAAATAAAGGAAAATATCTTTGATTCCTAATAGACTGTCTGTGATATCACCTTAAAATCTGAAATATCAGGAAGGTAATTTCTGAATTTTGCTGTATGCTATAAATAACCTATTCTGAATGTGGAATAAAATAGAATTTTGCAACCTCGAGTAAATCATTACAGCTTTTCATGCTTCAGTTTTCTCATCAGTAAAGTAGAAAAAAAAATGTGTTCTTTGCCTACACAGAGTGGCTGTGATATACAAAATAAAATCACAGACATGAAAATGATTTAAAAATATAAAGAATTAGGGTGTCTGGGTGGCTCAGTAGGTTGAGCTTCCGACTTTGGCCCAGATCATGACCTCACGGTTTGGGAGTTCAGGCCCCTCTTGGGGCTTGCTGCTTATCAACTTGTCAGTGCAGAGCACACTTCGGATCCTCTGTCCCCCTTTTCTGTCCCTCCCCCGCTTGTGGTCTCCCCAAAATAAATATTTTTTTAAATGTTAAAGAAATAAATAAAATAAAAACAAAGTATTACATAGACATCTCAGGGTCTACTCCTCTGGGTTCCCACCCTTTGTCTATCCCTTTGCTCCCATGGCATCTTCCGAACAGGTAATTCTGCCTGTTCTCTCTCCACCCTTATCTGTTTTCATTTTGCTTCTCTAAGTCCACACCATTTCCATTCTTCTTTGCCTTTTTTCCTACTAAAAGATATTTTTGCTCTGCCTGGAAATTTAAACCCTAGCGGCTGCCAGAAGCAAGATGTGGACAAAAGAGAAGGATGGTATGTCTGGAGCATCAAACACATGGCTCTCTCTAAAATTATCCCAGCCCCCTGTCCCAGCCTCCCCAGCATCCCAAGCTCCGTGCCGGGGGCAGGACATGGAGGCTGGAGGCTGGGGCTCTAAGGCCGGCCTCCTGTAGGGCGTCTGCCTCAGCTTTCCCAGGGAGCTGCCTGCGGTGAGCAGTACCAAGGCCTGTGGCTGGACCTAGAGGACAAAGTGGCCAATGTGTATGAAGCCCAAGGTTTTTTCTTAGACTTGGAGCCTTTGGCAGCCATGCAGGAGATGAGAAGCATATAGGACACTGTGGTCTTCATCTGCACTAGCCCTCTGATGAAGTACGAACACCGTGGGGGAGAAGTCCCGCTGAGTGGACGATCACCTGGAGCTTCAGTTTGTGGAGTGAACTATCCTGATTAAGAACAATATGGTAGTCTTGGGGTACCTGGTCACTGATGACAAAGACACCATCAGAGGTCAAGAGGAGACCCCAAGTGGGGAGCACATCCTGTTCAGCTGCTACCACAACCAGTACCTGGCCCTGCCCCCCACAAGGAGACGACTGCTCTCCTGGAGTGACATCTGGAAGGAGGTCATAGACAGCAAGCCAGGGGCAGGGACAGTGGAGAGTAGCAGAAGGAAGGGAAGGCAGACCAGAAGGGCACCCCGCAGAACTCAATGACAGAGGGCAGTGTCATGGTAGTAGCTCCCAGCACTGTGGAGCAGGGAGACCCAGTGATCTCCATTCTCACAAGTCAGCCACCTGGAACTTTGCAAGAGGGCTGACAAGGAAACATAATGGGAAAATCACTTTAGAAATCTTTTGAATAAAACACTTCAGTTAAAAAAAGTTATCAATGAGATAACTAGAATCAATGAGAAGGTTTCCATTTGTGTGACTGTAGAGCAGAGGAAAGCTTTGGGGGAGTATTGTGGTCAACCCAATGGAAAGGAAATCCAGTGGGAGTCAGGGATATGGATATGGCTGAATTGCACAAGATGTCAAGGAATTTGTTCACAAATGAACTGAGTAAAAAGCAAAGAGGACAACAGAGCCATATGCTACTCATACTTGACACACCTCCCTCTAGCTTAGTGACATTGCCAAACTATTTTGGCCTGAGTTTTACCATATATAAATTAGAGATGATACTTTGTTTACAGAGTTGGGGAGAATTAGGGTTAATTTAAATGAGGTTCTAGCACATTATGCAGCTTATAAGAGGCTCTCAATAAATGACTACAGTCATTTCTCATTTTACATGGTAGTTATATTCTATAAAGTGGCCATAAACACTGAAATAGAGATTGCTAGGGGCTCTTAAGGGAAATAGAGAGTTGGTCTGGTCACAACATTTTAGTCAATCAATCAATACAAAGCCTTGTTTTATGTGTGTTTCTATTAAAAGACGCCTTATTTAACATACATATTTTTTATATATATTTAATGTAACTGGCTCATTAACATTGAACTCACGGCCTATAGTGCTATAACTCATGCCTGAATGAAGCTCAATTAGCACACGTATTTTCTCTGTGAGGCTCATCACAGGCTTCTTGCAGTTGGGAACATTAGCATTTCAGCACTATGTTTTGGGGGGCAAAATCACCAACAGAAAGCACAAAAATTTGAAAGCCTTGACATTAAGTTGACGTCCCACCCCTCCCTCCCTGCCAAAAAAAAAGGAAAAAAAAGCCTGTTTAGAGAAGGCAGCCCATCACCATGTTCCTTCTCCGGTGGGAACATGCATGTTGGGTGACAGACTCTTCAGTACTCTGTGCATGTCCACAAATAACCATGACAGCCCCCTCATGATTCTGAGGTTACAAATAAATTGTAGCAATTAGGCAAATTCACAAGTACAGAATCCATGAATAATGAAGAGTGACTAATAATAGGAACCTGTAGAGAGCAGAGAAGCTGGGCTGATGAAGTGTCCATTCAGAAGAGCTATGTGTCTCTAGAGCCCCGGGGCTGCAGAGTCAGATAGCACAGACTCCACCCGTCCCACACCTGCTTCAGTCAGAGCACCTCCACTTCTATCTTCTTCACAGTTTGTTTTGGCCAAGAAGGCAGCCTAATATCAAAGTTTAGAACACAAGTTCTGGAGTCTGACAGCCTGGATTAAAATTCCAGTTTCTTGACTGTGTGGCCTTTGGAAATTACTTAGTTTCTTCACTGTAAAATCACATTTTCTAACCCCTACCCTAGAATGATTGAGAAGAACACATGAGAAAACTGTAAAGCACATAGAACACTGTCTAGCCAATAATGTGTACAAAAACTATTCATCTTTATTCTTACTGCCCCAAGAATCAGGCACCAGTGAAGGAAGGCAGGGGGTCCTGCAGTGGCTTTTCCTCCCAAGAATGGGTGCCCCAGGTCCCTGATCAGCTGGCCCAGAAACCTGGCCAGAGAACAGTATTTTTCCTCTGAGGCTCAAAGTGGCAAATGGCTCATAAGGAAATAGAATTCAGCTTCTTGAGGACTTGGAAACGATGGCATCTGTTTTGTTTTGGTGTGTGTGTGTGTGTTTAAGGAGTAGATTATCTAATGTGAGAAATAAAGGGTTTCATTGTTCTCAGGATTTTAACGACTTATTCAGGATTGTGGATAGAAAGCAAAATTTCAGTAGCTGCATCAATACAACAGACTAATCATGCCAGCAGTCACATGTCATCTGCATATGTAAATCTAGTAATAAATTTTGTTATTTAAAAAAAAAGTAAATAACCACTTACTTTTCTGGCAGTATAAGCATAGGTAATCTAGGGTGAGCCGGCACTGTGTAGACCTACCACCTATACCTACATACTCCCCCACACTAGATGTACAGCTAAAAATTAACAACCTAGTTAATAGGCGATCCCAAAGAACAGGTACAGGTGGAAATTTTCTTCTGCTGAGGAATTTCCTGCTCCTATGGTCCCAGAGCTGTCATTCTTTTTTTTTTTTTTTTGAAACAGACAGAGATAGCATGAGTTGTGGGGGATCAGAGAGAGAGAAAGAATCCCAAGAAGACTCTAAACTCTCAGTGCAGATCTCGATTTGGAGCTTAAACTCACGAACCAGGAGATCATGGCCTGAGTTTAAATCAAGAGTCAGATGCTTAACAGACTGAGCCCCCCAGGTGCTCCCCAGAGCTGTCATTCTTAAATTGTATTTTTTAATTTCAGTTCAACTCCACTGCTTTTAAGAAAGGAGACAGATGTCTTCTCTCTACCAGGATGACATTGACAGTGTCCCCTGGAGTTTGTTTTTCAGCACTTAGACTGGTTTTTATAAGCAGAGAGGTGTGACTTCTCTCCCAAAGGAAGAAAAAATGTTTCAGGGCAGATTTTCTTTGTGAAGCAGTGCAAGTCTCCATCATAAGCTTGCCTTATGTTCACAGATCTTGGGAAGTATATTAGAACACTCTTCCTGAGTGCCATGGTTTGAATGTTTGTGTCCCCCGAAAATCCATATGTTGAAATCCTACCGCCAAGATGATAGTATTAGGAGCAGGACACAGCAAAAAGAATGGCCTTCTTTGAGCCAAAGCTTCCCCTAACTAGACACTAAATCTACCAGCACCTTGACCTTGGATTTCCAGCCTCCAGAACTGTGAGAAATAAATATTTATTGCTTATAAGCTACCTAGTTTATGGTATTTTGTTTTAGCAGCCCAAATGGACTAAGACACTCAGATGTCAGTTGAAATCAAATCCAGTCTCACCTTCCAGCCAGGAAGGAGTCATCCTCTTATTCATTACTGTTACTATCACTGCCTTCTGACTTATTGATGCCTTTCAAAATATTGTTGATAGTGTGATGAACACAGTTACATCAATAGATATTTATTGGGGCACCTGGGTGTCTCAGTTGGTTAAGCATCAACTTCAGCTCAGGTCATAATCTTGTAGTCCGTGAGTTCGAGCCCCGCATGAGGCTCTGTGCTGACAGCTCAGAGCCTGGAGCCTGCTTCAGATTCTGTCTCCCTCTCTCTCTGCCTCTACCCCGCTCATGCTCTGTCTCTCTCTCTCTCCCTCTCTCTCAAGAATAAACATTTTAAAAAATATTTACTGGGCTTCCTGGATGGCTCAGTCAATTAAGCATCTGACTTCAGCTCAGGTCATAATCTCACAGTTTGTGGGTTCGAGCCCTGTGTCAGGCTCTGTGCTGACGGCTAGCTCAGAGCCTGAAGGCTGGCTTCGAATTCTGTATCTCCCTCTCTCTGACCCTCCCCTATTCATGCTCTCTCTCTCTCTCTCTCTCTCTCAAAAATAAATATTTTTAAAAAATATTTACTGAGCACCTGCTATGTCTCAGGCACTGTTCTAGGCACTGGGGAAACAGCAGAGAGTTTCATCTGTTTACAGATGAACATTTCTGCCCTTGTTGAACTTCCATTCTAGTGAAAGAACTGACAATAAACAAGATAAATATCTTCAGCAAACTAAATTAGTTAAATGGTGATAAATGCTAAGGAAAAGAATAAAGCAGAGAAGGAAGTCGAGGAAGTCAGGGTTTAATGGGCAGCCACCTCCTTAAGAAGAACACACTTGAACAAAACTGAAGTAAGTAAGGAGGGAGCCATACAGACACCCTGATCCGCAAGCCCTTCCTGGTTAATTCCTATTCTCCTTTCTACTTATCCTGAGCTTATGCCATATAGCACATTTTGAGAGTTACTAACTGCCCCAAAATCCTTTCTAGGGTGAACATACAGACCATATTACCTAGTGCAAACTTTCAGGAACATCATTTAACATCTTGGTCACAGGGTGAAGCAGTAAAGCCACACTACAGAGCAGGGACCAGGCACACAGTGAAACCGTTTCTAGCTGTCCTCGCTGTTTTCTCGTATGGCCCCTGCTGGTTGTCCCATGGGGGTCTGCACTTGCCACAGATGTGCCTATTCCTTTCACTGCTGGTGTTGTTTGTTTGTTTTCAGGTAGAGTCAAATCAGCTAAAAATTATACATCAAAGCAGGTGCTGGTAGTCAAAGAGGAAACAGGAGGGAAATGACACAGACTTTGAAGTTAAAAGGATTGGGTTCAGTCTTGGTTCCAAGCACTTACCAGTGTTTGGCCTTGAACAAATATCAACTTATCTGAGTTTAGTTTGTTTGTTATCTTCAAAAGGGAGATGATATCCACTTCATGGAGTTGAAGATTCATTCATTTCAAAAGTGTTGAGGGGCACCTGGGTAGCCCAGCCAGTTAAGTGTCCAACTCTTGATTTTGGCATCGGTCATGATCTCACAGTTTGTGAGTTCGAGCCCTGCACTGAACTCTGTGCTTTGGATCCTCTCTCTCCTCTCTCTCTCTGCCCTTCCCCAGATCTCTCACTCTCTCTCTCTCTCTCCCAAAATAAATTAATAAACTTAAAAAAAAAGGTATCAAGCACCTACTAACAACTCTGCTTAGTCTTGGGAATGCAATTGAGAAAAAGCTAATGGGCTCCTGGCTATGGTAGAAAGATAATTTTAAAATGCAATAAATGAACAGTTACAGTAAAGTGTGATAGATACAGGAAGGTATAGGGTGCTGCTTTGTGGGAACACGGGAAGAGTACCCAGCTTACAGGAGCATTAGAGAAGAGCACCTCGAAGAGGTAATAGTCTCTTAGCTAGGATCTGAGGGCAAGTTATGAGGAAGTCACCAACTTCCTCCCTGATTTCATGATTTGCCTTTATTATTTTGGAAAAGTTAGTGGGAAATTAGAAAATAAAAGTGATACTGTTAGCGACCAGAAGTGAACATCTTGTCAACTTCACAGAGTTGATCCATAGATAGGAGTCAGTGATCAAACCCAAAGGGGCAAATCTTTGTCCTCAACAAAGAACTAATTAGACTTAAGCTAGTTAACTCTGTGTTCAGTCTAGAAAGGAAAGAATAAAATTAAAATTGCATCTTAAACACAAATGTTTCAAGATTTCTTCTTTACAGGTCTCTAGAAATAGTGAGATGATACTGATCTCTTACATATCTCATTTAATGAGATTTTCATAATTGCACTGTGTGGGAAAATAAGTCTGTACATTCAGCTCCATTCTGGACATCACCTGGAGAGCCTACACCTCAAACTCACAATTCCAAACCAGGTGAATGACATCAAGATCCACCTCACCCAAGGCAAATCACAGCACTCAACTAGCTTCAAACACTTTTTAAAAAAAAAATTACATGGCTTAAAGCCCTTCAGCATCTCCTCGTGGCTTCCAGGATGATGTCAAGCAGAGCTCACCAAACCCTGTGAGATCTGGCCTTCTCTCTCCCTAACCCAGCATTCTGCTTGCCAAAAGACCCAAATTCCTTGCAGCTCCCATGATCTAGTTGCCTCTGACACTTGCCACAGCTATTTCCTACATATAGAGCATCTTATCTCCTCCCTGGCTGGCTTCCAGAAACTGCCTTCTCCTTCGCTCAAGACCACCTCTTTCATGCTCAGGTGACATCCTACGCTTATGCTCGTGACGTGCAATATCACTGCACAATATCAATTGTTTATGCCCCAACCCAGCCTCTCTGCCCTACCACCTCAGCCCCCTCAAGATCACAACTAGACTCCAGTTCTCCTTACTGTCCAGAGATCTTCCTTTACATTCATTGCTTCTGAGCTGGGTATCAGTTCACCTTAGCAATCAAGAGTAGAAAGAATACAATAGAATAATGTGGATTTGGGTCTTAGACCCAACACTTACTCTGGGTTTTATTTCCTCAGTTGTAAAACAGGGATAATAATAGCACCTACCTCTTAGGCTGTTAAGAGAAGGAAACAAGATAACACATGTAAACTGCCTGGCGCAGTGGAAACATTCAATAAATGGTAGCTATAATTAAGATCAGTTTTTCTTGTCTATCTTACTTATTTGTCTCTCCTACTTCTTGTCTCTCCTACTTCTTTGAACAGTTCCTGACTCAATTTTTCTTGGCACTGCACATTTGTCATCAACATTTTGTCCTAATGTTTCTGTGTGGAAGGAAGGAAGAAAGACACTGGGTGGCTGTGACTGTGACTGTCGTGTGAGCTCAGTGTTAGATGAGAAAAAACCAGTTCATTCCCCCGCCCCCACTTCATGTTTCTTTCTGCCTGCTCTCTACCATGAAATACTAGAAGGGAGAATGAAGGAATTTGATCTATTTTAAAACTCACAACTGTTAAAATGCTAACCCTCCAAGCATTCACAACCTCTTTGATTTGTGACAAGTGATTAGCCTGTTTGTTACAAGTGAAGGATATATTCAGAACCCTAGACAGTGGTGTCTCAAAGAGCAGGCGACAGTTAATTTGTCTCTGAGCCAATATCCTACCCAGCACACCGGCAATTTGAGAGACGGGGGATCTCCTCAGGCAGTCTTTTTTAACTCAAGTTTTCTCTTAAGGAACAAAATGAAAAGAAGGCAGGGCATATCCATTTCATTTGCTCCAATACAGTTGGTACAGCCAGGACCTCTGCAGAAACCAGCCGTGCAATTACGATGCTCTATTTCCATATGAAAGCAAAGACAAACAACAAAGCAGAAAAATTAAGTGTGAGGAAAATGGACGAGAGTTTAAACTAGAGTGACTGGGTGATAATGGAGAGTTGGATCGGGTGCCATCAGCTGTCAAGAATACCTCTAAAAACTTTTTTTAATGTTTATTTATTTTTGAGAGACAGAGTGCAAGTGAGGGAGAGGCAGAGAGAGAGGGAGACACAGGACCCAAAGCAGGCTCCAGGCCCTGAGCTGTCAGCACAGAGCCTGACTCATGGCTCGAACTCACGAACTGTGAGATCATGACCTGAGCTGAAGTTGGACACCCAACCGACTGAGCCACCTAGGTGCCCCCAGAATATCACTTTTATATCGAGGAGTGTGATTTGGGTAAGAAAGAGAGGACAGCTCAGAAGAAACAAAATACACTGTGTCCTTCCCATGTGCCAGGCTGACCTGTCCAGTGTATACACATTCGTTTATTTTATTTTTAAGTGTTTACTTACATTCCAGTCAGTTAACATACAGTGTAAAAATAGTTTCAGGTGTACAATATAGTGATTCAACAATTCCATACAACACCTGGTGCTCATCACAAGTGCATTCCTTAATCTCCATCACCATTTTTACCCTTCTCCACACCACACTTGCATCAGATATTCTCTATAGTTAAGAGTCTGTTTCTTGGTTTGTCTCTCTTTCTCTCTCTTTTTTTCCTCTATGCTCATTTGTTTTGTTTCTTAAATTCTATATATAAGTGAAATCATATGACGTTTGTCTTTCTCTGAATGACTCCTTTAGCTTTGCATAATACTCAACTCCACCCAGGTTGCAAATGACAAGATTTCATTCTTTTTTATGGCTGAGTAATATTCCACTGTATGTATGCCACATTTTCTTACCCATTCATCAGTCTATGGACATTTGGGCTGTTTTTATAATTTGCTATTGTAGATAATGCTACTATAAACATCAGGGTGCATGTATCCCTTGATTTAGTATTTTTGTATTCTTTGTGTAAATACCTAGTAGTGCAATTGTTGGTTTGTAGGGTAGCTCTATTTTTAACTTTTTGAGGAAACTCCATTTCCCCTGGTTTTCCAGAGTGGCTGCACCAGTTTGAGTTCCCATCTATAGTGCAAGAAGTTTCCACTTTCTCCACATCCTCACCAACAGCTGTTGTTTCTTATGTTGTTGTTTTTAGCAATTCTGACAAGTTTGAGGTGATATCTCATTGTGGTTTTGATTCACATATTCCTTCATTTGATTGTTCAAGTTTATGCAGCTGGTAGGTGGAAGAACAGGAATTTGAACCCAGGCCCTGACATCAAAGCTCTTCACCCTGTACCCCCATAAGAGTGCTATGGCTTCAGCTGTGAAGGAGCTATGAGAGAAGCCTGGAGGAGTCTTAAAATTTTGCTTTTTTTTTTTCTCTAACGAAGGTAATGGAGGGGCCTAGGTGGCTCAGCCGGTTAAGTGACTGACCAGCTCAGGTCACGATCTTGCAGTCTGTGAGTTTGAACTCCTGTGTGTCAGGCTCTGTGCTGACACTCAGAGCCTAGAGCCTGCTTCAGATTCTGTGTCTCCCTCTCTCTCTGCCCCTTCCCTGTTCATGCTCTGTCTCTCTGTCTGTCTCTTTCAAAAATTAAATAAACATTAAAAAAATTTAAAGAAGGTAATGGAGAGTTTGTTGAGGGAGGGTTCTACTCAACAAGAATAATACCATCTACTCTGTGCCAGACATTGTATCCAGATAAGGACATTGGTCAGTAAGAGACAGCTCTTCCCATTAAGGGGAGGGAGGTAGACAAATACAATTCTAACAGGAAGAACAATGAGAAACTTCCCAGATTCCAGAATATCTAAGACATGGTCATATAAGTGTAATAAATGATAAGGCCTACAATAGAGGTACAAGGTGAGCATTAAGGAGAGAACGAGTATTGTAGTGTGTGTGTGTGTGTGTGTGTGTGTGTGTACATGCCCATGAGTGAGGTATCTTATAGATGAAGAAAATCAAATTCCATGTCATTTAGTCACTGACTTAAGACCACACAGGTTGTAGTGGCAAGGCTGGGATTCTTTCCCAATTCATTTGACTCCAAATTCCATAGTCTTTCCACATTACAAAGAAATGTGAGCAACTGGGAAACCTGGGGAGAACTTCATAAAGAAGCTCTCGTTCCCAGGTAACACTAGATGAGATTTCTATTTTGGGCTGTTCCTTTCTGGAACCAGGTAAGATCTACAGCAGGTTTGTTGGTAAGCTACTTTAATCCTTCTTGGAAAGAAGTGGCATAAATAAATTCAATCATTGATTACAAGGCAACGAAGAGATCTTATTAGCTGAGTTTGGATTTATGAAAAAGCTCATTTAGGGATAATCCATTCTAATCCCAGCATCACCTCTAGGCAGTTTTGTTGGGAAATATGACTGAATTTTAAAAGATTAAATTGTGGGTATAAAGTGGATTTTTAAGAATGATTTTTCCCAAGGAGTGGCTCCTTTCTCTTTTTAAGTGGGACTGATTTAATGAACTATAATGAGCATGAATCACTGAGAACTAATCTTTTTTTTCTTTTTTTCAAAAGTATTCTCCTAATGTGAGTGTACTAAGAACTCACTGCTTGCTTCCAATGGGTAGAAAGCAGGGTAAGGAGACCATAGAAGTTCATTGCAAGCCTTAATGGAACATTAAAGTAGATCTCTGATCTTAAGTAATACTAACAATGATCTTGCACCAGATTCCCAAATCTGAGGGTTCTAGCTGAACCTAGAAGAAAAGTCAAGTAACCAGTTGGGCATAGGAGAGATGACTAAGTAGCTACTAAAATGTTTGTAAAACCAGGAGCTAATACCTAGAAATGGAAAACAGCCAACAAGAGCTTAATAATGTATGATTGGTACTGAAAGGTAGAAATTTAAGAAAAAATACATGAGACATATCTTTTAATCTTTTAATTACTGCCTGTGTGTGTTCTTTATTTCAACCTTATTGTGAACTCCTTGAGGTCAAAGCCAAATCTGTTAAACTGTTTTTCTGTCACCCCAGTAATTCCCTAAGATAGTTTACTCAGTAAACTATGGTGGTAAAAATTACCTTGCAAATAGCCATGTAGTATTTCCTTTTTTAATTTAAAGTAAAAGCTGTAGATGTTATTTCCTTATTGACTACTTTATGTAACATGAAGTTTGTTATCAGGTGCATACCTATTAAGATTTTTATGTCTTATTGATGAATTAACACTATTATCATTATGAAATGTCCCTCTTGATCTAACCTGTCCTGAAGACTGTTTTTCAGATATTAATATAGTCATTTTCCTCATTAAACTTGTTTTCTTTTAAATTGTTGAGTTTATTTAGAATGATTGGTCTTACAGTCCTTGTCTGCTAATCCCATCATCTGTATCTATTATTTCTGGGTCTATTAATACTGACTGATTCTTCTCCTCATTCTGGGTCACCTTTTCCTGCTTCACATGTCTAGTTACTTTTATTGAATGCTGGACATTGTGTGTGTTACATTGTTGGATGTCTGGATTTTATTTTCTTTCAAAAAGTGTTGAATTAATTTGACAGTCAGTTAAGTTGTCTGAGTATTAGCTTGATCTTTCTGAGGATTATTTCAAGCTTTGTTAAAGTGGATCTAGTTTTGCCCTACTATAAGTGCATTACATTTCTAAAGTCTTTACTGAATCTTCCCATTGTTTAACAAGGTAACTTCAGTCTGGCTGGCCAGAACTTAAATGTCTCTCTACCCTTTGCAAGGCCTAGAAATTGTTCAGCTTAAAGCTTCGATTTACTGACCTTATGGAGTTTTGCTCTTTGAGTTTGCAGCTTAGCATTTAGCCAAAGACTCAAGGGAACTTCTGTGCACATTTCTGGAGTTCTAAAAAGCTACCTTTTTCTCTGGTATCTTGTCCTACACCCTCTGGCTATGTCAATCTCCCCAAACTCTAATCTCTGTCTTCTCAACTCAGTGAGACCTCCAGGCTCTGCTTGGGTTTTCCCTGGGTACAGTCCAAAAATTTGCCTCCAGTTAAAAAGCTCAAATAATTGTAGGGTTTACTTCATTTTTTCCCATAATGTCAGAGGTTGCAGTCCTTTGCTGCCTATTTTCAACAACTGAAAACTTTCATTTCACATATTTCATTCAGCCTTTTTAGTTATTTACAGTGGGAGATCTAGATCAATAACATTTATTCTGTCATGACTATGGGCAGAAACCTTACTTAATGATCTGTGTCAACCTTGACCCCAATTTCCCTTTATGCTGGGGCATAGAGAAAGCAATATTTTCCCCCATTTATCCTAGCTATATGGAGATGTGTATTCGCTGCCAGGACGCTTAAGTAACCTGATCTGATGTATCCTAACCAGGCCATGACAATGATAGGTAAACCTGGCTATAATCACATATGGAGCAGACTGAGTACCCTTACAGAAGAAAAATGAAAAGCAATGGAAGAGGAGGAAGATCAAAGGGAAGAGACTGGGAAGAGAAAAAAATCACAAAAGAAGAACAGATAAGGAAAAGGACAAGATTTTAAATCACGATGACCTAAGTTTTTCAGAAGAATAACACTTCTGCCTACGGTCTTGTGGCTTACCAGGGGTGCTGTGAGCATTGAGGCACAGATTAGAAAAACGGGTCAAAATATTTCTGTTTTTATCATTTCATTTTCTTTCTTTTGCAAGGAAGGATATATTTATAAGATATCTTTATAATAAGACAGTGAAAAGTGATAATGAAAGTGAAATATTTTAACTTAAGAATTTTTTAAAGTTATTAAATGAAGACAGTGGATTTTGGCAACGAAATGAAGATAGGTATTGAATGCTGGAGATGTCAATTACTTGAGCTTGTTTCCAAATAAGTATTCTACCTGTACCAGATAACACAGCTAACACATTTGAGTTCCTGTGAGTTTTCACAGCAAAATGGCTTATTATGTGTAGTCTATGACATCAGTAAATAATCCACCCTAAAAGGCAACAGGTATTGAGTTCTTCTTACTTGCATTTATGTTTTTTAATGTTTATTTATTTATTTGGAGAGACAGAGAATGTGTGTGGACATTTATGAGCAGGGGTGGGCAGGGAGAGAGGGAGAGAGAGTCCCAAGCAGGTTCCGCACAGTCACTGCAGAACCTGATGTGGGGCTTGATCTTACAAACCATGAGATCATGACCTCAGCCAAAATCAAGAGTCCAATGCTTAATCAACTGAGCCACCCAGGTGCTCCCTGTATTTCTAATTTTTTACTTGAATTCCAGACTTACCTCTTTAGAAACAAAGCCCACAGTGTTTGCCAGAGTTATCAAAGTTGAGGGCATTTTTTCTGACAAAAGACAAATGGCTGGAAATTAAATATGTTTTTGTTGTTGATGTTGTTGTTTTGTTTTTTGGCTCTATGACAAAAAATGCTCTTATTCAACAAGAATCTTCAGCAATGGACTGAAGAGGCTGGGAATTGCAGGGGATTTCCTACGAGTGTTTTCTACCAGTTCTCAAGGACAACCAAAATCTAAAACTAGTTTCCTGTTTATCCCTCTTTTTAATTAGATTGGAACATGGAGACAGACCAGAAATTGAAGATGTGAAAAGATGTCTCAAAGTACAGCTGTTTCAAATGGTCATTAGGAGCAATTTAAGTGTCCAAGGACAGTATGTGCATGAGCGTCTGACATTAGCTATGTGGATGTTTCCTCTATTTGGAGCTGGGTAGTGAAAAGCCTTCCCCTAAATGATGATTTCAGGCAAGAATTTATTTTAGCCATCAACATGAGAGCTTGCTGAGTTTTCCTATCCAGCCCACCAATCTCTTTATCTCAGAAGGAGGTAACACTCATTGATTCTAAACTAAGGAAGGGACCATTAGCAGATGTGGGGTGGGAGTACATTTCCTGGTCCACAGTCTCAAAACTAGGTTGAGAGCAGGGGTATGCTTGTGCCTCCCTTCAAGTGGTGCTCTTAATGTGTCTGTGACATTTATGGGGGTGCCTGGGTGGCTCAGTTGGTTGAATGTCTGACTTCGGCTCAGGTCATGATCTCGTGGTTCACAAGTTCAAGCCCTGCATCCTGCTCTGTGCTGACAGCCCAGAGCCTGGAGCCTTCTTGGGATTCTGTGTCTCCCTCTCTCTCTGCCCCTCCTCTGTTCATGTGCTGTCTCTTTCTCTCTCAAAAATAAACATTTAAAAAAATTTAATGATATTTGTGATGTAGGGGAGCCAGAGAACACAGCAGCTGCAGTGTGGCTGGACTCAGTCCTCCTCTGAGTGCTCTCTGTTCATCGACTGCCATTCTGAAGTCCAAGCTAGACAGGAGGTTAAGATAACTTTGGCAATGGCAGCACCAGCAACTGACAATGGATGGAAGGGGACGTGTGTTATCTTCAGATGGAGAAGACAACATGACTACTGCCATCTAAGTATTTATAATCTCAGGAGAAAAAGAGAAGCACACACTCCCAGGCAAGAAAAGACCTCAGAAGTCATTGGCTCATCTGAAGGACATCTTGAGACATTAAGAAGCAAAACTGAAGTTAAAAAAAATTGTTATGGGCTGAATTTTGTTTTCCCAAAATTCGTATGTTGAAGCCCTAACCCCTAATACCTCAGAATGTGACTGAATTTGGAGATGGAAGCTTTAAAGAGGCAATTTAGTTAATGGAGCCATTGGGATGAGCCCTAATCCATCCAACCAGTGCTCTTAAACAAAAGGAGGTTAGGATGTACACCCATCATTCAGGAACACAGAGAAAGTCTGCGAGATGACATGGAGGCAGTGGGGAGAAAGGCAGTCATCTACAAGCACAGGAGAGGGCCTCAGAAGAAACCTCCAAAACTATGAGAAAATGGATTTCTCTTGTGTAAACTCCCCAGCCTGTGCTACTTTGGCAAACTGATACAAAGAGTAAAGGGATTTATCCAAGTTCACATTAGAATTTGGAGTCAGAGCTCTGAATCTTCCAGAACTGCAGTCTTCCCATTTAACCACAGAGCATACTCATGTGTACACAACAGAAGATTCACTCAGACTTTCAGAGGGTTTTTTTCTGTACAATCCTATGAAGCCATCGAGGTCGAGAAATGGAAACAATGCAATTCAAACGCTACATCCAGTGGTCATAAGAAACCTAACTGGAGACTCACATCAGAAGCGGCACAGCAAACACTAAATTGATCTCCCTGGGCCCAAGCACCCTTGTTGGGGCTAATGTGTGAGAGGCCAGAGACAGCACGGAGAAGGGGGAGCCTGTGGCAAGTGGCTGAGGCCATTGTTCCCTTCCCAGCTGGTTGCAGCCTATTCTGGGTGGTAAGTGTCTTTGCTACCAGCACCAAACACGCCCAGCTTAAGGGGAAATGCCTCCCGTGTTCCTGTGGTGCCTAAGAGCTTAGACTGCAGCTATTTCTGAACGACTGTGCACAAAGAACGAATAAATAACTCCTGCTTAAGTGCAAGCTGCTCTGAGGCCCAGGCCCTAAATCTTTGGATGCTTGTCTCATGTAGAATGTACACGGGCACTCTCTCTCCCTGGACATTTGGTCAGAGTTCTGCACGCCTCACCTTTTCTTCAGGCTTTCCACCCAGTTTTGGGTCCCCAGCTCAGCGTGCCTGACAGCGCTTTCAGCCTCGTTTGTGGAGTGGCCATTTCCCTGTAAGTTGGGTTAGCTAATGTATTTTCACTCTGCAACTGTTCTCCATGGAATGCCTCCCCTAGCTTTACAGTATCATCCACAGGACCTTAGATCGACATGGTGCTTTGCTGTCTGCAGGGTGTTTTCCACTGCTGGGTGGCGGCTGAGGGGGGACCTGTGTGCTGGGATGGGGAGCACACAAGGACGGAGCCTCCCAGCCTGGGCAACCGGGCAGCCATTCTCTCAGATGGGCACCCCAGAGAAGGACTATGGATGGGGAGCGAGAGGGAGCAGGCTCAGTCAGGCAGAGGTTTCTGTGACAGTTGGACATGAGCATGTCCTGGGCTGGCGGTGAAACTCAAAAATTCTCAAGCAGAAGGCTGATAGATGAGTGGCCTGCTCATTTGAGGCATCTCTCTGATCTCTCAACACATTCCATCTTACAGACTCCCACCAAATGCACCTTCCCTTTCTGTAGATGTACAGCGAGACCTCTATTTTGATATATGAGGGCTTGGCCTCTCTGCGGAATCAGAGATAGGAAGGAGCCACCAGCCCAACCCAGCGTCAAATGCCAGTTCCCTAACACCGACTCCTGCTGTCACCTGCTCCTCAAATTCCTCCTTCTCTTCCCTCTCCAAATGCAGCTATCAGTTGGCACCCACCCACGCTACTTGTTCAAGCCTCCTTTGCCAAAGGGAATAAGGCTGTGTGCCTCACATCAGCGCTTTTACAAACACTTTTTCTGCTAGAATCATCAGTGGGAAGCCGGAGCCAGACAAGCCTTCTGGGGCTTTCTGAGGAACAATGCTCAGTGGGTGGCAGGGGCGTGGCTCGGATGGCCTCCTCCAAGCAAAGCCAGAGGGAAGCATCAAGACCGCTTGAATCAACAGGGAGTCGATTTTCATAACTGAGTCAGCTCTCTTAAAGCTGGCACTTCTACATCCAGTCTTTATCTGTGCCATTCTAGGGCCTTCCACCACCCTCAAGGCCCTGAGCATCCAGCTTTGGGCTTGGGCTCGGACTCCAAATACATAAACTGCAATGCTGGAGAATCCTGTGTTATGCCCAGTTGTTCCAGTTATTTCGGGTCATCTTCCTGCTAACGGGTCGTGCCTGACTGCCACACATCTCCACAGGAGAATCAAGTCGTCAACCCAATTCATCCGAAGCAGACAACTCTTTGATCTGAGGGCTTAAGAATAGAATCTGTATGCGCTAACAAGTATCATGTGCTGTCAGAATCTGGATGGGGAAAATGTCTTAACATAATTTAATGCCACAGTTCTTTATAATTGGTTATATAAACAACAAGATGCACACGTACCTGAAAATATTTATTCACAAAATCATAGATATTTCAATAGCTGGGACATTCAGATTTTCCCAGTATTTTGTTCCAAGATTTGATCAGTGAGATGCAGGGGAAGTTGCAGAAAAACCAGACTCTGATGAGGGAAAGTAGCTGAATAAGTTTGATGTTGCACCAGGTCAGGCTAATTGGGAACCATGGACATAGATTTGCTGCAGGGCAAATCTGTATTCTCTGGAAATTCTAAAGAACAGGACTGGGAAGATGCAAATAGACATGGGGAGGATTTAGAGACTGTCTTGCCTTGTTAGTATTAAAGTTTTCTACTGTAGCAGTGTCCCTAGAGCTTATGTTTGTAACACAGTTATAGCTTTTTAAAAGTTTTGGAAAGCCGTAACTCAAGCAATTTGCAAAAGTGACAGTCCTCTAGTGGAAAAAACAAAATATAGGATTTGAGTATGTTTTGCTATGAGCAATTTCTGCTACTGACCAGTGAATGGAAAGATAAAATATGTAATTGGAACTAAAAACCTCAAGCACCCACAAGTGTCCAATTTCATGTTCAAAATGTCGTGTCTAGTACCAGCCAATGGGCCTTTCAAAGTCCCCGTTTATTAGAGCATGAAGGTAGTGAGGGAGGGCAGTGCTGTGGCCTAATGAGCTGGACACCTAAGGGGGCAATGGGTGGGAAAGTATGTTCATTGGTATTCAGTACTAGGCTCTTTAATAAATAGACCATTGACTGCTGGGAGAACTCTTTGCTATGTGCTCAATTCTTTTCAAGCAGTGAATTTGCACTCACAAAACTTTTTAAAGCAATATTTTCTTGATCTATCTCTGTTGTTAATATCACCAGGATTTCTAGGGAAACAAAATGAACAGATTTTGAAAATCCAAGAAATCAAATGAAGCTTGTTCTTCCTGGCAGACTTTTTAACAATGGGCTGGCTAAGAATCAGACTGGCATGGGTTCAAATCCTTGCTCAGCCACACTCGAGTTAATTAACTTCTCTTCACCTAAATTTTCTGAGCTGGAAAGAGGAAGGAAATAATACCACTGCATAGGGTAATTGGGGAATTTGAAGAATAACATAAAAATGATTCTTAAATTTGTTTCTTAGAATGTTGAGGTTTTCTCGTGGAATTTCGGGAATTGCTAAGTGGGTGGAAGGCGGCCCTCCATGATTTCTTCCACTAAAGCAGATCTGTGTGTCTCTGTCCTAATACACTGGGGTTCCAGAGGGGAGTTCATCACATGAAAGGGCTGTGCTGTGGAAGCAGACAATAGTAACCACTGATGTGTGCACATCTGGTGTGAGCATGCAATGAAAAGGTAGCTGCTATTATTTAAACATGGATTATGCTAGTGGCCTCCACTCTGTTAGCCCCACGGCATCAGACAGGGAGAGGCGCCTCAGCTGTCATGGCCATTGGCCTCCAAGGCACACACTGTTTCTCACAAGTGTGTGTGCAAACTGAAGAGGATGATGGTAGAAGGGGGAAGACATTGCATGGGACAGGGGGCATGTCAGAAACCTGTGTATCCCTAGTGTTCTTCAGGAGAGCCCAGGGACCCCAGTTTTCTTGCCCACCAAGCGAGTAGTTTGGGCCAGATGATCTTCCTAGTTCTATTTTATAATCACTAACAGGGAACAGCAGTTCATGAAGGGAGTTTGAGTCAAGCCCGGAACTGTACAGAGTCCATGTGGCTTCTCTCAGCCAGGAATCAGCATCCCCTCTGCCATCAGCAGCCAGTGTACCTTTGCCACTGGACTCAGTGACCCGGTAATCACCCCCATGTAGCCAGAATACCTTTGCCTGAAAGATTGAAGGAGCCACTATTCAACCACTGGCTTGTTCAAGGCGGGGTCTTGGCCAGTTTTGCCCTTGTGAGTGATGTCGGCACGTTCTCCCAGCTCCCGATGGCCAGCCACACAAGGAGAGCCATCCTGGCCAGGGCTAGCTCAGGCACCCAGCAGCCCCAAATACTTGTCCTCTGCCTCTTTATATAGATCAAACCCTGTACTCTGAGTCCACTCACTGATCTTACTCCTCTCCCCTGTATCCAGGGAGGTCAGCATGGACATGGTGAGCACTGATTCTCCACCTAAAACAGAACACACGTGCACATGTGGCGCCTGATGCTCCAGGTAGAACTGAGCTCCAGAGGTATGCAGGCAGGGGATGTTTTCTAAAACTCCAGGGGAGAATCCACAGAGGAACAAAAATAGGTCATTTATAAATGGATGGCAGGGAACCTGCTTGGCCATGTCCCTCTAAATTCCTTCCTTTCTAAATGGCTCAGTGAATACATTTGATCAATTACCTCCAATTGTTCAATGCTGCAAAATGAGGCCCTCTGCAAGGACAGGAGAATATTCTGATCGATGTCTTTGTAAACGGTAACTAGGACCTGGTGCCAAAGATCTTGATTCTACCACTGTGATAATACCAATAGGAAAGAGACGCACTATGGCAGAAGTACCCCACCTGAAAGACAAACCAAATACCGTCTTTGTCCACATGTGCAACCCACAGGATTTCTTAGAAAGTCAGGCCCTTACCCACTTAGGGAGGAATCAGGCCCTTGGAGTGTCTTCTTGACTCAGACCCTGCTTCCGCTCTTCTCAGTTAACACCAGGACAAGGCTGATATTTCCACCTCTGGACAGCTGCCACCCTTAGAGGGTCTTCCTTACACCGAACAGAAATCCATGTCTCTGTAACTCATACTGACCACTGGGTCTGTTCTCCCTTCTAGAGCCAGAGTAACACGTACTCTTTCATCTTCTTCGTTCAATCCTTAGAAGTTCAGATCTCATAGACTCTCCCAGCATAGGGGAAGCTGAGGCCAGTTCTCCATTAAGATGTTCCATTGACTCATCCATTCAGCAATATTTACTGAATATAGATTGGGCATTTTGCTAAGTCTGGGGATACAGTGGTGAACAAGACAGAATGTCCTTGGTTTGAGAGAGCTGATGGGGGTCGGGGTGGGGTAAAAGTTTCTATCCATTCAGGCAGAATGGTGGTTATTTGGCCACAGAGTAACTATCAGAACCGGTTTAAACCCATACTCACTTGAAAAAGAACTACACATCAGCAGCCAGGGCCAGGCAGTCAGCCCCAGCCTCACTTAAATAAACACACCTCCACAGGTAAAGACCAGTCAAGCCCTAAATGCTCTGGGAACTGAAATCCCCAAGCGTCATGCTCTCCAGCACCTCTATGAGATCTACTTGGCTCAGAGACTGCCTCACAGCTGCCCTCCCTCAGAGTGCAGTAAATTCAGCTTTCTGTTGCAGATGTGAGTGGCAGAGAGGCAGGCAACCAAAACCCCAAATAAGCTGACGGTCTCAGACAGTGACGTGCCATTAAAGAAGTAAAACCAGGAGGGTAACATGAGTGTTGGGTGGAAGGTGAGGATAAGTTCTGCCTTAGATGAGGTGGCAGACGGTCACTTATGTAGGACTTTTTGAGCTAAGACATGAGGATTGAGGAAGAACAATCCACGCTAAGGCAGCCAGTGAAAATCAGAGGCTGGGCATTATTTTGAGCTAGAAAATGTGTCTTAAACTTAAAAATGAGAAATCACAAGTACAGAAAAATAAAACCACAGTCCAGCAAGACCCACACGTGCCAAAGGAGGGGCCGCACCTCGAGGAGCCAGTTGGTGGCCAGATTGTCTACAGCACATGAATTAAAACCTGATGGGAAAAGATATCACTGGTGGGCCCAGCAGCAGCTTGGAAACAGCAACTCCTAGGTTTCTGCAAGATGCCTATGAACAGGCCAGACCCACCATCTGCATGTTATCTATACTTAGCAGCCATAAAAATAACAAGCCCTTTATTCACGCTTTAGGTATTGCCAAGCTTATGAGAAAAGGCTAAATGCTGCAGCTGTCTCTTCTCCAAGGGCAACCCGCATGGAGGTTCACGTGATGGGGGAAGCTGCCTCCTCGGGAGTTTTAGGGGCAACAGCCCATGAACTGGAAGCCCCTTGGTGGCTGACGATGACATCTTTGCCGAGTTGCTCAGCCTTTCCCCACTTCAGCTCCCATCTGGAAAGCGATGGGGACAACATCTGTTCCACTAACATCAGGGGGCTGCTGAGAGAAGGCGAAAGCTTTGTGAACTGAAGGCACCCAAAATATAAGGGGTAAGTAGGTTTCTGGAAAAGAAAGTGACGTTAAAGGCAAATACTTAAAGACTGAATGACACTGTACAAACTTCTCTAGTTGATTTCCAAAGTCTTCCACGTACATCTTTACTGACAGTAATGCCTGCTTAACACTGTCCCTCAGCAATGTTGAGAGAGGAGAGAGAGAGAGAGCATTCTTGAGTGGAATTCCTTTCCTATTTATCCAGATCCCACATGCATCCAGTTCAAGTTCGGTTTGTTTCCCTAAGCTTACCTCAAGGTTGTCCTTGGTTCTAACTCTGTAAACGCCCTTCCATCCCTCGGAAAGGATGAGGCCTAGGGCAGGTGTGGGCACAGACAGGACCGCTGCCATCTGGAGCCGCATGGTAGGGCCAGGAGGTCCCTGAAGAAATGACCTGGAGGGAGAGCAGAGCGATGGCGACCAGGCGAGGCTGAAAGTGGGGGTGCTGCAGGGGCCGTGAGAGGGCAGCCACTGAGGGGGTGAGGTCACAGCAGACCTGTCCGACACATGACTTTGAACAGAAGTCTTAAATGAGTGATGCCTATAAAGTGTAGTGTTTTCTTTATGTAGGAATGGGACATGGAGCAGTTTCCTAGAGCTGCCATAGCATCGCCATGCACTGGGTGGCTTACCACAGAAATGGATTCTCTCACAGTTTTGGCGGCTCAAATTCTCAAATCGGGCCTTGGCATCAAGACCTCTTCTTGCCTCCCCCAGCCTGCCTGCAAGCCTTGGCGTTCCCCGGCTTGTGGCTGCTTCACTCCAACACTTGCCGCTTGTCACACGATGCTGTCCATAGGTCTCCCTATGTCTCTATGTCCAAATTTCCTTCTCTTTATTTATTTTGAGAGAGAAAAAGGGAGAGAGTGTGAGCAGAGGAGGGGTAGAACGAGGGAGAGAATCCCAGATCCCAGGAATCTCAGAATTTCATGCTGAGAGTGGGGATCAATCTCAAAACAGATCATGACCTGAGCCAAAGTCAAGAGTAGGTTGTTTAACCAACTGTGCCATCCAGGTGCCCCCCAAATCCCCCCCTTATAAGGACGCTGGTCATTGGATTTAGGGTCCACCTTAATCCAATATGACCCCATCTTAACTAATTATATCTACAAAGACTCCATTTCCCCATAAGCTCATTTTGCAGGTTTTGGAATGGCATGAGTGTGTGTGTGTGTGTGTGTGTGTGTGTGTGTGTGTGTGTGTGTGTGTGTGTGTGTGTGTGTGTGTTGGGGGGTGGGGAAGACTAGAATACACTTCTTGACAGGTCTTCTTCCCTAATGAGGGCAGTGAAAGGCCCTATAGCAGGCTGGTTAAAATTAAGCTCTGGAGTCAGGCTTTCTGGCTCCTCTACTCTCTGTGGGCCCAGAGCAAGGTTTTCGCCTCCGCAAGCCTCATCTGACGTAGCAGCAGCCACCCTAAAACTGATAAGCATTCAATGAATTAAAATGTGCTACATGCCCTAGCTGTAGCGGCCATCGTAAGCACTTAACGTTTCTGTTCTTGGAGAGTTTATAACGTGATGCAGTTTCGAATGGCATATCTCCTCCAATGTATTCTCTAATTGGTTAGTGCTGGTGACTAGGAAAACTATCACTTTTGTACAGTGACCTTATAACTGCTATCTTATTATTTTCCAGTGGTTTCTTCTCCATGTTCTTGGTAGCAATCACATTAGCTTTAAGGTACTCAAAAAATACCAATCTGTAACACTGAACGATTGTAGAACTCCACAAATGTCTGTGGGAAGAAATGATGTTCAAGAAGCCCCTTACACACAGGTCTCTTGCCAGAGGCAGGTTTAGATCTTCTTTTTCATGCTCATGACAGGATGAAATGTGTGTCTAATTTTCTCTGGCATGTCAGAACCACTGATTCAAACCAAATCAATTCAGCTTTATGTGGACAGCGGCCAGATTTTAGTCCCGACAGACTCCCACTGTGTGCAATGCCTGGTAGACAGGAGGTGCCTGATACTTCTGACTAACCTCGTGAGCAGACCACCTGCAGTCAAAATGACCGACAAAGGAAGGGGCATTTCTCTTCAGTCGCTGTACGGCAAGAACCCTATCTCATCAATATGCTAGCTGCTCTTTTTCCATGTCCAATCAAATAAGGGCACAGAATTATTCTGGAATGCCTTTCTACTACCCTGCATTTGAAATAACTTAGTTATGTAAACCAAATTCTTAAAGACCTGTACCTGTATCAAGGCACTAAAAGACACAGGAAAACTTGGAGAGGTCTGTAAACTCCCAACACCATTGGGATATTTCACGGCACATTTTTTACTGTCATAGGTCCTTCCAGAAGGCCTTCTACAAAGACCTACAATGGACAGCACAGCGGCCGAGACAAATCCTCACCCGAGTGCTCACAGCTAAGACCCACAGTGATGCAGATACACAGAACCCTCCAAAGACTTCCAGTTGAGAGATGTGAATAAAAGCAGACCATTTCAGTGCTCATCACTGAACTCTTGAAGCTTCTAATGGAAAGTGACTAAGTATTCCTTCAGCACCCTCACAAATTCAAACTTAGAAAATCAAAACAGGAAAACTGGAAAGGAAGTCAGCAGTACTGGTCAGGTACACTCCATCACCCATTCTGTGACTGCAGGACCACTTCTGCAGCTCCCTAACTTGTTCTGAGGCAGGGGTGGGGCGGGGCGGGAGGGGAGCATCTGGTTTAGATGCAGGAGCTTTAGTAAGGCTCTGCACTCAGTAACAGCAAATCATGATGCTAATGAAATTGTGTGCAGCACTTTCCTTGCATTCCCATATGGTTTAAAAAATCTTCTCAAGTATCCTTTTCCCAGTTCAGCTTGAGGGTATGTTTTCTATTTTCTCTTTTTCAACAATACGGGCTCTCTCTGGTTGGCCTTTCAAAAGATGATCCATGTCTCTAAGATCCACCCAACACAGTCTTGAGATGAGGACTCCAGTGAAGTCAAAGGAGATAAAGTCATTAATACAAAACAGGGTATCACCACAAAAGTGACATGCTCTGAGACGTCTTTACATGCAATATCTCAATTAGAGGTTTCTAAGAGGTGCTTGATACTTTTGTGAATTGCTCAAGACTTCCACGACTAATAACACTTTTCCCATGGCTCTTGCAAAGAGGTTCATACTCAGCATCTATAAAACCTGTATAACTTTATCTCAACATAATATTTAAAAAAATGCAGCAGGAAGGCACTATTTGTTCTATGTATTTATTTATTTAACACTTATTAAGTACCTACAATGAACCAAGAATTATATTTTATTGTTTAAAAAATTCAAAGCTGTAAAATATGGCCCCAGGTGAGAGGTTACCAAAAGCAGCCAGAAAGGATCAAAATCGCTCACTCCCAAAATTCTGCTTTGCAGTTCAGCTGAGGGTCAAAATCCCCAGAACCAAGGGAAACCCCAAGGTGGAGATGCCCCTGCCAAAGACCAAGAGAAGGAACTCGGGAGAGCCAGCCCAGAAGAGGAGCCAGACGATGGGTCCAAGGCTCTAACACTGGCCTCACCTACTGCATTAAGGCATAGGAACACATCTCAGATCGTGGTAGGATCTCCCACCTTGCCCTCCAATTTGGTTTTAAATCCCTGACTTCTTTCCCTTTTCCCAGTTAAGAAAAAGTAAAACAAATTAAAACAAATTCACTGGGATATACTTATTCTCCCAGTGACTTTATTTGTTAAGTCAAATCTAAAATTAAAGTCAACAAAACGTACAGTTTTCTTCATCCTCCATTAATGATGAAAACTGTCCATTCAAAAACTACACTAAGACAATGTAGTCCTAAATAGCAATCCAGCTTTAATTGCAGGGCATCGAATGATCTTGCAAACAAATTACAGTCACTATGATTTGCCAATAGGTACTGTATTGGGTGTTGCTGGGGTTTCTTTTTGGCAAACTCAGAACAAACCAAAGAACAAAATTTAAGTCTTCCTCATCATGTAGAAAAATAAAATAAACAAACCTGAAGTATCTATGTGTCAAGTGATTCATACTGCAAAAGTAAAACTAAAATCTACACTTACAGCAGAGTTTTAAAAATCCTTAGTGCAAGAAACATAACCAATTAATACAGATCAATACTTATTAATGAATATGGAAAATTTTCCTATACAGAGGTAGAGTCCAGTGCACAAGGCTAAAACAATGTTCAATAGTCCAAACAAGACTGAGTCAGGTTTTACGGAATCCACTTTAAGTTATCAGACTGTATGTACATACATACAATAAATAGACTATACAATTTTTTAAAGTAGTTTAATAAACTCCACAAAATAATAGCAGATGCATTGAAATATTTACAGAATTCAATTTTCAAATCTCTCTCATTCAAATAAAAGGGATAAAAATAAGCTTTCTGCTTTAAAGGCAGCAGAACCTCTTTCCTGAAATGAATCAGTAAAATAAGATACTTTACATGAGAGGAACTAATTTAGGCTTGAGAGGTATTCATATTCAGCTAAGAAAATATGTCCCTTTTTAAGCTATATAGACTAGGGAATATAAAATGATATTTTCTACATTTTTAGATCTCTAGTTAAAGTTCTAAATCCAACTCTTACTTAAAGAGAGAAACTAATTTTGGTACCCATAGAGAGTATACCAACACCATTACAAGGGAAAGATAATTAACTTTTCAGATTCAGTTTGTTTGCTTTTGGAAGTTTAGGCCAGAAAGAACTTGACAATATTTCTGGTCCAAACAGTTGTTTACACATGATACAAATTTCACTGAAACCTGACTAGCACTTTTGGCTTGGAGATCTTGGGATTTCAACTTTCTGAATCCCTTCCATTTCCAAAGTACGTTCCATCAGGAGTAGGCATGTCTGGGGATCAGGCGTACGACCTTAGGGTACCCAAGACTAATAGGATTCCAAAGTTTTCCAAGTTCAAATAGGAGGAAGGTGAAACACAGAGTATCTGCTGCCATTTGCCTCGCAGAAACTTGAAACGGGAAAAAACTTAGAAACCTGTCATTGTGACCCAGGAAAATATGCAAAAACCCAAAGCATTATATGCTTCACTGACTCAGATTCTTGGACTTAATACCGAATTTACTCTGATATTCTATCATTAACCCTTTTATTTTACTTGATATAAAAGATTCTTATCTAGCCCATAAGGAAATTAGGGATAGTCAGAAAATGAAAAAGTACGGTCATAACTAATGAAGCATAAACCTTCACAGTTTGAATTTTGTAAAACTTCTCTAAGCACCCACAATGAAAATGCAAGTTGAGTTTTTTTATTCAATCATCCTGTGAAAAATACCTCAGTTAATAGTTTACATTTTGCCATTCAATGATCTTCCCACCGGAATAACCCCCCACCCTTTTTTTTTTAATTTTAGATTTTTAAAAAACTTTATACAAATAGACTAACTTTGATTTAAAGTAAACATATAAAAATTGAGAAGAATATTGCTTGCAACAATGGACATGGAAGTAGAGGAATGAACTGGGCAGGGGGTACAGAGAAATGGCTCTACTCAGTAGCTTCAGGCAAACACCTAGCACTCCAGAAACTCTTCAACCAGAGGACACCCTCTGCTGCACATTGTTTCCTTCCGTTCACAAAGTCTGAATTTGTAATTACGACTTCAGGTCAGAGAAAAAAAACCTGCAAGAAAATTGGAAGGCACAAGCACCCATGTGATCTAGAATTTTCTTGGGGTGTGGAAATGAGGAGGGAAAGGGATACTTTTGGTTCAGCACTACAGTCAAGTTAATTTTGCCACCGTTGGAGAAAAGCTGTATAAAATAAAGGTGTACAGAAACGTAACAAGCGCATCGCACTTGTGAGGAAGAAAGCTCAGAAAACAGCTCACAGGAGTAGTGCAGAGAGAAACAACCAGTACTATTTATTTGGATGTCTGTGCCATGATGGGTACAAACTATATTCTCTGCTCTGTGGGACCAAAACCAAAACAGAATAAAAACAAACAAAAAATCCCCCAAATCCCAAAAAAGCAGCTAGAAGGAATGCGAGAAGTCTTACAGAACATACTGATTCAAGTGGAGGTGATAAACGCTGCACTCTTGTCTTTAATGCACATCCAACTTTGTTACCTACTATTGTGTTTTTCCCTCGTATCATCTACTGACCAGACGGGGACTTAAGAGATGGCCGAGCCATTTAACCTTTTCCCTGCCTCTACGACTTCCCTTTCCCTTTGTCTCCTTCTCCAGGATGAGAGTCTTTTTCTTCCATGAGGGAAGTGCTGTTAATGACGAGGGGAAAGGCATGAAACAGGACTTCCGGAATACTGATTTCGCTTCCCTCGAGGCCTTGCTGCGTGTGGGCCACGCAGCCTGGAGGAGGTCATCAAGGCAGCCTGACAGAGCTATGAATTAAAAAAAAGGAAAGGAAAGGAAAACAAAAACAAAACCACCCCAAGTCTGTCTTTTCTCAAACTAAAGGAGAAACTGCGGGATGGTACGGCCTCCAGTGGGGACGCCTACGGTTAGGAGATGATGGCCGGGGACCATCTCGGCAGAGTTAGATTGTCAGCACTCGCTGACCGCTTCCTCGTGGGTCTTCGTAGGTCCTTGTACTTGTCCTCGCAGAGGCGCGAGATGGCCTGGGGGGCAGAAGAGAGACAAGTGAGGTCAGGGTAGGCTCGTGCCCTCAGTGCCAGCCCCTCCCTCCCTCCATGCCCCCAGCCCCCCTGCACACAGAGGACCAGGAACAACACCAACAGGCGGCCCTGCCCTGCGGAGTTCACGTCCTGTGCCCAGAGCTGGGCCCGGCACGGTGGGGGCGACAGCGGACGTGCAGACTCGGGCCCTGTCTCCAGACTGCTTACAGTCTACTTGAGAAAATCCTCTCAAAATGGGAAACAATTACGGACAGTGTGGCCTGGGGGGCTGACTAACCACTTAAGGGGGTGTGACCCCGGGTATGTGGCCGTTTTGAGCACCCCCCTTGCGAAGCTGTCATAATGCACTGGGGCTTCGTGCTGGGCCGTGCTGGGCAGAGAGCTCAATACTTGGCAGCAGGCATTTATCCGAGACTGAGTCTACACAGATGACCAGGTGTTTGAGTCAACTCTACATGACTGAAGAAGGGAACCAGGAGGGGCCGCAGCAGCCTGGAATGAACGCACAATCCACACTGTCCTCACTTTCTTGATGAGGACACTGATACTCCAGACGGGAGGGCCTCAGCCAAGAGCAAGGCTAGGTCGTCCCAGGGGCTCAGAGCCCGGTTGTGGCTCCTTCAGGGCTGCTACTGGGTGTGGGCTGAGGGTGCACATCGCCCCAGTCACATTTACTTTGCCTTCTGTCAAAAGGACCCATGGGTAGGGCTGACTTCATCCGTGATGATGCAAATATGAAGTCCTTTAACTTGTATACAAGTCCAGCAATAGGCCAAGGACAATGCAGGGGCCAGGGAGGCAGACACAGCACCCACCTGCCAAGGGGTCACCGTCAACGGACAAAGGCACAGAAGCCGCTGGCCCTGACTGCATCGTCACAGCTCTCACTGGAAGGACAACAATAACCCTTCCAGCCCTTCTCCCTGCTTTCCTGTTAGCTAGCTCTGTGATCTCCTCCCCTACACCCCCTCCCTCCTCACCTCACCCACCCTCCTCTGTGGGCCCCTCCAACCCCTATCACCCTAGCCGGAGCTCGCTCCCAACTGTACGTTTTGCAGCAGCTCTTCCTTCAGCCTGGAGGGTTCTGCAAGGCCACGCTGAAGTCCTCATGCAAACATGGCCTACTCAGTGAGGCCACTGACCACAGCAACCCCCACCTTTCTTCTCTTTTACTCCCCTTCTAACATACTAGCCAGTTTATTTATTATGTTTACTGTCTGTGTCCTCCCAGCAGAATGTAAACTCCAAAAGGGCAGGGTCTGTCACTTTTGTTCATGACGGTTCAGTGTCAAAGATCAGAGGACCCTAGGTGAGTATGTGTAAATACGTGTCAAATGGATGTGTGAGTTCCAATCGAAATATGCACATAACAGAGGCATGCACATAACAGGGAATGCTCAAAGTAATGGAAGCACAGGGTACTATGTTTATTCTCCTTTATTCTCCAAAATAAACTGATCCTTGTTTGTTTTCCAAAAACCCACACGTGCACTTTAGAAGAGTAGCTCCAGTGGCGGCAGGGGGAATGGACTGGAGGAGAGAGACGGGAGCTGAGGGTGTCTTCCTCCAAGACAGATGAATGAGGGCACGAGATGGGCTATCGCTCTGAGAGTTCCTCATGTGGAACAGATTTCATATACACAACATAGATGTCATAAAGAGACTCTTGAATGCTGACAAAAACTGAGGACTGATGGATGTGGGGAGGAGGGGGGATGGGCATAGAGGAGGACACTTATGGGGATGAGCACTGAAGTGTTATGTGGAAACTAATTTGACAATAAACTATTTGTAAAAAAAAAAAAAAAAGAGAAATCAGATTCTTTACAGACATTAGAGCAATGATTTTTTAAAGTAAATTATTTTCATTTATTTAAACATCTTGAGATTATCATCTGTTGTTTCTTAGCTTACAAACAGTAAGCAGGTCTGAATGTTATACCATAATAATGAGTTTGCAATGTACTGTCTTATTCTAGATTTCATTATACAAGCTCTTAGCTTTAATCCCATCTCCTACATGCATACAGATACTAATTTATTTCAAAGAGAAATGACCAGGCTAATGAAAAGATGACTTTGCATTTGCCTCGGTTCCTGCTGCACTCTTATTTCCACACTCTACCCTGCGACTAACATGTCAAGTCAGCCATTTGGTGGTTCATCTGAGCAGGAATAAAACTTGAGGTAAGAGCAACTTCTAATGTCTCACTCCTCCTCACTTTCCAGGAAGAGGTTCTGGTTGGCTAACCAGATGGACTAATAGGGATGCTGGAGTCTGGAAAATAATGAAATCTCATTTCTTAAAAATTATTTCAAAGGCATGTCAACTCTTTCTAGACAGTGTCTTGTCCAGTCCTACAGAGGAGGGAAGGCCTGCATCTTCGGAAGCTCCAACTCTTGGGAGAAGAGAAATAGTCTTGTCAGGACTGCTGGCTTCCTCCGCCCAGTGAGCCCATGAAGCACTTGGTTCGGCGGCCCCAGGAGCAGAAGAGTGATCCTTCTTCCTATTTGGATAACCTGATGGAATTAACAGCAGGCACCGACTGCTCCAGTCCCAGCCTGTGTGTCCACAATTTGGCTGATGTGCAACACTAGACACCATCCCTCAGAGAACCACAGACTCGCTTGCCTGCAGGCCAGGCTCCTCTCCTCAGCATAAGAGGAGCCACTGGGCACTAGGGCTTCTAGAGCCTGCTGTCGAGGCTGAAATAAGGTTCCCGCTCACCGTGAAATCAAATCCTATTTCATGTGTGTGCTCATGAAAGCCTGATTACACTTGCCTGGGAGCATATCCTTCAGAGAAAGGGCTTTCCATTTCTTGCTCAACAGAAATGGGAGACCTAAATGAACAGTTAGTTGTATCCTAATGGCTTGTACTAATTAATAGCAAAGTGGCGGAGTTCTGAAAACCTCATGGGCTTTTTATTTTAAACATGGTCCTTTGTATCCAGTCTTTTCCATAGTTTTACTATGTTTCTTCTTGAGAATACCATATTATTTACTTTTTACAATTTTAGTTAAAGTTTTTGCCTTGTTAAGCTTGCAATCCATAATAACCTCTTCACCTCCTCCCTCTAGACTTTTGTTTTGTTCATAGCTAACTCTGTTAGCTCTGGCCATCGTGATCCTGTACTCAATACCAGATACTGTACATTTCACTCGGATTAGACAAGGGGCAGGCAGCATAGCGCTCCTGGGTCTCACCAAGCTTGGGACATGATTGTACCATCCACTGCTTTGATCAAAGGTTTACAGAATAAGACAATAGTGCCTGAGGACGAAGGTACAGAGGGCCTCAGCATACCTTCTCTGGAGGGAGAGGCTTCACCAGTGATCCTTCTTATCACCCCACCACTTTCCATCCAACCAAAATGACAGCTGGGAAGAGGTTAGTGCAAATATGAGGCTTAACTACAAAAGTCATACTGCTTAATAGTGAAGGCCCTAAATCCAGACCAAGACCAATGGGGCTGGCCCCAGCTCTCACTGGGATGTAGAAAAAATATTTTGAAAAAAAGCAGAATCAAACCTTTTGGGATTCTCATTAGGGCCACTTGGTATCTTTTTCCTAATAAAAGTGCATGCTGAGAAATACTTCTTTTGTGACATTATTTTTTTTTAAAACTGGGTCTGTTTTTTTTTTTTAACATTTCAAGAATAGAATCAATGCACATTAAATAAAAACTGGTATTAAGAAGGTTATTAAAAATGACTGTATGAATTATAATCAACTAAATGAATTGGCCAACTCTAAATCCAGAGTAACTCGGCCTTATTGTATACTAACACATAGTGGGGAAAAATGACCTCATACTTTCCATAGCCTTCAGATGATGCATCTGCAATAATGCATCAAATCCCAGTATGCTGAAGCATCTTACCTCAAGCTTGTGAGCCCTCTCCCTGCTCAGGGGCTCTAAGGGAAAGCTCAGGTTGTTTGCTTCTGCCAGAGAACGAAGATCAAAATAATACTTGGCATAAACACTGGAAGGAACATTGATGTTGAACTGGAGCAATTCAAGAAACTGTCGTTCTAGCTCATTCCTGCAAAGCAAAGACAAAAACAGCACCTGTTCAGCTGCCATAGCAGGCTGCGTGGCCGGCCAGGGCAAGCTGTTGGAGACCAGACTCCAGAAAACTGAAACCTCTGGGGAGAAAAGCTATCTAATTAATTGCCTGGTTGGACACCAGAGTTGCAGCTTAACCACTAAACTGGTATTAAAAGTCGAATGATCAAGTGCCCAGAAGGATGAGGCCTGATGAATTGGGATGATCACCAGGAAGTCCTTCAGGGTGATTCATTTCACTGAGACCCAACACACACACAGCAGGCTCTGGCTGCAAATCTCAGCACAAACCATCACACACGGGGCAGATGAAGCCGTCAAGAGCTGTCAAGTGGCATCTGCTGAGGGACTGAGACAGGAGCCCACGGGAAGGTCACTGTTAGCCTAGACGCCTGCCCTTCCTCAGTGGCTCTTCCCCACCTCCTGGCAACAGCGGAGGAGCTGCTGTACAGGCTTCCTTTGGGAATGCAGGAAGCAAGAGAGTGAATCACAGCCACTGGACTCACAAAAAGGTAACTTCCCAGCCCAGAAAAATGAAGGTAGCAGTTCCAAAGCCTGAACATGCATCCAATCATGTGGAGGGCTTGTTAACACACAGAATCCAGAGCCCACCCCAGCCTCTGCTTCGGTAGGTCTGGGGCAGGCCTGAGAATTTTCTAATAAGCTCCCACGTGATGCTGATGAGGCTGGTCCTGGCCCACACTTCCAGACCCACTCACCTATAGGGATTGGTAAGTAAAGGGGACAACACAGGTATTAAGGTCCATCTGGCCCACCCATCTATAGGTGGGTGAAAGTGAGTGATGGGAAGCCAGAATAAATGATTAAACATCTATTTCGACAACTCTCTCATGTCAATTATCTTTTAGATCAGGTTCATCTCTTGCTAGTTACTATCTGGAAGGAGAAAAGTCCTTAGCAATGGAGATCTGTTGAGCACTGGTTCTGGGTCAGGCACACAGTTTCAGCATCACCATCCCCAGGAAGCACCCTGTGTTCCCAAACACACAACACAGCCCTCTATTTCTGTCCTTCATCACACTCCACTCCAAGTGTCACCTTAACTCAGCCTCCCCTCCCTGTCTCCTCGGAGATGGAAACCGTGACATCAGAGTTTACATACCTGGCCCTAGCACAGTACCTGACATACAATTAGCGCTCAGTTATTCGTGTTACTGAGTGGAAGAGACCAAGCTCAGCCTGGGTGGAGGGATCAAGGAAGGCTTTCCACAGAGATAAGAGCTGAACTGTTTGGGAAACAAAGTCTCTGGTGGAGAGAAGGGAAGGTGAGAGCAGAGTATTTCTAGCAGGGAGTGGAGGACAGGACACCTGGTCACCATCTCCCCTGAGTGACACTGAAGGCTGATGAACCAACCCTGTCCTGAGTGCCAGGCCTCCCAGCTCCTAAGCCCTGACTCCACCTCCACTGACTCCACCAAATACTGAGCTGCCCAATTCTGACCCCTGTGTAGACACCTGACTTATTGCAATCTCAAACTAACATAGCACCATCCTGTCCCACAGTGTACCCAAGTCCCAGGCTGCTCCTGATGAGTCACCTCACTAAGCCATCAGAGACTGAGGGGGACTCTGTTCTAGTCTCACGCTGCTGTGACAACAGAGGTCAGGAGCACTGAGGCCACAAGGAAGGCAGGCCAGGATTTGGGCAAGGGCAGGTAGCTTTAGAGAGGGAAGGTACTAGGCAAATGAGAGTTAAGAAACCTCAGCAAGTTGCTAGTGAAGGTCTGAGTGCTTCATATGGGAACATGGAGAAGTCACACTCAGTCTTTTCATCAGAGAAACAGCATAACTGCGTTCTGTTTCTAGACAGTCCAGTGGAGGAGGTGAATTCTAAATGTGCATCTTGTGCTAAATTTTATTCTTTTCAAGGGTCTAAATTACTCTGACTTATTTGGGATAATTTTTACTTCAAATAACTTTTATTTATACCTCTCTTACGTGAGATTTAACAAAAGATCATCCTGTGAAATATTGGAATTAAGATTTTAATAAAATTAAGATTTTAATAAAACAAGAGCGCCAAAAATACTGCTAAGGCCGGAAGTGCCAAAACTAATGGGCCTGAAGGAGCTTTCCTGGCGGATGGTGGGAGCTGCTTGGGGACAGACTGCCGTCTGGTGGCCGAAGGCGCCACTACAGCTCTTACTATCCTGCTGCTAAGAAAATCTTGTCTTTTTAATTCTGTAAGAGAGCTGGTCTGTTAATCCTGCCCCAAATGGTGTATACATAGCAATGATTCTTGTTGAGGGTATACACTCTGATTAGAGTCAAGAGGAGTCTGTTTTTGAACAAGATGGCATTCTCTCCAAGGTTCCTGGGAAAAAAAAGAACAGCCTTTCTTCAGACTTTTCTTGGATGTTTTTTAAGCTCTGAGGGAAATATGGACTTTACAGCTGTCGTGCTTTCTAAGGCAAGATTGAGAAAATAAAAATAATTTCTCAAATTTGTATTTCCAAACTGTAGTAGTACATCTTACCGGGAAATGTGACAGCTTTCTATGTGGTAAGTCATAATAATAACAGTGGGGCGCCTGAGTGGCTCAGCCAGTTAAGCGTCTGACTCGGTGCTGACAGCACAGAGCCTGCTTGGGATCCTGTCTCCCTCTCTCTCTGTCCCTCCCCTGCTCACGTGTGTGTGCGTGCGTGTGTGCGTGTGTGTGTGTGTGTGTCTGTGTGCGCGCACGCACGCTCTCTCTCTCTCCCCCCAAAATAAATAAATAAGCTTAAAGAAAAAGTACTAACAGTGACAGAGAGGACAGGCTTGATGGATTTACTGCCCTCAACTGAAAGACATGATAAAATAGTTCTGCTGTAAAATTTTACAAGAAATAAACTCAAGACAATACACAAAACAAACATTCAGAAATATGTGTTATAGTAGATCAAAACTGTGAAGAAACCCAACTGAATTCACACAATTCAGCAGCTTACAAAGGGACCTCTTAAATGGAGTAAGGAGAGTTGTTTATCATCCAAACATTTATCATCTGCCTGCTTTTCTAGAAAAATGGGTTTACTTTAAAAACCAGCCATCCACAGTAGCAATCCCACTTCTGGCTATATACCTGCTGAAAGAACTGAATGCAGAGACTCAAGGAGATATTTGTACCTCGTGTTCATGGCAGCAGTATTCACATAGTCAAGAGGTAGAAGTACTGCAAGGGTCCAGGTGTCTACCAGTAGATGAATGGATAAACAGTATGTACATAGACTATTTTCAACCTTAAAAAGGAAGGAAATTCCAATGTGCTACTACGCTGATGAACCTTGAGGATATGCTAGGTGAAATAAGCCTGTCACAAAAAGAGGAATACCGTGTGATTCCACTTCAATGAAGTATCCAGAGTAGTGACATTTATAGACAATGAGCACGATGGTTGCCAGGGCCTGAGGGAGGGTGAATGGGGACTTACTACTTTATACAGTTTCTGTACCCATTACCAGAGCTTCTAGTTGGTGATGGTTGCACAACAATGTGAATGTACTTAATGCCACAGAACTACACACTTAAAAATGTTAAAGTAGTAAGTTCTATGTCACGTATATTTTATCACAATTAAAACCAAAAACCAAAGACCAGGCTCCCTACACCTATGGAGGGTCTGAGCATTTTGCTCTGCACCTCTATCTGCTCTGTGGCACCAAGACAAGTCTCTTTGCTTTTCCTTATTTGAGATTCCTTTGTTTACATATGAAAATGACCCTTACAAGGTTATTGCAAAAGAAAATCAAAACAACCCCAAGTGTAATTAAAAAATTTTTTTTTAACATTTATTTTTGAGAGATAGAGCATGAGCAGGGGAGGGACGGGGGTGGGAGGGAGGGAGGGACACAGAATCCAAAGCAGGCTCCAGGCCCTGAGCTGTCAGCACAGAGCCTGACATGGGGCTTGAATTCACAAGCTATGAGATCCTGGCCTGAGCTGAAGTCAGCTGCTTAACCGACTGAGCCACGCAGGTGCCCCAAGTGTAATTTTTTAAACAGCATTTTTGCCTATCAAAGTCCATCTGCTTTCCCATCCACAGCAGTTGTCATTAGGTGCTCAAAGTTGACCTGTGACAACGTGACCACTTACTGTTAGCAAGACAGAAAGAGACAGACTGGCCCATGGCCCTGTCATGCTACACATCAGCCTGAGCCTCAAGTCTGATGTTGGTGACCCTGAGGGTTCTACCCGCAAGTTTCAGTGCCACTTGTCTTACAATGTTCTTCAACCTACGTTCCCAGCCACCTGCCCACATGGTTAGCTGCCTTCCAAGCCAGAACCCCACTGTCTACAGGTGGAAGGGACTCTAAGTCACGTTCCTTACTGCTGGATGACTATTTAGCTGTTAAGTGAACCTGTGCACAGAAAGGTCACATCAGGACGCTAGAACATAGGCAAGGCCAGAAACCAAGAGAAGGGGGCAGAGGGGGACAAAAGGAGGTCTGAAGGGAGAGTCGAAAAACACATTTTATAAAGTTTTCCATCTGCAACTTGTGAATCCTCTTCCTACTAAGGAGCTCCAAAGGAAAGCTCAGGCTGCCTCTGCCAGGAAGTGAAGACGAGCCACTGACATGAGACTGACACACTGTGAAGTACCATAGCTCTTAAGTCTCCAGTGATACCCCACACTGCTCTTTCTCCATGGAGCGGGTACCTAGGAGCCATTTTCTCCCTAAGCTCATGGAGTTTTCCAGGAAAAGACTGAGATCAAGCACTGATTTTAAAAAGTTCCAACAGTAAATCTACAATTCTGGACGCACGCTACAAAATCACTTAAAGGTCCTATCTCCACAAGCTTGGTCAGCAACACACACTCCTGACGGCTTCTTGACCACACTAGATTTCATTCCTTCTTTCAATAATGTTTATTGGATGTATTAGTTTGCTAAGGTTGCTATAACAAAATAGCACAACTGTCCTGCTGTCTGCTGCCAGTTACCTAATCTCTTAGAGGGCACATCATATTGGATTAAGACCCATTCTAATAACCTCATTCTGACTTAATTACTTCTTTAAACACTTTATCTCCAAATATGGTTATATGCTGAGGTACAAGGGGTTAGGCCTTCACATATGCATTTGAGGGAGATGGCACTCAGCCCTTCTGGTCCACCTCACATGCAGAATACATTCACTCCATCCCAACAGCCCAAAAGTCTTAATTCCATTCCAGCATCAACCCCAAGTCCAAAGTCTCATCTAAATTTCATCCAAATCAGGTAGAGGTGGGCCTGGAGGTATGATTCATCCTGAGGCAAAATTCCTCTCCAGGTGTACACCTGTGAAACCAAACAAGTATCTGCTTCCACAGGCACTCCCATTACACAACGGAGAAATCAAAAAGTAGGAAAGGCTCATGGGTCTCAAGCAAGTCTGAAATCTAGCAGGGAAAATGCATTAGATTTTAAGTCTTGAGAATAATCTTTGGCTGATGCTCTATCACCCAGCCTGCTGAGGTGGCAGCAGCCCCTGCTCCTGGCCGGGAGGAGGCAGTCTCGGCCCCCAGATCTGCACCTGCTGTGACAATGGTGGCAAAGGCAGCTCTGCCAGTTTCCAAACTGCCTTCACGGTCATCTCCCCCCTTTGTGAAGAATGACACGCCACAGCAGGGCAGCTCTGTTGGTCCATCCTGTAGAATCCCAGAGCCTGACAGCCTCCTTTCATCGTGTCCTGTCTCTGTCTGCTTCAGTGTAAGCTGCCAACACTTGTGCCGAGATGGTGGACTGGATCACTGAGCCACACTTGGAATCTCTCTGGCCAACGCTGTTCAGCCCCACACCCTTACTCTTCCCTCCAGAGCATGCTTCCTCATTTTTTGCAAAAGGGATAGGCAGAGATCAGAAAATTTGAGTTTTTCCGAATCTTCAACGTCTGGTCCCTTCTTACCTAAAAATTCCTTCTTCAATTTCTCTCTCCTCAGATTTTATTATAACCAGCAAGGAGAAACCAGCAGCACCTTTAACACTCTGCTTAAAAATATCAGCTAGGGGCACCTGGGTGGCTCAGTTGATTAAGCGTCCAACTCTTGATTTCGGCTCAGGTCATGGTCTTGTGGTTTGTGAGATGGAGCCCCAAGCACTGTCAGTGCGGAGCCCACTTGAAAGTGAGTGAGGGTGAGGGTGAGGGGTGTGTGTGTGTGTGTGTGTGTGTGTGTGTGTGTGTGTCTCCCCCTGCGTCCAACTCTTGATTTCGGCTCAGGTCATGGTCTTGTGGTTTGTGAGATGAAGCCCCAAGCACTGTCAGTGCGGAGCCCACTTGAAACTGAGTGAGGGTGAGGGTGAGGGTGAGGGTGAGGGTGAGGTGAGGGTGAGGGTGTGTGTGTGTGTGTGTGTGTGTGTGTGTGTGTGTCCCCTGCCCAACTTGTGCTCTTCTCTCAAAAAAAAAAAAAAAAAAAAAACTTTAAGAAATCTCCTCAGCTAAATATTCAAATTTGTTTCTTGAATGTTCTGTCCACAAACACCAGAATACAATTTCGCTAAGTTCTTTGCCATTTTATAACAAGTATCACCCTTAGCCCAGTGTCCAACAGCATGCTCCTCATTTCTGTCTGATACCTCACTTCAGAAGCACCGTTCATGTTTATATTTCTAGCAACATTCTGCATTCTGTTGGTGGTCATACATGTATACTCTAAGGTGAGAGAGGGTTCCTCTAAAGCTCTCTTCTTCCTGAGTCCTCATCACAACAACCTTTAACAACCATATTGCTACCAACAATCTCTTCAGGGAAATCTAGGGATTTTCTAAGGTATGCCTCAGAACTCTTGTAGCTTCTACCCATTGCCCAGTTGCAAAGCCAGTTCTGCATCTTTAGGTATTTATTACAGCAGCGCCCGACTTCCCAGCACCAAAATTTGTACCAGTTTACAAGAGCTGCCATAACAAAATACCACAGACTGGGGGGGCTTAATCAACATGAACTCATTTCCTTGCAGTTCTCGGGGCTAGAAGGCCAAGATCAAGGCGCCAGCAGGGTTAGTTTCTTCTAAAGCCTCTCTCTTGCTTGCAGACGGCCATCTTCTCTCTGTGTCCTCACATGGCTGTCTCTCTTCTTACGCTGTCTACCACCCTAATGATTCCATTTAACTTAATTACCTCCTGAATGTCCTCTCTCCAATACAGATACATTCTGGGTACTGGGGGTTAACTTCAACACAGGATTTTGACAGAACACAATTTGGCCCATAAGTCTGGGTATCTGTAACAGCACTCGGAGGGGCACTGATCTTCACACTGGCATATATGCTCCCTTACAACACACAAGGTATTCTCCGAGTACACTTAAAACCACAACTGCATTAGGGAACAGATTTCTAGATGTGTAACTTTCATTTCTCATTCTTAAAAGTGACTTGCCCAAGAACACACCAAGTATGTGGGTTCCCCTTTTGGCTCCTTCTTTCCCACTCCTCTGCTCTGGGAAAGAAAGGTAGGCTGCCACCGGCCCTTACTGAGGCTCACTGCCCTGAAATGAAAAGCCTGCATGGCCATGATGGGGCAAACATCTGATTACCAAGCATTTGTTCTTTTTATCTTCCTATGAACTGCCCTCCTCCCCTTTGAATCCCTAGGCGCTTATCCCATTCCTTAGCTCAGGATGGCAGACAAGTCTCACTTGCCTGCCTGTGAGTCTTTTATTTTTATGGGGCTCCTTTATGTACAAAATGAAATACGTTTTTCTCCTGTTTCTTTACATCAATTTAATTATTAGATCAAACAACCTAACAGGGGAAGAACGGAAACTTTTTCCTTCCCTACACATACATCAACACAAACAAGAAAGGAAAACCATGACGTCATTCCCACAGCACATAATCCAGTGTCAAACAATATCAAGGTGTTGAGAGAGTAATCCCCAATAAAGGAAACAAGTCAGCACTTCTTACCATCTTGCACCCTCCTTTGTGGTCTGAATAACAATTATTTTAGTAGCTGTTCTCACACTGAAATATAATCAACACATTAATTTTCCTTACTATCAAAACCTCATTTATATTTTTCTTATTTTTTATAATAAAGAATTAGAGACACAGGAAGGAGCTTTTAGGTCTATAGAAGAAAAAATTCTGCAATAAAAGACCCAAGACTATAAAAAGTGTGCTTCACAGGGTATCACAAAAATGAGGTGCCATCCAATCAGTAACCAGAGGTAAGGAGGGTTCTAGGGTGGTCATGTGCCCATGTGACACCCCCACAATAGCACCGCGAAGGTCCCACATCTTCAAGATTATTGGGTCTAGGGAATGGAGGTGGACTGGCACAGCTGGGAACCTCCTCCAGCCTAAAGCTTTCTCAAGGAAGGTGAACAAACAACATGAGTCTTTTAGGAAGAATAGTGTCAGAAGTGCCTAAAAACCATAAGGAACTGTAAACAGTTGATCCAGACTGTTTTCCAGAACAGCTCCTTTCTCCTCTAAGAGGCTTTAAACCTATTTCCTGTATTCACAGACCCCAGAAATCCCAGATTATAGGTCTGCAAGGTCTCCTGTTAACAATCCTCATCTCAATCTACGAACTGAACCATCTGGGAAATCCTAAGGATGCCCTGAGAGCTGTAGGGGTGGACGCCCCCCACCCTCGATGCTTGTAACACTTCCAATGAGCTGGGGCTCTGAGACCAGCTGGGGGAGAAATGCAGCCCTAATGAGACACATGAGAGGCCTCAAGAACAGAATGCTGATTTTAAGCAACTGAACTTGCAAATTCTCTCTGAAACTACACAGAAACAGATAATATTTAGCTGTTCTGTTTTTTGGGTTAGGCTACTGGTGTTGGACATTGTTCTCACTCTGCAGTGCGATACAGAGCCAGAACAAAATCCGTCACAGACTGCTAATGGCATTAATCAACACCTGTCTTGTTTGTTTATTATTTTAAATGTTTATTTTAGAGAGAGTAGGGGAGAGGCAAAGAGACAGGCAGACAGAGCCTGCTCTGTGCTGACAGCAAAAGCCATGGGCTGAAAAGCCATGGGCCATGAGGGCTGAAACTCATGAGCCATGAGATCATGAGTCAAAGTCGAATGCTTAACCAACTAAGCCACGCAAGCACCCTAGTCTACACCTTTCAAAATTAAGGTAAAAGAATGTTTGCCTAGAATATTAGTATAGTTTCAGAAATTAGTTTCACAAAGTCAAAAAGTGTAACCAGTGCCTGCTCACGGTCCCAATGAAGAGGAGTACAGGTTTCTGTGTGTAATATTCCACAACTGTCTTTGTTGTGCCCGCTCACAAGGGACATTTAGTCAAATTCATTCATTCCATACCATATAGACTATTCAGAAGGGATATGGTTCCTTCCCAAACAGTGCCTCACTCCCTGACCCCAATATACACACTCACATGTCCTCCACTGTAATGTCTTTCAAGATCTGGCAGTAATCCACATTCCACACAGCCTGGTCATCCCAAACCTTGGAGGCCAGCAGGATCGCTCCTAGAACAATCCGCTTCCAGTTGGCCGGACAGATGTCTATCTCTGCATACGTTAAAAGTCTTTCAAGGTATACCTGGGAAGACATGAAAATGCCAGAAGTAAAGGACTTGTTTTGTCCTACCTGCTACACACATAAATTCTAAAACTGTTTGACTCCTTTTCACCAGTCTTTAAACAGATTTATCAGCTGATCATACTTATTTTTAAAAAGCCAAAGAGCTAAGCTAGTCTGATGTAAAATAGACACATGCTGTAATTGAACAGTGTGGATGTAGCTGTATCTTAAAAGACTCCGAGGCAGGAATAAATTCCAGGTACCCCAGGTTAATTTCTGACTCTACCAACTATGATATCAATATAAATTTAACAAACAACAATATAAATTTCCACAAACAATGTAAATGGAACAAACCTATGTTTCTATCTGTAAACATTTTATTTAGAGGCAAGTGTAGACTTACATGCAATGTTGATAAACCTATTTTTTGTTGTGCTAAAATATATATAAAATTTACCATTTAACCATTTTTAAGCATATAGTACTGTAGTATTAAGTATATTCACACTGTTGTAAAATCACCAGCCATCTATATTTCCAGAGCTTTTTCATTATCCTAAATTAAAATTTCAATTACTAAACAACCTCCAGGCTCCCCAGCCTTTGGCAACCATCATTTTCCTTTGTCCCCATGAATTTGACTACTCTAGGAATCATTCAATATTTACCTTTTTGTTCTGGCTTTTTTCACTTAGCATATTATCCTCAAGATTCATCTACATATGTAGCATCTGTCCAAATTTCTATCTTTTTTAATGCTTAATAATCATCCACTACACAACAGACCACATTTTGTTTATCCATTTTTCCATCGACGGACATTTGAATTCTTTCCTCCTTTCAGTTATTGTGAATAATGTTGCTGCTGTGAACAATGGTGGGCAAATACTTGTCTAAGTCTCTGCTTTTAATTCTTTTGAGTATGTACCTAGAAGTGGAACTGCTGGACCATATAATTCTACATTTAATTTTTTGAGGAACCACCATACTACTTTTCCATAATACCTGTACCACTTACATTCACACCAGCAATACAAAAGCGTTTCAATTTTTTCTTATCCTTGCCAACACTTATTATTTTTTTAATAGTCATCTTAACGGGTGTGAAATGGTATTTTCACTGTAGTCTTGATTTGATAAATCATTAAAAAGGTATTTTTAATGTTTATTCATTTTTTGAGAGAGAGAGAGAGACCAAGCAGGGGAGGGGCAGAGAGAGGAGGAGACAAGAATCGGAAGCAGGCTCTAGGCTCTGAGCTGTCAGCACAGAGCCTGATGCAGGGCTGGAACCCACGAATCATGAGATCATGACCTGAGCCAATGTTGGACGCTTAACCAACTGAGCCATCCAGGTGCCCTTGATAAACCATTTTTAAATGAAATAATTTCAGCTGAAGTTGGAAAATAAAATCAAATAACAGGATTTATAAATTGGCATAACTTTGCTTTAAGACAGATATCAGAAATACCCAAAAGTGCTTTGTTTACATTGGGTCACAAGTAAGAATTCCTTTTAAAGTTTCCCTTCTGTTGATCATCAGGTTTTACACTTCTCTGAACCAGGGAATTATTGTTTCTATAGCTTATCAAACACATTTACAAAGCGGAACTACTGTTATCAGAAAGAAACTAATGAAATGAATCCTGTATGAATTTTTAAGAACTTGCATTCCAAAACAGATGAAATCTACACAGTGTTAAACTTTTCATACTTATAATGTCTACAGAGTCTTAAATATTATGTAATATTTAAAAAGGCATGTGTGGGAAAACAATGCTAACAAAAACACAGAAATAAAGATTATCAAGAATATGAGATAGGAAAGGTGAAGAAAGAAAAGGTAAAATCCACATCTAATGATGACATTATTAGGTTTTTGGGGAGGAGGCTGCACTTTGGGAAGTTCCTGAGAAGCAGGGCAACTAACTGACTGATTCGGAGAAGTTTGTTAAATGACGTGAATCCGTCAATAGCAACTCAGGATAATGCCAGAAGCAGACTAATAATTATACAACAAAAAGCCCACCAGAGGAGAACAGCTAAGTGGGAGATGGTGTTAAACACCTGAACGCAATCCATGGTTCACAGAGTAGGTACAGAGCGCTCACTATGTGCCAGGCAGTGCAGCAATCGCTGGAGACACAGGAGGGTGGCACCAACTGCTCTGGCTGCACAGTGGAGAATGGGCTGGAAGCAAATCAGATGAGACTCTGAGGCCGTCCAAATAGGGAAGATCAGTGGTTAAACTGGGGACATGGCAGTGGAGCCTGACAGTCCTATTCTAGAGTCCAGTGACCCTAACAACCAGGAAGATGGGGCTGCTGCAGGAGACTCCCAGGCTTCCTGAGATGGGGAGCCCTGGTGGGGGAAAGACAGTTACAGGTGGACATTTTATGTTTGAGACACCCCAGAGGATGACATCCAAGCAGGAAGCGGACTCACCCTTGTGAAGCTCAAAAGGAAACAGCACTCAGAAATTAAATGCAAGTATCTATGACACACAAACAGAATGGATGATCTGGGGAGACAGCTTTGGGAGAGAGGAAAGAAGGGGCCAGGCCAGAGCCTCAAGAGCCCCTCCTATTTTAACATCTGGAGAGAGGATGAAGGGGCAGCAAAGAAGTAAAATCTGCAATGTTCTGCCCTTAGGATGTGCAACATTCCGGAGACGAAGCTACAAGGCAAACCTAGGTGTGTCTAAGTGCTGAATTAGGCTTACAATATTACACAGGCGACCATGAAGGAAACTGAAGTGGTCCCTTTCACAGTGAAAAATATAATTAAAGAGGTAAAAACACTTCAGGCAGTGACTGTGTGGGAGGAGAGGGACAGGGGAGGCCACGGGGTGAAGTTCTTAGGAGGGAGAGAGGGAAAGAGGGAGAGAGAAGGAGCAGGGAGTGGGGAGAAAGAGAAGAGGGAAGGAAAGAGGAAGAAATTATCCTTAATGGAAGCAAAACTCTAGGTTGATTAAGAAAAGTCAGACCATCAGCTTGTAGCTCCGCCACAGAGCCTCCTGTGGTTCCTTGATTCCTAAATCACAGGCAGAGAAGAGTCATATACTTCCTCCAAAGCAGCAGAGGCTCCCTTACGGCTTCCTTTGTCAGTTCGTACTGGCCAACTGTCTGTGCAACAGGTGAATGGTGAGTACCCAGGGAGTCTGGAGGACGGTTCAGAATGTTTCCTCTTCCACTGAAATAGGGGTTTTGCTAAGATGGGGGGTGGTGGCTGGCACTCAAAGGTTTGCTGAGTAAACAGATGAACAATGGTTGTTTTGCTTAGAAAGGTTATTGTTCTGTTTTTAGTGCTTTATTAATGAAAACATAATTTTTTAAATCTTAAAAACCTAGATTCTTATGGCTCATCTCAGATACCAGGTGTTCCTCAGAACGGATCAGGGGCTCTATACTAAAAGACAAAATCACGAGAGGAATTTATTAACATATTTCAAACCCCAAAGACAAAATAGCCGATAAACTGTTAACAAGAAGTCTGTTCCTAAATGTACTGAAAATAATGAAACAGAAAACCATTACAGAGCAAGTCTACTCTGAGTTACTCCCAAATTACTCCCATTGCTGTGCTTTTCTCAGTATAGCATACGTGGTTGCCTCACCAGTCTCTCCACCTAGTAAGCCACAAGTTGGCGGAGGACAAGGACTGCATCTCATTCCCACTGTGTGCCCAGCATCTAGCACAATGCTGGCACAGGGTGTGACCTCAGACTGCTTGTTTAACGGACACATCAAACTGCAGAGCAAATAAGGAACAGCACCTACAGAAAAGCTTTGGCTCTGGAATAAAGCAACAGGAGGGTACATTTTAGTGTAGAGGATTTAGGTAAGAAAATGACCACAAATAATGGTATTCAAGAAAGGGAACTACATTTACGAAGGCAGAATAAGTTGAAAGGTGAAACTGAGTGCTTGGTTTGTGAGACAGGTGCAGTGGTGAACAAGGAAGTTGAGAGGACACAGCTCAAGGGAAAGAGTCCACTCTGCTGTGCCAAGTGCAGAAAGTCAAAAAGGCCTTCAAATAAGTAAGCCCCAAGAAGTCACAACACATGACATTCTAACTGCATTCTATGGACCTTTGTGGGAGTTTCCAAACCTCTCTCAATGACCAGTAGCATAGCAAAGATTTGGTTGGGACAACTACTGGTGAAATCAAGTACAGGTGACTGAATACAGCTCAATGATCTTTTCAGTTTTTGAAGGTTTTAGTTTTTAATGGCATTTATTATATGAAATGAACAAAACAAGTGAGCTAATGTTTAGATCATGACTTTCATTTGTGTAGAAACTATAATTCTTTAGGTAAAGATTGAGGCCAGGTCATGCGGAATTTCAGCCAGACTCTGTCTGTCCTTGAGACCCCAGACTGAGTATTTTAAGGCTGACAACTAACTCTTCTCATTTTCCATCAAGAAGAGCTACACTTGTGGTGAGCAAAGCATAATGTATAAACTTGTCAAATCCGAGCATAACATAATGTATAACCTTGCCAAATCACTGTTACATACCTGAAACTAATGTAACATTGTGTGTCCATTCCTTTCCATAGATAAGGTAAGCAAATGTCTCCCAGCTCCCCACTGAAACAGATTCTCACTAGATCAGTGCAAATGGGTGGTGACTCACTTTTCTTCTTACTTACTTTGTACCATAGTTGGTAGCCATTAATAAATACGGTAGATGATATTTAAGATAATATTTAATGCTAAGGAGAAAGGGGAACCCTGTTACACTGCTGGTAGGAATGCAAACTGGTGTACCCACTCTGCACAATAGTATGGAGGTTCCTCAAAAACTTAAAAATAGAACTACACTACAACCCAGCAATTGTTCTACTAGGTATTTACCAAAGGATACAAAAATACAGACTGAAAGGGGTACATGCACCCCAGAGCTCAAATGTCCATTAACTGATGAATGGATAAAGAAGATGTGGTCTACATATACAATTGAATATTACTCAGCCATCAAAAAGAATGAAATCTTGCCATTTGCAATAACATGGATGGAATTAGAGGGTACTATGCTAAGCAAAGTAAGTCAGAGAAAGACAAATACCACAGGATTTCACTTATATGTGGAATTTAAGAAACAAAAAGATGAACAAAGGGGAAGGAAAAAAGAGAGAGGGAAGCAAACCATAAGAGACTTTTAACAATAGAGAACAAATTGAGGACCAATTGAGGGGGGAGATGGGCTAAAATGGGTGATGGCTATTAAAGAGGGCACTTGTCAGCTCAGAGTCTGGAGCCTGCTTCGGATTCTGTGTTTCCCACTCTCTTTCTCTCTTTCTGCCCCCTGCCCCCGCACTGTGCTGTCTCAAAAAAAAAAATAAACTTTAAAAAAAATAAAGGGAGGGTACTTGCTATGATGAGCAGTGTGTGTTAATATGCAAGTGATAAATCACTAAATTCTACTCCTGAAACCAATATTATACTATATCTTAACTAGAATTTAAATAAAAATTTGGGGGAAAAAAAGAACTTGGTTGAAATACAAATTCTCAAAAAAAAATTTAATACTAAAAAAGAACCTGAAATGTATCATTCCATGTCTGATCTTCTATTAGGGCTAACTAAAGGAATTAGATATAACAATACACTCCATTACCAAGGGAAGGCAGTTGTTATGTTAGGAGATGAGGCATTCATAATAAGCTCCACTTAACAGCATGTAATTTAGCAAAACTTGTCAGTAAGGCCATATTCAAGGGTCAGCTGCAATTTCTTTACTAAATAACCATAAAACAATGAATGACAATAAGTATGTAACTCTCAATGATAACTTTGAATGTAAATGGCCTAACACTCCAATCCAAAGACACAGGGTGACAGAATGTATAAAAAACCAAGACCCCACCTATATGCCGCCTATAAGAAACTCATTTCAGACCTAACAACATATGCAGATTTAAAGTGAAAGAATGGAAAAGTATTTATGATGCAAATGGAGTGAAAAGACAGCTTAGGTAGAAATACGGATATAGGACAAAATGGACTTTAAAACAAAGATGGCAACAAAAAAACAAGAGGACATTATATACTTATAAAGAGAAAAAAATCCAAGAAAAAGATAACAATTGTTAATATTTATGGGAGAGAATACATATGGGAGAACCCAAATACATAGGGCATCTATTAACCAGCATTAAGGAAGCAATCAACAGTAATGTAATAATAATAGGGGATTTTAATACCCCACTCACAGAAACTGGTAAACTGTCTAAACAAAAAATCAACAAGGAAACTAGCTCTGAATGCAATATTGGACCAGATGAATCTAATAGATATATTCATAACATTCCATCCTAAAACAGAATATACATTCAAGTGCACATGGAGCATCCTCCTGAATAGATCATACATGAGGCCACAAAACAAGTCTCAAACTAAAAAAGATCAAAGTCATATATGCATCTTTTTTTTAATGTTTATTTTTGAGAAAGAGAAAAAAAGAGAGAGAGAGAGAGTGCACATGCATGAGCAGGGGAGGGGCAGAGAGAGAGGGAGACGGAGAATCTGAAGCAGGTTCTGTGCTGTAAGAGCATGCAGAACACTATGAAATTAGAAATCAACAAGAAATATTCTGGGAAGACCACAAATACATGGAGGTTAAATAACAGGTTACTAGACAGTGAATGGGTCAACCAAGAAATCAAAGAGGAAATCCAAAAAATACACGAAGATAAAAGAATTTGAAACTGCAATGATCCAAAATATTCAGGATACAGCAAAAGTTGTTCTAAGATGGAAGTTTATAGCAACACAGACCTACCTCCAGTAGGAGGAAAACTCTCAAACAACCTAAATTTATACTTAAAGGAACTAGAAAATTAAGTAAAAATAAACCCAAAAACAATATGAAAAACCAAATAATAAAAATTAGAGTAGAAATAAATGAAATTGACACTAAAAACAATTGAACAGCTCAATGAACCTAGGAGCTGGTTCTTTGAGATCAACAAAATTGATAAACCTTTAGCCAGACTCACTCCCCATCAAAAAAAGAGAGAGAGTAAGAAAGACTCAAATTCAGAAATGAAAAAGGAGAAACAATAACCAACACCATAAAAATATAAAGAATTATAAGAGAATATGATGAATATTATAAAACTAACAAACTGGACAACAAACTGGAAGAAATGGGTAAATTCCTAGAAATGTATGACCTCCCAAAACTGAAACAGAAAGAAAGAAAATTTGAACAGACCAGCAATGAAACTGAATCAGTACTCAAAAAACTCCCAAGAAACAAAAGTTTAGGACCAGATGGCTTCACAGGTGAATTCTAGCAAACATTTAAAGAAGAGTTAATACCTATTCTTCTTGAACTATTAAGAAAAAGAAAAGAAAAAAGAAAAGAAAAAGGAAAGATTCCAAATTCATTCCAGGAGACCAACATTATTCTGATTACCAAAACTAGATAAAGATAATACACACAAAAAGAACTACAGGACAGTATCTCTGATGAACACAGATGAACATAGAATCCGTAACAAAATATTAGCAAACTAAATCCAATAATACATTAAAAAAATCCTCACCATGATATTTGTTCCTGGGATGCAAGGATAGTTCAATATTTGCACATCAGTGTGACACATTTCATTAGCAAAAGGAAGGATAAGACTTAATCATCATATCAACAGATGCAGAGAAAGCATTTGACAAAGTACAATATACATGATAAAAACCCTCAACAAAGTAGATTTAAAGTGAACATACCTTAACATAATGAAGACCATATATGGAAAACCCACAGCTAACATCACCCTCAGGTTTTCTCCTAAGGTTAGAACAAGACAAGGATGTCCACTCTCACATTTATTCTACACAGTACTTGAAGTTCTAACCACAGCAACCAGACAGCAAAAACAAATAAAAGGCATCCAAATTGGTAAGGAAGAAGTGTAACTTACATTGTTTGTAGATCACATAATACTATTAATAAAAAAAGGAAACCTCAAAGACTCCACCAAAAAACTGCTAGTGCTGATCAACAAATTCAGTAAAGCCACAGGGGACAAAATCAATGTACAGAAATTTTTTGTATTTCTATCTACCAAGAAGGAGCCAGCAGAAAGAAAAATTAAGAATCCCATTTACGATTGTACCAAAAATAATAAGATACCCAGGTATAAACCTATCCAAAGAGGTAAAATACCCCTACTCTGAAAACTGTAAAACATGATGAAAGAGACTGAAGACGATACAAAGAAATGGAAGGACATTCCATGCTCATGGGTTATGAGAATAAATACTGTTAAATTTCTATCCTGCCCAAAGTAATTTACAGATTTAATCCAGTCCCTATCAAAATATCAACAGCATTTTTCACAGAACTAGAACAAACAATCCTAAAATTTGTATGAAAACACAGAAAATCCCAAATAGCTAAAACAATTGTGAAAAAGAAAAGCAAAGGTGGAGGCATCACAATTCTGGACTTCAAGTTATACTGAGCTATAGTAATCAAAACAGCTTGGTACTGGCACACACACACACAGACAGATCAGCAGAACAGAAAACCCAGAAATAAACCCACAATTATATGGTCAATTAATCTTCAACAAAGCAGGAAAAAATATGTGGGAAAAAGACAGTCTCTTCAACAAATGGTGTTGGGAAACTGGACATCCATATGCAAAAGAATGAAACGGGCCCACTTTCTTATACCACACACAAAAATAAACTCAAAATGGATTAAAGACCTAAAACAATAAAAATCCTACAAGAGAACACAGACAGTAACTTCTTTGATGTCAGGCATAGCTTTTTTTTTTTTTTTAAGATATGCCTCCTGAGGTAAGGAAAATAAGCAAAAATAAACTCTTGGGACTACATCAAAATAAAAACCTTCTGCACAGTAAAGGAAACAATCAACAACACTAAATGGCAACCTACACTATGGGAGAAAATACTTGCAAGTGGCATATCTGATAAAGGGTTAGCATCCAAAATATATAAAGAACTTAGAAAAACTCCAAACCCAAAAACCAAATACTCCAATTAAAAAATGGGAAGACATGAACAGACGTTTCTCCAAAGAAGACATACAGATGGCCAACATACACATGAAAAGATGCTCATCATCACCTACCATCAGGCAAGTGCAAATCAAAACCACAATGAGGTACTACCTTAAACCTGTCAGAATAGCTAAAATCAACAATGCAAGAAACAATAGGTGTTGGCAAGCAGGCAGAGAAAAAGGAACAGTCATGCATTGTTGTTGGGAATGCAAAGTGGTGCAGCCAATGTGGAAAACAGTATGAAGGTTCCTCAAAGTGTTAAAAATAGAACTACCCTATGATCCTGCAATCACACTACTGGATATTCACCCAAAGAATACAAAAACACTAATTTAAAGGGATACATGCACTTCAAAGTTTACTGCAGCATTATTTATAATAGCCAAATTATGGAAGCAGCCTAGTGTCCCTCGATTGATGAATAGATAAAGATGATGTAGTATACATTTTTATATACACACACACATTGTGTGTGTGTGTGTGTGTGTATACACATGCTATATAGCATGCATATGTATGTATACAATGAAATATTATTCAGCCATAAAAAAGAATATCTTGCCATCTGCAAAAACATGGATGGAGATTGAGAGTATAATGCTAAGCAAAATAAGGCAGTCAGAAAAACAAAAATACCATATGATTCCACTCATATATGGAATTTAAGAAACAAAACAAATGAGCTAAGGGAAAACAGAGAGAGAGAGACAAACCAAGAAACAGACTCTTAACTATAGAGAACAAACTGAAGGTTCCTACAGAGGAGGGAGGGTGTGGAGATGGGTGAAATAGCTGATGGGGATTAAGGAGTACACTTGTGATGATGAGCATTGGATGATGTATGGAATGCTGAATCACTATATTGCACACCTGAAACTAATATAATACTGTAAATTAATAAACTAGAATTAAAACAAAAACTTAAAAGAAAAAGAACAAGGGAAATCCGAGAAACAATTACAGACAACAAGAGCCTAAGGAGACATGACAACTGAATGTAATGTGGTATTCTGGATGAGATCCTGGAAAAGAAAAGGGACAATGGGTAAAAACTAAGGAAATCTGAATAAAGCATGAACTTTAGTGTTTCAGTATCAGATCCTTAACTGTAACAAAATATCATACTAATATTAAGCCAATAATACTGTTCTGGATATAATAATGTTATATCTTACAATATTATAGATGTTAGTGATAAACTGGGTGTGAGGTATACGGAACTGTACTATCTTCACAATTTTTCTATACATCTAAAATTAAAACCTTACTCAAGAAAATATGTCTATAAAAATGAAAACACAACATACCAAAATACATGCAATGTAGCTGAAGCTTAGAGGGAAATTTATTAAATTCCTATATTAAAAAAGGAGAATCTCAAATCAATAACTAACCTTCCACCATAAGTTGTAATTTCTTAAGTTAACTCCCACTTGGGTATTTTAATTCTCTACCAAGTGAAATAATATGCAACTGATTTTCTAAATAATATCAGTAAGAAACCAGAAGAAAAAGAAGAAAAGCAAACTAAACCTACAGCAAGCCGTAGGGAGGAATTAATATAGAGTGGAAATAAATGAAATAAAGAATAGAAAAATACAAAATCAATAAAACTGAATGTTGGTTCTTTAGAAAGCTCACTAAAATTGATAAACCTTTAGTGAGACCAACCAAGAGAAAAAAAAAGGAAATTGAAATTAGTAAAAGCAGAAACAAAAGGAGGCATTACAAAAAACTTTACACAACTAAAAAGAATTTTAAGAGAATACTATGAACAACTGTTATCCAACAAATTGGATAACTTATGAAACAAATTCCTAGAAAGACACAAACTGACTGAAGAAGAAATACATTAACTGGAAGAGACCTATAAGGAAAGAGATGGAATTCATAATATAAAAACTTCCAAAAAAGAAAAGTCCTGACCAAAATGATTTCAGTGGTGAATTCTACCAAACACTGAAATAAGAATTAACACCAATTCTCCAACTCTTCAGGAAAATAGAAGGAATGCTTCCTAACCCAGGAGGTCAGTTTATACTGATTCCAAACCAAAGAGATCACAAGAAAATCAAAGAATGCTATTGAAAAAGCTCTCAACAAAATACTAGCAAACTAAATTCAGCAACACATAAAAATAATTGTATACCACAACCAAGAGGGATAATTTATGCCAAGAATGCAAGCTTGGTTTTAACATATCATTAAAAAGAAAAACCACATGATCAATCTCAGTACGTGCAGAAAAAGCATTTGACAGAATCCAATACTCTTTTAAGAAAAAAAAAAAAACACTCCACAAAATTAGGAATAGAAGGGAACTTCCTCAATTTGACAAAAAGCCATCTATGAAAATAATAATGGATTTAACAGAAGAAGATGGAAAGTTTTCCCTTTCCCTGTTAGATCATGAACAAAATAAGGATGTGCAGTCTCACCACTTCTATTAAACACTAAGCTAGAGGTCTAGCCAAAGCAAATATGCCAGAAAAAAACAATAAAAAGGATCCATCTTGGGATGTAAAAAGTAAAATTTGCAAATGATATGATCTTGCATATATAAAATTTAATCTAATAAAACACTATTAGAACTAAAGTGAGTTCAGTAATGTGGGAGGACGTAAGATCAATTTACAAAAATAAATTATATTCCTATACACTAGCAATAAACAATCTGAAAATGAAATTAAGAAAACAGTTCTACTTACAATTGCATAAAACAGAATTAAATACCTAGGAATAAACTAAACAAAGTAAACAAAGTATAAGAGTTGTGCACTGAAAATTATAAAACTGCTGAAAGAAACTGAACAAAATCTACATGAAAAGACACCCCATGTTCATGGATTAGATTTGCTAATGTTGGCCTAAAATGTTCTCCAAATTGATCTACATATTAAATGCAGTCCCTGTCAAAATCCTAGCTGGTCTTGTTTGTTTGTTTTGCAGAAAATAACAAGCTAATTTTAAAATTCATATGGAATTGTAAGGGTCACAGAATAGCCAACAAAATCTTGAACAAGAAGAACATAGGAGAGTCATACTTTCTGATTTCAAGTACAAAACTATGGTGATCAAGACAATGTGGTATAGACATAAGGAACTATAGATCAATGGAATAAAATTGAAAGTCCAGAAATAAACTTGCACATTTATGACTGATTTTTGACAAGAGTGACAAAATAATCCAAAGAGGAAAGGAAAGTCTCTTCAACAAATGGCAAGAGGGAAACTGGATATCCACAGCAAAAGAATGAATTTGACCCCTACCTCACAAAAACAAGTTAAAGAAGTATCATATACCTAAATATAAGGCTTCAAATTACATAACTCCTAAAAGAAAAAAATAGGAGTAAATCACATCACCCTGAGCTATCCAATATTTTTTTAGATAGAACACCAAAAGCACAAGAGATAAAAGAAAAAATATATACGAATTGGGCTTTATGAAAACGAAAACCTATGTTGTAAATGATACCTTTAAAAGAGTGAAATGACAAGAGAATAGGGGAAAATACTTGTGAATCATTACCTGACAAGTGACTTATAAGCCAGAACACATAAAGAACTCTTAGAATTCAATAATAAAAAGACAACCCAATTTAAAAATTGGCAAAGAATCTGGATAGACATTTCTCCAAAGAAGATCTACAAATGGGCAATAAACACATAAAATGATGCTCAACATTATTAATCATTAAGGAAATGCAAATAAAAAATAGAGTGAGATTTGGACACCTACTAGAATGACTAAAATCAAAATGACAACAAGTGTTGGTGAGGATGTAATGTGGAAAACATGGAACTCTCCTAACATTGTCAATGAGGATGTAATATGGTGCTATCATACTGGTAAACAGACTGTTGCTCAAAATATTAAACAGTTACCATATGACCCAGCAATTCCACTCATAGGTATATACCAGGAGAAATTAAAATATATGCCTACTCAAAAACATGTACACAAATGTTCAGAGCAGCATTATTTATAATTGCTAAAAAACAGAAACTCTTACGTGTGTCAACTTGATGAATGAATGAATAAATAAAATGAAACACTCTACATGTTACAACACAGCCAACATCTGAAAACATTACAGTTAAGTGAAAAGCCAGTCACAAAAGACCACATATTATATGAATGTATTCTATAAAATGTCTAGAATAGGCAGATCTCTTGAGAAAGAAAACAGATTAGTGTTTACCTGAGCCTAGATCAGTGGTTGCTAAAGGGTAAAGGGTTTCTTTATGGGGTGATGAAAATATTCTAAAATTAGGTTGTGGTGATGGTTGCACAAGATACAAAAAACCCACTGAAGTGTTCACTTTAAATGAATGGATTTTATGGTAAGTTAAACTAGATCTCAATAAAGCTATAAAAAATAAGGAATTAATAAAAAGGTAATACATCTCCTTCCATCTGGTTAGTTCCATAGTTGTACCATTAGTTCCACTTCTTCTCAATGCCCCCTTTCTTTACATCTCACTCCTCTCTATCAGCTACTAACTTCTTCTCTCCCTCCCATAACCCATCACTGCCACTCTCCAGAGAGAACCAACGTTGCAGACAACACTCAATCACGGGGTTGGCTGGGAAATGTCTCCAGAGCCAAAGATTTTGCCATGCTCCCTTCAGAAAGCTTACCTTAATAATGTAAGCAGTGAAACAGGAGAATAGCGGTTAAAGTTATAAACTTCTAGGGAACGGGAAGACTACAGCAAATAGCTACTGAATGCTCCCTGTGTTTCAGGCAAAGTGTGAGGTACATCGACACCACTTTTATTTACTTCAGCAGTAGGTAGTTATTACTATACTTACTCTGACATTTAATAAATATTTATTTGGTACCCAGCTGTGTTCCAGATGCTGGTCATATTGCAGTGAACAAGAAAGATTTAAAAAAATTAAAAAGAAACTCTTAATCATGGAACTTATAAACAAAACAAGACAAATGAGTAAAAACCTAAAGAATGTTAACTGGTGATAAGTGCTATGAAGAAAAAGAAAGCAGGAAATGATGAGAAGGGAATGTGGGGGGGAGGAAGGATGTTACAATTCAAAGTATGATGGCCTCACAGAACTGCCCTTTGAGCAAAGACTTGAAGGAGGCCAGGGAGGTGCCACTTGCACATCCCTGAAAGAGGATTCCAGGCCCAGATGGTGTCAAGTGCCCAAGACCCAAGGCAAGTACTGGTATGTGCAGGAAAGACCAAGAGACCCAGATGGGAAAGTGGTGGCAGTTGAGTTGAGATGAAAGGTGGCCTAATCCTACTACAGGTCATGTAAGGGCCTTCTCTTTGTCTTCCTCAGAGGAAGATGCAGAAGCACTGGAGACTTCGAGCAAAGGAAAGTACAGAGTGAGAAAAACAACTGACCAGGACAGAGCCCTGGGCCCCTTTCTCATCAGCTCTGAGTCATGACTGACTGTTCTAAGGGAAAACAACTGACTCAAAGAAACTGAGCCAATCACTGATGAAGTCCATCAAAATTCATCAGCTCTCCAAAATCTGAACTAAATACCAGAGGCTGAATTAGCCAGTGTTAGGCCTTATATGAAAAAGTGATGAAGAGTCAGGGTTAGGATAGCTACTTCCTGGCCACATACATCCGAACAGAAGCCAGCCTGGAATTTAATACTATAGACCCAAAGGGCAGAGCAGAGGCAAGAAAAGGCAGCCCCAGAGAGATCAACCTGCTGTTGATCTCATTATAGGGCGAGAACAGGCATGTATGGGACTCCTGAGCCTTCCAATAAATCTCCTGCCTTGGCCTCTTTGTGTGGGTTTCTCATCCTCATAATCAAATTCCTTGGTTTAGACAGGGAGCTATATAATTTGTTATCCAGGTACCATACATGGGACTAAAAAAACTGTCTGTTCATGGCTCTAAGTACAACCCAGCTCCAAGAAGTCCTGAGGGAAAGGATGGGACATATGGAGGGGCAGTTGGACATCACGGCCTTCCATCCAACCCTGGCTTCCCACAGCTGTTGTTGGGAATATTACACAGTGCCCGTATGTGAAAACATCAGAGATCATCAAGGTGCAATATCAATTACCTCATTCTCTCTTTAATTTCCTCATGTGTATCAATAACAGAGGTTTTAGAATATTCTGCAAGGCTAAGTAATATACTTAGTGTTAATTTAGTTATTGTTACTCTTTCAAGACAAAGTTAATGAAGCTGTGAAATAACTCGCTCTGGGTATCTGAAGGTCCTGGAAGCCCTCTTACCACAGGCAGGCTGTAGTTCTGTTCCTCCTGGGACAGAGGGACGGTCGGAGCAAACTGCTGCCCGTCCCCCACTACCCGCTTCCTCCTGGGTGGCATGCCAAGACACCGAGAGAATGCCCAGGAGAAAAGTAGAGATTAATGCAGCTCTGTCAACTCTAGCCTGAACCTGTTTTAAATGGCTGCTCCTAATTCCAAGGGACACAGAGAAGGGAAGAATTCTCATACAAGGGTCTTGCTCAGAGCATGTAACTATCTGCCTTCCGCCCACAAGTGCTGGCTGACCCCCAGTCACAGCAGTGGCAGCCAGAGGTTCAGTCTGCAGTGCCGTGCCCACTATGTGGGACCCCAAAGCTGCTCATCTTTGAATTGTAACTATCAAGACCCCAGTACAAGCTGATCTCCTGCTAGGCCACCAGTTTATCTAACAGGACAAGCGAAGATGTCAGTAGTTACAATTACTGGCAAAAATGTACCACTTGTATAGTTCTCCAAAGACATGAACTAACCAATCATCCCACTGACCCCAGAGACAGGACACACTTTAGATGTTCTCTCAATATCTGGGCTGAAACTGGGGAGCGGCAGGGACTAAGATCTCAGTCCTGTGTCCTCCACAGGACACTAACCTTCTCTTAACAATCAGGTCAGAGTCAGGTCATAATTTTCATACGAATTAAAGGTAAAATATGCCCACCACATTCCATCTGTAGCAGCTACAAGATAAATCTTTCTTCATGGTATGAAATTTAGTACTAATCTCATCCATAGTTTCATCTGGTTTTCTCACCCTTCTTTTCTCTTCACCATTTCCCTTTACAACAATTTCAACCCTGTTTCCCTGCTGTTTGTTTTTTAAGAATTTGAAATCCTTTGGGGGAACAAAGCTAAGCAATAAATATACTTCTCAGACATGACAGAGGAACCTAGAATCATTCTAAATCACCCAGAAATTACTTAGTAAATGTCTGTTTTACGCAGTAGGTGGTAAGTTCAGTGAGAGAAAGAGTCAACAAACAAATAGATGAATAAACAAACAGGTTTACTGTTGAATTAGCTGAAGGACACAAAGCCCTTAGTGTGGCAGAGATACAAAGGGTCCTTGGGTGGCCTGCAAACTTTCTATTAGACAATAATCTCTTCTCAGAAACAACAGGGAATGGCTTTCTGATCTTCCTCTGGGATGGCTCATTCATAGGCAGAGCTAACTTCTTAACTGAGTTGCACACAATGTAAAGGTCAGTGAGAATGGATTCCACCATGAAATCTATTTCCCAAATGAGATTGGACCTAAATAGCCACTGAAGTTTTAAGACTCTAAGTAAGATCATAGATTTTTCTCTTATTTGAATGGGTGCAGATTACCTGCAAGTTGTCTTTGAGTATCTCACAGATACATTATTGTCACAAAAATCACAAAAGAGAAGGCAGTAATATATAGCACAATATATAGCAGGCATTCATATAGGATGTATCCGTACATCTCTTACTCATGTCATGAAAACAATCAACGACAGGAAACCTGGATGTTAGCAGGGAGCGAGTGGCTTTGGTTCTTATTTCTCTTTAGCCCAAGGTTTTACTTACCTATTTAACATTTTGACACTGACCTGTTTTGAATGTGATTTTACAACTAACTTTAGGTGGTGACTATGGAACAGACTTCATTCCCTCTTTTGGGAGATCCATTCTCTACTCTCCCAGACACCGCCGCCCACCCCCCAGCCCCCCCGCCACCACCACCAAAAAAAAGACAAACTTGAAGGTGAAATGTGGTTTCCCCAGGGCACATAGTGAGACATACTGCTTGCACCCCCACCCCAATGGACTACAGAATGGCTGTGTCATCGTGAAGGCACTCACCAGGGTGACAATGGCACATTCGGCCGTCAGCTGAGCAGCACTGAACAGTGTCCGAACAAACCGGTAAATCTGCTTCTGCTCTGGGTTGTGTTTGTCATAATCTGGTGGCACTTCGGATTTCTGGAGAAGGAAATAATTTCAGATGACTGACCACTCAATAAAAACAGAAGAGAAATAATTAAACAACATCAGAAGGAGGAGGTTACCGAAAGAGGGTGAAGGTTTTCATCAAAAATATCTAAGAGCATCCTTCCATCTGGGTCCCTGGTGGGGAAAATAAGAGAAAATAGAGTTTACTTTCTATAAGAATGTCATTCAAAATAAAATAAAAATATATTTTGATTTAATGTGTTTCACGAAAGTGAAGTCAGTGTTAAATGTAGGAGATGCTATTGGCTATCCATAAGTAATAATTTTTCTTGTGTACAATATTTAATCATTTTTGTATGAGCTGCCTATGAAATAAAGGTTATAAATCACATTTAGTTGAATTAACCTAAGTGAAAAACAAATCTAGATTTTCAAAAGAACCAAATCTAACCAAGTGAAAAACTTCTATAAACATCTTGTTTCTGAACAAAGGCTGATGGATATGCTTAAACCATTACTATGTTGTAGTTGATAGGAAAGAAGTTCAAGGGTAAAAATGAACATTCAGTGTGTCCTAGAAACTAATCTGGAGCTTTTATAACATGCAACTTAAACACTTCATTAAGTTTCAAACTCTTATATTGAAAAACAAGAGGTGACACATAGAAAACCTATAAATCTATAAAAGAATGGCTCATTTTTTACCAGGCCAGTAAATGCCATTTAAAGTGGTGGCTTTCCTAGGTAGGGATAAAAGGGCCCTAGCATACTAAGGGAAACCTATCAGAGTGGTGACAGACCTATCTACTGAAACTTGGCAGGCCAGAAAGGAATGGCAGGAAATCTTCAATGTGATGAACAGAAAAAATATGCAGCCAAGAATCCTCTACCCAGTAAGCCTGTCATTCAGAATAGAAGGAGAGATAAAAGTCTTCCCAAATAAACAAAAATTGAAAGAATTCATCACCACTAAAGCAGCACTACAAGAAATCCTGAGGGGGGCTCTATGAGGGAAATGTTGCAAGGAACACAAGGTACCAGAGACATCACCACAAGCATGAATCCTACAAAGAACACAATGACTCTAAACCCATATTTTTCAATAATAGCAATGAATGTAAATGGACTAAATGCTCCAATCAAAAGACATAGGGTAGCAGAATGGATCAAAAAACAAAATCCCTCTATTGTTGTCTACAAGAGACTCATTTTAGACTTGAGGACACCTTCAGATTGAAAGTAAGGGGATGGAGAAATATCTATCACGCTACAGGAAGTCAAAAGAAAGCTGGGGTAGCCATACTTATATCAGACCCCCTGGATTTTAAAGTAAAGACAGTAACAAGGGATGAAGAAGGGTATTATATAATAATTACAGGGTCTATCCATCAGGAAGAGCTAACAATTATAAATGTCTATACACCAAATATGGAAGAACCCAAATACATAAAACAATTAATCACAAACAGAAACAATCTTATGGATAAGAATGTGATGATAGCAAGGGACTTTAATACTGCAATTACAGCAATGGATAGATCAACTAAACAGAAAATCACTAAAGAAACAATGGACTTGAATAACACATTGGAGCAGATGGATTTGACAGATATATTTAGAACTCTACATCCTGAGGCCATGGAATTGACTTTCTTCTCAAGTGCGCATGACACATTCTCCAAGACAGATCACATACTGGGTCATAAAGCAGCCCTCAATAAATATAAAAGACTTGAGATCATACCATGCACACTTTCAGATCACAATGCTATGAAATGTGAAATCAATCACAGGAAAAAGTCTGGAAAACTTCTTTAACTGAAGGTTAAAGAACACTCTACTAAAGAATGAATGGGCCAATCAGGCAATTAGAGAAGAAATTAAAAAATATATGGAAACAAATGAAAATGAAAATACAATAATCCAAACTCTATGGGATTCAGCAAAGGCAATCCTAAGAGGAAAGTACATTGCACTTCAGGCCTATTTCAAGAAATTAGAAAAACTGCAAATACAAAATCTAACAGCATGCCTAAAGGAACTAGAAGGAGAGCAAAAAGTGCACCCCAAACCCAGTAGAAGAAGAGGAATAATAAAAATCAGGGAGGAAGTAAACAATATAGAATCTAAAAAAAAAGTTGAACACATCAATGAAACCAAGAGTTGGTTTTTTGAAAACATAAGCAAAATTGACAAACCTCTAGCCAGGCTTCTCAAAAAGAAAAGAGAGTACCCAAATAGACAAAATCATGAATGAAAATGGACTTATTACAACCAACCCCTCAGAAAAACAAGCAGTTATCAAGGAATACTATGAAAAAGTATATGCTAACAAACTGGACAAGTTATAAGAAGTGGACAAATTCCTAAACACACACTCACTACCAAAATTCACACGGGAAGAGAGAGAAAATCTGAACAGACCCATAACTAGTGAAGAAATTGAATCACTTATCAAAAATCTCCCAACAAATAAGAGCCCTGGGCCAGATGGATTCCCTGGGGAATTCTACCAGACATTTAAAACAGAATTAATACCCATTCTTCTCAAGCTATTCCAAAAAATAGAAATGGAACGAAACCTTCTGGACTCATTCTATGAAGCCAGCATCACTTTGATTCCCAAGCCAGAGAGAAACCCAGCTAAAAAAGAGAACAAGAGACCAATATCCTTGATGAATACAGATGCAAAAATCCTCAACAAGATACTTCCAAATTGAATTCAACAGCATATAAGAAGAATTATCCACCATGATCAAGTTGTATTCATTCTTGGGTTATAGGGCTGGTTCAATATTCACAAATCAATCCATGTGATGCATCACATTAACAAAAGATAAAAACATATGGTCCTGTCGATAGATACAGAAAAAGCATTTGACAAAATACAGCATCCCTCCTTAATAAATACCCTCAAGAAAGTCGGGATAGAAGGAAATTACTTAAACATCATGAAAGCCATTAATGAGAAGCCCTCAGCTAACATCTTCCTCAATGGGGAAAAACTGAGAGCTTTCCCCCTTAGATCAGGAACAAGACAGGGATGTCCACTCTCACCACTGTGGTTTAACATAGTGCTGGAAGTCCTAGCATCAGCCATCAGACAACAAAAGGAAATAAAAGGCATCAGAATTGGTAACGAAGAAGTCAAACTTTCACTTTTCTCAGACGACATGATACTCTATATATAAAACCCGACAGACTCCACCAGGAGCCTACTAGAACTGATCCATGAATTCAGCAAAGTTGCAGGGTACAAAATCAATGTACAGATATCATTTGCATTTGTATACACCTATAAGGAAGTAACAGAATGAGAAATCAAGAAACTGATCCCATTCACAATTGCGCACACACACACACACAAACATAAAATACCTAGGAATAAACCTAACTAAAGATATAAGAGACCTGTATGATGAAAAGTATAGAGAATGTATGAAGGAAACTGAAGAAGACACAAAGAAATGGAAAAACATTCCATGCTCATGGATCAGAAGAATAAATAGTTAAAATGTCATTATTACCCAAAGCAATCTACACATTCAGTGCAACCCAATCAAATTGCACCAGCATTCTTCTTAAAGCTAGAACAAACTATCCTATAATTTGTATGGAATCACAAAAGACCTCAAATAGCCAAAGTAATATTGATGAAGAAAACCAACATGGGAGGCATCACCATCCCAGACTTTAGCCTCTACTAGAGCTGTCATCATCAAGACACTATGGTATTGGCACAAAAACAGACACATAGACCAAAGGACTAGAATAGAGAACTCAGAATTGGACCCACAAATGTATGGCCAGCTAATCTTTGACAGAGCGGGAAAGAGTATCCAATGGAAAGAAGACAGCCTCTTTAACAGACAGTGCTGTGAGAATTGGACAGCAACACGCAGAAGAATGAAACTAGATCATTTCTCACACCATACACAAACATAAACTCAAAATAGATAAAGGACCTGAATGTGAGACAGGAAACCATCAAAAGCCTAGAAGAGAAAGCAGGAAACAACCTCCTTGACCTTCACCGCAGCAATTTCTTACTTGACACATCCTCAAAGGCAAGGGAATCAAGAGCAAAAATGAACTATTGGGACCTCATGAAGATAAAAACCTTCTGCACGGCAAAGGAAACAATCAACAAAACTAATAGGCAACCAACGGAATGGGAAAAGATAATTGCAAATGACATATCAGATAAAGGGCTAGTATCCAAAATCTATAAGGAACTCACCAAACTCCACACCCAGAAAACAAATAATCCAGTGAAGAAATGGGCAGAAGACATGAACAGACACTTCTCCAAAAAGGACATCCAGATGGCCAACAGACACATGAAACGATGCTCAGTGTCCCTCCTCATCAGGGAAATGCAGATCAAAACCACACTGAGATACCACCTCACGCCGCTCAGAGTGGCTAAAATGAACAAACCAGGAGACTCTAGATGCTGGCGAGGATGTGGAGAAACAGGCACCCTCCTACACGGTTGTTGGGAATGTAAACTGGGGCAGCCCCTCTGGAAAACAGTGTGGGGGTTCCTCAAAAAGTTACAATAGAACTCCCGTATGACCCAGCAATAGCACTGCTAGGAATTTACCCAAGGGATGGATACAGGAGTGCTGATGCATAGGAGAACATGTACCTCAATGTTCATAGCAGCACTCTCAACAATAGCCAAATCATAGAAAGAGCCTAAGGGTTCATCAACTGACAAATGGATCAAGAAGATGTGGTTTATCTCTACAATGGAATACTACATGGCAATGAAAAAGGATGAAATCTCGCCATGTGCAGCAACGTGGATGGAACTTGGGGTTGTTATGCTGAGTGAAATAAGTCAGGTAGAGAAGGACAGATACCATATGTTTGCATGTATAGGTGGTTAGGGGGAACTTAACAAAGGACCGTGGGGGAGGAGAAGCGGAACAATAGTTGGGGAGAGGGAGAGAGGCAAACCATGAGAGACTCTTGAATGATGAGAACAAACTGAGGACTGATTGGGGAGGGAGGGGGAGATGTGCATGGAGGAGGGCGCTTGTGGGTGTTGTATGGAAACCAACTTGACAATAAACTATGAAAGAAAAACAGTAAGTGGTGGTTTTCCCTGTATGCACAGTGCCTTGTGCAGGGCTCTGCAGGCACCAACTGCACTTCACCAGCAACAGCTCTACTGTCATCTTTTTAATGTAATTTGCCTTCTGCCTAAAAACTGTTCTTTAAAAACCAAATTTGGAAACCACTGCTTTTAGTAAATCATATAATTTCCACAGTTTGTGCTTCCAGTGCCGATTAGGCTTGTGAATATCAGAAGGGTACAGACCTCTCCCTAACATACACACTTTATGGCAAACACTACAATTTCTGCTCTACAAATTCACTGTCTATATAAAAATAAGAGAGGAAGAAGGAGCTTAACAACAACTTAGTTTTCATTACTATGTTTACACAAGAGAAATTATTTTTAAAGTTTGGGCATTCATACCTGTGCTCATTTTCACTAGCCTACAGGAAGACAGGCAACAAAATTTAGATAAGCCTAAATAAAAGAAAGGTTGAACTAGGCAGGACCTGCTAATTGGGTCTGAAAACATAAAGACAGCTCCTTCTGGGTGCACCTAATTACACTTTCTTTTATAATAACTTTGCTATGAAGAATCAGGTGGTCTCTCATCTCACAAACAGCCTCTGTGCGAGACAAAGCCTGGCCCTGCATCCCATTCCCTTGGGCAGTTCAGTCCTGTTCAAGATTTCTGATGAATGAAAGACCCTAAAAAGCCATTCAGCATTCTACAGAAATATTCACCAGAAGTAACTTTAAAAATAAAAATATAGGATCAAAATATAAAATGAGGAATAAGAATTTAAGCTAAAATGACTCAGGGAAAAAAAAAACCTGACCTCTCTGAGAAATGGATTTTCCTCTCACTTTCATTGAAAGCTATGTACCCCAGCTGTCAGCACCCTCTCTATCATGGTACTGGATCTATCACCAGCTCCAGGGGTTCAGCCAATATGATTTAACAAGAAAAAGGTCTGCATACTCATGCCACCTCTTCCCAAAGACTTTCATGTTACAATCTGTGCATTTATCATACCTGTTGACAAACACACTGGTTATAGTTGGATTTTCTCCACTTCTTACTCAGTAACTTTTGGTCCATTTTATCACTATTAACCCAGTAGATTATATGATTAAATGTCTCAGTATATTGCCTGGGTTCAATCCCCAACTCCCCAATTTATTAGCTTTGCAATTGTAAGCAAATTATTTAATTTCTCTGTGCCTTAGCTTTTTTACTAAGATAAATGGAGATAATATCAGTATCACCTCATGGAATTGTTTTATAAACTAAATGAGCTAATGCATATAAACAGGTGGCCAGAGTAAATACTTAATAAAGCTGGATCTTATTATTTCCAGCTGTGGCTATAAATTAACTTTGAGATGCATAACAGTCAAAGAACCGAGAAATCACTTAAAGATGCTAATGCAAAATTGATTCGAGAACACATTCAAGTTTCACTAGTGGTATTAAAGTGTATGTAAGACTTAAATGTTTGAAAGTCTGAACTGTTCTCTTAGAAACAGGCAGCAAGACAAAATCTGTACTTTAACTGATATTCCAGTTATTCCAGGCAAGGTTCAAAGTTCCACTATGCTCTATTTTCTAAGTTCTTACAACCAAAACTCTCAAGCACCATAAAGAACTATGAATCTCAATTACAATACAGAAAAAGGTCATTGCAGAGAATATCTTTCCAGGTGTTTGCTTCCAGGTATTTGTGTTTACCCATAACATTGTTCATTCATTAGAAGCTCTGTCATCAAAGCTCCACTTCTCTGACTCACCACAAATCTACAATGTCCCCTTTGTAAAGCAGACTGAAGGTGATGTGGCTCCCACCCACTGACAGCCATGCTACCCATGAGGAGGCTGTTCTCGTTTCCAGGACTGGTTCGTACCAGTTGTACTTATTGTCATATTCATGTAACATATGAAAATGTTGTATATCAATCACTGAAATATGACTGCAATGAGAGGGGCTCTATTCTCATGAAAATGAAGACGGAATGCTTTGGAAACACCCAATAAAAAGTTATCACTAAAAATAAATTTGTTGTAGATTATGGGTGGTCATAACCTGAAAGATTCTACACTCAAATTATTTTACAAACGTCTTAAGTTTTCTCACTACTGATTTAAAAAAATATGGAAAGGATGAATTATAGGTGTTGCTTATAAAATAATTTTGGTACTCAAACCAATGCCCCATGCTCAAAACAAAAGTTTTGATGCTGTATTAAAAAATGACAGCGAATGTACTTTTTACACATTTTATGTTGAGATAAAATGTTTAAGTTAAGTTTTTAAAATTATTTTCCTGTGATTTTCTGTTTCAGCTGAGTTTTTCAGTGAACTAAATTGTCTCCAGACTTGCTTATATCAGAGAGGATTCTACTACATTAAAATAGTTTATATCTAAATTTATACCATCATTTCTCCTATTGATCTAAAATTATAAGCATTTTTTCTCATGCTAAAGTTGCACATAGTAAATTTTTAAAATAACATTTTATAAAAGAATGTTTAAACAAATTATACAGGAAATCAAGAGTGAAGAGGAAAGTTGAGCATTACCAAGAAGATGCGTTCTGTTTTGCTAGTTTCAAACAAACGCCCCCTTTGGTTTCCTCTGAGAAGAAGTTTGGCACTTACCTGGGAAGTTTTGGTAAATTATGCTAACTCTAGAAATGTCATGAAAACATAACCAGAGAATATAAAGGCTGAAGCAAGTAGATATAATAGAGAAGGAGAGAGAGAGAGAGAGAGAGAGAGAGAGAGAGAGAGAGAGAGAGAACATAATAGGAGATAATGTATAATATTTGTAGCACAAAATTAATCATCTACATACCTGTTTTTGATGTGGTAATATATTGCGAGAGCTACACTGTAAAATAAAATGCAGGGTTCAATGTTTTATAAGTGTATCCAAAGTGTTATATTTTATCTGTCTGACCATAAATATCTAAATTTAAGTAAAAGTCAAACAATCAAATCTCGAAAGTCCCAATTAAAGCAGAATGCTAATCAAGAAATCCACTCTTAAAAAGAAATCACATTCTTCAAAGTAAATCAATCTTGTACTTATTCCTAGCAATTATTAAATCTTTTCCAGAACACCAAAACTTCAAGAGGTATTTAGAAACAAATTCTCTTTCTACTTGAAATTTTAAGCTTTCTTCATTTGTAAAATATAGACATTATGTAAAAAACAGGTGGTGCAAATCAAGCACCTTTAGAAACTTCCAACTTATTACCTCCTAGTTTAGAAAATTTTTGGTTTATTTATACTCCCACAAAAATATGACTTTCACCCACAGTGGTTTGCTGTTTTTATCTCTTATATCAGTAATCTTTTGGCAATCCACATAACTTACTCATTCACTTGGTAAAATTGTAATATAAATTCTATTTGTAACACTATCTTAAAATTTTCAATTTATATTTTAAAGGATCTGAATTTAATGAAGACACTCTCTTCCCCTCAATATTTTTTTCAAAGAATGCTTTTCTGATTTAAAAGGTGTTATATTCATATTGTAGAACTTCTGGAAAATACATAAAGTGTAAAAAAAAGTAAACCCTCTGCCCAAAAAGGACTACTTTAGATATACAGATATCTGTGTTTGTCTCTCAATTATATGTGTAAATAGGTTTATATCCTACTTTTGCCCTCATTAACATTTTTCTTACCACTTGAAAAACAGGACTTTAAATGGCTGATTATATTCCATTTATATAGTTACTGAATAATTTATTAACTAATCCCCTACTATTGAACATTTAAGTTGTTTCTAATATTTTTCAATTATAAATAACACCAAACTGATATTTTCAGAGACAAGTATTTGTGCAACCTATGACTATATTATTTCCATAAGAAAACATTCTGTAATGGGAATAACTCAATCTAAAGTTATTAATAATTGAAGGCTCTCTACATTCACTGACAAGTATTTTTGCAGAAAAAAAATGTACCAGTGTACTTCCCCATCAGTGTCTGTTTTAACCTTACACTTGGTGACATCACCTTGAATATTCTGAAAAAATGTTCTCCAATTGGATAGGTAAAGTGTACTTGTTTTCAATTTGAGTTTCACCTATCAAACTGGCAGGGTTATTCAGGTTAACTGGACAAATTTTTAAAATTTCCTCTTTTGTAAGCTGTCTACATTATTCCACTATTTTTGTTTTACTTTAAAATTTACTGAGGAGACCAAAATTTACTTTTTAAGTTTCTAAGAATATTGCTAACTGGCTGCATCAGATTGTGTTCTGGGTAGTTGGAGAACAAAAACTGCCATCCAGACATGACATGGAGGTAGAGAGCTCAGTCCTAAACACAGCTTGCTCAGTGTTGGATTTCAAATAGCGCAGAGGCTTACCTATGACTACCCATGACAACAGACAAGAAATCTGTAGTCTTCCAAATCTCTCTCCAGATCTATTCATTCAAATAATTTTAGATAAGTGTTAAAAGTCTTCATGAGCAAATGGCAATATATTCTCTTTCTCCTAACATACTCAGGAGCATCTAAGCTAATGAAGGAATTGTAACTTGGGTGAAAGGGCTTCAGAATTAAATACTACTACTACTACCACCACCACCACCACCACCACCACCAACCATAATAATACTGTTTTCAAGTATACACTAACAGCCTTGATATTAAAAGCAGCAGATCTTATTGAGTCAATTTCACAAATGAGAAAAATTCAGGCTCAGACACTGGACATCAGGACTTCCGAATGGTATAATGGTTTTGCCCCCTATTTAGTTCTAACAACTTGCCTTTGGGGAAAAGCTTGAAATTACCACTTAATTCATTTAATAGTCATGCTGTGTGACTGCTTTCTAATCTAATGTCAGATTTAGACTGATGTTTCATATGATTGGGTGTAGTAACTACTTTACTCACTTTGATTGATTAAAAAGATAGTGGTTCTTGCCTCCTCTGTGTGGAGTGTGATATAGGAAAAATATCCCTGGACTGGAAGTTGGAACAACCTGGGTTTAAAACCTGGATCCTTCATTTATTATAGTTCATTCATCTCCCAGAGCCTACATTTCTTCATCTATAAAATTAGGACAATGCAACCTATATCACAGAGATGTTATTATAACCAAATGAAATATACAAAAGGATTATTTCAAACATAAAATTCCAAAACAAAAGTCATTATCATCATGGTTATTCCCCTGTCCATAATTTCATCTCAAGCATCTCATAATTTGCTTCTACAAATTGAGTTAAAATCTTCAGGGCCCCAAGGTCACTATCCTCCAAATCTCCTGAGCTGACTGCAAGACTGGACATTATCATTGTCTTAGGCCTCGATGAAAAATAGAGCCACACTGTAGGACAATTTCCACTTGAGGTTATATCCCAAAAAGTAAGAAACCCAAGCTCAGAATTCACATATAGTACAGTAACACAGGCCAGTTTAGTCGATCATCTTGGAAGAAGTAACTGCTAGGGGCAAAGGGCAGTCAGTTGAAAACTGCTTCAGTCTCACACTTCAGGCTTTGGAGGCCTGGTCAGTTCTGACACGTACTCAGAAAATGGTGAGGGTTCAACAAAGATGGGCTAGAGCCAAACCAGAAGTACATCTGGATCAAAGGGTTGGCTCAACTGCTTTTCCACATAGCTGAGAATAAAGAAATGCTATTTTCCTGGCTAAGAAAGCAAAACAGATTTGTGACTGTTGGCGCTGTACTTGTAGGAGCCTAGAGCTAAATCAGCAAAGCATGTGACAAGCCTAAAACCTCTGAAGACCAAGAGCTGGTGGGTTCTGCCAGCACTGAGGAGCTGAGCCAAGGATGGAGGCAGGTGGGTAAGCAGCTGCTGTCCAACCCTCAGAGGCCCAGGACCACAGATGATTTGGCCAGCCATGTGAGTGGGGCTCTGCCTGCCCCCCACCCTTTCATCACCATTCCTATGTCCGGTAGGGGATTCTGGCTGGGGGATCAGGAGGGGAGACAGAGGTCAGCTGCAGAGGCATGGGGGGGGAGGGGGGGCGGCTAGCAAACTCTAAATTCAGTACCACAGCTGTTGGCATTTAGGGGAAAGATGGGGAAATCCAGGTCGTCAAAACAGAAATCATGCCTATGAAAAGAAAGAGCACAGAATGTGCCAACTTTTGACACTTCAACTTTCCATTTACTGTTAGAACAGCACTCAGCCCTCCATGCACTCCTCAACTAGAATTTGTAAATACATGTGTTCATTTTGGCAGCCCACAACTTGAAGGGGTTTCTTTTAAAATTTAGGTTAGAAATCGATGCTTAGAACTCAAAGGATTTTCTCAAAGAAACAAGGTCATACTTGGTTTTCAGGAAGGAAGTTCAGCTCAAAGATACTCACCGTGTCCACAATGAAGCTCAACTATATTGATTTTGGGGGGTGCCTGGGTGGTTCAGTCGGTTGGGCATCCGACTTTGGCTCAGGTCATGATCTCAGTTAGTGGGTTCGAGCCCCGCGTCGGGCTCTGTGCTGACTGCCAGCTCAGAGCCTGAAGCCTGCTTCAGACTCTGTGTCTCCCTCTCTCTCTGACCCTCCCCTGCTCACTCTGTCACTCTCTCTCTTAGAAATAAATAAAAACATTTTAAAAAATTAATTATTTTGGTATTTTTAATGTCTGGGGATAGGGGACCAAGAAGAGGCCTTGAGCTTAGGGAAAGGAGAAAAAGCCAAAAAAAAAAAAAAAAAAAAAAGGAAATAGGGGTTTCCTTTTGATAGATGCAAGGTAAGTTTTAGGCACAATTTTAGAACAGGAGGCATTCAGATTTAGTTTCTTCCTACCCCACTTTTTGACTCTTGTCTCCCTTCTGAGTATCCCTTTCGCCTTACACCTTCAAAGACCCTGGCTGAAGCTCACCTAAGCCTGCTAACACCCTGAAATGTTTTTTACTCTTTAGCTCCTTCATTATAACCCAGCCAAGAGTGAGAAGGATTATAGGGAAGGATTCTGATCTTCCTACTTCAGTTAGGGTCCACCCTGCTCCGAGGCCCAAAATACACATTTGGGGGTGGGGGAGGCAGTTTTAAAAATAAATGAACTACTGACTGAAGGACTCTCACGTTTAGGTAGTGCAAAGGAAATGTCTTCTGGATCAGGGAAGTCACAGTATCCACACTGAATGTTTTGTTTCAACAGTTTGCTATTTAACTGGGACAGGTTTTCAGCTTTTTCCTCCATGTATTAGTCTATAATTTAAATTATATAAATCCCATCTGGTGGGGGATGGGAGAAGAACTGTCCACTTACATCAGGAGTTTTCAACCTTGGCTGCCTACTACAATCTCCTAGGGAGGATATTAAAAATCCAGATACCAGGGATGTATGGCGAGACATTAAACTGCTGATATCAGCATGCTTTTCAGCTCCCAGGTGACGCCAGGGTGTAGCCAGGGCTTGGAACCACTGATTTGCACAGCAGAACATTTGTAACTTAGGTGACACTGACATATCCAGGTGTTACCCAGTTTCCCCACTAGGCTCCCAAGTGTCTACATCACAGTCAGTGGCAATATTAAGTTACCCAAGGGTAAAGTGTTTAGCGAGTAGGATCCATTTTTAAACCCAAGAGCTCCTGACGGCCCTAAGTAAAGGTGCCCTCTGCTCCACTTGGCCTCCCTTGCTGTCAGAGAGGATCCCAGGATTAAAGAGAAGTTAGCAGCTCCTGTTCTAGGCTCTCTGGAACTTGTGCAGATGCCAGGAGCCACATGGTACACAGACCTTCAGGGCTTTCTACTCCTCTCCATAACTACTAGTGATTTACTTTAGAAAATACTTCTAAGAGGTAATGTATTTCCTATCTCCTGGCAGTAAGCTGTGGCACAAAGGCAGGAAGTGGCTTAGTCAAGGTCACACACTATGGAGCTCTGACATGCATACCTCTTCCCAGCTGAAATCATGGACTGTTTGGGTTTATGCCCACTTGTCATTTATCAGGCCCTTCTTAAAAGCCAAGGTAATAATGGAAGAAGCTACATTTCTACTCAGATCTTAGAAAACATGCAACCCTTCAGGAGAGAAGGCAGCTTCCCTCAAGGTGGTTCCATCTTCCATCTCTCTCTACCCCCTGGTGTGGATGCTGTCCACAGAAGACTGCTACAGTCAACGCTGCCTAACTGAGGCTGTGATTTATTGTCACATATGGTCACACTCAGAATAGGGCTTCTAAGTCTGAAAACGTAGGCCACTAAAATGAAAGAATACTTCTTATTTAGAAATGAAAACATTTATATCATATACTAACCTGAACTGTTGTTAAATGTGTAGTTTCTTAAGCACATATAGAAATTAAATACCCCAGGTTTTTGGCAGTTGAACTGATGACCACAAACCTCAGCACATAGGTTTTCTGTGACCTTTCTCTGTCAAAGGTCATTATTATCACAATGCTAATAGAAACATAAAAGAAAAAACAGTGTTCCTTTCCTCTTATCTTCCATTTTCCCCATAAAAGAAAAAACAGTGTTCCTTTCCTCTTATCTTCCATTTTCCCCAAAAGGGAAAGGATTTTATCCAAAGACTCTCCTTCCTCCCTTAAACCCCCCTTTAAAACAAGGCTACAAAGAGAAGGGTCTTACCCCCTGTTGTTGAGAGAGTCAGTATCAGAACTCAGATCTTTTGACTCTGGGCAAATACTTGTTCACTATCAGGCCTGCTTTCTACTGTAGCCTCGAGTCTTAAAGGGGATCACAGAAGCGCCACTTTCTTTCAAAGGTAAAATATTGCAGAGTTACTCCAGCATGGCTTTTTTAAAAAGTGGGAAGGTAGGAAGTATGCAAAGAAATCAAATATATACTTTGATCTACATTTGAAATAATTTTTAAATTTGCTTTTATGTAACTGGTGATGTGCACAAATATTTTGAACACCCCACATTTTAACTACCAAAGTCACTTTTTCACAGATTTCCTGAAGAGTCAATGGCTTTCTCCAGCCCAATCTTACCACTCTCAGACCCCACAACCAACCAATTAGCTGTCAGGATAAGGAGTAGAAAAAGCATTCAGTTAAGTAAAACTGTGTAATACCCACCATTTAATTGTATACTTGAGGTTTGGTTGACTGACTGTGCTATCATCGAGGAAAATAGTGGAGCAGGAGCTGTATTTCCTCGCTATTTGTCCTGGAGGATGCTAGAAAACAATGGCAACAAACAAAGACAATTAAATGGAGCTCAAAATTCTTTCAAGAAAACATCATCCCCTTAAACTCAATATCGGACCACAGAGGAAAAATGTGTTAGCAAGAAATATTAATACTACCAGCAAGAACAGTACAAAAATACTCTCTTCCTACAATGAAACTCCTTGTTCTTCCACATGTAAAAGTCACCAAAACCACTGCTAGCCCCAAGCCTCCTTCAGTAGGAGAACAGTACTCTTTTGCAACCAAGCATCAAAGAGTGTTACAGAGTCCATAAAAATCACCTGCCCTGGGGCCTGTGTAAAACAAGAAACTCACTGCTCTGTACATCAGTGAAAGCCTCTAATTAAGGCAGCATCCCGGTTTTATGCATAGAGATCAAGGCAAGAGACAATTGTACCCATTTTCTCTATTCTTGGAGTACAGCTGATTTGGAGGCCATGGAAAATGCAATCAATGTAAATTTAGATCTGGTTAATCTACTTGAATTTCAGGAAATAAAGTTATAAAGAAAAAATTTTTCCTTTTTTAGGAGCAAAAGACATTTTAAGGGGGATGATTTCTGATACTTTGGAAAATACAACCAATAGATGACTGTCAGGTGGTGCCTGTTCAGTCTTATGATTGGTTTTTCACAAATGTATAAAATATGAGCTCTTTAAAGAACTTCAGAACTGAGAACTACTTCTGAAAGGTATTAGTAAATAAAACAGAATTTAAATAATACAATGATGACATCTAATTGAATAGTAGGCAGATTTTTGACAATATGTAGGCAATATGATTAGTAGACTTTACTCCAGATAACTCTTGTTCAAAAGCAAGTAAGGAAAAAACAATCACATCACCCAAAAAAGTTCCCATTTGCCTGGTGCTATGTAGACAGTCCAAGTGGCATTTCCAGCAACCAATAATCAAATAATCCTTCAGGCATAATAAGATTGTCTGCCTCAAGTACCAAACTGCAAAAAAATCCTCAGTGTCCACACTTTACACGGAAGCCTTTAAGCTAATCAGAGACCAAATGCCCTATTCCACACTTTAAAATTTACTTCTGATTTAATAAGACTTCCTTTGTAATAAAATTGTGAAAATATGCAATAGCCTAAGACATACAAAAACGATAATATAAATAGAATCTCCCCTCAAAACTAAACAAAAATGGTAATAGTCACTATTCGAAGTATCCAGTTCCTTAAATCACGGCTAGAGGGCACTGCACTACTGAAACATTATAACCCTCCCTAGTACTGGTTTTACATAAACAGCATGTGGGTCAAAAGGAAATCACCAAAGTCAGGAAATTCAGTTCTTGGTCTTTCCTTCTTAAGTTCACACTGTTCTGTGCCTACGTAAGGAAAGGGCACAAAGAAAGCTTGCAAAGATCAAGTTACAATTTGCATATCAATTTTAAAATGGCATTTTCACATCCATCAAGTTAATTACAACATTCTCACTAAGACAATCCAAAGTCACTAAAAATTCTTTCTCTTCTTAAGCTCTTATAGCAATCATATTTAAGGCACACAAGACACACTAAAAACTCAGAATGTAATATAGCTATTAAAGGTCTTATGAAATTTTCCTCATGGGTGCAAAATCTACTACAAACAAAAATCTCAACAGATACTATATTTAACACCAAAATTCAGTAATTAATTGATGTGTTAATGAATTTTCAGAGACACAGGGTAATTTTAGGTACAGTCCCAAACATGAAGCAAAAGGACAACAATAACTCACTTCTTTTTTTGTGTAGTTTCAACTATTCCTTCTCACAGAAATTTCACAAGATTAAAATGTGATGGGAACTGCATGAGCACTGGAGTCAATGAGAGGAGATGAGATGCACTCAGGTGGAAACAGTCTCCCTTCACAGTCTAAGAAACTCCCTCCTGTAAGCCCAGGGACAGGCACAGCCCAGAGCACACAACAGTCCCTAAGGGTCAGGGTTAACTCGAAACCAGCCCCGCAGAGCACAGCCTCCTAGAATTCATGGCTGGTGTGCCAAAGCCCTCAATTAGCCAGAGGAATATCAACCAAGTTTTGGAACTACATCTCAGTTTCCAAAATTGAAAACAACTCTTAGGTATTAAGTTATGAAGATTTTTAGTTGCAGGGTGCTTCGTGTTGAATGTCAGGACTACAAGATTCAGAGAATGTAAACTTCTCTGGATCTGAATTCACATCACTAAAAAGCTGAAATAATTAGAAGCCTGTAGCAGAAGAGCTCTGGACTCTGGGGTTGCTTTCCTACTTTGGTTTCTGTTTTGAACCGTTCTGTGAAGCAGAGGGAAGAGACCAGCCGGGCACCAATACCTTCTAATGTGCAGCACTACTGTGTGTGTCATGCAACATGGATGGCGTGACATTCTGCAATGCCACTGAAGCATCGGAGACACATGGACATTCACAGAAAAGTGTGTTCTAATTTGTTAAATATTTTTAATCAGCACAGAGTGTAGTCTTAGCATTATATCATATAATATGACGTTAATTTAGTTGTCCCATGATTCTAAAAAGCCAGTATGCTTGCACATGTGTATGTCTGGCACATATACACTCTTCCCCTTGGGCTCCAGTCCTTCCCCATAAATGCTACGGCCATGGTGCGCTGGGGAGCAGAAGGTGAGAGGGCAGGCGCTGGAGTCACAATCCCATGGGTGAACCTGCCTTGGCCATAACTAACTCTTTGAGCTGGGCAAGCTGCTTAGCCTGCCTCTTGGCACCTCCGTGTCCATTTGTAAAACAGAGATGAAGATAATAGACCCTACTTCACAGGGTCATTATGAGGAGTAGATGAGTTAATATTTGTAAAGTGCTTAGAGCTGGGCCAGCAAAAGTACCTTAAACATGTCAAAAAAAGTGATAAGAATGCGTTTGATGATGGTGGCTATTAACATATTAATTAGAAGTATATAGAAGAAAATGACAAAGACAATGCTTTATTGGAGAAGAAAAGGCATAGCAGTATAGTTAGTCGGCCTAGAGAGATGCTACCAAGAATGACAGCAATCTCGGTGAGAGAGTAGATGCTATAATGCCAACCATAAACTGCTTGGAAGGGGAGCAGAGAATAGTCCAATTAGCGAGATGCCCAATTACAGGTTTTAAGGAAATAAGTTTTAAACTACTATTCAAAATATTTTGAGAAAGAAAAGTTTGTATCTTTGAAATAGTGTGTATTTTACAAATTAAGTACTAAATGTGTAGAATAAAACTTCAGAACTGGAGTGAAGACCATCTAGTCCACCTATTCATACCATGTCCACAGCGTAAAACAACCTATTACTTCTACCATGATCCACTAACACAACTGCTGGACTATATATTTAAGATGATTTTATTGAAGAGTTATCATGTGTCCCAAAAAATGAGATTATCCCTTTCTGTGACTCCAATCAGATGTCTGACAGATACAAAGATATATACACACATGAGCGTGCACACGCACAATCTAAGTGTAGGACAAAGAGAAATGGGGGTCCAGCGATAAAGACCTCCTCTTGACCCTCTAACAATGACCAGAAATTCTTCTCCCAACTATTCCAACCTCCCTCACCACCTTCTCAGTTCCTCTGCCTGTTGCCTTACCCTGAGCTCCCCGCAGGCAGCAAGCGTCTCAGAGAACTGAGAGGCCATCAGGCAAGCAGCCACTCACCTTACTGCTTCTTCCTCCCTGGACACTGAACCTGTAGTACTGCCTCACTCACCTCCAGTGGAAGACCTAACATTCTCCAGGCTGGGGCTAGTGAATGACTCTACTTCTTCAAATTTTCTAGACGTTGGCTCACACTCCGCACACAATACCCATTCACAAAGAGCTCCAGGCTCTACTGCAATGAGTACTTTCCAGCCTCGCTCCCTCCCAGCTTCTTTCTAGCATTCTGCTACTCAGACCCCTTTTGTGGACTCCACTGCTCTCAACTCAGTGGAAGGTGACTGTCTTTTAGCCTCTCTGTGCTCTCTCCCCCGAGGGGGTCCTGCTCTATTTCTGTTAGTTCAACTTCCTCCTGCTCTCCTTTGAGCCCCAAATCTCTCCTCTCTGGTTCTGCCTCTCTCCTGAGCTCTCCCCCTAAATGCTCCTTGTAGGGCCTCAAGTGACAAATTAATCTCTTCTTCTCTTCAATTATGATGGCTTAAAACCAGAAATCCACAAAATATTCAAGAATATTTTGACTTTCTTTTGGTCTCCTTGCACCAAGTACTACTGATTCTACCTCCTAACTAACTATATTTCAAAAGCATTTTCCTCTACATCTTTGCAGCTACTAACTGGTATATGAATGGCTTCCATTACTTCTCACCTTTATTACTGCAAAAACCATCCTGCCTCTAGGCTCATTCCTCTCCAAACCAGTCTTCCTCTGATGCTACCGTGATCTTTTTACAAAGCAAATCAGAGCATGTCACCTCCCTACTTAAATGATTCAGAGGTTCTCCACTGCAGGAAGGGGACCTTTATCATCTCTTCATCTCCCCAGGTCACCACTCACTTCTTCCTTCCATGTATACTACATTTAGACTTAATTAAACGATGACAGTAACAACAACAGCTTTTATTTAATGGTCATCAAATAAGAGCCAACAGTATTCTGGATACTTTATAAGTATTCATTTACAGCTCACAAACCCCTAGCAAGACAGGCAGAATTCTCATTTTACAGATAAATCAAAGGAGGTCAGAGAAATTCGGTAACATTTCCAAGGTCAAATCTACATTCAAAGCCACATTTGGAAACAAAACTGACTCCAAAGTCCATGCATTCCTACCAAGAGCAGAAAGGAGAGTGCCATCTATTAACAACTTGGCAAACAGGAGCTCATGGCAAGGGCCCATGCCACTGGGCAGTGAAATAATTACATGCTCAGAACATACTGTGGTGCAGCAGTGGCTGGCAGAACACAGGGGCCAAAGTCCTGGCTCTCCTGTGGTCCTGCCAGAAATTAGCTAATGTGGATGAGACACTCCAGGAAAGGTGAAGCAAGATTATGGTTGGAGTTTGAAAGCCTAGGGTTCAGGATGTAGCTCTGTCACTGATGAGCTATATAAACTTGGGCAAGTTAGTTAAGTAGGATGATGACACATCCTGGCTTGCTAGGGACAGTCCTAATTTGCCCCTGTTGTCCCCGAGTAACCAATAAAAGCATCCTCTTTCACTCTCAGTAGTGTTCCAGTTTGGGCAGTAAGTTATAAGGCCACTGTATGCTTCAATGTCTTCATCTATGAAATAGGGAGAGCAGAAGTCACCCCTCATCGTGGCACTGTGAGGGCTCTACCAGGACAATATGTGGAGTGCTTAGCACATGAACATGCTCAACAAATATTATGAAGTCATTAATAACACTTGGTCTCTGTGCTTTAACTTCCCATTTTCAGTGGTTGGACAAAACTGACCTACTACTTCTTAGGGTTTGTTAAGGATCAAATAAAAATAAAGCATTAAAAAATATGAGGTAATAGTAGTAGAGGAAAAAAGTTGGCAAAGTTTGGGGGAAAAATGATATAAATGTACTCTCTAAAAATGAAAGTTCCCTCATTTTTTTTTTTTTAATACTAAGGAGAGCAAACCATGACCTTGATTGAGAAGGTTAGATTCTCAAAGCACAGAGAAATGAAATTTGCACCATTATTCCTTTATTAAGAATTAACTGAAGGCCTGATGGGTGCAAACATGTGTAGGAAGAGCACATGAGCGTTGGAAAAGAGATTGAGGTGGTCACTGCCACCACCTACCACCACCAGCACACTCACGGTGTGCAGACAGTCTGACAAAATCATGAAGGCAGAGTGTGGTAGTTTCCTCATTGGATTAAGAAAGTATCTTTACCAGAGTCACAGCCAATCCAGAGTGGATACGAGGACATTCTGTACAATTCCCCAGCCCATATAAACTCAGGGCACTTATCCAGGAGCACAGAAGCACTCACAGCCGAGAATAGGGCTATAAGAGAGAACTCCACTGGCATCCTTCCCATACCACTGCAGGTCTCACAGACACAATGACAAAAGAAACCAAAGAAAACAAAGACCCCTCAGTTCTGATCTCAAGGTATTAACAAACTACTATTCCATGGGAAGAAAAAGGGAGACCGAATAGCTTTTGGCAGGATCAATTTTTTTATAGCAGGGTAAGACTACAGGTTCTAAAAGACTAAAAGACTAGAAGAAAAAGCAAACATCCATGGAATTAAGAACAGAAGCAGACAAAATCATTCATTTATGAAAGCAGGAAATAAACCAACATTGGATCTCAAGAACAAAAACTGGGCAAATGCCAATACTGAGGTCAAATTTTGCTCTAATGTGAGTCACGCATGCTGTCACCCCAAAATAATTATATTCATAATGTACTTCACACCCAGGTCAAATCTCGGCTTTATTATACCTCAGTGTACTGACTCTACAACGAGAAGTACTTTTTCTCATTAAAGTTCTGGCTGTGATGTAAAATGCGGAACTATAATCCTTTAGGCCTGGCATCATCTGAGGTAGAGGGGTCTCCTGAGAGCACTGAGGGCCGTGCAGGGTCCCCTGCTCCCTCAGGAGGCTTCTGCACACCAATGAACATAGGGTTTACTTACTGCTTCAGCCACAACAGAAACTGGTTCATTTGCCAAATAATATTTTTCTGTTACTTCATTTCTTAAAGGTAATGGCATATGTAGTCCAGGCTGTACTTCTGGGGTAGAGTGGGGCAGGAAACGAGCATTTTCCAGAATACTGGGGGTAAAGTAGAATGGATGTTCATCCAAGGTAGGTAAAACTTTAATTTACAGAGAATTAAAAATAGGTTAGGCTTGCCTCAGAATGTAAACAATTCAAGTTTCTTTCCTGTTTCGTTTGAGCTCACTCTTCTACATAATCAGAAAACTGTCGCAGAAGTTCAAATATGCACAATGCAACTATTTAAGGGCCTACACATATCCTATCTCCATTACCATTCATAACTATCTTGTGAGACAATTCTGGGAGACAAGTGATATCAGTCCTCTTTATGGGTGACAGAAGCAAAATGCTTTCCCAAGTCAGACAAGAACTAGGCATCACAAAGCAGGATGTATCAGAACAATCAGAACTCAGGCCACTTGACTCCTAATAAAGTGTTCTTGTTCTACACCAAGTTGTTCTTAAGCAACATCCCTTCAGAATTCTCAATGAATGCAGTTATACTGGTAAAAACATTTCTGATTCCAGAAGGTCATTTCTTCTCTTAGGAAAAGTTTAAAAAATAAAAAGGAAGTAAAGAAAAAATAAGAGCTGTAATTTGAAGAAACAAGCAGCTTACTGTTGATCAGAGTTTAAAACTGAATTCCTAAGACTGCAAACACAATGTTAAAATCCAAAGACCAGCTACTCTGAAATGTCTGGCAATTCCTCAAAAATGTTAAAAACAGAATGACCATATATCCCAGCAATTCTACTCGTAGGCATATGCCCAAGAGAAATGAAAGTATATGTCCACACAAAAACTTATACAAGAATGTTCATAGCAGCACTGCTGGTAAGAGCCAGAAGGTGGAAACAACCCAAATATCCATCAACTGATGACTGGATAAATAAAATGTGGTCTATCCACACAATGGAATAGTATTTGGCCATAAAAAGGAGTGGGGCTCTAATATACACTCCAATATGGATGCACTCTGAAAACATGCTAAGTGAAAGAATTCTGTCACAAAAGGCCATATACTGTATCATTAGATTTATATGAAATGTCCGGAATAGACTAATCTGTCGAAGGAGCAAGCAGAGTAGTGGTTGCCAGGGGCTGGGGGGAGATGAGGAACAAAGAGTGACTGCGAATGAGTATAAAGGGTTCTTTTGGGGTAAATGAGTATGTTCAGAAATTGACTATGGTAATGGTTGCACAACTCTATGAATATACTAAAAACCATTAAATTGTATACTTTAAAACGGTGAATTTCATGACATGTAAATTATAACTCATAAAGCATTTTTAAAAAATAATTATTTATTAAATAAATACATTTTCACAAAAGGAAACAAATAGTCAAAAGCAAAAGCAAGAAAAAAACCTGATGGGATGGACCAGAATTGGATATTAAGGTAGGAGTATGAATTAATGTTTTTTAAAACGTCTCTTTCCTAGTTATGTCTGCTGAGTGGGCCAGCTAGAAGTGCTGACAGTGGAAACGAATACACATGAAGTCTAGATTTGGGTGTCTAATACTGGCTACCAACTGAAAAAACAAGCCAGGGCTCCCTACAGAAATGGCTACTTCCAGGACTGACCCAGAGAGGGACAAGGTGGGCCTAGGATACCTTACTGTGCCAAAAATTTGGCAAGGGCTTTATTATTTATTATTTCCTTGCCCAAAAAGGAAAAGGAAAAGAAAAAGAAGAGAAAAAAGAAAAAGAAAAAGAGAGAGAGAAAGAAAGAGAAAGAACAAATGAAAGAAAGAAAAAGAAAGAAGGAAAGGAAGGAAGGAAGGAAGGAAGGAAGGAAGGAAGGAAGGAAGGAAGGGCGGACAGACAAAATGATAGGGGCATGCCACAAGAACACAGAGTCAGTTTGAAAAGCTTGCCACTGGACAAATCTAGGGAAATGTGAGCATCAAAATAATTGAAGACAGGAATGGCTATAAATCACTGAAAAAAACCAGAAATCCAGAAGTCCATATTAAAGGTGCATGGATGGTAGAATAGGCAGATGGGAAAACAAGGCTCCCCCTGAGGACAGAATGATGACTGCCTCATCATTGACAAGGAGGCAGTGGAGCTGGAAAATTAGCATTTTGTAACCAAAATATAAAGACTGGTTCAAGCAAGAATGATCAACAGATGTTAAACAGGGGATGGAGATAAGGAGCAGGATGTCTGCATGGCCCAAAGACTGCTTATTAGTTGGCAGGAGAAAAGCAGTTTAAATATATGGTAGAGAATCTGGACAGCATCTTGCAGGGTGATCAGAATCAACATCACCAATGAAGTCAGATGGGTACTGTGTCTCAGATTTGAAGCACTAAGAAGGACAAGGGAGGATTCCATGAAGTATTCTGGCTGCAAATGCTTCAGACAAATCCAAATTGAGAAAAAGTCTGTTTAAAAGGAAAAAAAAAACCTACCTGGCTTTGTATTCTTCAACAATATCAATGCCGTGAAAGACAAGGAAAGGCTGAGGATCTCTCCAGATTAAAGGACATGGAAGGCAACACATCAACTAAATGCCATGTATGATTCTGAACTGAAATCAGTACCAGGAAAAACATGCTACACAGGACATTATTATGGGGCCATTTAACACTGCTAGACTATGGTTAGTTAATTAAAAAAAACTTTATCAATCTTAAATTCTTGATTTTGTTTTTTAATTTTTTTTGAGAGAGAGAGAGAAGAAAGAAGAGAGAGCGAGTATGCACAAACAGGGGAGGGGCAGAGGAAGAGGGAGAGAGAAAATCCCAAGCAGGCTCCAAGCCCAAGTGTGGAGCCTGACTCAGGACTCGATCTCATGACCATGAGATCATAATACGAGCCAAAATCAAGAGTCAGACACTTAACTGACCGAGCCATCCAGGCACTCCAAATCAGTGTTATCACTGATTTTGATAACAATGTTGTAGTTATACAGAGAATATCCTTGCTATTAGGAAATACACAGTATAGTATCAAGATGTAAAGGAAACGATGCAATCTACTCCCAAACATTTGGAAAAAATAATATAGGATAATGATCAGAGGATGGGTAGAAAGTGATAAAACACTGGCCTAAAACTGGTGAATCTGGATAAAATTTATTGTATTATTATTACAACTTCTAGAAGTTTGAAATTTTTCAAAAAAGTTAAGTATAAATGTGTGTAAAAGTTATATGTGCTTATAGGACTATATAACATAAATAACCATAAAACACATATAACTTTATGTGACATATATATGTGTAACAACATTTCCATAAAGTATAAGAACAGACTGAAGCACACAGATGCTGGGTGGGAACCTCTGCTTAAAGGGAAGGGGAAAGACAGCCTACTTCTTAAAGGGCTTTTCTGGCAAAGTCCCTGCTCATTCTCAGATTTCATGTTTTTTTCTTTGCTTTCTCTACTCCAGAAGTCTCTAAGCAGGGTGATGAAGTTAAACAAAGAGAGCAAGGAAGTAAAAAAGTGGCAGAGTAAGGAGGGTGCCTGCCTGGCTCATGTGAGGAACAGCTGAGCCCTCTACCCTTAGTGAATGATAACAAAGGGACTGGGAAGTCACAGACGGAGGTCCTATAAGAACAGCTCCTTCCATCCATACAGCAATGTCTAAGCAATGTGAAAACAAGATAACCGTGGTTAAGAACTTGTGCTGGCTTACTCACAGATGAGATCCTAACAGTACATACAAAGATCAGGGTTTCAAACAGAGCAACTCCTGTCGAAAACATGTTGTGAATTTTCTAGCACAAGCCTAACACTGGTTCAGTGGCCCCTTCATTTGTCTTAACAAGGACAATGTAGTTTTCAAAATGACCTACGAAGGTACCAGGGAAGCAATTCTACCAGTCAGCTATACTTGTATAGAGCATTTCATTTTACAAGACTTACTTTAATGGTGTTACATAACTAGAGTTAACAGAATGAAGAAAGGGAAGGGTGGGTAGGAAGAAACAGGCAAGAAACAGGTAAGTAAAGGTGTTCTATCAACATAACCAAGACATTCAAAAATGTGACAGCCCACACACACTTCTCATTTGTATCAACATTATCAGTATGTACACATTATTTCTAGACCCTCTAAAAGAAACCTGAGAGAACATAAAAAAGTGTGTTCCCTATTTCAACATTCTTTGTCAAGTGAATGAATGTATGAGAACCAGAGTATCCTTGCATTAGTGAGCTATAAAAATCCTGTGCTTTGGGGGCACCTGTGTGGCTCAGTCGGTTGAGCGTCTGACTTTGGCTCAGGGCATGATCTCACAGTTCGTGGGTTCGAGCCCCACATCAGGCTCTGTGCTGACAGCTCAGGGCCTGGAGCCTGTTTTGGATTCTGTGTCTCCCTCTCTCTGTCTGCCCCTCCCCCACTCATGCCCTCTGTCTCAAAAATAAATAAAGTATAAAAAAATTTTTTTAAAAATCCTGTACTCTTGTATTACTCTAACTTTCCTATAAAGTTGAAATTATTTCAAAATGTAAGTTGGATTCTTTCATCTTCCTAGACTTTTAAATTCTTGCTGATTAAAATCTTAGTGAGGCTTCTTTCACACTGTCCAAGCATATTGTATTGATGCCAACACAACAGTTACTCAATAAGTTTGTGTTGTATTAGGAGCAAATTTCCCAAAGAGGCAAAACAAGATTAGAACTTTTAAAATTTCAGTTCTTGAATCAAACTCACTTCATTCTTTGATGTCTATGCCTTAACAGATGGAAACTAGAGCCATAAGAGACACTATTTTAGAAGGAATTTACTCTTCTCCCATTCAAAGCTAAAAGGCAGAAATCAATTCAGAATTCTACTACTTAGGAGGACTGTGAACTCTCTATAAAAGTACTCCCAAACAAAGTTGACAGAATATATTCCACCCTGATCTTAACAATTATGAAAACACTATATCCATACTCAAAATACCAGAAAGACTTTCATCGGTTTTGGTATTGAACTTGGAAAATTAAACAGAACTTACCTATAGTCCAATAGACAATACCAGTAATAACATGCCATATTTATACAGTGTTAAAATTAGTCTGCAAATCACCTTCCTTTCCATTATATCATTGGAGTCAGGCAGGCCAGGAATTATAATGATTCTATGAGACCGAGCCTTTTACAAGGCCCCCAAATTGTCAGGTGGTAGGTCTAGGACGTGAGTAAAATTCGTTTGGCTCCAAGTCCACCTAAAAGCATGACTGTTGCTTAACTGATAAATCATACTCTCTAGTTATTTTATTCTCTCACAAAGCTCCTTGATCTATCTTCTGTCTCATTATTAAGACAAATACTGTAACTGTTTTGCCATGAGACTAAGGTAGGCCAGCCACTCAACTTCTGGTTCGTTCGTTTCACATCTTTTTTTTTCTTAAAGACTTCTTAGAATGATCTATTCACTTCAGCTATGCTATCACCAGGTGGCAAGAGATCAGACCAAAGTAAAGGGATGAGTTTTCCCTCAGTTTCAAAAGTGATTCCGGACTCAAGACACCTGCAATGCCACTCACAATTTATAATCAGAGATTTTCACATTTTAATGAAAAGATTCATTAAAGTATCTAACCTGAAAGAAAAAGCAAAGCCAAAACTAGCAAATATTGGATAAGAGCTTTAAATGAAGCTCTTTACCCAACCCTTTTTTAATAACCTAAATGTCTTTCATAATAAACTTTCCTACAACTGTTATACTAATTACATCTAAAACATAGATGCTGATTAGAATATTAATCTGTATAATTCACCCTGATTTAACTAATGTCCAAAATACCAGGGATCGGGGTGCCTGAATGGCTCAGCTGGTTAAGCGTCTGACTTCGGCTCAGGTCATGATCCCACGGTTCATGGGTTTGAGCCCCACGTTGGGCTATGTGCTGACAACCAGCTCAGAGCCTGGAACCTGTTTTGGATTCTGTATCTCTTTCTCTCTCTGACCCTCCCCTGCTCACACTGTCTCTCTCTCTCTCACAAATAAATAAAATATTAAAAAATAAAAATTAAAAAAAAATACCAGAGAGCTTTACCCTTGAATGGTTTCAAGCTTTAAAACTTATAATTATTTTAAAAGCAGCCTCCTTTTACTTATTCCTTTATAACTGTCTTGACTTTTCTGAGCCAATTAAAGGCCCATCTCTCTTCCAGCCTGGAATTTCATTCTCTACTGTAGATCCTTTCCCTGTAGAATGTTCCCAAAGTCTACTCCTCCCACTTACTAAGGTACCACTAGCTAGGAGCCAGAAAAATCTTATTCTTCTCCACTTGGTCAAAGTTATTTCCCTTGCAGTAATCATCATTCAGGAGGGGAGCTGACCACCCCCACCATTCTCAAATGGCTTACCTACAGTCACTGCTTTCATTTTTCTTAAACAGTAGCCTCTTTGTAGATTATCTTAGCAACATGTATTAAGTCGGTTCTTCAGAATGTCAAAGGAGAAATTAAAGAAACAACATCTCTCACAATAAAGCAAATAAAAAGCAAAGAGGTTTTATAAGAAAGGGCAAAGAATAACCATCATTTCACAGTTTAACAACAAATTAGATTACAAACTTTAGTTAAGGCCCATATTCAGAAATGACTCCTATGAACTATCCTATAAAAATTTAATTAATCTCTAACTTCAGATAAACAAGCTAAACCTCCATTCAAATAGGAACTGGAAGGAATTGGCATCATCCTCTGAGAAACAGTATATAGGGATGAGAGCTAAGAGGGGAGTTCTGAAGCCAGATCACCTGGGTCCCAATCCTGGTTCCACTGCTTAACTTTGGCTAATTGCCTTGTGCCACACTTTCTTCATCTGTAAAATGTAAATGATAAAGAGTACCTACCCAGCATGGTTACTGAGTAAGTAGGTTAAACCAATTAGAACAGCCTGGTACAAACATAGCAAAGTACTCAATAGACTGTACTGTTGATGATGACTCATCCTTTGTCTACTGCTCTAACTTATAACACCCAAGTGTCTCAAAATCTGAAAAGCACAGTTGGTTTATTAGCCTAAATGAATCTGCAGTAATTTCACGCAAATGGTATTTCAGTTGGTTGGAATGGCATATTCCAATGGCTTTTCCCAGCACAGGCAGAGCCAATATGTTACTTTGCAACTGGTCTATTCATGAACTGAAGGGTTGTGCTGCTACAGAGTCATCTGTTATATAAAACACCACAGAGGTTTCTTTTATATAGGAACAAGTACATGTCAGCAGATTTCAACCACTGTGTGATTTCACTCTTTGTGTCAGGACATGAGAGGTTTTACAGTAAGGGTCTGAGGGCTGAGCTGGGTTTCAACACATAGCCTACCATTCTAATCCACATTCTGAGCCCAAGAGATATTTACTCAGTGTGTGCCATGTCTGTATACAATGCAAAGTGTGATGTTAAGTGGGAGAAAATATAAAAATAGATCTGCAGATTAGCACTATGAGAGCACAACTCTGTCCTGCTAGCCACAATCAGAACGGGGTGGCATGTTCCTCCGTTTTCTTCAAAACACCTTAATACAGCTGCAATGTCAAGGTAGCCTGACTGCAGTATCAGTTCCTCTCTTTCCCTTTTATGTTCTTTGGCAGACATGCTAATGACTCAGAAAGTATCCAAGAGCATCCAGCAGGCAAATAAATGAAAACTAAGGATTTATAAAATTAGTTCAAATCACTCATTTTTATGTCCCGGTATATACTGCTTTTTTAAAGAAAGGCATACATTTTCCTTGTGACATAAATTTTAATTTCACAGATGCTTTACGCATTGATGCTTCAAAATTTGAGAAGGCTTTAAGAATCTCAAAAGAAAAAAAAACTACTGACATCCTCTCCGACCCTTTGAACACTGTAAATGCATATATATATATATATACTGACACTGCTTAAGAAGGAATTACCCACCTCCTAACGGCCAAGCAGGGAGCCCCTTGAGAACATGGGCCCAGCTTATGAATTTCTTTTCAACTGCATTTTGTTCAGATTTCCAAAGGTCAGAGAAGGCAGTATTATAGCTGTAAGCCCCTTTAACATAGCTTCAGTGCCACTAACTTCAAAGTTGACAAATGCTTACATGTAGACAGTCTAGAAATTCTGAGAAAAACCCTTGTAAGATCAAATGCATCACTCTTCTTTTCAGCATGAGCATTTATAAGCATACTTATTTTGGTAAATTTTACCGACTTCATCATTCCATACCTCATGGAGACAGTTTTCTTTCCTAAATGAAGAGACATCAGTTTGGAGGGAGAGGAAAGTGGAAGGTCTCCACACTCCTGCGGGGTACAAGCTGGGGTCTCACAAGGTGGGGAGGTGTTAGTGGGAGGGTGATAGGAGTAGAGATGGGGCCAGTCAGTTGCACCTGCTGCTCAAGGAAGAACAACAAGGTATCTCAAAGGGACACTTAATGCCCAGCCAGTGGGGGGATGGAGATACTGCTCAGAATGGCCAAAAGAGGTGAATTTTTGTAATCTTTTTAAAATTAAAGAGTTATCAAATTTATTCTTCTGTGAACAAAAGAACACACAAACTCTACTAGAGGACCCATAAATAACAACTGAGGAGAGGAAAGAGTGTGTGGAGACAGACAGCCTCTTGGAAACAATTCTGTGTTTATTCAAATAGAAGTGAGTTATGGAGAGAAAAATAGTAATTTGGGATTGGGGGTAGGAGGAGGAGAGAATGGGAAATTTAAAAGAAGTTGCTTTCATTTGGACCTGCGTGGTATGTGCTGTGGTGTTTTTCACACACATCTTCCCATGAACAACCGTAGTCTGTGGCTTCTGCAAAAACACTTGGGACAATGGAAATACCAAGCCACGCTTGTCCAATTACAAACCAAAGTGAGCATAAGTACATTACAACATTCTTCACATTCTTCCACGTACTGACAAAATACATGAACCATTTGCACCTATTACAGACATGGTTATTTAAGCTCTTTACATGGTATAATCATTATGAAGAACACAAGGAGACAGCTTCACTTACATGGTTAATGAAGAGACTCTTGCGTTTTTCTCTCACTGTAAAGACAAAAGATGCAACAGAAATGTTACATGCCTGCGTGCCAACCCCCTGCAGGTTGCTGAGGACTGGGCCTCTTGTGTCACAGTCCCATCCTTTACCAACCAACATACCTAGCTGCTCAATTCCTATATATAAGACAATGTGACCTGTACAAATGCAGATCTGAACTTGGCTAATAGAGCCAAACATATACCCACTGAAAGTATGGCACCCTAACCAAACAACTGCAGCTAGGATTAACTGAGTGGTGACAGCTTTCTAGTAACTAAACAATATATTAGTAAATTTTTCATAAAACCTATATACATCCATTAATTTAAGATGATTAACCACTAATAAGACTATTTCTAACCCAACCAGACCCATAAGGGTCCCTAAAATTTGGGTGAAATATTTAACAAAAGTACCCATAACACAGAATTAAAACCAGAGAAAGATAATGTACATCAATGGTGCCCTTTATCACAGTAAGCAATTACTCTCCACGCTAGGTGCTAATGAATCAAAACCAGGCTTCCGGCTAGGAGGCCTCCTGGAGTGTCCTTCAGGACCCCCTCCCTCAGTAAGGCTGGTAAAACTCATAATAAAAAACACTGCCCTGGGGTGTCTGGATGGCTCAGTAGGTTAATACACATCGGACTTTGGCTCAGGTCACGATCTTCCAGTTCATGGGTTCAAGCCCTGTGTTGGGCTCTGTGCTGACAGCTCAGAGATGCTTTGGATTTTGTGTCTCCCTCTCTCTCTCTGCCCCTTCCCCGCTCACACTCTGTCTCTGTCTCAAAAATAAATAAACATTAAAAAAAAAAAACAAACAAACCCCAAAACACACTGCTCGTCTAAAAGATCATTTCTCCTATTGCTGTCTATGCAGTGTGGCCTACACTGAGCGGCTCAGCTTTCCCTACACTAGACGTCAGTTTCCCAAAGAAGGGGTCCTCAGCACCAAAGATGCAGAAGGGTGACAGGAAGCCCAGAGGATTATTAAAACAACTTGGTATCATTGAGTTTTGCCCCTTCTTTCCTGAACACTTACTTCTGAGGGTACATATTAGTCAGCTGACACCTTTATTGAGTAGGTCATTGCAGAGGACATGAAGAATGGGCCTCCTTCAAGGAGATGACATACTTGGTCCCTGGGACTCAATAATGCTATCCCCTGGGACTCAATAATGCTATCTCAGGGTAGCCTGAAACAATAGCAAACAAATTCACCTCATCTGAGGTGGCCTTTTTTCTTGGCAGGCCATAACCCAAATGCAGAGTCACTAGTTTTCAAAGTCCTTCAGCTGCTCTGACTGAGGGGCCTGTTTTCCTATGTTTACATTCTGTTTTCAATTCACAAGGAAACATTTCTCTTTTCCCAAGAAGTCCTAATATCTATGGAATGACTGCTGTCCCTCTTCCTATCCCAAAGATGTTTGAGATACAAAGCAAAAACCAGCCTGGGATGGTTGAGGATGCTGCTGGGAGAAGCTGCCTACAGCTGGCATTAGATGGATTCATCTGCAGGCCACTGGCATGCACTACACACAGAACGTGAGGCACCCTGGCTATGCTGGAGACCAGACCCGCACACAGGGAGCTCAGTCACATATACAACAGCAGCAGACTGTGTCTGCTATTCAGAGTGCCGAGGTTCCAAGATTTCTTTTGACCTAATTCCAAATAAGCATCATCCATATGTGGACCACAACAAAAGAAAAGTGAGGATCTAGCAGGAAGCACTAGGTTTGAACTTCCTGGCAAACATACTTTGTGTGCATGTGTGTGTGCACGTGTTCATGTCAATACTAAATTATTATGCATCTAGTTGGGGCTGCTCTACCACATGGGAGTAGAATGACATTTCTGTGGTGGTTTTCCACTGGCTGAAGGCATCTGGAAATGCTTTCTACACAGGCAGTAGACCTACTGGTGTTTCTAGCAAATTTCTTGGGTAACATTTAGCACTTCCTAGGACATCCCAAGAAAGAGGTTTGTGCAGAGCCTTTGTGTCTCCCATCATGGGAACTGCCTCCATGGTCACCTTAATGCCCTGTATCACCCAGCCTCCAGCAGATATAAGATATCCATGCTTCAAGGAATATCAGAGCTTCTTTATGGATGCCACTGGAAAAGTTAAGAATTAATCAAAAATAGGGGAGAATCTTCAATAGTATGGGCTAAAAGTTTTAACAAAGTTTATAACAAAAAACAAAACAACACTAAGCAAGTAGGAATACTGTAAAAGTATATACTCTTCTTGTACATCTTCTACAAAAATAAATCTCAAGGAAAAAATCAGGCCATTTCCGTGAAGACCAACAGGTTACAATTAGAATTGTAAAAACCAAACTTCACAGACAATTGTAAAACACCCAAGGATAAGGTATCCAAATCTATTACTGAATTACCTTAGGCCCTCACTGTTATTATACAAATAAATACCTACACATTATACTATTTCCCTCAGAGCAACTGGGCCTGCTGAAATCTGAGTTCACAGGGCCTGAATCATTATTGTGTATTTTGTATTATTTTATGAGGCACTGCTAAGAGCGCTTTGCAAAATCAAGTCTACATTGTATCTGAAAGGCTTTTCCACACGTGCATACCTATGACTGTCTTCTTCCTGATGGAGTGTTTCCTGAATCCCAAACCAACGGTCAGTCCCTACACAAACAAAACTAACTTCCAGTATCCATGCTTGTACTCAGTGACCCTGGCCATAACTGCCTGGAACCAAGTAGAGAGCCATTCCTAGCTGGGCTAATTCTCTCTCCTGGGAATCTGGAGCTGCTAGCTCATCACTGGCAGCACCTTATTTGAAGGTACGGGGTGGGTGGGATGAAGTACATCTCCTGCTGTGCAGAAAGAGTTAACATAGAAGGTCTGAGTGCCATCTCTGAAACGGCTTGTTTGCAAGAGAGGCCCTAAATTGGTTGATATCTGGGAATATGAATTTGGGGAGAGTTCCCAGCATTCTATAACTGTTAAAAATGGCTCACTGCGCAAACAACACAGTTTATGCTGAACACCTGCTTTCCTCCTGGGAGTCTACAATTTTGGTACATACTAGGCAGAGGCTGCCTACTTAACCAGTCCTCAGTAAAAATCCTGGGCCTTGGGTCCTTAAGGAACTTCCTTGGCCAACACATGTCATGAGCTATCACTGGGGAATCCTAGTGTATCCTGCATGACTCTATTTGGAGAGAACTCTTGGAAGCCTGTTGCTGGTTTCCTCTGGACTTTGCCCATGCACCTTTTCTTTGTATCGAGTTTGCTTTGTATATGTTCTTTGTAAGAAGCCATAGCCTTGAGTATGACTATATTTTGAGGGCTACGACTCCTCTGAGTAAACAAAACTGGGGGCGGGGAGTTAGTCTTGATCTCCAACACAGCTGCCATGCAGAGATGAATGGAGGGCAAGCGGGTGATGAGGGGAAGGTAGGTACTTCCTTAGTTCCTAATGGCTTTTAGTCCTTACTTCCAATGACTTGTAAGGTTTCTCTGATACCCTGGTGTCCTTACAATTAATTATTCCTTTTCCCCTAAGCTAGCAGGGGCAGGACTAAGATACTACCATAGGAGAAAAAAATACTCAAAATAAGTGGAATATCTTACAATGGTATTACTCAAAAAGATGAATTATATTACCTAAATCTAAATCTGTCTTTAAAACAAATTTGACACCACTGGGGCCATTACTCAGCTCTGAAATTCAAATGGCTTTTAGACATTTTGTTTTGTGTAATGGTATAAGCAATATGCCAATTCATTTCTGACATTAGCTTTAATCATCTTTAAACCTGAATATTCTTGGTTACTAATAGCCTATCAGTCAAAATCTCTGGAGTCCTCAGAGTTCCTACATAATTGAAAAACTAACAGTCATATTTTGCTTTGTTGGAAAAATAGGTAAATAAAGTGGTGTGGATCAGAAGTCTCACTTTCCTGGGAAAGAAATAATAGCTATCTCCTTTGATCCCATCCATGATGATTTAAGAGAATTTTTAAGTAGCTATTAAAAATAGTCCATAATGACTTAAGTAGAAAATGTATTTGAGGCTTTAAAAATAAGCCATCTAGATGAATGGATCAAGAAGATGTGGTTTATCTATACCATGGAACACTACATGGCAATGAGAAACAATGAAATCTGGCCATGTGTAGCAACATGGATGGACCTTGAGGGTGTTATGCTGAGCGAAATAAGTCAGGCAGAGAAGGACAAATATCATATGTATGCACGTATAGGAGGATTAGGAGGAACTTAACAGAGGACCAAGGGGGAGAAGAAGGGCGGAAATGGTGGGGGAAAGGGAGAGAGGCAAACCATGAGAGACTCTTGAATGCTGACAAAAACAGGACTGATGGATGTGGGGGGGAGGAGGGGATGGGCATGCAGGAGGACACTTGTGGGGATGAGCACTGGGTGTTATGTGGAAACTAATTTGACAATAAACTATTTGTAAAAATAAATAAATAAATAAATAAATAAAAATAAAAATAAGCCATCTAAAATCAGCAAATACTACAGTTAGCATTGAAAGTCTACTCCAGATAAAATGAGAAAATGGCAGAGTCTGCAATCCGAGAGAGCCAAAACTTCACTTGGGTTGCTACATGACATTCCCTTGTCACAATGTCACAGAAGCAAAATTTCTTTACTTTTAAAACTACAACCTTCTTAAAAAAAAAAAAAAAAAACCTAGTGCCTAATTGCTGAGGATTTAACAATATAAATGCAAATTTTGCTGATCTCTTTTCTAGACAGGCATTTAAAAAATTATCTTGGTTTTCCTTGTTCCATCTCTAAAATAGATCTTCCAATGGCAAGTGGACACAAAATGTAAGGACTCCGTTAAGTCCTAAAATAGGTAATCCAACCTCCTTCCTTTGACAATGAGGAAGCTGTCCACGCAGGCCCAGACAAGGAGTGTCTAGAAGCGGGAAGACAGGGGGTGGCTTGCTGGGTTCCCCAGGCTCCTTTCTCTGCCCTCCCCTCCTTCCCAGGGCAGTTTCACTGCTGCCTGGAACCTGGATGAAATGAGTTCCATTTGACAACAGATAATTAGTATCTGATATGAACAGAACTGAATTATTCCATAAAGAAAGGTTATTTAGCTTATTAATTACTCTGAATGTAAGGGACTGGCAGGCCACACAGGTGGGAGGCCTTGATGATAACGTAGAGAATTACAGAATTTTGTTTTGAGATGTAAGAATGATTGCTGGGATAGCAGAGCCAATTGGGACCACAAAAATCTGGTTCAAAAGAAAAGGGTTTTTTCCTTTCTTTTTTCCTGTGGGTAAGCATAGTTCAGGCTTTAAACAATTAAGTTTATATTAATTTTTCCTACAATAAGTTTGAGACTACCACACAATTTCCACAGTTTTCAATAATTCAGTGAATTCAATCATTCACTTAATTCAAAACACAACCACTGAGATCCAGTAAGGAGCACAGCTCAAAGGCAAATGCAAAGATATTTTGAGGTTCCAGCTCAGAGCCTGCCAGGGACGTAAGTCATGAACACCAATGACGGGCAAAGATTCGTGCCGTGTAGGAACATTCACCCCACGCTTACGGGCCCTGCACTGGGCATCCTGATGAGGTCAGTACCTGATAAGCCGCCCCTCCTGTGCTTTTCCCAAGAACTCTGCCCTTCTCTGAATTGTCCTACATCGGCATTTATTTTTAAACATGGGTATAGAGGAGGGGAGCATTCTCTACATTCAAAGTGAAATCTAAATAATAAATAAGCAAGGCAGATGACACAAAAATGAAAAGATAAGAAAAATTGCAGAGACATTTAGGGCAGATCAGCTGTGGAAAACAGAGGATACCAGAAGACAGACTAGGTGGCAGAAGTAATGGCTCTCCATAGGTTAATGGAGAAAACCATTCAAAGATCAAGTGTCCACCTAATAAACTACCAATTAACTTTAGATGTTTTCTGTTTAGTTTGGAGAATACTTAGGGCCAAAGGATTTAGTCAGAAGTACAGAAATCTGAACAAAATGGATTCTTTTAGAACTTTGCTGATTAAAAAAGAAACATATGCTTACTATGAAAATATTGGAAAATGTAGAGTAATATGAAGAAAAAATACAAATAAAATTTAAATTAGGAAAATACAGAGAAACATAAAGAAAAAATATACAATCCAACAACCCAGAGATAAGAGTACTTTAGTGTGTTTCCTATCAAAAGGAGGTTTTTCTCTATGCACAGGTACACAGATGTGCTATGTGCATTTTTGCATCTTAATATATTTATATATAAACATGTGCAAATATATATGTGCACATATACCAGCACACCACCCGAAATACTGATCATTTTTCTGCTGGTGTTAGCAGTGTCACTGTATAACAATTCTTTAATACATAAGAGTATTAATCCTTTGTCATAGATATTACAGTATTGTTCCCATTTGATGGTTTAATTTTTAGGATCCATGTTGACATAAGTTCTCAATTTTAGGCAATTTCTCCTACTGGTCTTAATAACCTTACATGCCCCTTTCCCCATTCTGAGATTAATATTCACTTACACTGTTTCTAGATATTTACAAGTATATTCATCACTGTTAGCCTACAACTAGTTGATCCACCAGAAGTCTATTCTGGTACATGATGGTGAAGTTAATCACTTGACTTTTTAAAATCTTTATTTATTTATGTACTTTGAGAAAGAGAGAGACAGACAGACAGACAGGTAGGCAAGGAAGAGGAGGGGCAAAGAGGGGGAGAGAAAGAATCCCAAGCAGGCTCTGTGCTGTCACAGTGCAGAGCCTGATGTGGGGCTCAACTTCACAAACCACGAGGTAATGACTTGAGCTGAAGTCAATGTCAGACACTTAACCAACTGAGCCACCCAGGCACCCCTCACTTGAGTTTTGAAGGTGAGATTCAAAGCACTACATATAGTTTTATAAAGGGCTGCTATCAAATGTTGGCTGCTATCTGACGTCTTCTTCCAGGTTTGCTTCCAAAGTGTATGGAAGTAACTTGTAAATGAGAGGGTTGGCCTATCTGTATGAAGAAATCTGTATCAAGAAATGTGGACAGAAAAAGACAGTGGAACCCAGACACAACCCTACACTCTTCCACTGGTAGTCAGTCAGTCAACACTTCTCCCAGTCAAACCCAGTGTTCGGTGTGAGGTGCTGCAGTCAGCACAAGAAAGGACCCACACCTGAGACATGCTAAGATGGCAAAGACTGAGGTCAGGGAAGAAACTCAATCTAAGCGAGCAAATGAGAACCTACATTATAGAATAAGGACTGCACCTACTGAGAACTTATGCTGTCTTAGGTACTGTATTCAGAGCTTTGACAGATTACATATTTGGTCTTCCTGACAATGTCATGAGGAGGTATTAAATCTAGTTTACTGTGGCTCAGGAAGACCATAGGTATCAGATGCACAAAATCATACAGTGCTGGATGTAAGCCTGCAGCTGGTTGATTCCAGAAGACTGTGCTTTTAAAACAAGACTATCTTGGGGTGCCTGGGTGGCTCAGTCGGTTAAGCGTCCGACTTCGGCTCAGGTCAGGATCTCATGGTTCGTGGGTTTGAGCCCCGTGTCGGGCTCTGTGCTGACAGCTAGCTCAGAGCCTGGAGCCTGTCTTCGAATTCTGTATCTTCCTCTCTCTTTGACCCTCCCCTGCCTGTGCTGTCTCTGACTCTCAAAAATCATTTAAATAAATAGAATTAAAAAAAATTTTTTTAAAAACATAAAACAAGACCATCTTCAAGAAATTTTTCCAAGGCATTATTTGCTCTTAGGTACTGACTCAGACTTAGCAATGAAACTCAGCTGCCATCCATATGTCGTGGAGCAGCTGACCACAAACTTCAACTAGGTAAGGTAGGTTATAAAGCTGAGAGGCTGTGATAAGGACAGAAAGGGTCAGCCTGTGCTAAATGAAGGGAGACGGAAGGTCATCACAGTTTTAAAAGGAGAGCTGAAAGAAGCTGTTGAAAGTAAGAGTTTATCACTACCAACTAACAAGCCAGATGGTGCTAGGCTAACAGCAGAACTTGTGGGGATGAGCACCGGTATTATATGGAAACCAACTTGACAATAAACTATCTGTAAAAAAATAGATAAATTCAAAGAGCCAGGGGAAAAAAAAAAAAAACCACAACTGTGAAGGAGAGGGCATCAAGCTCCACCCCAGCTGGGATGAATTACCCACCCGGAGCCTTTGCTCTGAGTCTCAGCTCACTGAGCAATTTTCTGATGACTAAATCTGGGGAAAGCATAGGTCAGGAGAGATGATAAGTAAAAAGCATACTGAAGAAATACTGACATCCTGGGACTAATTTTGATTTCAGCAGAGTCTGCACTGTGCAAGCAGCTTTTTCCAGAACGGAAGGCCCAAGAGGTCAGACACTGGAGCAAGGTGATGTTTTCCAGAAAGGTGGGCCACAGTGCCCAAAAAAGACCTCCGCGTCCATTTAACTTGCAGGGCTTAGTATGGCCAAGAGAACCCACATCACTCTATTTCACGCAGTCAAGAAATGACTGTAGAAACAGGAGCGCAGTCCTGGAGGTGGGATGGTCCTGTCAAGTTCAGACCTGGGAGGGGGAAGTCCAAATACATTTCCTGACCCTAAAAAAATCCTACATTCTCCTGCTCTCAAGTAATGAACATGTTTTTAACGAAGTCAGGAAAGGTGGAAGAAAGGGATGCTGTGGCATAAAGAGAGAGCCCCCCTGTCACGGAGACTGTCACAACGCTATAGCATGTCTGCCCAGGACAGATCATGATTCCCTGGCTTCATTCTTTCATTATTTTATTCATTCAATCTATTTTCTTTTTAAGTTTCTTCCACCTGCTAGCCTCTGTGCTAGGAAAACAGTCTCTATCCTAAAGCATCATGGAATTTAGTGGATACATCAGCCCACTATTTCTTTATTTACAAACAACAATAAAAAAAAATCAACTCCACAACACGGGAATATGCAAACTGCACTAGATTTAATGCCACTGATTTTATGGTACACCTTTATTCTATTTACCACTAAGGAAAAAAATGCTGCCAACTAAATTTTGAGAAGCCATTGGCTGTCTTGATTCTAGAGATGTTACATTTGGAGAAATGTCTATCAGAATGGGTGAAATGTGGGGAAGTCCAGGAAGCACCACCTAAGAGGCAGACTTAGGGAAGGCCACTGTGAACAGAGGACGCTGCGTCAGCTACGGTGGGACAGAGCAAAGGGACTGGCCTTTCAGGACTGGGAGCAGCTCAACTGTGGGACCACACAGCAGGAGGCAGAGGAGGACTTGCAGGGAAGGCAGAAAGGGCCCAAGGGGAATGACTGCATGCCACATCGAGGGCTCACTGTCCCTTGTGGGTGAGCAGAAACTGATGGAGGACAGTTTGAACAGGAGTGACCCTAGTGGAACTGTGCTTCAGAAAACTCCTTCTGTTTGGAAAAGTGGAGGAACGGTGAGAACAGAGATGGAAGCAGGAAGGTGGAAAAGGACAGTGGTCACAGACCAAGTGAGGGAATATGAGCTGTGGGTCATGACACTGGAAGAAGAGATACCAGCTATCTAGGTGATAGATGGAATGTAAGACATTGATCACAGGGCTCCTGGACTGCTGGACTGTTGGCTGTGTTTATCCTTTAAAAAAAAACAAACAGGGGCGCCTGGGTGGCTTAGTCGGTTAAGCGTCCGACTTTCGCTTGGGTCATGATCTCGCGGTTCGTGGGTTCGAGCCCCGCGTCGGGCTCTGTGCTGACTGCCAGCTCAGAGCCTGGAGCCTGTTTCAGTCTGTGACTCCCTCTCTCTCTGACCCTCCCCTGCTCGCGCTGTCTCTCTCTCTCTCTCTGTCCAAGAAATAAATAAAAACATTTTAAAAAAATAAATAAATAAATAAAAACAAACAAAAAACCAAGCAAAAAACCACAAGAGGAGGAGGTAGACAGGAGAAGAAAGATGGTGACTTCCAACTTGGATATGACAATCCTGAGGGGTTTGTGTGACTGCCAGATGGAAGGTCTATCTGGTGGTGGGAAATACACATCTGTAAAACATAACTGCAGTGTCAAGACAGGGAATGGCTTCTTCTTGCCTGGGGTCCTGGGGTATGATGGCTCAGGGGAGTCCCAGGTGTCAGCAATGATGGACCCCAAGTATCTGCTTCACAGGTACAAGAGCAGGCACTGACTGTAAACATTGACTGAATGCCTACTATAAGTTCAAGACATTTTCCTATTGCCTCATGACAACAATCTACTAATATGACAGCTATGATCATTGCCAATTTATAGGAAAATATGACCCAGGAGGTTATATAACTATAAAGCTCACTAATGGCACTCAAGAGCCTAAGGTCAGTCCCAGAGCCCTGGCTGCCAAATTATAGACAAAAGAATGATTCCTTGCAAGCAGGGGCTTGCTACAGGCTGAACATAATCACAGTCAGCCCCACACTTTAAGTGTTGTTTCACTGGTGTTTCACTGGTGTTTCACTTCTCTGGACTTCTGACATGTCTTCTGCATCTACTCCCCAGACTAGAAGGAAAAAATAAGGGAAGGCAATACTAGTTTTCATAATTCTTTACCCAAAATGATCTTGTCAGAGGGTAACTTGGGGCTGGAGTAGAGCAGCAGTGTTCAAAGAACTCCTAAAGATGGCTGAGGTGTGAGGCAGCGGCTCCATCCCCACCTCCTCTTTCACAGCTACCTTTCTCCCACTTCTCAGAAAAGAGACATGACAACCCATCCTGGACCTGTACCAGCCCAACATGAAAGACCTCTGCAGGGGCACCAAACAGGACATGTGGACACCAGCACTGAGGCTGCTGCCTTTAATCCAGGTTCCATGACTTGAAGCACAGCCTGGAATCGACCCAGTCCTGTGGACATTTCTTCTTGGAGCTCAGTGAGGACTTCTGGCTCCGAATCTACAGATACCAGACAGTGATGACAGTTTCTATTAGCACCAGGCCTCTTCAGGGCTTAGACTCCATCGAAGGTGCAGGCTCTGAAGGAGACGCCCAGAGGAGCACAGGGATGAGCATGAAGGTGCAGCAGGCTGCCAGCAAGGCACATACTTCATTATCCCTGTCTGGCCATTTACCAGGATCAGACGAGTGAAGGTGGTCACAGGCATGTGTACTGACACGTGACATCAATTGAAGAGAAATGATATCAGACTGTTTCTGACGGAAGTAAGTCTGATTTGACTTTCTGGTTTGACAATGATGCCTAGCTTTGCCAACAAGATCATATGAAGGACACAGAACATTTTAACAAAAATATATTTAAATCAAAAGAGAAGCTAAAAACATTAATTCAGAGGAAAGGGACAGATGGGAATCTTCCATCTAACATATATTAGAGTTCCTTCTATTGGCTACTCACTACACATGGCTTAGAGATGTAAATGTGAAAAAGACATGCAGTAAAAATAATACAGTGAAGATCACTGCCTCTTTAGAGAGGATACAGACTGGAATTAGGTCAAAGGTATCAGACAAGGGGTTCTGAAATGAATCACATATTTATTTTCCCAAGGCTCCTGAGTATATCAATCAGGTAAATAAACCTGGTGCCACCAAACGCAAATGCTATTCTTTAACAACAGATATAATTAAAAGTCATTTTCGTATGTCTGGTATAGTCTTTTGGGTGTACTCCCCAGAAACTGCAGAAGTGAGAAGTTTCTATAACTGGGTGAGAAATTCTTTTGCAAATCAAGGGATTCCAATTCCTTTCTGTCAACAAAGTTGAAGGAGAACAAGATGGAACTGTAGCTGTCTATTAGGAATTATTTTGGATGATAAATCACTTGGAGATTTTTTTTACATAAGAACCAGATGACATAGAAAGCATTTAGTGATATTACTGTAACAAACCTCCTACTATTCCCATGTATTTGTGTATATAAGCAAAGTTCCTCAGCACTTACATCTATGAAAACAAAGAATTTGATGATGGCTAGCACCTCATTCCAGTAATGTGTTAATATTCATCCACAGAAGCATCTCAGTAAGATATGTTTTTCTAAAATTATTTCACTTTTCTGAAATAATTATTGATTAAAATTTTAATGTTTGTATTGTTTTGATCAACTGAGGGCTAATGATAACAGTAACAATACATGAATCCAGAATTTACTTTTAGCATTTAGACACTTATAATTGTGAGAAATAAAAATTAAACTTAGTTCCATATTTTCATAGAAGTATGATAGTGTGATAAATGACTTTTAGAAATTTATTACATTAGAGGCACCTGGGTGGTTCAGTTGGATAAGCATCTGACTCTTGATTTCCACTCTGGTCATGGATCTCCCCATTGGTGAGTTTGAGCTCCATGTCAGGCTCTGGGCTGACAGCTTGGGGCCTGCTTGGGATTCTCTGTCTCCCTCTTTCTGCCCCTCCCCTGCACACAGGCATGTGTGTGCACTTATTCTCTCTCTCAAAAATAAACATTAAATATATATATATTAGGATAAAATTCTATGGAGAAAATGACATGGAAATACAAGTTCAAGATGAAAAAGAAATCATATGAAATTTCCAACTGTTAAAAAAGAGTTGTTCATACATTTTTAAATTATGGTAAATTTATGGTGGATTATCAAATCACTAAAGTATTGAGATTTTATTTGAAACATTTTTTTTTAATGTTTTATTTATGTCTAGGAGAGAGAGAGAGACAGCGTGAGCAGGGGAGGGTCAGAGAGAGAGGGAGTCACAGACTCTGAAACAGGCTCCAGGCTCTGAGCTGGCAGTCAGCACACAGCCGGACGCGGGGCTCGAACCCACGAACCGCGAGATCATGACCTGAGCGAAAGTCGGACGCTTAACGACTAAGCCACCCAGGCGCCCCTTGAAACATTTTTTTAAAGATGAATAGTTTTATTTTAAAATGTCAATATTTACAATACATCAAAAATTACATCCTTGGATAGGATGAAAAATATTTATGGTCAACATAAAAATGTTCTAAGGAGTTCATAGTTTTTCAAATTTCCCGTGGTATGTACGCAAAGGGAAAAAAAAGTACAAAAATCACTGGTGCAAGAATTTTGGGGTCCTATGGATTCTTGAATATCTAACGGCAAAAATATTCCCTATGGGACCTGATAAGCTGTGAGAGAGACACAGAGAGTGATTGACATAGAGGTGGAGAAAAGGGCATGGTGGAACACAGCACGTGAGACGGTAATAAAGAGAACTGGGGACATGTAGAGGAAAGGTGACAACAGAAAGGTCATGGGAACGCTCAGATGGAAGAGATTCTCAGCAGGGCACAGGGTCGGCTGCTTCTAAATGCCAGATAAAAGGAGTACAAAAAGGTTGGTCCCCTCATGACAGAGAAGTTCAACCCTGCCCAGGAACAAAAACATGACCCCAAACAAAGGAAGGCCACCAAACAATTTTTTCAATTTCAGTATTTCTGAAAGAATGTGCAAAAAAACATGGCTCATATTTTTATTTCTAAATTTTAACACCTTTAGTTTGGCTTCAAATCACTCAATAGACAGTGGATTTTATTCCTTTAATTATTTCAAGGAATTCTTGAACACAGATTACATGCGCACACACACACATAAGCACAGACACATAAGTTTTTATTTTTGTACAAATTCTTTTTTAAGGCAAAAGAACCTCTATAAACCATACCTAGTTAAAATAAAAACATGTGATTTGGCTGCTTTCTCTTAGTACTTAAGAGTAGGCAATGAATTGAAACAATGAATTAAAATAGCATAGAAAAGGGAAAGCTACTAGGAACTCTAATTCTTCCCCACAAGCTGAAATAAGAGCATGGAAAACAAAGATAGGCCAAGCTAACTAATTTCTCTCTATCTTGGTGACTTCCCAGGACCCCACCTGCTCCTGAGAGGAACTCCTGGTCCCTTCTTTGTTGAGTGGCTCTCATAAAAGATATTCTGCAATGACATCCCATTTGTGTGAAGAAAAGATTGAGTGAGCAGTCAGACTGGCTTTGGACAGAATATCCCTAACTTCAGCCAGCTGGCGGAGATCTAATTAGGCAAGCATTCCATTATCATTCTGTTATGATAAACTTTCCAGTCTCCTTTTTTAACACTGAGAAAAGGATCCAAGGCCAGCCTAAATCTCTTTGATATCACAGGGAAAAGAATTTAGAAGATTCTGATAACTCCTAGTGACTTAACACATGCACCACCTAAAGTAGACAGCTGGCCAGTGGAGAGCATGGCAGACAGAGTGTGCTCATCAGACCACCGAGTGCTGGAGAAGAAAAGAGGATGACGGGTCTGTACAGCAGAGAGCTGCAAAGGCAAAAGAACACCTACCTGGCTGAGGGCCTAGGCAGGAGGTGCCCTAACATAACTGCCATCACCCCACCAACAGCCTCCTACCCACAAACATGGTCCAAACTACTAAAGGAGTACATCAACCTCAAGAAGAAAGGGAGGATTACCAGATTCTAAAGAAAGGAATCTAAAGGGTGCTGTGTGCCTTATAATTTCAGATTATGACATTTCTTCCAATTTAAAATAAATTGGGGGCCACCTGGGTGGCTCAGTAGGTTGAGCGTCTGACTTAGGTTTGGGTCATGATCTCATGGTTCATGGGTTTGAGCCCCGCATCAGGCTCTGTGCTGACAGCTAGCTCAGAGCCTGGAGCCTGCTTCTAATTCTGTCTCCTTCTCTCTCTGATCCTCCCCTGCTCACACTGTCTCTCTCTCTCTCTCAGAAATAAATTAAAAATATTAAAAAAAATAAATTGGTATAGGTGGGACCCACAATTTTGGACTGCTCTAATACTCTTTAGAAGTACAAGGGTCTATGGGTGCCTGGGTGGCTCAGTGGGTTAAGCATCCAACTTGGGCTCAGCTCACCGTCTCACAGTTCATGGATTTGAGCCCTGTATGGCACTCTGTGCTGACAGCTCGGAGCCTGAAGCCTGCTTCAGATCCTATGTCTCCCTCTCTGTCTGCCTCTCCCATCTCACTCTGTCTGTCTGTCTCTCTCGAAAATAAACATTAAAGGGGTGACTGGGTGGCTCTGTCGGTTAGGCATCTGACTTTGGCTCAGGTCATGATCTCACGGTTCGTGGATTTGAGCCCCACGTCGGGCTCTGTGCTGATAGCTAGCTCAGAGCCTGGAGCCTGCTTTGGATTCTGTGTCTCCCTCTCTCTCTGACCCTCCCCTGCTCAAGCTGTCTCTATCTCTCTCCCTCTCAAAAAGAAATTAAAAAAAAAAAACATTAAAAAAATAAATATTTTTAAAAAAGAAGAAAAAGTATGAGAGTTTTAGGACTCCTGGATGGCTCAGTTTGGTAAGCCTCCAGCTCTTCGTTTCAGCTCTGGTCATGATCCTAGGGTTGTGGTATTGAGCCCTGTGTTGGGCTCCATACTCAGCATGGAGCCTGCTTATGGTATTCTTTCTCTCTCTCTCTCTCTCTCTTTCTCCCCCTTGCCCTTCTCCCCTGCTCATACTCTCTCTAAAATTAAAAAAATGTTTTAAATTGAAAAAAAAAAAGTATGGGAGTCTTATAAAGAAAATCTAAGTCTGTGCAAGTAAAGAAAGATCACAAGCATATCAAAAATGTCTTGTGGCTGTGTCATTTGTTTCCTTCTTTCAATCATCTGAATTGAACACATCCTCTGTACCAGGCAGAGCAGGGCACACAGGGAATACTGAGGTCCATTATCACATGTTCCTTTCCCTCTAAGAGCTATTTGGCAACACAGACAACACCAAATACCACGGTTCAGACTATGAAGAAAGCATTCACATACTATAGCATGAGCTCACCAAAGGCCCACTTAAACTAGCCCGAGGGGTCAAGGACATCTTCAGGGAAGAAGTGATAGCTGAAATGAGGCTTAGAGAATGAAGAAATGAGCTGTATAGAAAACAGAAGGAGAACTCCAGGTAACTGCAAAGGCACATGAGAGCACTGGCAAACCAGCGGCAATGCAAGGGATTCCATATAGCTGAAGCACAGAGATTCGAAAGAAGGAAGTGGGCTGAGAAGGCAGGCAGAGGATGGATCGTGAAGGGCCCTGTCTATTAGAACACTACGGTGTCTGAAATTTAAATCTAAGGTAACTGAGGAGCCACTGAAAAAATTTAAACCAGCAAGTGACATAATCAGATCCAATTTACAGAAAATCTTTTCACCTAGCAATAGTAGAGACATAGGGCTGGAAAGGGATAAGGTCAAAGGCCAGTCCAGAGGCTGCTGGGTAATTCAAATAAGAAAATATGAGGCTTAACGGAGGTGGCAGCAATGGGAATGGTAAAGAGTAGTCAGATCCAAGGGACATCTAAGAGGTAAAAATTAACATACCTTTGATCACCTGGCTACAATGATGTGCTGGTAAAAGTTTAACAGCTGCCTTAAAAAAATGCCCTGCTTTGTAGCATTTGCCAATTTCTATGGTGTAAAAACTCCCACTGCAGCTATTTTCAAACTTCCAAGATGGCGTCACTGAACTTGGAACTGGGAAGCCATGTGCACAACCGGCTCCTGCAAGTCAGGGTGAGTCCACTCCAGCACTACTGCTAGCAAGTGAGACGTGGGAAGAAGGGGGAGTCTAGGAAAATTCAAGGCCTCCCTGGCTTGGGGACCTGAGTAGAATACAAAATGCAGGGTGTTAACTAAGTTCTGATTGGTTACTGAATTAGAGGCAGATACAAAGATAACCAGCAGGCAGATGGACACAAGGGATTTGAACACGGTAGAGAAAAATCTGGCTAAACATTATAGTTGAAATGGATACCACAAGGAACTATGCGCAAACCCAGAAGACAAGAGGGTATAATAAAGCACAGAAACCTAGAAAATACCAACATTAAAGGGATGAATGGACAAGATGCCTGAGAAGGACCCTAAAGAAAGGGAGGGTTTCTCAGGACCAATTTCCCAAAATAGTTCTCTAATTGATAATCAATTCACCAAAGAATTAACTTACTAAAGTTACCAAATTTACCTATATTTAAAACCTATTTCTTTCAATTATTTATAAGGCAATTGTTTGTTAGAGGGACTTGTTTTCAACATATTGGCCTTTTATATTTAAAAAGGAGGAGTTTAAGGAGCAAGGCAGCAAATGCCATATAAAAAATCAAAAGAGCTAACAGAAGTTAAAATGTCCCCAAGCAACCTTCCAACACACACTCCACAGAACAGCATTGGTGGGAAGATCCCAGTGGAAAAGAGAATGCTGAGAGAAGCAGAGATGGTACAGAAGCTTTCACTCAACTGAGAAGTAGAGAGGAAAACTTCAGGGAGAGGCTACTGATTATTTTTCCTTTTCTTGTGTTTCCTGTGTGACTCAAGTAGGTTTACATATTGAATGGAAAGACCCACCATTTAAGGAGAAATTGAAGGATTAAACAGAAGGGTCAGAGTAACCAGTACCCTGATGTTCCAGAAGAGGAAGGGGCAATGAGACCTACAGTAAAGGTGAAGAGGGAAGATACACTTCCCCCCAACTCCTTTCTGAGCAATCCTTTTGTTACGTCAGAAAACCTCATTTCATTTTACGATGACAATCCAGGTATATGTCATCTATTTGGAGGCTCTTTTGCAATTCCATCTGAATCTAGTTAGAAAATATTTTGAATGATGTTGGTCTATACTCTGAAGTCACAAGAAACAGGAACCAAACCTGAAAGTATACCAACCTTGCATCATTAAGTGCAAAAAAATTGTATTAGATTCTCATTGTCCCAAACATTGTCCCAAACAATTTGTCCCAAACAGATTGTTCCCATTGTCACTTTTCTTCCCCTGTAATATCCTACCACCCAATGGCTTCCCACTTTACCAGGCCAAGAGAAAAATGTTCAGCTTTGTTTTTACCCAATATAGTCAAAACTTATTTCAGAGGTACTTGATACCCGGAATGATTATTCTTACACTTTGAAACACTGATTGTTTTGTAAATACATTTTTCTTTCAGATCAAGTCAGTGGCCCGCTTAAGTAAAGATCACCAATATTACTTCAGCATTATACCATGTCAAAATTGTCATCTAACCATTATGGAAAAGCTATTAGTTCTTATAAGTGAAGTCTCTGTCTTACATATGTTTGATTATTTTCTAGTCAATTTCGGATTTTCTCTAAGTTCGAGCTTAGCTTAGTGATTTATAGATTGAATCACGTAGGAATCTAACATTGTAATATAACATCCTGGTCACTACATTGTCATTTAACAAATTTCTCCTGCTACTTTTTTACAGGAAACCAAATGAGAAGATTCATGTTCACTATACTGTATAACTTTTATCTGTCCTTTTGTAGCCAAGAGCCAGGGAACAGTGAGATAAGCTGGGAGCTGAAAAAGAGAGAAAAATTCCCAATAGAAATTCCACAAATACCTGGGACAAACAACAAAGATCTCAGAATAAGCTGATTAGTAGATGTTTAGCAAAAAGAACACACCTACCTTTAGTATACAGGTTCAATTCAGCTCTCAAATGGCACAACAGAGATATTAGTGCTTATATTTAAGAATTATATTTTGCTTTCTTTAACAAACTAAAGAAACTAAAACAAATACTTCCAATCTTTAGAGTTTTATGCAAATATCAATTTTTTTTAAATATTTTTTGTTTATTTCTAGCAGAGAGAGAGAGAGAGACAGCGTGAGCAGGGGAGGGTCAGAGAGAGAGGGAGTCACAGACTGAAACAGGCTCCAGGCTCTGAGCTGGCAGTCAGCACAGAGCCCGATGCGGGGCTCGAACCCACGAACCGCGAGATCATGACCTAAGCGAAAGTCGGACGCTTAACCGACTAAGCCACCCAGGCACCCCTGCAAATATCAATTCTTAAAGGAAAATGTCTGACTCGAGTATAAAAGCTGCTTCCAAAGAGTTGTAGACAGAAATAATCCAGCAGAATGGCAAAATGAGGATAGTTGCTTCAAATAGGAAATTCTAAAAATATAACTTACTACAAAAGAAAGAAGCCCTAAGAGAACACCATCAAACAATACACTTTGGGGATTACTAAAGGGGATTCTATTTTTACCCTGAAAATCACATCTAGTGGAAAATCAAGACTTAGGTTACCAACATGAGCCTTTTTTCTTTTTTTTTCTAAGAAACACAAATAAATTAGTAACCTACCGTCTGTCTGAGATTTACTGAGGAATATTGTGCTGGCCCGAGGATGGTCTGACGGATTGAATTCCATGTTCAAATCTTTAAAGAAAGAAAAAGAAAATAAGTCAATATTCATTTGATAACTAAGGGGAGTCAAGATTAATTTTCAGGGTTTTTTTAACCTTAAATTGCTAATACGTTCAAGAATGTTATTTTTAAAAAAAAACCCTCCAGTTATTGTGTCAATAGATTCTTCTCTGTTCAACTGAGAACACCGCTATTTAGAAATTTGAGAAAGTCACACATAAAAATTAAACACTTGCTAGGAGATATGTTGGCCTAAAATCCATTTTCTCTTTAAAAGTTTGCTCTGTGTCCAGGATACTATAGACAGCAAGATAGTTTTGCCACTGATGGAGAATTATGGGCTACAACGGACTCACCTAAAATCTGCAGTTATGTGAATGGTTATTTCCTTGTTGACTGAAATAGAATTATCTTAGCCAAATCAGAATCCACAAACTCTGCTTAATTAACAGGTGTTTTCTAAAAGGGCAAAATGTATCCTTCAGAGTAGAGGCCGCAGATTAACCATCTGTGGGCATAATCTGGGGCCATAGATATGTTTTGTTTGATCCATACATTTCTTTTAAATTTGGGCCAACATAAAATGATTTTTATACTTCAAACATATACCACAAAGAAAGAAAAATCTGTATTTCCAGCCTCTCTTGGGAAATCAGATCATTTGGCAACATTGGCTCCCACCCCAATGGTCACAATGGGCTAGGACACAGCAACTGCTGGCTCCTCCAGGTGGGACCTAAGATTCCAGTCTCCAGTAGTCAACCTTCTCTGCAATCAGAGTGAAAACTATTTTAGTTCAATTATTTCAAGAAATTTGCAAAGAAAACTAATCAACACCAATAAAAATAGATGGTATCTATCCTTAGTTTTAATAGCTAAGCAAGTCAAAAATAAAAGAAAAAAAATAAAGGACAGTCATATACACATCGGAAGCAACACCTACTAATCACTCATCCACAGAGACTCACCTCAGCAAACTTCTAAAGTGAGGCAATCTTCCCCACATCAGCCAATCGCTTACTGGACTATAGCTCCTGACCTCTCACTGGGTGCTTGATTAAAGAAACACAAATTGAATCTTAAATGCTATTTTAATTATCTGGTCCTTCTTCTGTGGCAACTACTAAAATTATGAACACAGTGTAGCACTATCATTGCTAAATGCTATGGAAGGAGAGAGATTGGCAAAAAAGACAATTTCTCATATTTGCCTCAGTTTGAACTAGATAAAATTAGGCCAGAAACCTCCTGGTAAAAATGAGTTTTTATGAGAGGATTTCCTGCTCAAGTAGAATTTTGTTCTAGGAAGGTCAAGTAACAAATGTGCTACTCAGAATTATTTTTTTTGAAGACTTCAGCATATGAAAACTGAGGGCATATACATAATTCCAACCATAATGGATGTTGTCAATTTCCAAAACCTTAATTTATAGTCCCCAGAGAAAAATATCAACTGAAAAACAATTTGCCTGTGGTGTTCCATGCTGGTGTGGAGCAGAAGCAAGCACCCGATTCCCCAGCTTTGGACGGTGCCAGCACTGCAACCTCTTGGGTTTGTTCCCTTAGTACCCATTTCAGACTCATCTACCAGACTACATTTGTTTGTTTGGTTGGTTGGTTGGTTTTGTTTGCAGGGGTGTGGTGATGGGAAGACTCTCTAATGACAGATTTTTAATCTAGACATTTGAAAAATAGATACAGGCCATCCTATGCAGACCGGTTCTCTTTCAAACTCACTTCACCACAAGCAAAAAGTATAAAGCTTCTCTGTTTTAGGCCAACAGTAGAACCAAAATAATATATGACTGCCATTTCTTAGTGAATTGTGGGGCTGCTTTAAAATTCAAGAATGGGGGCACCTGGGTGGCTCAATTGATTATACACTGTCATGAACCACATTCAAGCCCCATGTCAGCCTCTGTATTGACACAGCAGGGTTCTGTGTCTCACCCTCTCTCTGCCCCTTCCCTGCTCAGACACACACACACACTCTTTCTCTCAAAAATAAAAACATCAAAAAAAATTTTTTTTTAATTCAGGAATGTCCTGGAAGACAATCCCTAGAGATCAGGATTCGATGCTATAATGATCACAAACCCCAGAAATTGCTAAGAAGGGAGACATTCACAGATTATGAGAGAGGGCTGCCAATGACAGGGCATTTGTTCTAGGAAGTAACAGTGTGCCCCAGATGACGGAATGCTATGCCACCATAAAAACTCATTATGGGGAGCACAGCATAATGTACAGAACTGTCAAATCACTATGTTGTACACTGGCAACTATATTTTCTAGGCCAACTATACTTCAATAAAAAAGAACAGTTCATAATTTAAAAAAATGTGATGACTATTTCATTCATGTTGAAATAGCAATACCATAAGTCATTAGGTGAAGAAAGCAGCAAGATATCATCTGGGCAGGGGTATATGCATTCATGTAGAATACACATTAAAAGAATATACACTAATATTGGTTACCTTTGAATAATGTAATTAAGCCCTTTTTCTTTTTTTTTTTAAAATGTTTTTCTTTCTCCCCCCCCACCCCCGAGAGAAAGAGAGAGAGAGACAGCAGGAGCAGGGGAGGGTCAGAGACAGAGGGAGACAGAATCTGAAGCAGGTTCCAGGCTCTGAGCTAGCTGTCAGCACAGAGCCCGATGCAGGGCTCAAACCCATGAATTGTGAGATCATGACCTGAGCCAAAGTCCAACGCTCAATGGACTGAGCCACCCAGGGTCCCCATTCTTTTCTCTTTTTCTTTTCTTTTTCTTTTTTTTTTTTTTTTTTTTTGCTTTTCCATGTTTTCTAAGTTTCCTGCATTAAGCCTAGTTTTTTATTAGTTTTTTTTAAGTTTTGTAATTTCAAACACTTAGGCTTTAAAACAACTTGTGAAAAATGACTTCAAACCTTCATTATCCTCTAGGTGCCTGTACTATTTCTACAGCCAGGGGATGTTGAGGAGGTGTTCCCAGCAGATGCTCTGAGTCTCTCTTGGCTGTGCCTGTGCACCCCTTTCCCACCAGTCAGAGGGGACTCACACACAGCCAGCAAGATGAGTCTCCCCACTGGCACTGGCCACATGCTATACGGAACTCATGATGAAAGACTGTGGGCTGTGAGAGACCCCTGAGTGGAGGTGCCTTTGTCCTGCCAGTAGCCACCATGTCCATATACTACAGACCTCCTGGTCTAAACAGACCAGGGCGACAGGGGGCAGGGGAGGATGACTGCCTGTTCTTCCGTACAGAACCCAAACAGCAGGAATCATCTTTTACACTGTCCCTACCAAGTGTGATACAGAAAGAGGTTACTGCAGGTTTCCTTTATGGTCAAGTCATAACTGTAGGTCTGACTAGAACACTAGCTCATGTCAGAGGTGGTTTCCTATGTGACTGACAGGCCAGGTATCATCTCTACCCAGAGGAGTACTCAAATCTGAGTACTCAGAGGAGTCTTCAAATCAGAGTTTGACAACACAGAGGAAAATCCAGAAGTCCTTAAAGCTGGGTTCACGTTATCTTTCTCAAGTTCTCCTTAGAATTTAAATTTTAGGATCTAAATCCTGAATGAGATAGCTAGGAATCTCTACACAAAGAAATATCAAGGAAATTTCTTCTTCAAGAGTACATGTAGCACTGCTGGGGACAACACAGATCATCAGCTAATTTTCATCTGAAAGCATGCCCAGATGTTGCTACATTAGAGCACAACACTTTCATGAGCTGCCAGGACATTACTCAGAAAAAGCCTTTAACAACATGCTGGTTTGCATTTTCTCCAATCCTAACCCAGGTTCATATTTTCTAACCATAGAAGGGAAAGCAATAAAACTTTTGCCATGTACAGGCCAACAGGTTAACTTGGCACAGGACATATCTGAAAGCCAGATCTCTCAGAGTAACTTAATGTGAAGGCTGGGCTAACCACAGAACCCAGTTTATCTGGCACTGATTTAAATATGCACAATGGCAGAACACAAAGGTACAAGGAACTGCCAGCTATATCCTATGCACAGGTTTAAAAGAGCAGCCCCAGATCCTGAAGAGAAATAGGACAATTACAATATGTGTTTTGGCAAGAGAACTCACTTTTCAGGGAACAAAAAATGGGAAAAGGCAGCATTCTCACAAGCCAAGCAAATTAAACCTGCAATATCACCCAAACTTAAACTCTGAAGTCAAGCATGAGGAAACGGCTACTTTAGACACAGAGAAAAAAATCCCTACACTGCAGACAGTCAGGAAAAATGATACTCCAAATGTTTACAAGTTCAACACATATGGAAGAGCATAGTGATCACAGTTTAGCTCAGTGATGTTTCTGAATGGAAAGAATCAAAAGGAAGAAATGCATGAAATATTAAGGTTAAAATCAGAGATTATATATGAAATAAACTTCACTACCAAAGAATGCTAACCATTCTGCTAAAATCAGTTCTAACTGACAGTATACTGCCTATCTTAAAGTTATAGTTTAAACACAAACTGTTCACACAAACCTCCTTCAATCTACCACCGTATCAAATATTCCTCACTCTCCACAAATCCCTTCCTGGAAACTCACACAGCCTTAGCCTTGCCCTCAGACCCACCTTCCCAGAGCACTCAAGGCTTTGACTTTTCCCACCTGCCCCACCTGAAGTACCTAATGTGCTAACTTATCAAGAAGAAGTAATAACTTACAAAATTAAATATTTACTTGGCCGGGTGCCATTTAAATATAATTTTAGTGGAGACCACACTGCTCTTACTAAAAAGAGTAAAAAACCCCACTGTAGTATTTCCATCCCCAAGAAAAGCCCCACACAGATAAGCTGGCTAGTGATACCACACAGAAGCCAACAGCTCTGGGACAAGGAAGGTCAGCACTTGGGGGTAATCTCTGGAAGGGGCACAGAGAAGGCGGAGATGCAGTTTATCCGAAAAGAATTTACAATTTAGTAGTGACAAGATGAAGTACATGACCCCATCAGAGTACAGGACCAGCAATAAATAATGAAGAATGAAATATCTAACCAAACCTGTGAGACAGAGAATAGTGTGCTTAAACAAAAGAGCTTAAGGAAAGCATTTTTTATACTGCATTTTCCCCCTCCTGGCAAGTCCTTTCAATTCAATTAAGTTAAACTGAATAAACACTCACTGAGTCTATACTATATGCCAGGTATTATGTTCAGTCTTGTGATAACAAAAGACTACTTTGGGTTTGTAAACATTCCTGTGTCTTTACCTTCCCTGTTATCTACATGAACTATTTCCTGGATGTAAGAATGCATTCTTGATTTTTCAAAGGGCTACAGTAAAGTAATGGTGAGACAAAACATGTAGTTAGATGATTTCAAAATGTTATTTCTATCACATATTTGCCTTAATTATTACATTATGATGGGTCAAATTAACATTGTATTAGATGCCATGATTATGAATACTGTGGGTGTTTGTCAAGGACAGTCCAACCTGCCAAGGTTTTCATACACTCATTCAACAATCACCGAGTATGTTCTAAGTGGCAGGTATTGTTAAGTTCCACATATTGAGGATATAGAAGTGAACAAAACAGATCAAGTTCCTGCTCTAATAGAGCATCCTTCTAATTTTAAGGTGTAAACTACCAGTGGAGAAAACAAAAAGAATAGAAAACGGATCAATAACACTCCATGAATTCTACAACCCACATTAAGAATGCTGAAAATCGGGGTGCCTGGGTGGCTCAGTCGGCTAAGCATCTGACTTTAGCTCAGGTCATGATCTCACAGTTCATGGGTTCGAGCCCTACATCGGGCTCTTTGCTGACAGCTAGCTCAGAGCCTGGAGCCTGATTCAGATTCTGTGTCTCCCTCTCTCTCTGACCCTCCCCTGCTCATGCAGTCTCTCTCTCTCTCTCTCTCTCTCAGAAATAAATAAAACACTAAAAAAAAAAAAAAGAATGCTGAAAATTAACTGTACTGGAGTTTTTGGAATCATTCATTCCCGAAAGAGAGACTTAAATGGTGGAGAAATAACACCTTCTATAATGTAAAAGATCTAGACTTGAATACACATCTGCTAACTCTATGCCTTTGGGCAATTGCCATACTCCTCTGGGTTTCACTTTCCCCATCTATAAAGTGGGCAAATAACCTAACTGAGAGGACTGCTGTGAAGATTAGGATTTATTCATATAAAGCAATTATAGGAGAATATCTGCCACACAATAGGTGCCACATAAAGAATGGCTATTAAAATTTTAGGGTATTAAAAAAACATTACTCCATAGCATCTAGCTCAGTGCTAAAGACAAAAAACTCTAAAATATGCATGTTAAATTTAAAGACACTAAAGAGGATGCTAAACCATCATTATACAATATCTATTTTTTAAGGAGTCCTGGTTGGAAACTTATGTTTAAAATTTCAGTGTTTCACATTCTTGATACAGGTTCTCCTACCTCTTACAAAAAAGGACAAGGTGATCCATAATGACAAGATGAACTAGCCTCTGAAGCAGTGATACTTTAGAGAGAAAAGGCAGTTTTAAGAAATGTTATGGGATTCCTAGAGTTGACTTCAACCTTAAATCTTGGGAAGCAGAATTTTGAACTACTGACTGCTTCTTTATCATGATGATATTTATTAAGACACAGTCAAATTAAAATACTAACGAAATGGACATTCTAATAATCTACTGCCCGACTTTCAGGTGATACCAAGAGATATTCGGTCACACCACTCTCAGCCCATTTCGGCTGAGTACAGGTGATGACAAAATCCCTTTATTCAAAACTGAAAACGATCAAACTCTATACTTGCCAACCAGTTTAATTCAGCAGTATTTTTCCTATGACAGGTAACTTAATTTTCTTGTCCTTCCCACAAATGTCGCAGTATCAAAGATCCACAATTACTCATCTTGGCTTTTACACCAGCACCAGTGTTATAAAAGACTCATGTAATAAAATAATGCTCAGGGTAAGCAGGAGTCATCATCTATCACTCATAGTCTAGAAAGCCAGGAAAACCAAAAAAGGAAAATAGGAAAGTGCAGCAAGGCCTAAAATGTACTGGGTCTACTATGGATAGAAGAGGAGACACAAAATACAATCTGCACAAAACAGAAACTTCCCACCTTCTACCTCTTTTTCTACACTGCCAGCCTCAGGTTGATTATCGTTTCCTGTCTTTAGACAAATATTTGACATGATCAAAATCTGAAACTTTTAATTTCAACTTTAGGTAGACAAATTTCTAAATCTGGCTATGATCTTCAAGGCAATGATGAAATCAACAAATAAAGCCTGTTAATTTTAAATCAGTTTACCTTTTAAAAAATTACTATCATCCCACTGCTTAAAAATCAGTGATTATTTCCACTCATTAGTGCAATGAGACCAAAATCAAGAGCTTGATACCCCACCACCACCGGTTTGCCCCATCAGTTGTCACCAGGCAAGCACAATCCCAACAGCCCGCACCAGCATCCCCGTTTATAATAATGCACTGTTGGTGAGGCAGCAAACTGCTGGTTCCAAAATTGTAAAGCTATCTTTTCTACTCCTGCTGATTTTGAGCTTATTCCTGCAACTATTCTAACACTCTTCAGATTTGGTTATTTTCTGTTTTTACTCTCTACTTTCAGCTGCCTGCACCCCTGAGGGTGGTCCATGTGTGCGGCTTCATGCACAAGTATCTCTGGGTACGTGCATCTATGTGCGCTGGGTCTCCAGGTCTGAGTCTGCGCCTGCATGTATGTGTCTCTAGGGCATCTCTCTGCACACACATGCCTGACTCTCATTCGTGTACTCTCTTTCTCTCCATCAACCTACCTATCCACCTATCTCTTTCCAGTCTGTCTCTCAGTCTCTCTTCTACTCACCCTTTTACCCTTACCCTCCCTCCATATTCCCCCCTCCAGTCTCTCCACTGTCTCTTTCTAATACTTTAGATGAACCAAAGCAGATAAAGATCTTTTCTTTTTCAATGTTTATTTATTTTTGAGAGAGAGACACAGCGCATGAGCCAGGGAGGGGCCAAAAAACAGGGAGACACAGAATCTGAAGCAGGCTCCAGGCTCAGAGTTGTCAGCACAGAGCCCGAAGTGGGGCCCAAACCCATGAACCATGAGATCATGACCTGAGCTGAAGTCAGACACTTAACCAACTGAGCCACCCAGTGTTAAAGATGTTAACACTGAGACTAAAGACAGGTTATTCTGCCAACAGTAGACAGATAAACTAAAAGCTCTCACACTACAAACACTTAGGAACGTTAGATAAAATATAACACATCCTTTTAAAGGCCTACAAAAGAGTGCGCCAAGAAAATGAGGGACATGACCTGGGGCCCTAACCAGAGAGAGAACTGAGATCTTCCAGCATGAATGGGCTATCCAGCAGTGTGAGCTGAGTCTTAGGTCTCCCCTATGAACCTGGCATAATTACTAATCTAACCTCCTTCATTTAAAAGTGCTCTGATTTGAAAGCAACTTTATTTTAACATTCTACAGGATAGGATATCAGCCCTTAGGGTGAACAGAAGTTGGAAGTGATGCTTTTCCAAAATGGGCTATGATCTCAACAAAACAGAATTGGAAAAAAAATAATGTCATGAACCCAGATGAAAAAGGAGGCTGTACCGAGAGAGAGAGAGAGAGAGAGAGAGAGAGAGAGAGAGAGAGAGAGAGAGAGAGAGAGAAGGCTCCCAATCCCCTAGGTAACTGGTAAACACTGGTGTGTCTGTATCTCTAATGTGTTTTTGGAGTTCTGCTCTATTACATACATGTAGTTCAGGAATCCCTAGATACATTCATACCAAATTGGTTGCACATCAGTGACAGCCCCAGCTACCTGACAGAATTAATTGTAAACCACTCTGAAGAAGCCTGCTGCCCAGAGCTCCACAAGCTTATGCTCTCTAAAGATAGGCTCATCCCAAATGGCAAGACACAGGAGGAAACAATCTATTACAAGCAAGAGTCAGAAGATACAACAAATAGCAAGATTAGTCTTCCAAGGACTTGGGATAATAGAACAATTGGATAGAGACCATTAAATAAATATGTGCCACCTAAAAACATAAAGAAAAACATAAGGGAAAAGAGCATTTTGGAAAAAATCCATGTCCATATATATGCTCATATACACATACACATGTGTGTATACATATATATGTAAACACATATATTCTAGGAATTAAAAACACAGTCATTAAAATAAAAAACTTTTGAATTTGAATTGAATGGATGGGTTCAATTATAGATTAGACACACCTGAACACAAAACTGGGGCCCTGAAAAACATATCTAAGGAAATCACTTAGAACGAAGCACAGAGAGATAGAGTTAATAATGTAATAAATGAAAAAGTCCAACTAATAGTGGTTCTGTACTCTATAATCATTCAAGATAAAAAAGACGCTTCGCAAACCTCTTTAACCTGATAAAAGGTATCTTAATAAAGGCTCTCAGCCCAAAACCTACAGCAATCCTCATACTTAATGGTGAAACATTAGGTGCATTCTCCTGAGGTCAGGAATGAGGCTGGGATACAGCTACCTTCAATTCAACATTGTTAGGGAATGGGACCAAAAAATAATAATATAAAGATAATTTACTGGATTGGAAAGAAACATAACTGTTGTTATTTGCATATAATCCTATACTTAGAAAATACAAAGGGCTTTACAAATCCGTTGGCATTATATACAAATTAAGATAAAGATATTATATCATTCATTTACCTTAGTAACAGTGCTCAGCTAAAGGGGCGATAAATACTATCTCCTTTACTCTAGGGGTGTTTGGAAATGCATGGGAACAGTTTGGGCTGTCATGATACTAAGCAGCTGCTACTTGTCTCTTACTACAGTCCCACACAATGAGGAACTGTGCCTCACAATGCCCATGGGGCACTCACTGAGAAACACTGTGGCCTAGAGCAATAAATAATTAATGAATGTAATAATGATAACATTAAAAAGGCTCAATTTACTAAGTTACCAAAAAAATCCTTAAATTTAACAAGACTGTAAGATATTATACAGAAAATTATATTTTATAAAAAGAGCTAAAATAAATGTCTATGTATAGATATTCTGTGTGTGCGCGCGCATACACACACACACACACACAATTATTCACATACGTACACACCCTTATTCAGCATGCCTACCCCACGTCAGACTCCCTTGCTACATGGTGAGCTGGGGATATGGCACTGAACATCAGACAAGGTTCCTACTCACAGAATTACCAATCCAAGTGCTGAAAGTTTAAAGATTATCACCCTGTCTAGTCACAATTCATATTACAAACTATCTCTTCTACTTTAAAACTGAAAATTCAGGCAGTGGCTTTTCCAGGATACTAGCTTCACATTGCTCTCCTTTGAGCATTCTGCTCATTACTACTATATCCACTAGAGGTCAGGCAAGGAGGAACATAAAAAAGGTTATGAAAGTCATTTAGGGAGGGAATAAGAACAGTGCTACTGCCTACTCCCATATTAGATTTAGTGGAAGCACAGGTACAAGATAACACATTCAAAAACATTTTGTTATACCCACAGTCCTGGGACACACAACTGTTATTTGCATATAATCATCCACTTAGAAAACAGGACTAGCTCTCACTGACTTACATGCTCAGTCATCATTCCTCTGTATAACTGGTTGGCCCTATACAACTGGATGACCTTCTCTTTGCCTTATACCCTAACACTCTGCCCCGCCCCCCGCTCCCAAACCCGCTAATATCTTCTATTATTCATGAGCTTGACCAGACCATACCCTCTGCGAGGAGTAACCCTCTCCAGGTCAGCTTATTCTTGCTCCCACCTCAAGTCTGGCCAAGGTCTGGGGTCCCTGGAAGATCTCCTGACTCATCTATGCTCACTCACTCTCCTTCTCCACTCTAACCAAACTTCGTGCATGCTGTGTTCTAGCAATTTTCTCTTATCTCCATAACCATTGGTTTGACTGCGCAATCCCCCAAAGGCATAGGTGACTGCATAAAGGTCAGTGAATGAATTCATTAAAAAAAAAATTTTTTTTAATGCTTATTCATTGTCAAGAGAGACAGACAGAACACAAGCGGGGGAGGTGCAGAGACAGAGAGGGAGACACAGAATCTGAAACAGGCTCCAGGCTCTGAGCTGCCGGCACAGAGCCTGATTCAGAGCTCGAGCTCAGGAACAGTGAGATCATGACCTGAGCTGAAGTCAGACACTTAACAGACTGAGCCACCCAGGCACCCCAAGAATTCAAAGACCTTCTATATGCCACCACGGTACTGAACCAGACATATATATGAACACAAAGATATTCCAGTACAGCTCACCCTATCAAGAAGCTTCTATCTCCTAGCACATATACACACATACTTCTTTCCACAAATAATCCTTAAGAAACTCAGAATGCAGAAAGGATCACATGAGTGACACTGATGGGAAGTGTTTCAAGCTTTACTGGTAGAACAGAGATGATTTCCTAGAACAGATGAGATTTCAGTGGACCTGACAGATTTTTATTTTAAAAAAGGTACTCAGAGCAGGAGAGCATTTCAGCCAGAAGGAAGAGGATGGCACATGATGAACAGACAAAAACTTATTAGGAGATAGCCAAGAGACATACAAGCAAGCCTGAAGAGTTCAGAAAGAAAAGCCAAAGGAAAGAATAGCAGAAAGGTGGATTCAGGCCAAACTGCAAAGACCATGAATGGCAGAACAAGAAGTTGCATTTTCCCTATGAATAAAGTGGGACAAGCCACCGATGATGTTCAAAAATACAAATCTGGCTGTTTGTGTCTGTGTTTATAAAGATATCCAATGGAAAAAATCTGAAGGTGAAGGGATAACTTAAAAAAAAAAAAAAAGCAGAAAAATCATGCATCAGATAAATTAACTGAACAATGCTTAATTTGTCCTGGCATCAGGTTATTAACCATATATTACAGTGTTTAAAGTTCAGCAGAAAACAAGATAAAAAATGTGCAATTGAAAGCTAAAAGACTGAATTCTGGTTTCTGCTTAGCCACTTAGCCATGTTACTTCTCAATAAAATAAGGATGATGGTAACTCTGACAGCTTCATTGGGTCCTGTGATGATCAGAGACATTAAAGCCAGTGGGATTCACGGGCCCCACGTAAGGACTATGGGGAAAAAGTACCACTTTAGGATAGGGACCATGTGTACCAAGTCCAAATGCTCAATAATAATTAACAGAATAATGGAGATGACATAAAAGAATGATCAAGTGAAGGAGCTCTTCTCAACAACTGAAGGAAAGAAAAAGAAAAATTGGCAAGGATCAACCACTAACTCAAATGTAGACTGATTCAAAGAGAAAGAATCTCCTAGCAACCAGCCTCTCCTGACAGGCATGAATTAGCACTATCACTGAAATAGGAAAACACCACTTGGATCACTGATATTTTAATATCAGGCAAATAACTAGGCCTTTTACATACGGGCAATATTGAAGGAATCTGCTACTGTAGACAACTAAAAAGTGTCCAACATGACACCCTTAAAGCCAGGAAAGAGACATTTAACTCCTTTATCATTACTTAATTCAATAATCAACATTTATTGAGAATCAATTTGATGTAGGCATTTGTGTGCAAGAAATATGTTAGTGAAAGACCCTGTGGCATTCTACAGTATAAAGGCTGGAAGAAAGACTAGCGTGAAGCAGATTAATCAGTTGTATTTCACTAGGAGCAAGTGCTATGGGAGAACCAAGGAGACAGCTGACGCGCTAAGAAGAGTGGCGGTATTTAATGCAGACAAGTCAGTGTATCACAGACACAAAGTTTAAAAAAAAAAATACCGCATACCAGGCATTAAAGACAACCTTAAAATATGTCAGAGTATAAGGAGGAAGTGATGAGAATGAATTCTTGAGAAGTTATGATTTTATTGCAAGGATACCAGGGAACTACTGAAGGATAAGGAGTGATGAGACATGATCAAATACAAACTTGGGAAAAATCACCATGGGTGCACAGGAAGAAAAAAACGAACCAAAGGAAGACAAGACAGGAAGACAAGATATTGGGAAGGAGGGTATGGCCATGATCCAAGTGGGACGGAAGGTGGTTAAGAGAAATGGATGGACTTGAAGATATTATAGAGGAACCCAATGCACTTGAGAATGAGGTCAAGCACAGAGGATAGGCACAGAGGAGGATGGAGGCAGGGAAGACCCACAAGGTGGGTGTGCTGCTGGGTTTAACCTACCTGTGGGAAACTAATCCAGTTAAACCCCAAACACTTACAGCTGTGCTAAATGCCTTTAATTGCTCATTTTCCCCATTTCCCAGAACCATTTCCTCCACTCTAAATAAAATAACCTATTACCATCCAGCATAATGGAGGCAAACCCAGCATGGGCAGCAGTTTTCTGAACCTTCTCTGCCTAAGGTTTACTCTGAAGCCTTCAATGATGGCTACTTTGTAACTCTTGACCTTCCATGATCTCGTTTCTTTGTCAATGATCAGGGAGGAGGTCAAAAGCATGAATTTACTTCCCAAATCAAGCTTACAACTGCTTATTTTAAAGCAAATGATGGTAGGGGCGCCTGGGTGGCTTAGTCGGTTGAGCGTCTGACTTTCGCTTAGGTCATGATCTCGCGGTTCGTGGGTTCGAGCCCCGCGTCAGGCTCTGTGCTGACTGCCAGCTCAGAGCCTGGAGCCTGTTTCAGAGTCTGTCCTCTCTCTGACCCTCCCCTGCTCACGCTGTCTCTCTCTCTCTCTCTCCTAGAAATAAATAAAACGTTAAAAATTTTTAAAAAAAAAAATAAAAAAAATAAAGCAAATGATGGTAGAAATTTTAAGCTGTGAAAGTATTTATCATTTGCTTATATGCATAAATTCCCTTTGAAGGATTTTTTTTTAATTTTTCCATCTTTCTCTTCAAGGATGTACTGCCAAATTTAATAAGTTTTAAACTATTTTAATAAATCTTTTTAAAAGTTGTGTTGACATATACTTCCCAAGGTCTTGTAAATGATGTCATTTCTTTCCAACTGTAATCAGAATCACTGATTCTGCTTCCAATCTAAGCTTGGTGCTGCTGGAGTTTCATTATTCATCACCCTCCACTAGCTCATGAATCTTATCACCAAAAAAATCACTATTTCTTCCTTCTGCAAGATTCCATAATGCAGGGGGACCCTGGGGGCTCAGTTGGTTAAGCATCCAATTCTTGATATGACTCATGTCATGATCTAACAGTTGTGGGGTGGAGCCCTACGCGGACTCCACACTGAGCATGGAGCCTGCCTGGAATTCTTTCTCTCTCTCCTCACCTCCTGCCCCTCCCCAGCCTTCCCCACTCACATGCATTCTCTCTCTCTCTCTCTCTCTCAAAAATAAACATTAGAAAAAAAAAAGATTCCATAATTCAAAACCCTAGCCTGAATTCCCCTAGTGAAGTAAGTCACTTAGAAGCCAAGAACTTAGAAGATCTGCTGAAAGAGATGAAGGGTGCATTCGAAGTACAGAAATCCCCACACCTTACCATTGGCTTTTTTGTTTTCACCTCCCCAAATATCCCTAATGAAGGCAGAATATCGCCAATACACAAACAAAAATATCACTTCTCTTCTTTTGCTTTCCCCATGGCAAAGGAGTGAGCAACACCCCCTGAGCACATTAAAACACTGCCATCCGGAACACAGCCTACACAGGCGGTTCCTGACTTGCAAGCTGTTGCTGCAGAGGGAATAGCTGGTGCTTCTGACCCAGGCTGGGGGGTGACTTTTCAATCCACCTCCATCCCTGTCTGCCAAATGAAGCATGCAGTAAAGGTTATAGCAGAAAGGGACCTTACCCTTAGCATTTCTGAAAGTTAATCTGCTTCCTGTTAGATTCAGAATGAAGCTCATCTTGGTTCCCAGCTTCAGAGTGTCATGGCTTTCAGGGATTCTTACAAGCCATTCTCGAGGATCCTCTCAGATTGCAATGGCAAAACAATAGCAAAGGGGCAAGTGCAGGGTTAAAGAGAAGCTAAATGGAGATCTTACGGAGTGAAAATATGGGAGGAAAGCAGAGAAGAAAACTATCCAGTCACAAAATCAAGATCCTTCTGTTGCTGGTAGAGTAGCTCGAATGCCATTCCAAAAGAGGCATACAAAAAAGCTCCCTTCTTAACATGGCCACTTGGAAAAACACCGTTCCTCTGAATATAAAAGTGCAATATTGCTCTTTTAGTAAAAATATCAGCTTTACTTTATGGTAATACTAACAGGCCATCATAAAAATTCCTATCCCTTTGGATTCCTCCTTTTGGAGGTTTATGGCTGAGCTTCAAAGACTTTGAGAGTCAGAATCAAACTGCAGTACTCCATTCCTCAGAGTGTGGCCACTATTCAAGCAAATGCCTCAAGTTAGTGGGAGACACTGTGAAGTAACTTACATTGTGTGTAAGGTGAGTGTGTGTAGGGGGTGGGGGTGTGCTAGGGATAAAAACATAAGAAAATTCAGTCCATAACAAAATGTATTTGTATATTTTAGAAGCAGGCTGCATTGAATAACATCAGGGGGAAATAGAATTACTAACATTGAGATATCCACATAACATATCAGACATTTTGTCTACTTTCAAACACAAAACCACTGAAAGCCCATACCTGCCACAAAGAATATACAACACAATAAACTGGGCAGTAATTTGATCTTTGGATCAAATTCTCATCAACTGGTCTAAGGGATCCCTTTAAGCCCCAAAAAAGGATCCACAAGATGCAGGGCAATGGTCGTAAAGAAAGTGCTTTTTGACTCACCATCAACCAAACCTCAAGCACAGGATATAGAAAGTGTCATCCTGAATTCAGAGTTTTTCCTTTTGTTTCCTTAACCAGGAGGGCATGAGAGGGCCTTGGGAGGCATCCAGGTCATGAGTCAGTGTTTCAGGCTGGCTCTGTCCACAGTCAGCCCTATTCTATGGCTCCCACCCCTCATATTCCTTCTGCAGTTTATGATACCTGGATGTCTGAGCCCAACCTCCACATACAAGCACCTCTGACAACAAATACTATATCCTGTTCACCTTAACATATCATATAGTGCTTAGCACAGAGCCTTCCCAATCATGTATACTCAATAAATGATTAGCGAACAAAAGAACAGAACCTCATGTGCTAAAATGAGGAAGTAACCTAAGTTAGGAGTCTTACAGTACTGTACTGTGTCATACTACTGCAATGCCATGTTTATGAAACTGCAGAAAACTTTTAAGTGATGGAGGAGACAAAACAATAAATGTGTTCCACAAACATTTCTCATGCTGATTATTTCCTCTGAGCTTCTACTACAGGTATTCGCCCTTTTCTCTTCCATTTACTCAAATCATATTTATAATACCAGCTTGATTCTTCCGGTATCAAGGCATTTCACCTACAGGAAATCCAATTCTCCACCATAACCCTGAAAGTTGCTATGATTATTCCCACCATAGTTGTTTTTTTTTTAATGAGGTTTGAAGAAGTTAAAGAAAATCCTTCAAGCTCACACACTTATAAGTAGCAGGTAGATTTTAGGCCTGGAAGATTACGGAGATCTGACAGAAGACAAAGGTCATTCTTTTCCATAACACAATGCTACCTTGGACCCATGAAGCCACCTCTGGCATCCACAGATGTAATGTTAATATCCCCTACTGTTCCACAAGTATGCAACAGTGGACCAAAAGCTACAAGGGCATAACTCTTTAGAGCTTTTGTGTCTTCATTTCCAGGTTGCTGGATGTTGTTTCATGCTGCACCAATCAATGCATTTACCTCAGCCAGTAATCCCCCCTTTTTTTTCTTTCTTTTAATCAGCCAGGAACTGGGAGACCAATTAACTACACTTAATTAGACCTGGTGTGAAATACCTCCCACTATGATATGCAACATAATGTGAGCCCCAAGTAGGTGCTTACCCAGTACCTGCCTGATTAAGGAATGGATATAGTAATTACCTGCCCATCCTTAGCCTCTGGGCAAGTCATAACAGCATGATGCGCTGAGCTGGGGTAGGAGCCAGAAAGGGCACAGCACCATTCTCCTGGCCCCTCTATTAGACTGGGAGTCATTCCAACAAAGCATTGAGGCTTCTACCATGTAACTTCCTACAAACTCTAGAAAACTGGGACCAGCCTGCCACAACACAAAGTGTCACGAGCCTCAGAAGGTGCCATCCACTTCAGTCCTTCACCCCTTTAGAGGACACTGTGTGGCCCTCTCTGCTAACACTGCAATCCCGCGGGGAGCCTTCTCTCTGCTCTCCCTCACAGTGGGTTCGCATCCCTTTGCATTCATTCCACTGAGGAATTCCATCAGGCAAACACCCTCTCATTTTACCCTCTTCTAAACCCAAAACTTATTTTAACAGAATAAAACTTCTTTACAAAATATGATGGGCTCCCCTACATGTGCTAAATGGAATGTATTCTCCTCTATGTGGCTCAGCCTCAAGGTCATGAGGTGTTTGAAGGAGTTTCTGCTTCTCAGGTTTGACTTCTCTGTCTCCTCCTCCCTGTGTGTGGGTCAGCACTCTTGCCTCTCCATTTTCTGCTTTTAATCAACTAAAGGCTGAGAAAGGAAGCTATTTTACTTGCTTAGGACTGGATACAAAGGAGGAGCATGAAGGGGTCTAACCAGGGAAAGAGCCTAAGGCAGTGGTACCTTCTCACACTCAGGACACCGATTCCCTAAAAGTGGAAACCCCTTGTGAATAAGACACGCAGCCAGATTTAGAGAGCACTGGTTTAAAATTTCAGCATCCAGACTTTAGGAAAGGCTTTGGCCACACTCCCCATGTGTCTCCTGCATTCCTGACAGTTGAGAGAATAGATAAGAAAGATTGTAGTACTTTGCTTGTCATCTGCATTCACCCCTCCCTGCTCACTACAATGGAATCTCTGAGGGAAGGGACCTTCTATCTTGTTCACGGTAGAATCACTGATGCCTAAAGAGCCTAACACAGAGTAAGCATTCCACAAATTTGCTGAAGGAGGGACAAATGAATGAGTAATCTAGTTAAAATTCCTCTTCCATAATTAACATCCACAATTCAAAATCTTTTATAGACTCCTTATGAGCTAAAACAAATAAATTCAGGAAAGAAAATACCAGTGACTATGACAGCAGGAGAAAGTTGATTCTTTTTACCCTTAAAAGACAGGCAAGTACAATTTAATCAAAGTAACCAGTTATAGGTATGCAGCCACCAGGATCAACAACTCTTGAGATGTGGGGTCCATCAGCATACTGACATCCCCCCACCCCACCCATGCAAAAGCCCACTTTCTCTACAGAAGGACAAATGTAGAGAAAACTACCCTCCAGGAAAACAAAACACCACTTTTATCTTGTAGAGAAGAAGGTATACTGCCTTCAACTGTTTTCTTAAACAAAGAACATATATATATATCATGTCCTACTCTCTATCTACTCCCAGCGAAAAAAAAGGAAAAAAAGAAAAAGAAAGAAAAAAAAGGGAAAAGGAGGGACCAAAAAATAAAACAGTAAAAATAACAGATGGAAAAAATTTTAGAGAGACTCCAACTCAGATTTTTGCATTTATGATTTCCCTAGAAGAGAGTTAAAAAACAAAGCCTGGATTTGGATTACAGTAAAATAAATGTGCAGATCCAATATAAAGATAAATACAGATTTGTTTTGTGATATAATTACTACTTATTTCCAGCAAGGCACATCATCTGTCAGAAGAAACTAAAGATTAAGATGCACAGCCTCCTCAGGCTGAGTTCTGTCTGTCCAGCAAGAAAGAATGGGTATGTAGGCATGCAATGGAGGTCCGTGGACAAAACAACCAGGAGCTCCTAGACATGGAGCTCAAGAGATGAGACATCTCATCTCAAGAGATGAGAACAAGAACACTGATTACACACCAGACTGAAGCAGGGCAGTCATAGTCAGAGATCTGAATTAGGAGTGACACCCAAAGCAAATGGAGAAAACTGAACACTAAAAGCATGTCTATATAATCAGAAATTATCTGAAAGTAATAAAGAAACTAAATAAGCCAAGTAAATAAATAAATAAGATTATAAAAGACTATTACCTCAAGGATACAAAAATACAATATATAATTCAGGACAAATACAGTGGAGCCAATATGTAGGAAAACCTGGTCATTTAGCTATGCTAAAATGTAGCTAAAATGTATTCCTCCCCACCCCCCCTCAGAATTTTCAGAGAGAGAGAATAAAGAACTGGCTCACTGCTTGAATCAGATGGCATATATTAACAGATGACAGAGAAAGCAGAACAAGTCAACCTCTTTTTACAGTCATTTATGTCCCACAGAATCTGAAGATTACTTTTTCAGTCCCTGTATGGCATTTTACAGCACTTCTATGATTCCTGGCAGTCAGATTCATCACATCTGCAAATGAGAAAAAAACCACTTATCGGTATTTTACTCACTTTCAGATCTGATATATAACTTTAACTTTAAGAAGAAAAAGAATTTACTTCCTACCTCAATCTGTAACTACAACTTGCCTTTCAAACATTCTGATTCTGAGGAAAATAGAAAAGAATACCGTGCCTTCTGAGGGTCACCTCAGACACAAGGAAATGTGATGCATAACTAATGATAAAATTTGAGATGCAACTACCAAGGCAGAGCTGTTCTGAATTTAATCAAGTCTGCTGAGCTTCAGACGGATGGATAATAGGCAGCCAGATGGACAAGATTTGCATTTAGAAAAGCTACACTGGAAGATCCAAATAAATGTGCCTCAGAATCCAGGCATCAAAGATCTGCTGACCAGTTTAATAAAACCTGAATTAAAACAATCACAAAAACAAAAAAGTTAAAACAATCCATTTCATTTCTAAAGCTGAATCAATAATAAGGCAATTAGCCCAGCACAATAGAAGCTCAGTCCTAATTCTTATTTTGTTCCAGCTGAGTGCCCAAGCACTGCTGCCACATCAGGCTCTGATCCAGGTTGTACTGAGAGAAACAGACACAGAAGAGGAGAATGTGTGAATTATCTCTCCATAACTACTTGATGAATGGTGAAATCAACTTTATAATCTTGAACACATGTGAGTGCAGTTATACACACACCAGTGCACTCAACAACCGATACTCTTCTGCAAACCCTGAGACAATGAGACATGGGGTAAATATGAGAGGGAAAACACTGGGCTATGATGTTACTGCAAAGTACGCAGAGTCTGCTACTTTAAGTCAGCATGACTATAAAAGAAAAATAAAGCCAGATTTTACCAGGGCCTTTAAAGCGTCATTCGCGGAAGGGGGGTGATGGGTATGGAGGAGGGCACTTGTTGGGATGAACACTGGTGTCATGTGGAAACCAACTTGACAATAAACTATGAAAGAAAAAAAAAGGGTCATTCACGTTTCATGGTTTATTAATCTAGTAAATAGAGTTCAATAAAATACGCTGAAAGCCATGGTTCTGCACTAGTCCCAGCTCCTTCTCCTCTCAAGGCGCAGTCAGAGATGGGTGGCCAAGCCAACCACTGACTGCAGAGCCCTGGGCATGCTAGGCAGGTGGTCACGATATGTCAAGGACCCATTCTGCACTTGCCCAGCTCCAAAGACTACTAAGTGGAGGTGCTGAGATTCAGAGATACCCAGGCATGTCCAGCCTGGTTCAGTTAACAGCAACCCCATGGAGAGCATTTTCCTTCAAATTTTTGATGGAAGTTTAAGTGGAGACTCTGGTAGAGACCCTGTATCGGAAAAAAAGAAGGGGAAAACATCCACATTTATTCAACTTTTTTCCTACTGCAATCTTCCAAGTTTGATGAAGTTTGATTTTTAAAGCAATATTTTTCTTAGTATTCCAAGAAATCCAAGATCAACAAAAATGTCTACCTTCTTTCAGTCAATCAACGTGAGTGTGTTGAAAATAGAAAATGCTACTTGTTTGCATGATATAAAGACTTGCCCTTTAAGAAGAGAAAAACATTATCACTGATTAGTATTGATTTCAGTGATGGCTTTACCTGATGAGGAGGAAGAGGTATCTTCTTCCATGATTATAATATCTAAGAGAGGTCATTAATCTAAATTTTTCATGGTTACTGTATCCAATCCAATGAAAAGGTACATTTTATTCAAAGAAAGTTTTCAGTAATAACAGGCTCTTCTGAAAACCCTCTAGGTAAAATGTCCCTTTCCATATGCCATTCCCAGCTGGTCATCCACATTACCCTGAAAAGTTCAAGCCTCTCAAGGTTTTGTTGTAAGTTTCTGCCAGACTCCACCACAAAGTGCTCACTGGCCTTACTCTTTTTAAGTGAGGACTAATCAAAAAGAAAGCCAGAACTAAGGCTGTGGCCAAAGAGAGCAGTCCCTTCTGGGCATAAAGATACGTCAGTAATGAGACTGGGCGCTATGCACACACCACCTCCTCCAGATGCTCTTTGCTCAGCACCTGCTGCACATTTAAAGGCAAAGGGCAAAGGAAGCCACTGAGGCTGTGAAGGACCTAGGGAAATAATCAGACTTGCATTTTCAACTGATCCTTCAGGCCTCTGTGAATATCTTCCTCCACTGACCAAAACCTTGCTTTCTACTTCTAACTCTCCACCATTCAGGATCAGGTTTGCTCAGTTTTTTAAGAAGAAAACTTCAGAATAAAAGTTGTGTTATGCCTTGGCTTATTTCTGCTTGTTGTGCCACAGTTCTTGGGTGGGTTTCAAGGTGGGAACAGCCCATTCAAGGTAAACAGCCTTTCAGTAAACCTGTACCTAACCAGTTAGGCTGAGTCTTTCCTACAGGTGTCGTGTGGTCCTCTTCTGTATATACAACCCAGGGTGGAATGGCTTCTGTGCTGTAAGGTGTAAAGGCTCCAGACTGTTGGACTGTAAAGCATGGTGCTAAGAGCCTGGGCCTGGGAGTCATCCAGAGCTGGCTCATGTCCCAGTTTGACCACTAATTGCTATGTGCCCTTGGGCAAGATACTAACATCCTTATGTCTTAGATATTGCCAGGATTCCTACCCACACAAAGTAAAGGGAATCAGAAAGGAAAAAGAAATCATGTGTTTCACAGAATTCATATCTGTTCTATATATAGAACAATGTTTTTCAATCCAAGTTGGACCCTTGGGGAGGATGTATCAATTTAGAGGATCATGATTCATATTTTTTTTAATGAAATAAAACAGAACAAAAATGTTCAGAACATAATATAAAATAATTAGGGTGAATATTGTTTCATGTGTTTATGAATACAAAATATATATTTGGATTCAGATGTAAAATGTTTTCTTACTATAGGTCATAGTCAAAAACCTGGAAAACCACAAGTGTATCAGTAAAACACTAAAATGGTTATTACTAGAGAGAGAGTGTGAGCCCAACTACAAAGAGCCTTAACTATACCAGATTTTTTCACCTACTGATTAAAATCTTTTATAGGGTCTAGTCACTTAAGAGGAAGAAAGCAAAAAGAATCCAAAATAAGCTACCAAATACTGCTCATTTAGACATCCAATAAGTAGCTTTTGCTAATTCAAATCTTAGTATCATGTACCTTCTCATATAGTAATTTTGTAGACTGTATCTGCAACTTTAAGTCATTAATTCCACTCCTGGGTTTCTACCCTACTGAGATGATCTGATGTGCAGAGAAGGCTTCAGGCTCAAAGATGTTCACTACTGCGTTATTTATGACAGGAAAAGGAAAACAGGAAATAACCTAAACGTCCAGTAATAAGAGACTGAGTAACTAGCTGGCAAATTTACTATATGGAAAACTTCTTAGCTATTAAAAATAACAATAAATGTTTATAAAATGTTTAATACATTGGTAATTGGGCAAATCCTTGCTAAGTGAAAAAAAAAGATACAAAACTTATATGTAGTATCACCACAATTATATGTTATATAGGTTAGGGGGGTGGGTTTTGTTGTTTTGGTAGTAGTAGTTTTCTTTTAAACAAATCCAGCTTCTTACAATACTAGAAGAAATTACACATAAATACTCATAGTAGTTCTCCTTGTATAAGGTAAGCTATAGGAATTTTTTCCTTTTTTTTTTTTAACTTTTCTATATTTTCCAATTTTTCTCTGATGGGCGTATTGCACATTCAAAATGGAAATAATGATATAACAAACTTCCCTATTTAAGTATAACAACACCACAGACTTTTAAAATTTTACCATGAAATTTCCAACCTCAAAGAACAGAGAAATTTATTCCAAAATAGCAGAAATGTCAGTAAGAACTTCAAACCATGAAACAGGAAGACAAACATTAAAAATGAAATAAGTAAAGGCTGAAATTTATTTATCTCTGAATAAGAATACTGTTTCATGCTAAGATAAGCAGGGTTATGCTTTATTTAAGGCAGACCAACCCCAACATTACTTCTGATCTGATATGGTCTAAAAAGCTACTCCGATGTCTGGATTCAGGGAAGAAATCATCAGTTCTCATTTCTGCAGCATTATATTCAGAAATGAACAAAGGTCATAGGACAACTAATAATTATTCTGAGCTCCAAATGTGGAATGAAGTACAAACTATTATAGGGTATTTTCAACATCATCACAGTTTATATCTCCAATAGATATAATCATTATTTAACATCTTTTCTCTGATACTCAACAGGACAAGTTCTACCCTATTCCTTCACTTGCACCCATATACGTTAATTCATGTAGGAACCACAGAGAGAATTATTAAACTAACAAAGTATCAGTTGGATCTTGGCATACATTACTATTTAAACTATTAAAGAAAAAGGGGAAGACAGTGTCTTATTAAATACTTTACCATAATACAAAGGTGAAATAAAATTATGAATGGAAGAGACTGGCACTGCTAGACCCAATGTTGCTGACATTCAAGTCGCCATGGAATGGACACAACTGTTCCATAGGGCAATGTCGGCTTCTGGCTTGGGGTGAACAGTGGGAAGGAGACGGGGTGCACTACCCAGGCCATTCCCCAGGGGAAGTCAGTAACCCAGGCAGTCAGCCATCTCATACTGAACTGCACTGGTCTTGGGGGTGAAGGACAAGAGCCCCCAGCTTGCCCCCAGGTAACAGGTCAAGCCCAGGCTGACCCAAGAACTAGGAGGGACTAGCCTCGGTTGAATGTAAAACAGAATTATTCCTCACAAAAGGCCAAAAAAAGTGGAACCAAATCAAACTAAACTTGCTTGGAAAATTACTCTGGTTTCATTTGTTCAACATGGCCTTTAGTCTGGCTACACTCTGATATCAAAAGAATCTGTGTAAATCACTGATTTTCCAGTTATTTTAAGAAGAAATGGAAAATTACCACCTCATTCTAAGTCTGAGGCACTTGGTAACATTTACAATTTCCCAAGTATGTACACAAAAAGCTAAGAATACAGCTAGCTCTGAGCTACCAAGGAAAACAACTACATCCAAGCAGCTGATCAATCTGTGATGGAACAAGTCATGTTTCTTTTCTCCTCCTCTTGATTTCTAATTCACTTTTGTATAGAAAGGAGAAGTAGAGGAAGAAGATTATGTCACAACTTATAAAACATACATGGTAACTCTCAGTCTTCGTTAAGTCATCCTTACCAAGAGTACCTCCTCTGCAGGGAAATACGTGTTTATTCTGAAACACTCTTTTTTAAAAATGCTAACTTGTGTATAAAATTTGTTATTTGGTGTGTAAACATACAATAAATAAATGTGAAAAAAGAAATTGGAGATTATTATTGCAAAAAACATTTTTTAATAAATTTAATAAATGGATGGAAGGGTTTACTTTTAAACCCAAAAGATTTTATAGAATCCCCCTACCTCCCAACTCACTCTTTTTTAACAAAGAAATAGAGTCCCAGAGGAAGTAATCTCTGCAAAGTCACAGATAAGTGGTGCAGACGCCCTGGCTAGCCTACTGCTCTAGTGTATTTGGCGCCCTTTAGCAACACAATCTGCTTTAGAAAAGAAATTTGACCCCTTGTATTTAATAGTGTCCTGCTCCAAAACAGAGGAGAGAAAATTTTTAAATTAAGTAAAAAAAAAATATTTTTAATCTACTGGACCTTATGAATACCTATTTACAAAATGTAAAAAACAACAACAACAACAAAAACCAGTAATGTCACCATCCCCCTTTGAGTAGCTCATATCCAGTATTCAGAATATAAAGCAGCAGCTCTAGAATTAAGCAATCCTGATAAGATATTCTTCCTAATACACCACAGAAATCTTTCACAGAATAATCCCTTTATCCTTGTTCATCTCAGTCAACTCAAGAAACTTACAACTCCCAGGCTGTCCCTTAACATCCCAATTCTTACCCTTAAAAGGCTCTGCAATTCCCAAAACCCATCCTTCTGAAACTCAGTCATCCTCGTCAAAATACCCTATTCCCTCCACACAGTGCTTCCCGCACCTTCCTGCTCTTAGGACACAACCTCTCTACACTGTCTGGTACTTTTCTCACAAGCTACACTGCCACATTCGCACCATGACTCCTTTTCCCTACAGGCCCTGCTCCTCGTCACCTTCTCTTCCACACTAAAAATCAAGGGAAGTGATTCTGCCACTGTTCTGCCCTCTTCCTCCTTGACCTCCTGTCTGCCATGACCATGTCCTCACCCTGCCCTGGCCTCCTGTCCCCACAGTCATACACCTTGTAGTAACCAATAATGATACTCCCTGACCTCAAAGCCAAGCAGTCCCCTTCAACCATCATCTCCTATCATCCTAGTTCACTTCCTCTGGTATCCTAACCCCAATTCTAATCAATTCTTTAACCTTACATCAAGACCACACACACTGATTCTACTACCTTTTTGCTACCTCATCCCTTCTGTGCCCTTCCTTCCCTCTTGATTTAACTCAGAGTTAATGAGTCATCAATGTAGTGCCTCCCTGGCTCAGAGCTTGACAGTCACCACACTCCTCCATCCCTCTACAGAACTCTCAGGTAAACCCCAAAGGAGGTTAAATCCAACTCTTCACGCTCTCCTCTCTGTATCTGCCCCAGTGGCTGTACCCAGCTGGAGAAACATGCACAATCATGTGACTGGTCCCACTCTCAATTCTTGACAGACCTCCAGTGGGCCTTTGGTGTTGCTAAGCAGCCCCTCTCTATTTGCAGAGTCCTTGCCCTCCCTCTCCTCAACCACCCACCACCCTCTCACTCTTAACTTGCTGCCCATCCAGCTGAGAAGACAGAGCTCAGAGAAGCACTGCACTCACTCCCACCTCCACTCTGCCCACTCATCTGCCTCTGCCCCTCAAACACTTCTACTCTCTGGTTCCTACTAAGACATGCGCTTTGCTCCTTCCCGAGGATGACTGTCCCATCCCCATCTCTTAGCTCTAGCCACCACACTGGTACTCCTTTCCATTTCCCTCACTCCTTCTTTATCTCCCCTCCCCAGGACTCAGGACTTAATCCTCAAACCTCAGTCTTTTCCCTTTCTACATACATTAGCCTGTTTGGTAATCTCAGCCCCCAGACTCTAAATAGCCTCAACATTCAATGACTTCCACATGTTGTCCCCTGCACTGATCTCTCTCCCCTGAACTCCCACACTGACCATTCTACAACCTCAACCACCTACTGTATCAATCAAAATTAACATGTTCAAAATCTCCTCCCCTTCCAGTCTTTCCCAACTCACCAGATGGCAGCTCCACTCCTTAAAAGATGCAGACCAGGACTCATGTTCCACTCCTCACTGTTTCCCATACCCAGACACCCAATACATTAGCAAATTTGGTTAGGTATTCCCAGGATGTAACCACTCCCTACTACTCACACTGCTGCAACCTATCATCTCTACCTGGTCTCATGCTTCTGCCTTGACTCCTCCATAGCAGCCAAAGGAATCCTGTCAAAACCTACTTTGGGGCATGTCTACTCAAACTTGAAATGGTACCCATCTCAGAGTACCACTGAGAAAGTCCTCACAATGGCCCCAAGGTGGGACATGCTCTGCCCCTGCTGCCTCTCCAACCTAGCACTCAGGGTCCCCCATTGCTCTCTTCTGCTCTCATCATCACATGAGCCACCTTGCTGTTCCTCAAACCCACAGGCACACACCCATTATGCCTAGAAGGTCTCTTCCCCAGATAGCCACATGGCTCATTCCGCTAGAGCTCTCAGGTCTCTGCTCAAATGTCACCTTACATAAGAATAACATCATAATAACACTTACACATACATTATCACAATAATACCTAAGACCCAGTGGTTATGAATCAGGCACTGTTCTAAGAACTTTATATATATTAACTTGTTATTTAGTACAAATTTAATATGGTATTATCATCATCCTCATTTTACCAACAAGGAAACAAACATGCAGAAACTAAAGAGCCTGACCAAAGTCACACAGCTAGTAAGTGATGGAGGATGGATGCATTGCTAACTCTGGCAGCGCACTGCCTTTCCTTGGTGGCAGAGGTGTTCTCTTCCATGAGCTACAGGATGGAGGCAATGAGCTGGAGGTTTGCTCAGCTCACGGAAGTGTGGAACATGTGGCCTTTCTGCGAGCAGAACATGAGCAAATAGGTACACCATGAGCAGCCAAGTACTGGACCAGATACCTTTATCAAAGGAAATCCAGGGATCAACCTACACATTTTCGTTAAAAGCATATCATGTGTTTCTTACCTATTATTTCCTTATAAACCATCAGTGATTACAGCCACGTTTTCCAATCAAATTATAGACCAAGTACAAATAGCCAACATTTGCAAAATATACTGAGTAAACCAGTGAACAGCAATCACATAACACCCAAAAACACTTGGAAGTGTCACACGCGCTCATTGCTTCTGGCATTACATGGCAGAAATGCTACACTTAGGTTATTATTTATAAATCTTTCAAGGTACTGAAATGACACGGCTAAAAAACTTTAACACCTAAAGCTCTTAAAACCTTAGAAATTAAGATTTTATTTACATTACTTTCAATCTTGCCAGATTTTTCTTAAGAAACAGAATTGTGTGTCTAAAAAGTCCACAAGAGAAACAACTGAAATGGTGAGGATGATCATCCTTGAGTATCTCAAGGACCAGAGCGATGTTTCCTATCATCTGCTTTTAAGTATAAATAAAAATATCTCTCTGGTTTACCATGTTTTTACCAGTAAAGCACAGTCCATCTCAGTTTCTCCTGGGTCCAGCAAGCTGGTGCCAAGGAGGCTGGACACAAATGAACCACTGTTCTCCACCAACAGAGACCCTCGCCAAAAAGGGAAGCCACCCATGAAAGACAACTTGATATGATAACTTTATAATTCCTGTTCATGAGTTTTATGTTTAAAATATACATTATACATGGCAACTGTACACTACCATGCTTTTACTAAAATGTTCTGTATTTGGGGGGAACCTCCACATTTTTCCATTAAGCATGTTTGTCCAGTGCCTAAATCAGAGATAACGCTTTATAAATTTATTGGACATGTTAAGTGTTTTGAAGAGAATGCTTTAATCTCAGTGATCTGTTATCTCACTTCTCAGACAATAAGTAACATAGTATGGCATCAAATATTGGTTAAAAGTATATCATTTCTTTCTTGCCTGTTATTTATCAAACTATACGATTATAGTCACATTTATTTGAAAAAGGTCTAAATAGCCATCATTTCCTTCTACCTTTTCTGCTGATCAGCTACCCATTAACAGAGATCAGTATGTGTATATATATATATATATATATATATATATGTATGTATATATATACAAGTTGTATTTAAAAGTGTTCAGTATAGTTCAATCTGAAATTTTTCTCCCATGAGATACATAACCACAAAAGGTGGAAGAGACTTTTTGATTATTTTTTAAGAGTTTCCTAAACACCTTTTCCTATGAGAGTAAAGGGTGCTAAGTACAACCCATAAAACATGAAATATTTACAAGTAAAAGCACCTACTGCCTGCAACTGATTCTCAAATAGTTCAGGGGAGAAAAGTACGTATAAAGAAAATAATAAAGCAAATGTGGCAAAATGTTAACAACTGGTGACTATAGGTGAAGTTAGTCCTTCTAATCCAACTTTGGGTTTGAAATTGTTTGCAAATAAAACATTGAAGAAGCTGTATCAGCAGGTTTACTACATAGAAGAAAAGTTATTTAAGATATGAACTACCTCCCACACACACTCCACACCTTTTCTTCCCTCTGGTTTCCACCCTGACTACCTCGTTTCCTAATCAAGCTTCTACAAAAAGTAGTCTGTCACCTCCTACACCCTGCCCGAAGTAGCTTCAAAACATGGCTTCTGTCTCTTCTCAAGTGAAACTGTTTTCATCAGAGTCATCAATGACTTCCTAGTTCCCAAATCTGCCAACAAATTTCAGCTCTAACTGAACTCCATCTTTTCTGCTAGGGAAGTGGACTTAACTCCTGCTTCTAAGCTCAGTGTCTCTATGCAGTTTTCTTCCTCTGCCCTGACATTTTGCTGTTTCACATAAGACTGCCCCTACTCGTGTCAATTCCTCCAGCACTGCCCAAGAAGGCTCTTGAAGATCCCACAGGCTCAGTGGGAATGAGCGGTGATTGTTTAGCAATGTCTGTAGTGGGGAGAGAGTGGGAGGTAAGAGTGGAGGAGGAGCAGCGTGTCTCCTGGAATCTGACATTCCTCCCTGTTCTACCTAGATTTGATTTCTTGCTCTACGTGCTTCGTTAGGTGAAGTTATTTCCTCCTACAATTGCAACTACTTATTTACAATACCTGCCAAATTTTATCATTTAAGGCATTCTTCTCCACTGATTTCCAGAGCTGTACTGCCAAACACCCATGGGTGGTTGCATTTACTGTCCCATAGGCATGAACTTATCCACCACCAAAATGCACCCTTTATTCCAAAACCACAAACTGAGTTAAGTGGCTCTGCTGGCCACCTTCTTGTCCAAAGCACAAATCTAAACATTTCCCAGGATCCTTCACATGTCCAAATCCAGTCAGTTCTCCTATTGACCTGTATTTAGAAGGTCCTCTCTCATCTGCATTACTTCCAGCACCTTAAGTTCTCATCATCTGTTACTTGGTCTACTGCAATATACTCCTAATTCATCTCTCTACCTTTTGTCTCCTCCATCCCCAAGCCCATTCTCCACACTGCTTTATTAGAAGTATCTTAATATACAAATGTAACTTAATTTGTAAACACACACACACACACTATAAAACAAAAATATATAAAGTGAAGGGGAAGAGTAACACAAGGCCAGGTCACGGCCGCATCCAACAGTCCTCCTAGTTTCTCGCCACCCATCATCAGTGGGGTTGACGTTCCCCCCTGGGGCCCCTCCCAGCTTCATTTACCCAGAGCCCATATGTTCCAAACATGACAATGTCTTCTGTCCCAAAAGCATCATGTTGTCTCACACCTCTGTACTTCAAATGATTTTCCCTTGGCCAGTCCTTGTTGTACAGGCAAACTCCTATTTGTCTTTTGAAACTATGTTCAAATGCGAAATTCTGTAAGTAGACCTTCCTAACTCCCACCAAAGAACCTCCTATGCAAACAATTTTAGATGTCTCTGGTCACGTTATTTCAAAGCCTTATTATAAAGCCATCTCTCTCTCCATACTGATTATTTGATACATAATTAATGGCTAATAATTAATTTTATGTCCTTTTAATGACTCACATTACTTCTGCTTCAAAGTTCTAAGTTTAACACTCAAGGTTACCAGCAATTTGTCCCTTATTTATTTCTACTATGTATATATCTACATCTTCTACTTCCACCAAACTGATCATGAACCACCCTTAGTGGTCTGCAAACTTTCCCCATAAAGGTCTAGACAGTAAATATTTTAGACTTTGTGGACCATACAATCTCCATAGCAACTACACAACTCTGCATTGCAGAGCAAAAGCAGCTAAAGACAAGATGTAAATGACAGCCATGACCTCAAGCAGCATAGTCTGCCCTATCCTAATTTTCACCTCAGGTTTGTTCACACTATTCCTCAGCCTAGAAAGCCTCTTTTTTCTCTCTTCTGTACGTCCACCTGAGTTCTGCTTAAACCCAACTCTGATCTAGTGCCTTTACTCAGAGACCTTACATGATGCTCCTTTCTCTACAATTTCCTCGGTACTTAAAATAACAGCTCGTTTGATATTTAACTTCTGCTGTCCAGTGAACATAAGAGCCATTTCTCTGACTTACCAGCATGAGCCTTGAAGGGCAACAAGCCCTGACTTCAAGGTCTGCAAAGGTCCAATCCTAGCGCATGACCCTATACGTAAGGAGCATATCAACGCTCTCTGCCAGTCATGTAGGCTAAATGACATTCCTATCCCATGTGTTATGCCCTCGTACACTTTCACCATTGCTTTATTCAGATATTTAAATTATTATTCAAAATCCCACTACTTTATGACTATGTCACCATTTTATTTTATATGTTTTCTAAAACTTTAAGTGAAAACTTTCCTTTTCATATATTCTTTTATAAGGTTGAGTGTTTTTTTAAGTATGATCATCTTAAATCCTAATCCCAAGTTTATTTTCCAGAGAAACAAATTTCCTTTTATCTTACAATGAGTCAAAGGCAAAATGCTTCATTAATTGAATTAACTTTATTAGTGGAATCTATACTTTAAAATAAGGTATACCAGTACTAACTAAAGTACCTACTGCTTTTTTTCCATTTATAAGCCCAATTTCTAAGCTAACGTCATATTAATGGGGGACTAAAATTAAGAAAACAAGTATACACAATGCAGATACACAGGAATAGAAACCCTGTGTCATTTTCTAAGGCCACAAGCACATAACATCTGGGGAAGCTCTTATTCTTCTTGTGAATGTCCCTGCCAGAGTGAAAGTACTTTCAAAAACGACTGTTTCTGCTGCTTTGCTAACAATAGCTTAAAAGCCAACTTGTTCTCCCCTTACAATGGCTCCATTCTGCAACATGGTAAAACAGGCTGTATTCAGAAAGAAGGGGCTAAAACACCTGTCAGTGCTGCAGAATCTCCCCCACCCCCACCACTCCACTTCACCCTCAAACCACAGCATTCCCCACAGGGAGCCGTCATAAAAAGAGAACAAGAGCCCATCTTCTAAAACGTAGCATTTTATGTAGTACATTTTTGCTCAGGCTACTTTATAATTGTAGCAGTTGGAAATCAGAATTAAGTTTCTGTATTAAACTTCTACTACTACATTCTATGTCCCTTTAAGTATGAGTAAAGTGTCTATGAAACTGACATTTTCAAAAATGTTGTATTTCAAGCAACTTAAGTCAGTAATCTTAAGACATCCCTTTTTTAAATAAAGATGAGGGGATAAAAGAGAAGAAAATTTATCATCTTTGATTTTCTAATACAGGCCTGGTCTCAAGTAAATAATCTATATGCACACTATTCATTTCATTCTAGCTCCGAGAGACTCCTCCTATTTCCAGCAAATGGGGTCTTGTTAGAAGGTGCTGCTAATAATACAGAACGAACTCTGGATTGGCAACCATAATACTCTCGGCTGGAGAAAAATCACCCCATTTCCCAATGCCTCAGTGTCTCGGTCCCATGGCTATATAATAGAAGTAAGAGCAGCCATCATTAAACAACTTCATGTGAACACAAAACAAATCAAAACAATGTGTAAAAAGAGAGGTCTTAAAGATGCTATATGAAAATCTATCCATATTTCAACAAAGTTAATTTATAAGTTAGACAATCTCTCTAACAGCATAATTAACAAGTGTTATTAACAAATGTATGTAATGTTTATCAGAAGTCAAAATAACAAGAGACTGGAGTCCTAGTATGCTCAACTTTGTATATGTCATTCTACTTTGGAATTTGCTTCAAGCTCCACCATTTCTGCTACCCAGGGTCTCTGTATTTCCAAAAGTTGGAAGGCCTTTTTCTTTTTCTCCTTGAGGTTTTTTTTTTTTTTTTCCCCCGATTCCTACAGGCAATTGCCACTACTGGAGATGTTCCAAAGTGCAACTGTTCAAAAACTAGATGCCACAGACAGGGGTCTAAAACACTGGTATAACTGCACTAAGATACCTCAAAGCTTATTCAAGAATATCCGGGAAAGAATCATCTGAAGGAGGCGTAGAAGTAAGGGTCCATGGCAAGTGTAGGCAAATCTTGCCCCAGGTTTTTTTTTTTAAAGTAAAGCTCTACTGGAACTCAGCCAGGCCTGTCCATTCACCATGGTGACTTCTGCAGCAATACGGCAGAGCTCTACGAGACAGAGATCATGTGGGCCTTTCCAGGAACAGTCCACTGACTGCTGGTTTAGAGCTAAGGAAAAAGGCCAATGCTGGACACTGGGATCCATCTGGATACAGAGAGTACAGATGTCATTCCCCAGGAAAAGAAGAATATCTAAGGTAAATTAATTTCCAAGAGGCATACAGGAAAAAGTAAGCCGAAACCACCCCAGAAGCTCTAAAAATAGTCCCATGCTCTCTCCCTCCTGCCTCCCAGTAAAACCCTCCTGCGGATGCTCTCTTCTAAGCAGAACTGTCAGCAGATTACTTCTTATAAGAAAAACCACAAGAAATGGAACACTGTCTTTAACTTTCTGAAAACAGTTGTTTCTTTAAAAAAAAAAACCAAGCAATATTATTCCATCCTTTTTATCCATGTGTAGAAGAAATAAATATAAGGATAAATCATTTATTCAAGAGTCTTCTACTCTATTAATGGTAATTATCTCAAAAAGCATTCAACCATGAAAGTGTTTGAGGGGTGCCTGGGTGGCTCAGTTGGTTAAGTGTCCGACTTTGGCCCAGGTCATGTCATCACAGTTCATAGGTTAGAGCCCCATCATGTCAGGCTCGGCACTGACAACTCAAGAGCCTAGAGCCTGTTTTAGATTATGTTTCTCTCCCCGCCCCCTCAAAAATAAATAAACATTAAAAAAAAAAGTATTTGAAAAGCATTTATATAACCCAAATACATACTTAAAAATAATTCATGCACTTGGGCATCTGTGTGGCTCAGTTGGTTAATAAGCATCTGACTTTGGCTCAGGTCATGATCTCACAGTTCACGGGTTTGAGCCCCACATTGGGCTCTGTGCTGACAACTCAGAGCCTGGAGCCTGCTTTGCATTTTGTGTTCCCCTCTTTTTCTCTTCTCCCCCACTCATTCCCTGGTCTCTTTCTGTCTTTCAAAAATTAATAAATGTTAAAAAAAATTGTTTTATTAATTCATGCACTTCGCTCTCATGAGAACATTTATTTTGTCCTCATTCCCTAACATTTGCCTTCCCTTTGCACGCAATGACAACAACAGATCAATACACAATCAATGTGTATTGATGTGTTCTGCATATTGTGGTAGTTAATAAAGTTCTAATGCAGTTAGTTAAAGCAAACCTATAAAAGTAGTTTATTTTTTTAAGTAGTTATTTTTGTCCCCATTTCACAAAAACAAAAATTCCATAAATGTAATGTAATTTCAACAATGTAAAGAAATATATTAGAAAAAATAAACTGGAAGGAAATAAAATGTTAAAAATGGTATTCTGAGGGATTTGGGGCTTCAGAGTGAATATTTTTTTCTTCTTTATATTTGTATTCAATTTTTAAATTCTATGGTAAGCATTTATTATCATTATAAACAGAAACAAATAAATAATTTTTCAAAGCAACATTGTTAGAAGTATAACCATTCAGACCAGTTGAAGGTCAGAGCAAATAGTTTCATACACTTAAATCAAGGCTGATGGTCACTCTGTATTTAAGCACAATTAAATAACTGATGAATCATCAAAGAGAAGTTGAATCCTATATAAAAGACTTTGCATTAGAAAACAAGAAAGCCCATCCTATGTACCATAGATGTGCTTACTTTCAGAACCAGAATGAAGCTTAGAGATCATTGGGTCCAACTCACTTTACAGATGGACAAACTGAGGCCTAAAAGCTTAACTTCTTTCCCAAGTATATAACAAAAAAACAAAATGTTCTTTTGACTATATCATACTAGAAATATTTTTATCAAGTATAAGCAAAATTAAACGTTTCAACCTTTAAAGCTGCTAAAGTGGTAAGCTTCAAGTCTTAGAAAAAAATCACATGTATGTAATTCCCTTTATTCCCCAATTATGCCAATAAATAAGTCATTTCTCATTATTTCTGAGGGGCTATAAAAATAAAAGGCAATGATTACATCACTGTCCTTATAAACATTTTACTACATTTAGTGAGCCTCTATTGCAAGACTGCCTGTACTCCATGGTTAATATCTAGATTTGTTGCTAGAGCTTAGAATAGCATCTGTGCTATTTTCTAAGCTAAAGGCAGACAATCATTTGTTTTAATACTAGCTACTCTTTCTTTTCCTTTCTCGGCAAGACTGGACCTGTGGCTACTTAATACAGAGATCTGGATTTTATAATTCTGTTCTACAATCACCTTTAGAGGCAAAGTAAGGGAAGGGAACTTAGCATTTGTTTTCCACCACCACCACCACCACCACCCTGTGCCCTACACACACACACACACACACACACACACACACACTTCTGTTGCTAATATATGTGTAACATGCAACCACAAAGTGATCAGGTTATGGTTCAATTATAGATTAATCATTATGGTATTATCTCTGCAGAGATGTGAGTGTAGCACTTGGCATTCTCAAACTGCTGAATTCTGAGCATCTATCTTAAGGAGAATAAGGTAATCCCACAGGATTATTTTAAACAGTTCTCTCAAGAAATTCAGATCATATTCTACCACAATAAACAGCATGAATTCCTGAGTCATTCTTCAGAGGCTTGAAACTGAACTAGAAATTTGCCGTAACCAAGGTAATAAACAAGGAACATTTTCATGAACACCTGTAAGAACCTAAAGAAATCTGGAATCACAAAACTAACTTTAGCAGGAATGACTCTTTTTAAGATCACCCAGTTTAATTCCTTCCATTTGTAGATGGTCAGAAGGCACATAACAGCAGCGCCTGTCATATAGCCAGTGAGTGACAAGGCTCCTGTATACCAAAACTAGCACTTTTTCTTCCACATATGCAGCCTGGAGAGCCCAGAAATCTAGCCTCCAAAGGCAAAGGTACAAGGTCTATTACAACAGGGAAGACTGTACCATGATGAGGAAGGGAAGAGCAGCATGCTACTCACAGGTGCACTCAGCAAGCACCCTTGTATCATCTGTCTCTGGTGGATTTCCTCCTCTTTCTGCTCCTAGCTGGGGTGAGAAAGATGGAAATGGAGGAACCTCAGGCCCATGGAAAATCAAATAAGGACACCCAGAAGATGACTAAGGCCTTTCCTGGTCACAAAAGACCACTCAGAGAGCCTCTCTAATTCTCCCACCAGGGCATTGCAACCAAATCAGACAAGTCATGGGATTTTGACACCTTAGAATTTTCTACTTTTAAAAATTCCCAAAGTGATCCAGGCATTCAAATATACTGCTGGTGGGAAATGTAAACTTCTATGATAGAGAATTTGGAAATATCTAATCGAAATACATATGCCACTTCGACTTCCAGGAAGATGGAATGGATGTATTTTCCCCTATTTCTCCTGCTAAATACAACAAAATCCCTGGACATTATATATATAAAAAAAAACACAAGAAGACTCTGGAAGGTAGAGAGAACAAAGCAGACTGGCTAGAAATATCAGGGCCAGAGAAGTAACACACAGTGGTGGGGTCTGTGAATTTTTTTTTTTTTTTAACCCTGTTACAGCTGAGACTTGGAGCTGAAGAAACTGGCAAGTGGCAAAATGAAGAAATGTAGACCAACAAAAACCTGCTCTCTCTACCCAAAACACAAAGGGACCCATTTATCAAGACAGGAAACTTTTAAACAATAACCACTCTACTCCAGACAAACACCACAGAAAAGACTGTGGCCCAGCTCCACTCATACCAACAAAGGCTAAGTAAGAAGCTAAACGTCTACCCTCAAGAGGTGGCTGTAAGGTGCCCCAACACCCACACCAAAGTGGGGTCAGAGGCAGCCGAGTAGGGAGCTAGCTGGGACTTCCATTCCCCACTGGCCAGTAATAACACCCCTCAACAACCCCTCAACCTCCCCCCACTCCAAAAACCCCTTAGGTGTCAACAGAACCTGAACTTCCACCTCTGTCAAACAGTAACAAGGCACTGCCCATCCTATCTCCTATCAGTGCAATGTTACAAGATAGCTAAAGGAGAAGGTTTAGAAAAGAGCCAGGGTCTTAAAACATAAGAAAAGCAGGTCTCAATTAAAAAATCACTCACCATACCAAGAAGCTGGAAGATCTCAAACCGAAAAAGAAAAAAAAAATCAATATATGACAACACTAGGGTGACACTGTCTCTGAATTATTAGTAATAGTATTAGAATTATCTGACAAAATTTTAAAGCAGCCACGATCAAATTCAACGAGCAGTTATGAACACACTTGAAACAAATGCAAAACTAGAAAGCAGCAGCACAAAAAGCTGGAGGCTCAGATCAGACACAGACAACATAAAGGAAAACCAAATGGAAAATTTAGAACTGAAAAACACAACACCCAAAACAAAAAGCTCAGTCAATGGCCTCAACGGCAGAATGGAGGAAACAAAGGAAAGACTCATTGAACTGGGGGGTGGGGGTGAGGGAGAGCAAAAGAAGTTATCCAACCTCAATAAGAGAGAAAAATGGAGAAACAGACTGGAATTTAAAAAAAAATCAAAAACAAGTAGAGCCAATAGAAACTTCTGACAACAGATCTAATATCTAGGTTACTGAAATCCCAGAAGGACAGAACTTGAAAAGTACTTGAAAGAGTAATGGCTGAGAAGTTCCCAAACTTGGCTGGCAAGAAACATAAAACCTACGGACTCAAGCTGAGTGAATCCTAAACAGAATAAACCAAAGAAATTCACATCAATAACTTAATTTCTAAAAACTAAAGACAAACAAAACTTCTTTTAAAAAAAATTTTTTTAACATTTATTTTTGAGAGACAGACAGACAGCGTGTGAGCACGGGAGGGGCGTATAGAGAGGAGACACAGAATCCGAAGCAGGCTCCAGGCTCTGAGCTGTCATGATGTGAGGCTCAAACTCATGAAGTGTGAGATCATGACCTGAGCCGAAGTCAGAGGCTTAACTGACTGAGCCACCCAGGTGCCCCTAAAGAAAACTTTGTGAAATCAGCCAGAGAAAAATGATGCCCACCTATAAAGGAAAAACAAACTGTAGATTTCTCATCAAAACAAAGTGGCACAAGTGTTGACAGGTGCTGAAAGAACTGTCAACCCAGAATCCTATACTCAGCAAAAAGATCCTTCAGGAATGAAAAGGAAATCACGTGAAAACTAAAAGAATTTGTTCCTATCAGACCTACCCTGAAAGAATGGCTAAGACAAAGGAAACACAAGGGAAATGACAAAAGTAAAAACCAACTTTGCAACAACAGGAATGGAAAAAGAATAGGGTATGCAAAAATATGATAAGTACAAAAGGCTTTCCCTTCTTCTCTCAACTTTCTAAATTATACTTGACAGCTGAAGAAGTGTAACACTGTCTGATGTGGTTATGAATGTAGGTAGGAACAATATTTCAATTATACAGGTTGTAACAAATGACCTGTTACTTACAAGGATATTCACTGAATGATAATAAGACTCTGGAAACAACTTTAATGCCTAGTAACAGAAGAGTGGTTACATGAACAGTGGTACAGTTGTATAATAAAATATTACATAACTGTTAAAAAGAGTAAATTAGAAATTTACATTCTGGATACAAAAAGACCGTATGGTAGACTGTCCTGGAAAATAAGCAGGACCACAGCAGTGTGTATTATGCTATCATTTGTGTAAAGATAAATACACGCTTTATATCGGCTGATCTACAAATGCAGAGACTGCCTGTGGAGAGCTGCAGAGAAGCTGGTAAGAGTGTTGCTTGAAGACAAAGAACTGGCGTCTAGAGAGCAGAGGAGGCTGTGCGGAAAGGGGACAATTTTCTCCATTTATCGTTTTCATTCCTTTCCACTTTTGTATTATCTACATTTAATACCTTATAAGAGAAAGTAAAAAAATTCTCAACCTGAAGATAAGACCTAGAAGGATTCATCTAAAGCTAGGGGGGAACTCATTTAAACACAGCTACAGATTTTATAAATCCTGAAACTGCCAAGCAAATTCTTGCTACATGGATACCTAGCTTCAAAGAATATTTTTAATAGTCAAATAATAACTGAATTAAAAAGTATGCTATAAATGTTAAGCCTAATGCTACAACTATAGAAAGATATTTCAAATGATGAGGTCTTTATCCGAAGACACACGGCAAACAGGACGTAAAACCCTAATGAGAGGGTTCTGATAGTTCGAACCCAGTTCCATCAAGTCACACCAAATACACAGGTTTTAAAAACAGGCATTTTAAATTATGAACTTGTAAACCAGGTCACTGATAGGGAAGAAATGAAAACAAAATGAACTCATTTTAAGCTTTCTGAAAATTCTATTTTCATCAAATGGATAGACATCAAAACTAGTACAAGTTTTAAAACCTCAGAAACATCACAATCATGATATATCTCTCCTTGGAGCAAGGCTCAAGCTGACATGCAACATGGGCTAATACGCTGCACGCTCAAGGTGAAGCCGGATTCCCTCATGGTCACCCACTGCAGACCAACTAGAAACTCTTCAGCCAAGTTGGGAGGTAAAGTGAGAAATGGCAGCAGTGGACAAGGCCACGGTGAACTGAGAGTCGGAAGTGAAAGGTGAGTGACGCCTGTGCTGGGCTCTGACAAAAGGGAGGCAGGGGGAGTACGAGACTCTTTAGAACAGCCAATGCTTTGTGCCTCAGGACAATCTTCTTAGATACATGTCAAAGAACAGGGAGACATGTTGAAAATTAAGTTACCTTGGAAAGAGTTACTTTGTGAGTACTGTGTCCCTCCATCAGACATACCTTTCAAAAACTGCCTTCTCCAAAAGACAATGTCCAAATTCTTGGTGTGGCATTCCAGGCCCTCCTCCCTTGACCTTAATCAAAACTTCCCAGGCTTCCTCCCACAATTGCTCTCCCCTGTCCTTCATGCCCACTCTCTCGAGCTGGGCTGGTGTGCTGACCCTGATCCTGCCCCCCTCTCCAGTTCCTGTCTCTGTATTCCTCTGTCCACCTGAAACAGCCTCTCATCCACTATCCAAAGTGTATCCTTTGTAACTCAGTTTATACCTCCCTCACTTTTTAAAACTCTTGTTACCTCCACCTATAATGAGCTTTCTGATTCAGAATGCTAAGAGGAACTAAACATCATCATTATTACCACAGTAATAGGAAAGGAACTTAAACACCTTACTGACGATTGTGTGCCAGATATTATCTCAATCCTGATCCAAACCTACCATTTGATACCTACACAGTGTAAATGAAGAAGATAAGCCCCAAGGAGGTTAGGAAGGGCACCTGAATATAAGTCCACAGACTCCTAAATATAAAAGCTTTTGGCCATACCAATAATTCAAAGTTTGTCACTGAAATATTCTAATGAACAAAAAAAAGTAAGTAAACAAATAACTCAGGAAGAACACAGAGATATAATGGAAGCTTGGCCATGTCATAGTATCTTTAAAATAAAGAAAAATGTTGCATTCTATACATACAATGTGCATTTGCTTATTTTAGTATAAAAATAATCTTTCAGGGGTGCCTGGGTGGCTAAGTCAGTTAAGCGTCCAACTCTTGGTTTCAGCTCAGGTTATGATCTCACAGTTTGGTTCAAGCCCCACATCGGGCTCTGCGCTGAAAGCACAGAGCCTGCCTGGGGTTTCTCTCCCTCACTCCCTGCCCCTCCCTGGTTGCTCTCTCTAACAGATATAGATAGATAGATAGATAGATAGATAGATAGATAGATAGATAGATAGATAGATAGATAGATATAGATAATCTTTTTAATAATAATCTTTCACATTCCTTACCCCCAGGCAGAACCAGTCCTCCACACATATGGGCCATGTGGTCTCCAGTACAGCCCTGTCTGGAGACCCATTAGGCTACACTGCTTCCCAAGGGTATGGCAGGTTTATTCTGCACACTTGTCATAACCCTTTAGAAGGGGCCTCTATGTACATTCTATCTTATTTCACCTTCACAATAAGGCTGTAAGTAGGTAGAGTGGATAGTTATTTCCATTATTTTATGAATGTGGAAACAAATTACAAAGGAGGTGAGCACTTCAGCTAAGGGTTCTGCAGCTACTAAATGCCCTGGTCGGGATGGGCACATGGCACTTCTGACTACTACTCTTGTAATAATTTGTTTCTAACCTTCCTCCTCTATTTACTTGCCTTGAATAGACAGTGTCCCCTCCATCTCTGGGACATGTACATATTGATGTCCCATTTCCCCATGCAGTCAGTGCCTGTGAAGAAGGGGGGGTTGGGTTTCCTTCTTCAACTCTTCTCCCCCTGGCTCTCCTTCATCAGCCCACTATCCTGCAGCACTTCAGATAGAGAATCCTGTTTATTTACATTCTAAAATTAAGTTTAGGCAGGGAGAACAGAGAAGATAATACATTAAAAGGTAAAAAGGAAGACTAAGGGGCACAAAGTGAAGAAAAGGGGAAAAAAAAGAGAACCAATAAATGAGATTGCAGGTAACTGTTTACCTCCAAGTAACAGCCATAGTTATGAACTGTAAATCTGCCTAGACTTGGATGAAAAGTCTCAGGACTGTGATATGAAGGAAACGGGAAGAATCATTTGAAAGTCAGCTATGTATTGATTTCATTCAAAGCATGCCTGGGATTAGAAAGTAATACTTCATTAGCAGAAAAGCGATTCATTTTCTTAAACTTAAAGAAAAAAATATTTGACAAAGGGTCGCATCAGGACAAAGTATAAACACAGGAAATAAAGTTCAAAGTTAATCTACTTCTCTTTCATGACTTTTTAAAAAACTATTTGCCAAAGAGTGCAAGTCCCTAAAATTGAATGTTCACATGAGTAGTTTTCATCCCACCAATAAAGACAGGATAAAACTCTCCAGGCAACGGCCAGTCTCCTTCCACCTTGTAGACATGCTACTCAACAGTGTGCCCAGCCGGGCCTTCACTGAGGGCCGTGGGAGTCATAACTAATTCATGAGGGTAGAAAAATTACACAGCCTGAACCTGTTATGCCCAAATCCCCTATTCAGAGAGAGGGAAACAACATAATAACACATGGCACCAGGCCAGTCTTTTCTAGACTTGCCTTTGTAGGGGGAAAACCCAAACCCATAATGAGAGCCCACGTCAGAATCACATTATCAACTTGGGCTGAACCTTCCTTCATGCTTCATGTCACTTAAAATACTCTAAAGCGAATGAATTAACAAAAGTTTATTCTCCAGCTAACAAAAATTCACAAGCAGCCCCCCTCCTCGTCTACTCACAAGAGTGTGACTATGACTGATGGCACTTTGTAGCATCCCAACATATTGTCAAGGAAATACTGCCAAAACCAGTCAAATTCTTAGCGTAAAAGGCATCACTGTCAAAAACTACTATCTCTGAAGACAGCAGAGCTAAGAGAATATATACATCATACACTGGAAAATCTGGGCTTATTTTTATCTGCAACAGTTAATTTCTGCTTAGTTATTCTACTTTACTTCTCTTCTTTGACAAAACCTGTCAGATAACTACATTGATATGAGATTTCCTTATGGTATTAAAGGTTATAAAGAAACCCAAAAAGTGTTTTATAAATAAAAAATAAGGCAAAAAAATAAATTTAAAAGCTGAGAAAAGAGTAAAGGAAAAAATATTTTCTTTCATTCAAAGGTCTCATAATAGAAGGGGGGGCAGAGATAATGGCAGGGTCCCCACTTTAGCTGACACTGTTTTAAAGAGAAGCTATGTTCATATCCCTATGCCACAGTGAATCTTCATTCAGATGGTAAAACCAAGGTATGCATGGTACTAGCACATCAGTCCAACCAAAAAGATTTAATAATGTTTTACCACATTCCAGATACGTAAGGATCAAATAAAAGGCACTGATAAAAATGACAAGCAAATGAACACAATGAGCCTCCAGAATGTCCTTTGCCTAAAAGAATCCACTCAGCTGAGACTCCAGAGGCCACGGTCACAGCTCTCAGTTCTGCCACCAACTAGCTGTGACCTCTTCTGAGGACCAGTTTTCTAAATTCTGAAATTAGAGGATTGAGCTAGATGTTCTCTTAGTGTTAGCTAACAGTTCTAAAACTCTACCTGGTGAAGAAACTGCTAAAGAAAAACTTGGGGGCAATACTAGAAAATTTTATTGGAGTTCTTGTCCTTTCTTACACTATGTAATTAAAATAATTAAAGTTATGTGTTTTGTTTTTCATGTTCTATTACTGGATTTTTCCTAGGAAGAACTGAAAAGTTCCTTTCCAGAAAACATTTGATTTTCTAAACTTACGCATACTTAAATTTATAAAACCCAAAATGTGAATTTGGTTTTGCTTCCATATTGAAGAAATTTTTATTTTGTGATCCAAATGTTTTACTGGAAGGAACAGATTATTTCTCTTGATGAGATATGTTCTACCAGATATAAAGTACTTAAAACATTATAAAAACACTCAAACAAAAATATGTATCATAATCTTATGGCCACTTTGCAAGATAGTCTGTTCAGTTATTCTTATTTTTTAATGTTTATTTAGAGAGAGAGAGACAGAGCACAAATGGGGGAGGGGTAGAGAGAGAAGGAGACACAGAATCCAAAGCAGGCCCCAAGCTCTGAGCTGTCCGCACAGAGGCTGACACAGGGCTCAAACCCACAAACTCCAAGATCATGACCTGAGCCAAAGTCAGATGCTTAACCAACTGAACCACCCAGGTGCCCCTGTTCAGTTATTCTTAAGTGATATGAAAATTACATAAAGGACTGACTAAAATTCAAAGTTCCAGTCAAAAGTAAGCAGTTAGAAATGTTAACTTGACAAAATTTAGAGAGTTCCTCTTTATTAGGGCTATTGCACAATGGGCACTCTTAGGTTTGTCATTCCTGTCTTCTGAAGCAGCTATTATTACTATTCTCATTCAGGATAAGGACTTGACCAAAGCTGAGAAAAATAAAAACATCCGTCCAAATTAAAACAGCAAGTAATGGAGCCAGAATTCCAACCCAGCTCTTCTGACTCAATTCTAATTCTCCTTCCCCAACTATCAGAAAGCAGTATTAACTTACACCAATAAAAATGTGCCACATGACTCAAATATTTCACAGATATACCAAGAAGGTTTGCACACTGACACTCTGTCCATGATATGATCACCTTATGCTTGTGCCATTTCTCAACAGTAGAAAGTGCACCATAATTTTTCCCAGACATTGCGTTAAAAACCTTACATACCTCAATACCATCAAACCCACGGTGTAGATATTACATTCTCCACTATACAGATACGAAAACAAAGGATCATAACATGAAGCTACGTAACTCAACATAAGACCAACACCCTATTAGTGGTGGAGCCAGAGGGGTAACTGAGCCTGTGGGTCTCCTGACTATGGACTATATGATTAAAATGCTTCTCCTTCTCCAACAAAATGAACATGGCTTTACTGGATTTTGCAATGAGAATGAATACATGTCAAATCTCTAAAGAATGACAGCTTAGCCATTTTTTTTTTTAAAGTACAGCACTGGCTACTAAAGCACTTGTTTTCTAGATCAGAGAGAATTCAAGGACTAGTTCTTCCTCTTTCTTCTTCCTACCCACTGACCGAACCCTCACTCCTTTAAAACTTGCAGAAGGGGGAGGGAGGAGGGAGGGAGAGAATTAAATGTGAGCAATTTCACTTACAAGATCAAAGGTAGGACAGGAAAAAAACTGTAACAAATTACATAATCATGTGTCTCTGCAATTAATAGGCTTAGTGTTTAAACATATTCATTGAAAGGTTTATTCAAAATAAACAAAGATGAATTTAAATATTAAGCTTTTTAAAAATTCTATATACAGGGGTACCTGGATAGCTCAGTCGGTTAAGTGTCTGACTCTTGGTTTCAGCTGAGGTCATGAACTCATGGTTCTTGAGTTTGAGCCTTGAGATTCTCTCTCTCCCTCTCTCTCTGCCCCTCCTCCACACTCTCTCTCAAAACAAATAAACTTAAAAAATTTTTTTTAATTCTATACACATAACTTTCTTGGAAATACATCTGCATAAAATAATACTCGTGTACACAGTTATGCCAATGATACAGGCATGAACAAAGAAATCTTTTTTCTTCTTAAACTGGGTGAAAACTTCAGTCATTACCCTCAATTCTGAGAATAGTTACTCTTTAAACTCTAATTTTCACCTTTTAATCTGCTTCTCTGCTGAGCACTTAATACTCTGCACTAAAGCTGCTATCATGCGGCCAATCTATTCCTAATGTAAAAAACTCCTAAGGAATTCAAATGGTTATCTCCTAATTCATCTGCTTGATAACTTCCAATTTTCAGTCACAAGATCATCCACATATTCCTCTTTACTTTCCTAATCCTTCCCTTCAACTGTGCCTTGGAAAAAAAAAAAAACTACTATGAAATCCACCATGGCTTAAACTTGAAGCCCTATGGTAAGATTTTAGCATCTCATTGCCTCTTTTTTTTTAAATGATCAGACTGAGAGGCAGGGACTTCTCTAAGGTCACAGACTTCATGTGTGGCAGAGCCAAGAAGAAGACAAGTGGGACATGCGAAGTCTTCTCATTCCAAAGCTGTTCTTTAATTTCATGCTAAAACCTCTGGTAGAGCCTATCAGTATTAAACTATGAATCAATAGTCAAGGTCAGTTCCTGAATAATCAAGGATTATTTCGAAGGTACTCTTCCAAGACCAATTCACTTGTTTAATAGGTATTTTTTTAATACTTTTTTTTTTTTTTAATTTCTAGGAGAGAGAGAGACAGTGTGAGCAGGGGAGGGTCAGAGAGAGAGTGAGATACAGACTCTGAAATAGGCTCCAGGCTCTGAGCTGGCAGTCAGCACAGACCCCGACGCGGGGCTCGAACCCACGAACCGCGAGATCATGACCCTAACGAAAGTCGGACGCTTAACCAACTAAGCCACCCAGGTGCCCCATGTTTAATAGGTATTTTTAAAACACCTATCCCCAAAAATAACAGAGATTATGCATATTTCTAATATACAGACACATAAAGAGATTTTCCAATGTGGCTGAAATGACCCCAAACGAGTAACAGTTACTAAATACTAGGAACTGAGCTAAGTGCCTTAAAAGAAATGATCTCTATATTCATAGTAATCCCATTTTCTTCCCATTTTGAAGATACGGAAACAGAAGTTAAGAATTTAAATAACTTACCTAATGTCATACCGCCAGGGAGGACCTACATCAGTTATTTTCAAATTCTTTAGTCTTAGGATGCCTTTATACCTCTCAAAATTATAGACCTCAAATAGTTGGGGTTTATGGTTTATGTGAGTTAAATCTTTTGATATTATATTGGAAATTAAAATTGAGAAAGTTTAATATTTTTGTTCATCTTAAATAAAAAATACATTTTATGTTATAATAAAAACCTATTTCTACAAAAAATAACTATTTCTCAAAGCAAAAGTTGATGAGTGATGTTATCTTACACTTTTGCAAATCTCTCTCATGTCTGGCTTAAAAGAGGACAGCAAGTTTTTGTTGTTTGCTTCATCATTCAATCTATGCCAATACATTGCTTTGATTGAAGTATATGTAGAAAATCTGGCTTCACAAATATATGAGGTTGGAAAGGGCAAGAGTATTTTAATAGCCTTCTCAGATAATTATAATCTTCTTTGACACCCTGCCAAAAATGTGACAAGTGTTAGTTTCTTAAAGGTTAGCTACAAATTCAGAATCTGAAATCACGTCAATGAACCTCTGTAGTGTTACATAAAAATCCATTGGTCTCTCCTGTACTTTGATATTTTACTCAAGCAAGAATCTCTAAATTTTATGTTGATCATTTGAAAAGTATTTTTTCATTGAATCACATAGATCTTCTAAATGTTGACATATTTCATTATCATTAAAAAAAATCACATTAATATAACCTCATCTCATCAGAAAAGTCTTTAAGTAACAGTAAACTATAAAACTTGGGTAGCAGATACAAGTTTCCCAAAATTCTAATTTCTGTATGAAAGCATAAACTTTATCATTGGCAACAAATATTGCCAGCAATTTTCCTTAAAGGGATCAAGTCATTTTATTTATTTTCAGGAAAATATCCACCTGAATAACCTCACTCAATTGTTCTTTCAACTAAAATTGATGTTCTCGGGGAAGGGGGGGCAAGTTTAACTTGCAACTCCATAATCCCACAGATGCATTTTCTGGAGACAGCCACCGTACTTTGGTATGAAGCATATGTGCTTCATACATACTTTACATGGCATCACATAGAATACTAAAAGAATAAAAATTAAAAAATGTATATTCAAGAGGCAAGATGTAATAAAATTAATATTTTTATTGCTTTGTTGAGGATATGCTGAAGTAAAACTTTTTTCTCTTTTTACTGTGACCCTGTGGCAGGAGAGAATAGCAACCACTAGTACAATGTGCTGTCACTGCCTTAATGCCTGGTAATGAGCCAACAGTTTTACCCACCACTGCCCCTGTACCACAGTGCAGTGTCAATATACTGAAAACCACAAATAATTATTGGTATTATTTTGAAAGTACTTTTGACCTCATGACTACCCCTGAAAGGACCAAGGACCAGATTTTGAAAGCTGTTGATCTTCATATCTGAGACAGCTAGAATATAACATACCCAGTATTAGAGTAATGAACAAGTTGTATACCATTTATTGAGCACTTATTACACACTGCACACTGAGCTAATTTTTTTATGTGCATGATCTCATTTAATGTTCAGATAGCACTGGGGCGCCTGGGTGGCTCAGTCAGTTGAGCATCTGACTTTGGCTCAGGTCATGATCTCACAGTTTGTGAGTTCAAGCCCTACACTGGGCTCTGTGCTGACAGCTCAGAGCCTGGAGCCTGCTTTGAATTCTGGGTCTCTCTCTCCTGCCCCTCCCCTCAACACCCCCAATCCCCCTATGGCTCACGCTCTGTCTCTCTCTCAAAAATGAATAAACATTAAAAAAATTTTTTTAAGTGTTTAATGTTCAGATAGCACAATGAAATAATACAGATGAAGAAACTAAGGCATGGAAAGATTTAAATAACTGGCCCAATGTCTCAAAACTAGAAACTGGCAGAGCAAATATTCAAACCTCCATCAGCTGACCCCACAACTTTTTAACCATTCTAATCTCCTGCAGATCTAAATGATAGGTGAACTAAACATGTTAGAAAAGCATAAAGGTACTACCATGCAGTGCTGCCTCCAGAGTATGGTGAAAAAGGACATTTGCCCAAGATGTTTTCTCCCTGCAGACTAAGAAAACTCAAGACCCAGGAATGCAGTAGTTAGGTAAGGGGCTGACAAGTCCTTGGTACATTTAACAAATCCCCAAATCTACCCCCCAAGGGGCCCTTGTGGTAAATTACAGTCCCCTCCAGGATTGTCAAACGTGTTCATTTAAACCATTAACTATCATTACTCTGACTGAAAAAAGGGAGAGAAGGTCTGGATGTGGTTCAGGCCCTGAAACTACTTTAAAAAACTCTGGGCTCAGGATGGGAGGTACCTGAAGAACCCAAATTTTCCCACCCAAAAAGACCCTGCTGTTTCTCAATAAAAATGAAAACAAACATGAGGCTCTTCCCCACCAACTGATGCTTGCTTAGTGATCAAAATAACTTTAAAAGAGAACCTAAAGCTGGACACTTCATCTCCTCTGTGATTTCAAGTTGTGTCTTTCACAATATCCAGTCTGATTTTTATTAGAGCATCACCCATAGGAAGATTAGAAAGAAAAACAAAACAGAGTTAGCAGCTTCCACCTTTAACTCCCATTGTGCTACACTTCTGGCCAGTCTCACTTCTTCATGCCACTTCTTTCATCTAAGTACTGGATGAAAACTCATGGGAGAGCCAGGACTGGATTGCATTTAATGGTTGCACTCTGGTTTGCTCTGCATTTACAAAGTGCTTACTGGGTACAGGACAACAGACGAGCTCCGGGGACATACCCCTGAGTCCCAATCTTGCTCTCAAAGAGTTCATGGGACAGTACCAGTCAGCTTAAGATGCAGACAGGCTGACAGATATAAGAGTACACATACATAGACCCCTCGACTCCTGCCAGTACAATCTCCAATATCAACATCATGTTATTTAACACAATCCTTTCTACAGTCCTCATTGTAACAGATTTCCCTTGGCCAAACATGCCTTTGAGAGGTGTACAGGATCAAGAAGGAACAACTGTTGTGTGTTTAAATGATACCTCCCTTTAAATTATTTTCTAAACAAGAATACCTCAAGATATTCCCTTCAATATCTCAGACTGTCAGATATGAAGACAATCTAGTGAATTTATCATGTTTCTTTTAAGACAGCATTTCTAAATCAAAGACTATGCCTCACTACCCAGACTGGTTAGATCACTAGCACTTGGTGTTGTGATCCTAGTAGAAGGTGACTAGAAATACTTGTTATGAGCTTAAAATGTGTATGAAAAAATCCCATCAAAAGAGGGGAAAAAACAAACAAAAGGGGAAAAATACTAAAACTAAACCACGTGGCTGCTCCTCAAATACTTAGGTTAAAAACAAAGTACTTGTGTCTTGACCTGAGTAGGGGCCAACCAAGGACTTTGTTGCCCTAGGGAGGGTAAAACTTTCCCTAAACCCTACTCAGTAAACAGGATTCTGAAAAACTAATTCCATGTGAAAACTAAATTGTCAATGTAAGTATGGAATTTGAAAAAGAGCCACAACAAAGACTTCAGTTAGTTTCAAAAAGGACTGGACTAATATATGTACTCAAATTCTTCTCACATGTCAGGAATCTGTCATACAAGCAGGTGAGCCGTGGGGAATCAGATTTCTGCAGGACAGATTAACTCTAGGTGGCTAGTTTTTCCCATCTGCGTTACCACTCACAGATACCAAAAGTAAGCACTAGTAAAATACCACATTTGGTAGTAAAATTCAGTTTCACAAACATGCAATCTCTTTTATGTATGATCTAAATTTCTTATGCGCTAATATTTGAACAATGCAGACTTCCACTATCTTTTTAAAAATTAAATTTTATCAGACAATTTTTTTATTTTTATTTTTTTTAATGTTTGTTTATTTTTGAGAGAAAGAGAGTGTGAGTGAGAAGGGAGACACAGAATTGCAAGCAGGCTCCAGGCTCTGAGCGGTCCAGTACAAACCCCTATGCGAGGCTCAAACTCACAGACCACAAGATCATGACCTTAGCCTAAAATCAGAAGCTTAACCAAATGAGCCACCCAGGCACTCCAGATGACAATTTTTTAAATGTAAATGATGAACACCATTATGCCTCCTGACACATGTGAAAGGCTAATGTGTTCTGACACACACAATTACCATGGTCAAACAGACTACATATACAATGACTACAAAATTAATCCAGTTAGTGCTCAAAACCTAAGATGACATTTTACTTACACTGCATAGGGATATGCTATTTTCAGTGAAAGATATTCAGTTATGTGTCACTAGTTAATGCTTAGAGACTTCTAAAATAAGAAGCCTGACTGATGTTAGATGTTATCAGGTAAATCAAGTGCTACGAAATGACCAACTTGATGTTTACTCTATCGCTCAACTATAAGGATCCACATTTTAAAGATCTTAAGGTCACAATTAGGGGGGTTACCAATTTTACTATACTCTGGGAATGAAACTCCCTTTATATTCATGTCTATCTACTGTTTCACTCTCAGACTCTCTTCAACGGAACCATTATGCATAAATGAAGCAGTTTTTCTTTTACAATTTATTGCCGAAGTCACTGATACCAAATGATCACTGTGAAATGAAACCATGCTTTGCTAAGATAAAGAGCCAGCTTAACTTGGCTCCAAAGCTGGTATTTTACAAGAAGATATAAGATAAATCATATAATATGTAAGAAAAACCATAATTCAGTATGTCTTAGGAATAAGATACATTTTCTACCACACAAAATATTTGTGTGGGCGCCTGGGTGGCTCAGTAGGTTAAGCATTAGACTACAGCTCAGGTCATGGTCTCATGGTTTGTGAGTTTGAGCCCCACATCAGACTCCGTGCTGACAGCTCAGAGCCTGGAGAATGTTTCAAAATGATTTTTTTTTTAAATATTTTTTATTTATTTCTAGGAGAGAAAGAGAGACAGCGTGAGCAGGGGAGGGTCAGAGAGAGAGGGAGTCACAGACTGAAACAGGCTCCAGGCTCTGAGCTGGCAGTCAGCACAGAGCCCGACGCGGGGCTCGAACCCACGAACCGCGAGATCATGACCTAAGTGAAAGTCGGACGCTTAACCGACTAAGCCACCCAGGCGCCCCAACCTGGAGAATGTTTCAGATTCTGTGTCTCCCTCTCTCTCTTGCTCCTTCCCCACTTGTGCATGCTCACGCTCGCTCTCTCGCTCTCTCTCTCCCTCCCTCAAAAAATAAACATTAAAAATATTTAAAAAAAAAAAATATATATATATATATATATATAATCTCCTCCTCCTCTCTCTCTCTCCATTAAAAAAAAAATCATTACTGGCCAGAGTCTTAGAAAAAATTAAACACACTGCCAGAGTATCTAAAAACTCCTTCTCTGGAATCAGGAACACACCCACGTAAGACATGAATAAATCCTAAAATACCATGATACAGGATTTCAAAATTTTGTTTAGATTTTCTAAAGTTCTATTATAAACCAGACATACACAACCAGAGTATTAAAGAAATTTTCAAAATTAAATTGACAACCCATGAAATCTTCACTAGTGTAGTAAAATGCATGGGTTTATAATGGAGTGATTCTTAGATGTTCATCTCTCTGAAATGTCTATTTTTCTATATTTTCATTTTTATCAAACTTCATATTATCCATTATAAAAATAAAGCAAAAAATGAAAACCAAAAATCTAGAGCAACACCACCAACATTCATAGCATAATTCAGGAAAAATCCAGTAAATATTTTGGCAAACTTTATTCCAGTACTTTTATTGTGAATTTAAAAATTATAATAGGGGTGGCTGGGTGGCTTAGTAGGTTAAGCGTCCAACTTCAGTTCAGGACATGGTCTCATGGTTTGTGAGTTCAAGCCCCACATCAGATTCTGTGCTGACAGATCAGAGCCCGGAACCTGCTTCAGACTCTGTGTCTGTGGGTGTGTGTCTCTCTCCCCCCTCCCCCACTCTCTCTCTCTGTTAAAAATAAACATTAAAATAAATAAATAAATATTTATAATAGAGTGTGAAATATGCAAAATGTTGTAAGCTGGCTTTTATTGCCTATTTCCTTCATTTTAAAAGTATGTATGTTCACTGCAGAATGTTTAGAAAATACAGGGAAAATAATTCCAAAATCCTTCCATCTTGTTAACATTTTACAGTATTTCCTTCCACTCTTTTTTTTATTAATACAAAGTTGCACTCCGTGTCCATATAAAAAGTACTTTATTTTAGCACAACTAGCACTGGAACATTCCTAGAGGCTATTTGGAAGATAACATAAAGAAGCACTTCCTTACAGAAAATATTCACTTAAGGGTTTTGTTTTGCTGTATAATTTCTAAAATACTTACTCTAGTCATTACATATAAAGCCAAAGATACAAAACGCAGTTACTTAACTTTCTTGGTAATGAAATCACCATTACAATAATTTTTATAAATTCTATCCTGGCTGAATGTGCAAAAAGAAAACTGTGTAATTCTCTTGGTACATTATCTCAATCACATAAATACTAGTTTCGTGTTACTATAAGGTCCTTAAGTACTGAGGGAGATAGAAGCCTCTGCTCCTAAGGAACTGGAAATGAAGAACATTAAGACTGTGTCCTGAAATACTATCAAATCTAAAAAGTGGATCAGAATGTAGCTATAAATTGGATCAGAATTTAGCTATAAAAAGTCACTGGTATACTAAGGGTTGAACTGTTGTTATAACAGCCCAGCTGAACCTAATCCCTCCCCTTACTCAGATTCTAGCCCTTCTTATCTTCTTAGAAATCCTAACAGTATAAATTATCCCTTCTCTCTCCTGCATTGACATTTAATCTCCTCATCTATATTTAAACATGCTCAAGTCTCATTTTTAAAGGGAAAAGGAGAAACTTTTCCTTTCAACTAATATCTCTACTCCAACCTACAGCTACCAACCAAAAGCTCTTGACAGAGTCACTAGATATGATGTCTCCATTTTCTTACCTCCTCCTACCCCTTAACCCCACACTCCTCTCTGGAGCTCTTCAAGAGAAGAACAGTGACATGTTTCTTGTTCAACATTTTAACCCAATGTTTGGTTTACAGTAAGTGCATAATAAACAGCTACTGAATGAATAGAAAAATAATATATAATCAGAATATACTTATATATGTATAGAAAGAATGAGTCAATCAAGGATAGTCCAATTTATGTGCCCACAAACTGTAAAAGTGACTTCCCCCATCTTTATCACTAGGTAATAACAGGCATTTTACCAAAGGAAAGGAAGTTTAGATGTCTTGGCTAAGTGGCTCCTGCCAAGAACTGTTGCCAGGCTGGGGGGGTGCGCATGGTCCAGGACACAGCTTGTGGTGCTAGATTCCTCTAACAGTTGGCAAATGTTAGCACTTAGTTTGCTTTTCCTTAAATCCCAACAAGGGATATAATTTGAGAATGGATTTCAGCCTGTCTTACCAAGACTTGTGACAAGTTCCACCTGGCATTATACCTTATTTTTGGTATACTTAGTTAAAAGCTATTTCCAACTTCCTTGTGATCTGTATCATTTATTTATGTATATGACTCTATGGTCATAACAAATTACACACATATATATAAATTTATATATTTACATAGAAAGCATGTGTATATATACCAATAAATACTATCTTATTTATAAAAACACATATTCATTAACACTTATGGAGCACTTATTATGTGCCAGCCTAACACAAATGGTTTTACATGCATTATTTCAGTTATTTCTTACCATAAGGCTTTTAGAAAGATTCTATTATCATACCCATTTTAAAATGAGGAAGCTGGGGGGCACTTGGGTGGCTCAGTCAGTTGGGCATCTGACTTCGGTTCAGGTCATGATCTCACACTGTGTGGGTTCAAGCCCCGCATCAGGCTCTGTGCTGACAGCTAGCTCAGAGCCTGGAGCCTGCTTCAACTTCTATATCTCCCTTTCTCTCTCTGACCCTCCCCGGCTCAGGCTGTCTCTCTCTCTTTCTCAAAAATAAATAAAACATTAAAAAAATTAAAATAAAATGAGGAAGCTGAGGGTCAGAAGGGATATGCAACTTGTGCAAGATCACAGGCTGGTAAGATCACTGGCACTGAAAGCCAGTCTGTGGGGCTCTATACCCATGTTCTCTATCACATCTCTGTCACCTCTTCTCCCCAAAAGATCCTTTGGATAATTCTCCTATGCTTCTGCCAACTATAGCCAAAAATCAGAAGCTCACTGGGAGCTTGCAAAGAATTTGTTATCTGGGCCTTTTTAAAATTTTATTTTTTTGGGGGGGGGAGGGCAGAGAAAGAGGGAGGGTGAGAATTCCAAGCAGGCTCTGCACTGTCAGCATAAAGCCTGATGTGGGGCTTGAACCCACAAACTGTGAGATCATGACCTGAGCTAAAACCAAGAGCCAGATGCTCAACTGAATGAGCCACCCAGGTGCCCTGAGGCTTTTTTTAAGAGGGGAAAAAAACACAAAAACCATCTTCAGCTTAATCTTTCCATCCAAAGGCAGGCCCTGGCCATACGATGAGCTAAAACAATGAGTTTATTCTGAGATTCATCTCCACCATGCAGTGAATTTTGGGGCCAGACATAGCCACATTCAATCATATGCATCAAAGAAAAGGGGGGGGAGCTTCAACGAGTAATACAATTTATTTTGTAAGTTTTTTGGTATTAGCTTTTTAGATTGCACCCTTGCTGACATAGATGGAAAACTACAACATGTACTTATAAAGCAAGATTTTTAAGCACTGAGAAAATAACCATGTCCCTCCCTGGAAAATGCTCATTAGCATACAAACCCCAGGTACACAGCAACACCAGCACTCTCCACTCACACCATTACTCTTTGTCCACCTTTATACCGTCTACCTTTTAAAAACAAGCTTTATTCAAAATAGTCTATCAGAGAAAGACAAATTAAATGTTTAATTTAAGAAGCCAGGATGTGAGGGCAATCTGGCTGCGACATCTGTCACCCCATTGATTGCCAGGGTTGATTCGGCTGAGCTGGCTGGCTAGGTGGGTGTCCCCTTCCTCCCTCACCACTCCATGTGCGTCCCTCCCGAAGCTGTGTGCTCAGTTGAAGAGGACGACGTTCCCCTTCTCCAATAGAGGAGGATCGTTCTTCGGTCAAGGGCATATGAGTAGCTGCACTCCCTGCTAGAACCTCCAAACAAGCTCTCAAGAAACCAAACAAATTAACATTGGGGGGGTGAGGGGGGAAGATGAACCAAGAAACAGACTCCTAACTATAGAGAACAAACTGATGGTTAGTGGAGGAAGGTGGGTAGGGGGATGGGGTAAACAGGTGAGGAGTATTAAGTACGGGCACTTGTTGGGATGAGCACTGGGTGTTGTATGTAAATGATGAATCACCAAATTCCACTCCCAGAACACTATATATTAACTAACTAGAATTTACATAACTCAAAAAAATTAAAAATAAGCTTTATTGAGGTAGTAATTTACATATAATTAAATTTACCTACTTTGAGTTTCAACAAATTTATACACCATTTCACCATCATCATAATCAAGATACAGCATAGTTTCAGAACCTCAAAACATGCCCCTTTTCAATCAATGCACCTGCCCTCACTCCTGTGTCCAGGCAAGCCCTGATCTGCTTCTGTCACTATAAACTGGAATGGTGAGTATAAATTGGATTTGTCCATTTCATATAAACAGCTGTATATAGTATATAAACGACTGTACATAGTATCTACACTTGTCCACTCTTTCCTTATGAAACTTTACCCACCGTTTTGTGCACGGTTTTGCAAATGTGGATATTCAATGTATCCCAGCTGTTCTACTTCATGCAGGAATGCTTTTTTCCAGTGAATCACAAGGGGTGCTGAGGCTGGTTCAAAACCACACTTACGTATGTGTGTGCGTGTGTGTGTCCACACACACACACAGTGTGAAAACACAAAAGCCCTAGCATAGCACTCTACCTAATACATGCTGCAGTCAGCACAGATATGCAGGATGAGCTAAAGTGAACAAAGAAAGCCTGGTAACCACTGGTTTACCAGCTGTTACAAAACTGAGAAGCTAAGTCATAAGAGGCCTTCAGGCCTTTCATTTAAGCCTAATTTTGGTTTCAGTTTACATTTTCAACCTCAGTTTTCTGCTTTTGGCACCCCCCCCCCCACCTCCAATCTTAACTTAGGAACTCTAGCAAGTGTGATATATCAAAGAAAAGAAGGTAAACTCATTTCTTCAAATGGACATGAGGGCAGGAAGGCAGGAATGGGACTTAAAACAATGTGTGTCCTTCCTCACACAGGGAGGGCTGCTCTCCACAACAAATATTCATTAATCCATCCAGACTGCAGCAATTCTCAACCCGAGCTGCACAACAGACTCTCTGGGAAGTTTTTAAAAATGCTAATGCCTGGGTCCACCCCAAAACTTCAAAATCAGTGGGTCTGGGATGGGGCCCAGGCCTGGCAGACTGTAAGTCACTCAGGAGATTCCACTGGGCAGTCAGAGTTAAGATGCACTGCCCTGAGGTTAGCCTCTAGGCAGGGCGCCTTATCTAGCCACACTAGTATGAAAGACACAACAGAGGCCACGATCTCTGATACCTGCCACAGTTCTTCATTCGGTATTTTAATGTCTCAGAGCAGTCAGGGACCAATTATGTCATATGACAAAATTCATTCCTTGTAGCATCTCCTACTGCTCCAGCTTAGGCAGTGCGTTCTTCAGTGATGCTTAATAAATCTGTGATAAGGTCTGTTGCATTTAACTACTAATTTACAGGCTCCTGGGTGGCTCAGAGAGTTAAGCATCTGACTTCAGCTCAGGTCATGATCTCATAGTTCGAAAGTTTGAGCCCTGAATGGGGCTTTGTGCTGACAGCTCAGAGCCTAGAACCTGCTTCAGATTCTGTGTCTCCCTCTCTTCCTGCTTGTGCTCTCTCACTCTTTCAAAAATAAATAAAAACATTTAAAAATATTTTCTTGATTTAAGTACTAATTTAAAGCTCCCAAATATTCTTTTAAAATCTTAGTTTTACTCTGCATAAGACACAAATATACTTTTGAAAAGCACCAACATTTCTACAGTTGTGGTTCTAACTGTCTAGGCCAAAACTGGAAGCCTCTGAGGCATAGTGGGTCTTTATAAGTCAATCTAATACTGATGAATGAACCACAAAGTCTATTGTGGTTCACAAGCAGGTGGAAATTTGCCTCCTTCCTCAGAAGACAATTGCCAAGGTCTTTTCTGCTGGAGTGCTTACTTATGCAGTAATAATTGAGAATATTGCTCCAGTATGGAGGAGTTTCCAGAAAGATTTTTGGCCTTAAGTGGACATTTGATACAGAGAATATCAGGAAGATGGATTTTGTCTTTAAAGTCAGTGAAACCATTGGTTCAGCCTCAGAAAATTTCCAGATAACCTACACTTTAATATACCACACTATTAAACAAATTTTAAGAGAATTTTTTAAAATGTATTGCACATAATTCTGTCTTCCTAAATAGTGTTTTAATAGTATTCTGCCTATTCTTGATGCCTGTCCAAAGTCACCATAAACCTCAGCAACTATGTATTAACAGTGAGGTACCATTGGCTACTTTCATCAACACTAAATGGAGTTTGAATTGTGGTGGGGTTTTTTTGAGACCTTTTAAATTTGCTTTAATGTTTATTTTTGAGAAACTGAGAGAGAATGAGAGAGAGTGTACACAAATGAGCAAGCATGAGTAGGGGAGGGGCAGAGAGAGAGGGAGACACAGCAGGCTCCAGGCTCTGAGCTGTCAGCACAGAGCCCAATGTGGGGCTCAATCCCGCAAACGATGAGATCATGACCTGAGCAGGACTCTTAACCAACTGAGCCGCCCATGTGCCGCCTCCCCACCCCCATTGGTATTTCTTTAGTTTTTCTGTCTCCTTCTTACTAACAGGCTTTCCCAATAACTGTTGCCAGCTGGGAAACCAGGTAGTACAGCATGTTTGCAGAGGTTTCAGAGCAAAGGCGTAAGTGCTACTCATTGTGTGTATATACTGGGGGAAGGTTGTGCTGGGGACTAGTGAGTGAGAATGGGTGTGAGTGTGCATGGTGTGTGTTGGTGCAGTGCAGGGCAGAGAGGAGCCAGGGTTTTCACTGAATGAAGGCTCTGATGTGAGAAGGCCGATCAGGCTTCCTTGGTGGTGTTGGCTGACCGCAGGGCTGAGTCTCCCAAGGAGACAGCAAGAAACTGCAGTCCCTTCCCGAAACCTCTCAGCAGCCTAAAAGGGAACATGCCCTTCTGGAGGAGAACCGGGTTCAAGACTGGTCATGGACGGACACTGGATGATTCACTGATAAAGGATAATCTGGTGGTTTTGTTTTTAGTTTTTCTGAATGCAAAGGCAATACATGTAAGTATTTAAACATTTACACAATACAGAGAGCACCAGCGTGGCTCATTCCATTGAACATCCAACTCTGGCTCAGGTCATGATCTCACAGTTCTTGACTGCGGGCCTGCATCAGCTTGCTGCTGTCAGCGCAGAGCCTACTTCAAGTCCTCGGTCCCTCCCCAGCTCACAAGCACACTCTCTCTCAAAATATCACATGTTTGCACGTATAGGAGGATTAGAAGGAACTTAACTGAGGAACAAGGGGGAGAAGGGGGGAAATGGCGGGGAAAGGGAGAGAGGCAAACCATGAGAGACTCTTGAATGCTGACAAAAACTGAGGACTGATGGATGTGGGGGGAGGAGGGATAGGCATGGAAGAGGGCACTTGTCGGGATGAGCACTGGGTGTTATGTGGAAACTAATTTGACAATAAACTATTTGTAAAAAAAAAAAAAAAAAGAATTTTAAGGTATAGTACTTAATAAAAGAAAATAATGGTTAAAAGGAAAAAAAATAAACATTTTAAAAAATTAACACAAAACAGAAATGTTCGTTTATGAAGTGGAAAGTCCTCTTCAGTAATGTTACACTTCCTGGAGTACATAGGTGCCTCAATCAGTTAAGCGTCCGACTTCGACTCAGGTCATATCACGGTTTGTGAGTTCGAGCCCTGCGTCAGGCTCTGTGCTGATAGTTCAGAGCCTGGAGCCTGCTTCAGATTTTGTGTCTCCCCCTCTCTCTGCCCCTCCCATGCTCATGCTCTATCTCTCAGTAATAAATATAAAAATTTAAAAAATTTTTTACAATAACGTTACACTCCCTCCACCCAGGTCTACTACTGTTCTGAACACATAGTCTACTGCTCATAAAACATTTTTCTTCCTCACTCATTTCTTCCTCTGTAGTCTGTCACTCCCCTCACATTCTAGTATGATATCACAAACCAACAATGGAACATTCTTACCTTACTGCTCTTCAATGAGCCCCTCCTACTTATTTGAGGTACCTTTTCATAGCAGTACTTACAAAGCTCATTTTAAGCCTTGTATAATATCCCAGTCCAGGAATGTACCATAACTTATTCAACCAAGATCCAATAAAAAGTTATTATAAACCATGCTGTGATGAACTCCATAGACCTTTGCAAACTTGTATAACTATTTCTAGGATAAATTCCTTGACGTGGAAATTCCTAGGTCTATGGGCACGAATAAATTTAAACAGATATCATCTAGCTGCCTTCCAATCAGGAAGGCAATTTATAAAAATTTACGATTTTTAATACAATACCAATGCAATTATCTTTAGACCTGTCCAAAGTTCCTAGCCAACACAGGAGAGAAAATAATAGAGAACAAATCAAATAAATGGGTTGTATCACTAGTTACTTTGGGAACTGCGATCCCAAAACCAATCCCATTTGGAGTGAGACCCTCTAACATCAATCTCACCCCGGCAATCTCTGCAGCAGGGAATGGTGGCTGCCTCCCTGTACACTCAGGAACAGGCCTATGCATGCACAGCATGGGAAAAGGGGTTTCCACAGCTACTCCAGGGAACACAGCACACAGGAACTCTGCAGAACCAGAAAAAGTACCCAGAGGCTGAGGTCCCAGCCAGTTCATCAGGTCAAGAAGAAGGTATTAGTGGCAGAAACCATAGTCCTATTTGTTTTTATAACCAATACTATATCTGACATTTTTACTTTCACATCCCAAGCTGGTACGGCTGAAGGACAATATGAATTAGGCTTTTCTCTAGAACTGTACCTAAAGGCAAATCGGTTCTCAGCAAAAGAGCTATTTAAACTCACACAATCCATGAGTTTTAAAGGATGAATTTTGTGACCCTTACATATTTACTAGGGAACACTTGGGGACACAACGCATTGGTTCTCAGCTGCACTCCCATGTTCTAAGACAAGGCACTGGTCCTGCCACTTGAAAGCTGGGTGACCCCAGGTCAGCACTCAAGAATAACAGACATTCCTCCATGAGATGATTCTATGAGCATCAAATGAGATACTGAATGAGAAAATATTCCAGAAACCACAAAGCACAGCACAGGAAGAATTACTACCCACTTCGGGCAGATGAAAAAACAAGGCCCAGCTTTGCGCAGTGGCAGTATCATAGCCAATGAGGTTTATCCGAGGCGTGATTATTGCTAACTGAAACAAGGCCCAGTCTCAGCAACTTTTCCTAGTCCCCAGACCCTTTACGGAGCTGAGGCAGATGTGCAATTAGCCCCAGTAGTCTGACTGCAGAGCCAGGCTCTTGCCCTCTCTGGCTTTGCCACCATATGACTGGCATAGGAATTACCTACCCAGGCCTCAGTTTCCTCAATGCCACACTCAGATTTCACCTGAATGGCTCATTCCTAATCCTGATGTTCTACTCTGTGACTTTTACTATGTAACTGAAAAAAGTGACCTTTGAATAAGTGGATCATTACTGGAATTTAGAAAAAGCTAATTTGAGAATTTTCAGAGGACTGTGGCTATGAAAGAGTTCTGCTTTTAATCATTTACCTAATGTGGCAATGGCCAGTAACCCAAAGAATTAAGGCAGGCCAAAGTTCTTGGACAAAAGGTTCCCTTTCACAGGTCTCCAAGGAATTCTTTAATAAAGTGTTAGTTTGCAGTGTACCAAAATATCCTGCTGCTTTTAACAAACACCATCAATGCACATGCTCCTTTTCCCAAAAAAGGCTCTTTCGGTAGAAAACTATTAAGTAAAGTAAATGAAAGGAACCCATCTATAAAGAGTCAACCTGAATTAAAGGCAGACATCACAGAGATGAAATGTAACCCAAGGAGGGCGAGTCATCTTATTTTAGGGGACTAAGAGTGGTGGAAAGCTCAGTATACAAAATATACTCATAATTGCAATTCAGGAATCAGGTGATTTTTCAGCCCTGGTAATTAAGGCAGTAACTGGGTGATCTCAGACCACCTAACAAAATTTGAAATCAGTTTCAAAGACTGCAGTTTACTGAAAGCAAATACTATTTTATTGTGCTTTTAGAAAAATTTTTAAGTGTCTTTACTTCAGCTAGACAATTAAATAAGTCAATATTTTTTTAAAGACATAGTAAATGGGGGGAAATGTGCAAAAGGTAAGTATCTTCATACTTAACTAGATGCTGAAAGTATTTTGTTTGGAATGGCAAAACTTCCTCCTATCCCTTCAGCTCCTAAGTGATAATAAGTAAGTCCTTGCTTTCCCCCAAACTGAATGAATATTAAGAGAAACCTCTCTTTTTGATCCTATCCTTTATAAACCAGACTTGACTGATTAAATGTTAACTAAAAATAGATACTTCTAAAGTTAGTAAGTTCTCAACATTTTTAATAATAAGCATAATAACTGCCATTTTCTGAACATCGACAAAGCACCCTGGTACTTACTCATATTTAAACTTCTCAAATCCCAATGAGTTAGGTCAGAAACTGAGGTAAGAGAGGTTAAAGAAGCCTTCCCAAAGTCACACGATTAGATAAATGTTGAAGCCAGGACCCCAGACCTAATTCTAAGCCCAAAGGTTTTTCCAAAATACCACAACTGCCTACATAAAATTGTGGCTGAAAACCATGTGAATGGGTTAACCCATGGTGGCCAAATGAAAACAAAAAACAAAACAAAACAAAAAAAAAGATTGCAGAGAGACCAAGAACTAGCAAGTGCTATACAGCACGGTTTACAACAGGCTCTGGAGTCAGGTTGTTTAAGTTCAAATCCTGGTTCCCTACTTAGTAGCCTGATGACCTGTCACAGTTTCTTACCCTCTCAATGCCTGTTTCCCCATCTGTGAAACAGAGAGATAAGAGTACCTACCCTCACAAGATTTTTGAGGACTAAGTTAAAGTTCACCCAAGACTGAGAACAATTTCTGGCCTATACTAATCACTGTACTCATATCAATAACAAAAATAGAAGGAAGCACAGAAAAACTTGATTCAAACCTAATAGGCCAGGAAAGAAATCAGAAGAGAAGTTATAAAAACACAAACAGGGTGAGCCAGCTGTAAGAAATGGCATCCTGAATGAAAATGAGTGACTAAACTCAGAAAAAAGGGAGGGAACTGACCATAATTAGAGGAAAAAGTTCACTCCAAACTCCAGGTTCATGGAATCTGGGTAGGCAAACTCACTAGCAACTGAGTAAGACCAGCAGGGTGGTTTTGAAAACTAGCCAGTAGAGCCTGAAACTGAGACCCTGACAAAAACAACCTGAGTCTTCTAAATACCAAAGAGAATCAAAAGAAAATTACTTGGCCTTAGACTGGGGAACAAGAAAGCAAACTAGGAGCTCTGAGTTGCTCATGGCAAGGGGGTCTAGAATAACACAGAGACGAGGCACCTGGATAGGACAGGAGCACACTGGCCTGTTAAATCTGCATCAAGCAGAGCAGTACAAGAATTGGGGTGTGTGGCAATTAAAGAGGGAGCAGCATAAAACACCCCAGTTGTATTGAGGGTGAGTCCTGGGGCTGATGGAGACAGGAGCGTCCAGAGAAGAGAAAGTAACAAAAAGTCCATAAAGCAGGAGTGCCATGCTAAAGAAGAAATCCTGGGGCGCCTGGGTGGCTCGGTCGGTTAAGTGTTCAACTTTGGCTCAGGTCATGGTCTCATGGTTCGTGTGTTGGAGCCTCGCATCAGGCCCTCAGCTGTCACCACAGAGCTTGCTCTGGATCCCCTGTCGCCCTCTCTCTCTCTGCCTCACTAGCTCTCTCTCTCAAAAATAAATAAGCATTTTTTAAAAGAAAGAAAAACAAGAAATGCCCTCTCCTTTTACAGTTGGCTTTAGAAAAGTAACCTACTAAAACACATGGGTGGGCTTCTTCAGAGGTGGCTTTTTGGACCCTTGTGTGGCTGCATCCTGTGGCCTTAGCGGAGTTCGTCCTGCACCTAAGATCCAGCTCCAAAGCAGAGCAGGCATCAGCATGAGGGCATGCAGCCTGAGCTCAGGGAGATGACAGGCCTATCAATTCAGCTGGCTGTGTTATTAAGAAATAAATGAAAATATGCAAATTTACATCTGGCTATGACAGGCTCAAATTTGGCCTAAAATGCTACAGGGTATAATTCTGAGTTAGTAAACAATGACACATTTTTCACTTCAGCCAGCCAAAAAACACAGTTCACATAAGATTTGGAAAAGATAATTCAGACTCATTTCCATCTTGGTTCCAAATGAATAGTTAAGAGTTATCCTCCATTCACATTCAGCTTAGGTTTGACAAGCAAAACTGCCAAAAGAAAGCGTCTGTCTGTGCAACCTGAGAGCTAATTTTTTTAAGTTTATTTATTATTCAGTTCTTATTTTTTAGGTGAGCATGTTTTCATCTTCAAATGACATTATTTTCTTCATGATTCAATTATCAGGGACTGGATAAGGTGATCCTGGACCCCACATTCACTCTAGAATCCCATCACAGGTGTGGGTTTTACATCATTCAAATCACACTCCAGCCATTTTCATCTTTTTTTGGAACTCCAGTCAAAGATATTCAGGAAGAATAGTAGTAAAGTCACCAAAAAGCTACCTGTGCCAAGTCAGAGGCATAAAAATATCATCACAGCAGCTTCACACCTTCTCAAGAAAGAAGAGATCAGTGAGAAAGACCCAGAATATCCAGGAGGATGTAGTTTCTCAAACTAGCTCCAGCCAGGCCATTAGGACCAGATTCCACAACCTGGCCTCTAGTGCATGCAAGGTCTAAGAGTTCCAGAACTTTACTAAGCACTCTTCTTGCACAGAGCAGGACATCGATCATTCAGGCATTGCTATATACACTCCTACTTACAAACAAAAAATAAACCATGATGCAGATTTCTCTAGGAAGCAAAGTTGTTTAAATGAAATTTCTGGAATTTATATACATGATGATATTTCCACTATGTTATCTGTAAAAGAGAGACAGCACAGGGAAAAAATCAGGCAAGCACAGGCAAGGACACCAATTAAGAACAAGACAGAGGTGCCTGGGTGGCTCAGTTGGCGGAGTGTCCAACCAGCTCAGGTCATGATCTCACAGTTTGTGAGCTTGAGGCCTGCATCAGGCTCTGTGCTGAGGGCTCAGAGCCTGAGCCTGCTATGGATTCTGGATATCCCTTTCTCTCTGCACCACCACCCCCCCAAATAAATAAACACTAAATTTTTTTTAAAAAAACAATTCAAAAACTAAATGAAACTAAAATGAATGGCATGTCTACAGAGGTCTAGTCTGGGATAGTCTCCAAATTATATCTCCAGTGATTCTCTCAACCTATAATTTAGCACCTCTCCACAAAGAAAGGGAAAAAGTCCAGTGTGATCCACCTTACCAGGTGCTTACCAAACACACCTGTATTAGTTACTCCAATAGGTTCCCAATCAGTCTTCCTGGCGCAAGTTTCCTTCTACCTCAGATCCATCCTGGACCACTCTGACAGTGTTCCAATGTCCTTAAACACTTTATTCATGCCACTTCTTTAATTAAAATTTTTAAGGCTTACTGATTAAAGTCTAACTTTTTTAGCATCATATCACATTAGAGATACTTCAAAATAAACTCAACATACTTTTTAAATTAATTTTTCTTCAAGAACTCCTAAATAACAGTAATAATACAACTGAGCACTCATAGTATATTATCCTAAGTTCTTTACATGCATTAACTCACAACCACTATATGATGTAAAGACTATTATTATCCCCATTCCACAGAGCAACCTGAGCACAAGCAAATAAACTGGCTATGTCTGGTCTCCTATGAGTAAGCAATGGGGCCAGGATTCATACCAGTTGGTCAGACTCCAGAGCCACACTATACTCAGAACCACTATGCTGTTTGTCTCTACCTTCCATGGCCCCCCTACATGCCTCTCATACTCCCACTCTCCCTTCTCTGAGTTCCAATAGCATATTCTCAGTTATAGCACCCCATCTGTTATAATTTTACGTAGAACTATGACCACACCACACCTGAGTGCACAAAGTCTTGCAGACAAAAGAGTTACATTATATGAAATTCTGTCCAGGGCACCTGGGTGGCTCAGTCCATTAAGCATCCAACTTCAGCTCAGGTCATGATCTTGTGGTTCACAAGTTCGAGCCCCACATCGGGCTCTTGTGTTACAGCTTAAGAGCCTGGAACCTACTTTGGATTCTGTCTTTCTCTCTCTCTCTCTCTCTCTCTCTCTCTCTCTCTCTCTCTGTCCCTCCCCCACTAGTACTCTGTTTCTCTCAAAAATAAATAAAAAGATTAAAAAAAAATTTTTTTTAAATAAATTCTGTCCATAGTACATGGCTCTCAGAGCTTGATATATGGAAACTGGTCGACTAGTTCCTCTGCAGGCTCAAACAAGGGCATGTTTCCTTTGCCTTGTTCTCTGCAAATTCTCCCTCCCAGGCAGAGAGAGCTTTGCCGCACAGCAGCTTTCCTTGAAAAAGATGTAGTGATATAGCAAGGAGGTGTTTCCAAGCCCTTCTGTTCCTCCAGGCAGATACAGGTAAGTGTTGGTGGTGAGACAAGCTCATTAAAAAAAATTTTTTTTAATGTTTATTTATTTTTGAGAGAGAGAGACAGAGTATGAGTGGGGAAAAGGGCATAGAAAGAGGGAGACACAAAATCGGAAGTAGGCTCCAGGCTCTGAGCTGTCAGCAGAGCCCAACGCAGGGCTCAAACTCATGATCTGTAAGATCATGACCTGAGCCAAAGACAGATACCCAACCAACGGAGCCTCCTAGGCGCCCTGGTTGTGGGACAAGTTCATTAAACACTTTACCGAGACCACAGAAGAAAGTTTCATATTTGTTCCTGCTGTCAACCATTAATGCTCACAAGCCCTGATATAAAAGAGAGCACTTAGCTCTCTGTTACATAAATTCTCAGCCCTTCACTAAAACTGAAGCTAAATGATTCAGTTTCTACCTTGCAGCAAAAAAATTCATTTTAAACTTAATAGCCTCAGCCTCAAGCTTTACTGATGATTTTTCCTAAGGGAGAGACACTCCAAAAGGCAATGGGTTTAGAGTTTTTTTAGGCTGACTGCAAATGGTATCAGCTGAATGTCACACAGCATCTTGCTGAAGGCTTCCTTGGAAACAGCTGCTGAGAAAAGAGAACAGATTGCTGGAGAGGTCAACTATTCCTAGTGGCTTGCTCTTCACTCTCCTAGCTCTGTCGATCTACAGACATGTTGAGAGATTCTTAATGCATGTAGTATAAAATCTCTTACAATTCTCTGGAGCACAGCAAAATCAGTTCCGATAGTTGCCTTGTTCATTATTACTGGAGCATGCAAGTTAAAATAAATTAACACAATTAAAAGATGCAGATTTAATTCCCTCTGAATTAATACCTAAGAGAAACCACAGAAGGCAAACACAGGAAAATTAAAATTGTGCACAACCCAAAGCATCCAGTGTTTACAAATGCATCCTGAGGAATTGGATTTCAACCTTTCCCTTCATTAAGACAAAGAAACATACTCAAACATTGTAACTGAAACTGACCATCATCAACTTTTCTTTCCCCTATAGATAAAACCATAAGCAGAGATGAGGCTTACTTATTATCTCTTGATTATACACACATGCAAAGGGCCAATGATCTTGGTAGCACAGGATTAGACAATACAGACAATATCCTAAACTTCAATTATTTAATAATCATTTTATGTGTGCAACTGTCGTATTAGTGACCCTGTTTTACCAATAAAGAAATTGAGGCAGTTTAATAATTTGATCACAGTCACACAGTAAGTAGTAGATCAAGAATTCTAACTGATGCCAGAATCCATGCTCTGAGACACTATGTTCCACTGCCTACGGGGTCAGCCTTTTCTACTACTCCATAAAAGGCACTACAGAAAGAAAACACCTCTATTACAATCCATAAAGATGACTAATTTAACATAGCTCCTTGACCAAAAAATGCTATTACAAGAGGTCAATGCAGTGCAGGAAGTATAGCAAAGACTGGGTAGTGTTTCATGTGCTTTCCTCATTTCCCAGTCACCCTTGCAATGAGCTGGGGCCAAGTGACAGGTTCAGGTTAATAAACTATAGAGGAGAAGTGATGTTTCTCACTTCCAAAGTAAGGCAGTTAAATATACCTCTTCCATTTCTCTCCTCCTGCTGAAGTGACCCTGAAGAAGATGGAAAAGGGTCTCCTCACCAGCATGTGATTTTGTGTGAGCAAGAAATAAACCTTTGTTGTATTCAACCCTGGGACCTGAGTGTTGATGAGTTGTGAAAGCTAACATTAAGGATTATGACTAATATAAGAGACTTAAGAACATGTTCCCAGGCTTGAATTTCCTTCCTGTTATGCTAAAGCTGGACTCTTCCTTCCCTGGTTTCCCTCTAGGCTAGAGTGTGATCCCAGCATCACCTGTTTGAACATGATTACTTTGCTTCCAGAGGCCAACATAGTCATGGCTGGAGTGAGCTCTAGGGCAACAACGCCATGTAAGCAGGCAGTTCGGGTCCATCCTTCCAACTGGGCCCTTTTCCAACCATCTATTAAACACTCATGATGTTTAGACAACAATAACGATCAAATAAATCACTGACATGTACTTTTGCATAAGAAAAAAAGCCCAGGAAGCAATTATGAATCTTGCTCTGTCGTATTTTCAATATCATTTTCTCAGGTAAATTTAATACAGTCTAACTTGGAAATTCAGGAGATAATCTGGCAGCTACTTGGCATCATGATTTTCTAAATTTATGACTTATTTTGTGACTCTTCACAAACATAATTCCAGTTTCCTCTCAATCAAAAGCATTCCCCATTCTCTTGGACAATGAATGACCTGAAGAGATCCATGGGACTTCCATGAGTCCAGCTCACCTGTCCTCTTCATAAAGGCTGTAAGCCAGTGAGATCCTGGTGTTGTTACCCCAGCAAAGCTATCTAAGATTTTCTAAAACATTCCAGGTAATCATCAAATTTCAGATTAAACACAAACATTTAGGGAGAACTCACCGCTTTTCAAAGTACCTTACATCATTATAAAATATTTCTTAATACTGATGCTAAATTTACATCCTTCTATTTTTCAACCTTGGACTCTACTCTTACCCACAGATATAAGACACAAAGAACATCCTCATATGTGTAAACAACTGTCGTGTGATTTCTTAAACAGACTCAAGGCTAAGCATGCCACATTACTCTCTGTCAGTATCCATTAAAATATCTTGGTCTTATCCCTCAAAATATACTCTCAATTTTGTCAAAATCTTAAACTATGGTGCTAGAATTATAACAAATAGCCTGACAGACATGGCCTGACCTTAGAAGAAATCCCTTAGTAGAACACAAAACTTATCTTGGCTTTTTCTTTTCTTTCCCAGTTTAGTACAGCAACACAAACAGGCTGCAAGATGGGAAAGATACAGCCCACCATAACCTTGTATCAAACAATATTGTAGTCAACCTAAATCCCTAAGCCTTAATTCCATATGTTTTCAAGCCTCCTATATTTACACAGCTAACCTACCGACATTTCACATGTATCACTGCGATGACCGTTTTATTGGTCCAACATTCCAGCATACCAAGATCATTTAAACCCACACTCTGCCATTCAACACTACTAATTAACTAGCTTCCCTCCCCAATTTTTTGATGCTCCTTTTTTGACAAACACATTTTTAGTCTCTGATGAAATTATTTAACAGGTGAGGGTCAAGGTCGGAGTACTCTAACAACACACTGAAGAAATCTGTTCAAGGAAAAATGGGGACAACAAAGTTGCATATGCTGTTTAATCAGAAGCCCCTCACCCTCCAGTAACCACCATTAATACTCCCAGTCAACATGTGTTTCTATACTCTCCAAAAGTTCTAAGACCTGCCCATATCCAGAACAGTAAATATATGAGCAGTCTTCTCCAGACCGGCAGCATCAGTGTCACTTGGAACTTTTTAGAAATACGAAGTTTCAGGTCCCATCCTGGACCTACGGTGTCTAAAACACAGCCCAGTGATTCGGATGCAGCGTCAGGTGAATCAGAACTCTAGAGCATTTCCTTGACTGTCTTGTCCAGAAACTCCCTCAAAAATACATATGGTATTTTTCTGCTGATCTCTCCTGTTTGAACTTAGGCCTGCTCTTGATTGTTCTTATATCTGAAAGCCATTAACTTTTAAATTAGCATTTCTAACAAAAGTAAAAAAAAAAAAAAAAAAAAGTCCATGAGTCCAGAGAGGCTGCCTTGCTCCCTTTTAGGAAAATTAGGACATTATTTACCTTTTCTTGTAACATTTCTTTCCCATTGTTGATGATGTCTCAAAAATTACCCACAATGCTTCTGTGATTACATGTGGTAGTTCCCTCAGCCTCGGAGAACTTTTTAAAATCTCTCTTAATAACTGTCCTCCAATCTGGGGCTTCAAACTGTGAGACTGGTATACAACTGGAGCAAGGATGAAAGCTGGAAAGAACCAAGTTGTTTGTTTTATATCCATCTGTATCACTCATGAGCATGTCTCTTTCCTGGTCTTGCTCAAGACATAAGATTTTGTTTCACTGTTTTGTCTCCAACAGTTGTGAAAGCCTCGGTTTAGTCTGGGCTTTGACATTGTTCTAAAAAGTCAGTGTTTCCCATGTATCTATAGTTTCCTCCAAGGGGGACAGAACTAGGTTGATTTCTTTTTTCTTACTTTGCTCTCCTGCACATGTAAGTAGTGTATAAGAATCATAGATAACTTGTTCACACAGGGGCAGAATATTTCTATCTATATATTAAACTTTTATTTTAATGTGAGTTCTTTGGAGCATTCCCTACACTATGCCTTTCTTCCCTAGGAATCATCTTACATCAGTTTAAATTAAGAAAATTTCATTTTTAACTTCAGAATTACATTTTTCTGCCCCTTCATGTTCTTGCCACTCTGGCCCAGCCTCCTGTGAGAAGGACACCAGCCTTTTTTCTGGTCACAGCTGTTCTTTCCCAGCTGCCTGCAGTTACCCCACAGTGACTCAAACTTCTTGGAGTGTGTGGCCGGGTCGCCCTGCGTGCAGCTGCCCCACCTCAGACACTCAGACAGCAGCTGTGACAGCAGCACCCCGTCACCCATAGCCACGCACCCACACCTGCTTATTACCAAGGCAGGCTCTCTTAGGCAAAGGATCTGAAAAAAAGGCAGTGCAGGCACTGAAGCTATCATTGTTACAACCTGCGCACACCACAGCAGGCTCACCGGTATTCAAGTGGGCTCACAGCAGCAATGCGGACTTAGCCCCATGAGGGCAGCTGGCTTCACAGCATCACACCTCCCAACTTGGATCTGGGTCAGAGGCTTGTTAACTCCTGGTTGCAATACACAGCCTGTCTTTGGGGGGCAAAACAAGGCATTCTTAATGTAGTCTGCCTAATAATAAGGTGTCCCATAGAGTAAATGTGACTTCTCCATCTCTGCACCTGGATCAAAGCAAAAGGCTAGTTCTTTATTTTTGCTTTTCTCTGTAACTAGAAAACACAAACAATAATTAAGCAGGGTGACAGAAGGAAAGAAAGTTAAGCCATTAATAGTGAAACAGTTAAAAAAAATAGTGAAACAGTATGGTTTGCTGGTTTGTTTTAATCAACTTCTACTGTCTGTTTCTCTAAGCCTTTGTTCATTCCACCTCCAACATCCTGAAATAAAGCTGGAGATTTTTTGTTCCTTTCCTCTTCTGAAAATAAATTTCCCTCAATTCATCATTACATTAATTTTGAGCAAAAAAATACTTCAGAATAAGAAAAGAAGACGTCTTCACTTGAAAGTAGCCACTCCCTATCCACCCTCCAAAAAATACTCTGGGAAATTTAGAACTGATTCTGTTCAGGATAGCTATTCAAAGAAAAGACTAGCAGATAATCATTTCATTTGGAAGTAACAGAGCTAAAAAGGAAAATGTGTTTTGGGGTCCTCTCACAGATTCTAGGGTTTCAATATTACCACCCAACCAATGAGGATTTAACCAGACAGATAAACATCATGATCACAAAAGAACACATCTGCAACTTCATCTCAAGTGAGCAAATATTCTTTCACCTAGAACTCTGCACTCACCTCTGCCCCTTAGCTCCCCTGTTCTACTCTTATTAAACCTGAGAAACCAGTGAGAGTCCAAGGCTTCTATACAGTGGGCATTCAGTATGAGACTCCACCAAAAAAGGAACTTCTGGTGCCAGACACTGGCAAACACAATTGACACTTGCCTTGGGTCTGTCATGCTGCACCTTTGCTGTGGACAATTCTACATGTCCTTCAGAGCACAGTTTATTTCAGTGTTCCATAAAGCACACATTCACAAGTCTCTTTTCCTCTCTACCAACTTCTTCTCTCAAAGAAATAAAGTGCACAGTAAAATAACAGATCAACGCCACCATATGCCTATTATTAAAAAGAAAAACACCAGAGTCTGGAAATTCATGCTAAGGTTTCCACAGCAACTATTCCACTGCGCAATGTGCAACATTAACCATTCCATTCCAAAATGCTTTAAAAGACTCCAGGAAAAAAAGGGGTGGGGAGATGATCAAGTTATAATACTGGGAGGAATGAAAAGATATTCCTTGTTTTCATGTACTTGAATTCTCCCCATTAAAAATACTGTTTAAGGACATACTGCACCATTAATTCCCCATCGCAATTATCTAACAAACAGATAACTCTGGAAATATCTACTGATAGTTGTTTTGGTTGGGGGGTAAGAGAGATGTTCAGGAAAAACTCCTAATATTTTAAAAAATGGCTATTTATTTAGAGAGAGAGAGTATGGGTGAGTAAGGGGCAGAGAGATGGAAAAAGAGAATCCCAAGCAGGCTCCACACTGTCAGCATAGAACCTGATGTGGGGCTTGATCTCACGAACCCTTGAGATCATGATCTGAGCCAAAATGAAGAGTCAGACACATAACTGACTGAGCCACCCAGGCACCCCAACTCCTAATTTTTTAGGACAGAAATATGCTTTCTCAACAAAGTATAATCTTCTCTCATTCCAACAAAACATAGTTTTAACCAAGCATTTTCCCCCCAGCAAAGCACAGCCTTAACCAAGCGTTAAGAGGTTATTTCACATAATCCAATCAGGTCAGCAACTATAAGGCTCCAGACCATGATACAAAGTGTCTTTGCCTTCTGTGAACTGGCTAATTCAAAGGGACCAACAGACATGCCCTTGAACACTCATTCCTAAAGCTGAGAAGGGGATGAGAAGGCATGAACTCTACCACTTCCCCTCCTAGAAGGGGAACAAAATCCCCAGCCCTGTAACCAAGGAGAGTCTGAATGAAAGGCCTATTCACCAAACTACAAGTTAAAGTTTTTAGCAGTTCAGAGTTCATCAGGCTTCCTCTATAAAACTGCCTATCTCAAATATACGTTGCTGGAAGGGAATCCAAATATAAAGAAAAGCTATCCATGTGGCTTAAACCAGAAAAGGGAGATTGGCATGTCCAAGAGGCTTCAGTAAGATTCCAGCTCCACATATTTTCTGAGTGCCCCTATAAATAGGAGAACAATAGGAGAACAATAAGCCTGGCCTTCCATTGCAATATGGGTATGTGACTTCAAACACATCAGTTTAGAGGCTGATCCTGTATTCAGCCCAAATATCCCCATCTATAGCAGAAAACTCCTTCAGGGTTTTCAATACAACAGCTATAGAATTTTCTCCCCCATGTGACAAATGGAGCATATCATTGGGATCTGTGAAGGGGAAATCCAGTTATATATTTCCCTGTCAAAACTCTGCCATATAAAAATAAAAACTCTATTGCAGAAAAAATATAATCTTTTTTAATTGAGGAAAACAAAACAAAGAAAAAAATAGCCTGTGTTCTTCTTTGCAGTAAGATGCTCATCCCTCATGTTAATCTAAAAAGCATCCTTCCTGTGTTGGTCCATATGGCAGGCAGGCTGGGACCTGAGATCATATCGCCATCTTCTTATCACTTTCAATATTCTAGCACCCAAATTCAGTGGTGGCACAGGAGAGGAGAGAAGAGAAGCACAAGGCACCAGCCCCCAAAGGAAGCCTGACTCTGGCCAAGCATTCCTGAGCATGGAAGGAAGTCCTGAGCATGGAAAAAGAACTCTGGGCAGGTAAGCTGAGCGTCAGCAGCCAGGCATGGGGTTCACAGTCTTCACAGACTGTTAGGGAGCTAGGACCTGAATACCATATTAGGGAGGATGTTCACAATGATGCTGTTTTCATGATGCATTTATGATTAACTGCCTTGTGATCAAGCACACACAGCAATACATCTAAAGCAGGAGCTTTATAAAACATGAAATTTAAAAAAACGGAGAAATCTAGTCAGCCTACAGTATTTGTTTGGAAGTCAAAATGCATTTCTGCAGCAACTCTGCTATAATCCTGTGCTAGGGTAGATTTAAGCGCAGAAGTAAAAGACCATGGAACCCACGTGGTATGTATGTATATGTGTATTCCCACACAGAGGAAGCTAGGTTGGGCAATCAGGCTCTAACACCTGCCTTGGCTTCAGGGTAACCTGGGTCTCAGGGTAACTGTCTTCCAAGAATGGCTTAAGAATAACTCCTTCAGGGGCGCCTGGGTGGCTTAGTCGGTTAAGCATCCAACTTTCGCTTAGGTCATGATCTCACGGTTCGTGGGTTCGAGCCCCGCGTCGGGCTCTGTGCTGACTGCCAGCTCAGAGCCTGGAGCCTGTTTCAATCTGTGACTCCCTCTCTCTCTGACCCTCCCCTGCTCATGCTGTCTCTCTCTCTCTCTCTCTCTCCTAGAAATAAATAAAACATTAAAAAAAATTTTTTTTTTTAAAGAATAACTCCTTCAAATGTAGTTTGGCTAAACTATACAGTAAAAATGAAGTATGTTTTCAGTTTTAAAAAAAACCAAACATTTCATCTGAAAATTTACTGAACTGGATGCTTTCATATTTTTTAGATGAAATAGAGTATACATTTTGTAAAATACAAGGAGCTCCCCACTTCAAGAGCAGTTATTAAAATTAATGTTTTTGGGCACATAGGTGGCTCAGTTGGTTAAGCACCCAACTCTTGGTTTCAGATCAGGTCTTGATCTCCCAGTTGGTGAGTAAGAGCCCTACATTGGGCTCTGCACTAACAGCATGGAGTCTGCTTCGAATTCTCTCTCCACCCCTCTCCCACTTATGCACTCAACACGTGCACACGCGCTCTCTCTCTCTCTCTCTTTCAAAATAAGTAAAAAAAAACTTGAATTAAACTTATGTTCTTAGAGTTTGAATTACAGACTGACATTTAAAGGACTGGACAGCAAATGATTTCAACCCCTGGGAACTTAGCGATATCCTTATCACACAGAACTCTTGGCCTCAGATGGCAGAACATAGGAACTAAAACACATCGAATGGAAACATAAATAAGCCTGGAGTAATGTCCAAACAATAGGGCTCCATGACCATAACAAAAATACCTGCGAAGAGGATGAGAAAGGGCAGTAACTCTGAATCTACCTTACGCTAAAAAGATAAACTTCTGTATCATCTAGCCAATTTCCACTGGCTTTGGGGGCACTTCTGTTTCTCTAGCAAAATGTATCCAGTCTTCTGATTCAGGATCACATCTGTCTCCACACCCACTGCAAAGAAAAGGAGCTGCACAGAGCCCTAGGCTCCCACAAAATGGCTCCCACCTGGTGAAGAAGACCTCCTACTGGCCTTTGGTACTGCTCCACAACCACGTGCCTGTGTACCTGGCCTTCCACAGGCTCCTGGAACACTACTATCCTCCACTGCCATCACCAACACCCCACTCCATCTGCATGAGAACGTTTCTCCTACACCACTGCTCAGGGAGCAGAACAGAGTCACACTGGTTTTCCATTTCCCTCTTGTCCTGGACACGTTCACACAAAGGCAGTGATTCCCGACTGCTTTATTTTAGGCCATCACTTCCTCTAAGACTCTTAACCCAACGTTAGAAACTGGCAGTTTAAAGTCTTCTGTGATGCTACATTACATGACCATCTTTCAGTCAGGTACCATGCTTAAAGGCAGGGCTCCAGTAAAATCTATGCCAATTTCAAAGGAGGTTCTAAAAGTCACTCATTATTATCCTGGGCACTACAGTAAGAGATGAGCATGTCAAGCCTGCAAAAGTAGATCCTAAGTCTGGAAAGCCAGCTGGCCCCTTCCTTCTCCCTGACATCCAACAATAATATCACTCTCCCAAACATCCTCCACCTCATCTGTGAAGCAACACGAGAAACTGAAAGGAAAGCAGGAGGGAAGGACACACATGAGTAGGTGGGCGGAAAGGAGGTAGCCAACACCTCTCTGAGGCAACTTTCAGTATCTCTTCATAAATAAGGAATCTCCTGGGATTATTTAGACATAACTCCAGCACTGCCAGCATTATGCCTTCTAGTCAGAGTTCTCAGTCTGGCAAAAGGGTTCTTTTGGTTCCCTGCATAGAAGGCTGACCCAAAATATATATCTTGATTCCCTCCCACCACCAATTCTGTGTCTCTCCCTCACCTCCTAGAACTCATCCTCCTTAATCCAAGGCCCCATGTCAAAAGCCTGTCCTAGCCTCCAAAGTATACTTAGCCCCTAATTATCTGAGTATCCCTAAACTCTGACACCACCAATCAAAACGTTTTCTTCTTTAGTTTGGAGATCTCAGCTAGGTGCCAGTCAAAAACTATCTCACTAAACTATGGTGGGAAAAAATAAGTGACAGCCCCTTAGCATCCCAAATATTTAGATATCTGTATCTAAATAATAAAAGCTACTGAACTTAGTAGGCAGAATTTGAAGCTAAATACATTTACCTAGGATAAAGAGATCTAAAAGGAGGAGGCTAGCATAGACATCACTGCTGCCTGCACACAGACCCAGACACCAGGACAACACTCCCTGGACACAGCTTCTTTTTCTTCAGAATATAAAAGTTTTCTACTATCCTCAAGTTTGTTTTGCCCTGTTTATTTTCCTTAAAAGTCCATGCAGCAATGATAAAGGGATGCTGGCCCTGGGAGGGAACAGGACTGTGTTATGAAGTGGAAGGTGGTGGTTCAAACAGGTCACTATTATGAAATGGAATAAGCATTACTTGAATAGCCTCCCTTTAAGCCCAACACTGGAACTGTAAAAGGCAGAAAAATTGATCTCTCTCTCTAATGCTTCCAAATTTTCCATACCAAATATGAGCCAGGATTACAACCCTTTAAGATTGAGAGGCCTAGAAACACAGAGCTTTAAAGGAATCTTACAAATGGCCATTCACCCCCAACGAAAACAATGCTGTGTGACTAGGCTAGAGCAGATGTACAGATTCCTGCTTGGTGAGCTTCGTGGAGAATGAGCCGGCAGAGGATTCCAGCATGCTGGACCCAACAATATTGGAAAACCTCAGCAACCACTTCTATAGTTGCACAGGTAGGAGGTGACCCTTCCCCAGCAGGAATCTCCTTTTCTCATAGAAGTGCCCCTTCGGCCAATGTCAAATGTCTTGAGCTCCCCCATCAACCCTACAGAGCAAAGCTGGAAAACTGCCCCACCTCCATGAACAGAGAACCCAGAATGGAAGAAATTGTTCCTTAGAGAGTCAGTGGACACATCAGGGCACCATGGCTCATTAACGGTACCACAGGCAACTGCCTAACATTCAATTACTCAGGACCATGAAGAAGAGCTAATTATCCAATTCAGGGATTATCCAGGCGTCGCTTCCCCCTGTATCCCTCCTTCTCGTGGCGGCCTGCCTTTTCTCATGCTTCAACTGGGGAGGAGTGAGGTGAAACACCAGTCAGCTTGTCTGATAAGTGTTTTGGGAAAAAGTGAGAATGAAACTACTAATCAAAAGGAAGCTTTCAGAATAATTACAGCTTTCTCAATTCCAGGCTCCTTCAATTGGTTTCCATATTCCATGACTCCCCTGAATTCCATTACCACGGATTACAAGAGATGGATCTAATTTTCTTTAAAATGAACGATTCATTGCTGCATGTACTGTTTATTGAGCACTTGTTAAACACCGTGCAAAATGCTGTGCTGGGGACAAGGGATATGAAAAAGTTTATAGAGAAGCTAGTCCTCTGGGAGACCACCGCTTATAAGAGGAAGTAAACATATAAAGAGCCAACTGCATTGTCATATAGCAATACATACGCTGGGAAAGACCAGAATCCTCTCTTAGGTGCCAATCCCATGACACTCTCACACTGGGCTTCCAGGTAGCCACAAGGGATGCAAGCTCTGCCTCTCCAAAGAGCCCTAAGCCCTAAATGGAGCCTTCTTTCAGAAACAAAAGAACGTGAGGGTGAGGCTTTTTCAATTTAAAAAAAAAAAAAAAAAAAGACCCATAGGACTTAAAAGTCACATACAGGCACAAACACATAGCCCAGGAAGGCAGCACTATACCTATCACTTTCTGGTGAAAGTATTTTTTTTTCCCCATTATTATTACCCCAGCGAACACGACTCCAGGGAGAATAATGCAGGAGTCACTAGTTTGGGTCACTTTTAAGGAAGCAGATTAATGAGGAAAATTAGGAGGATAAAATAGAACAATCATTACTTTGTTAAAGGAATAATGCTGCTTCATTATGCATCTACTTCCCTCTTCACCTCTAAATTCTTTTAAGTTTTTTTTTAATGTATATTTATTTTTGAAAGAGAGAGAGACACAGAACGTGAGTGGGGGAGGGTCAGAGAGAGAGGGAGACACAGAATATGAAGCAGGCTCCAGGCTCTGAGCTGTCAGCACACAGCCTGACACGGGGCTCGAACCCACAAACTGCGAGATCATGACCTGAGCTGAAGGTGGCTGCTTAACCCACAGGGCCACCCAGGTGCCCCCACCCCTAAATTCTTAAATCCTATTTTAGAGAGGGAGAAAAAAGCAGGGGACAAGAACAAAGAGAAACAAGTAGAAATGAGCATGAGGTTTCAAAAGAGAAGTCCTGGAGTAGGAATGTGGGAAGACAGCAGAATAGGATGCACCAGTAACCTGGATTCCCCTCTTGCAGTGGCAATAATCTGTCTGAAATAACTACCTTGGACCTCTGGAGTCTGTTGAAGACTTGCACTTCCGGGGAAGAATCAGAGAGTAAATTGCAGTCAGGTCAATACCAGCTCTTAGCACAGTAGCAGCAACTCATCCCCCACTCCCAGTTGTGAGTATGTTCCTGCAGCAGCTTGCATACAGCTTGCAGGAGTCAGGGGTGGGCAAAAACTAACCTGTCCTCCAACTATTAAGGATCTGTGTTCTGACTGCTGACTGTAGCTTCTGATCACAGAGGCAGACAGAGGCTGGCAACTTTCGTTGCAAGCCCCTCCCCTTCTGAAGTGACATCCTGGGCCCTTAAAGAGCTGGTGGCCTTTTGCCCCCTTCATTTTACTCATTTTCCCCTCTGGAGAGCCAGATGTTAAAAGACTAGAACATGAACACACACACACACACACACACACACACACACACACACACAGGGAAAATTAGAAAGTCATTGCACACGCCCAAGGAAAGGCTCAGAAAAGACTTAATAATCATCCTTGTCACAGAGAAAGCCTACAACAATCAAAACACAAACAAAAATAATAAAAACATAACAACAACAAAAACAGCAAACCCTGGGGAAAGGGAAGAATCTGATTTCCAAAGTTACTACATTATAACATTCAAATGTCCAGTATTTAACAACAACAAAAATCACAAGACAAAAAAAGAAACAGGAAAACGTGACCCATTCAAAGGGGGAAAAAATAAACAGAAATGATTCCAGAAAAGAACGGATAATAGATACACTAAAGAAACACTTTAAAACAAATGTCTTGGGATGCTTGGGTGGCTCAGTCAGTTAAGGGTCCAACAATCTTGGTTTTAGATCAGGTCATGATTTCATAGTTCATGAGTTCAAGCCCCCGATCAGGCTCTGTGCTGACAATGCAGAGCCTGCTTGGGATTCTCTCTCTGCCCCTCCCTCACTCATGGTGTCTCTGTCTCTCAATAAATAAATAAACTTTGAGAAAAAAAAACCAAGACACTCAAAGAACTAAAGGAAGAGGTGGAAAAAGAAAATGATTTGTGAACAATATGAAAATATTCATAGAGAGACAGAAATCCAAAAAAGAAATTCTGTAGCTGAAATATGTAATACTGAAGTGAAACATTCACTACAGGGATTCAAAGGCATATGGAGCAAGCAGAAAGAAGAATCAATGAACTAAACAAAAGAACAATGGCATTTATTGAGACTGGGGAACACAAAGAAAAAAGTGAAGAAAAGCAAAGAGCCTAAGGGACCCATGGAACCCTATTAAGCAGACCATCATATGCATCACTGGAATCTACCACTCTACTCACAACTCAGCAGCGCCTCCATAGCTCTCCAGGATGAGCCTGGGATTCAAAGTCTTCCTCACCTTCTCTGCTCTTCTACAAGGACACACCCTTCCACCTAAGTGGCAACCAACCCCCTCACCTCTCCTCTACCTGTTTCCCCACAACCATAATATACCCCTTTGACATTTAATGAAATCCTAATTCACTTCAAGATCTGGTTCTAACCCCAATGTCTGAAGCCTTCCCAGACCCTCCCAGCTGGCCCTGACTTCCTCATCCTTGATAAGCCCAGAGATTATTTTTTTAAAGCATTTAGCCCCATCTGAGTTGTAACCTCGCTGAGGGCAGGGATCCAGCCTTGGACCGCTCTACATCCTTCACAACACCTAGAAGAGTACTTTTCTTTGGTCTTCATGTTCATAAGAAAGATCTTTTCCTCTTTTACCATGAAAATCAAATTAGCCAATAAAACACCAGAGACTTAAAACTTAAAGGAATAATTTATCAGAAAGTATGATTACATTTATGAATTAGGGAGAAAAAAGAAAGAATAAAACAAGCATTCCTGTCTTAAAAGATTTCACGGCTCTTTTCTTCTAGGGTTATATGCATTTTCTAAATGTTCTGCAATAAACATATTACTTTTATCAATACAAAATGTCATTTTGAAAACACTTTACAAGAACACATAATAAACGTGATCGGAATTTAGAGAAGGCTGAAATTCATGTGACTAGGAACAGGCAATGAGATGGTCAAGGAAAAAGTGCGGCCAGTACTGGCGAGGCAGATAAAAAGAGGACTAGGAGGGGGGAGGAAGGAGAGGGAGGCAGAAGGAGAAGGAGGAAAGAAGAAGAGGAGAACAGGAATAAGGAGAAGGGGGCAGAGAGAAGAATTTCAAAAGCAACAACTGAGGCTACCATTTACTGAGAATCTTTGAGATCCATAGCTATTTACAAGCATAATCTCAGCTAATCCTTGCAACCACCTCGTGAGGTAGGTATTATTCCTATTTTAAAGATGACGAAACTCAAAACTAGAGTGTTGCTTGCCCAAACCCACACATCCAGTAATTGATGGTGTCTGTGCTCTTTCTACTCTGCTACAATTTTTCAACTGCGTTCTGTGTTTACCAGACCTGTAGATATTCAGACTCAGGCCCCAGCCCCGAGCAGGAAGGTTCTGGGCTCCCATTCAGCATCAACCTGAGCACTTCCAGCATAAATTATTTAATATACTTTGAGTGTCAATATAAGATGGTATTTTTTAAAACCCAGGAGTTCTAGCACTTCAAAACATACACAATAGTTTGAAAACCACTGCCTAACTGCAAAGACCCCTGAGGTGGCTGAAGTCCCTTTGGTAGGTCTGCTGGATTAGGGAATGCCATAGGGGTAAGCAGCCTGCCCCGGACATGTGTTAGGAAGCACAGAGAAATGAGCCTGAAACATGTGGGCCCAGAAAGTTCCCAAGACTCTGACGAAAGGCAAAGGTAAGAAAACCCTTGTAAGAGTTGACAATTGTCAGCCTTTGGCTCACACTAAAACCAAAGGTACAGGCACATCCTCTAAGCAACCAGTATTTAAACAAAAATTTCAGGGGTGCCTGGGTGGCTCAGTCAGTTAAGTGTCCGACTTCAGCTCAGGTCATGATCTCAAGAGTTCGTGAGTCCGAGCCCCGCATCAGGCTCTGTGCTGAACATTTGCTCAGAGCCTGGAGCCTGCCCCGGATTGTGTCTCCTTCTCTCTCTGCCTCTCCCTCCCTCTCACGCTCTGTCTCACTGTCTCTCAAAAATAAATAAATGTTAAAAAAAGTTTTTCTTTAAATAAATAAATAAACAAAAATTTCAGAAAACCTGGTGTTTCCATTAAGGTAAGCTTTGATATAAAAAATTTCAAATACCAAAACAAATGCAACAGATGGGCAACTCTATTTTAAAACCACTTAAATATGTGCCAGTCTTCCCAAATAATGTAGGTTTTTCTCAGCATTCCTGCCCCTGGGGTGAGGATACTCTGTGCTGGCTCACCAGGCATCCTGGACAAAATTTTTTGGGGTGTTTTTCCATCCTAGGTTTGCCTCCTACTAATTAATCATTGAAAGATAACACAAAATGCATTCAAAGTCAAAATTAACTAAAATGAATTTATCTATATTCAGCCTTAAAGTAGTATCAAATTATGCTACTGTATTAATTTATATACTATATTTTATTTAAAAAAATAATCTGATAATTCTCACAGTTTGAAAGTATAATCCTTATAAGCAAGTCAATGAAATGCTTGGTATGAGATTTTCCCCACTTTCCATTAATAAATGCCAAGCTGATTTATTACTAAGTGATATTTTGTTTAGAAGAGAGCAGCCTTCTGATGCACAAGCGGTAATTCATTTTGTTCATTTGGTTTCATGCTCATGACCAGCATCAGATGATGTCTTTATAAGAGATGGTAACAATAATGCATTCTTATTGTACACACAGGTTTTCTGAGCCTGGCATTTAATGGCGTTATGGAAGCCAATGGATAAAAGGGTTTTTGAATTCTCTCTGCTTTGCTGTAAAAGTCACAATTCTCTAGATCTTAAGTTTGTTCATAAATAAAATCAGAGAGCTGAAACAGCTCTGTTTGAGCAAACACTTAGCACCCTGTTATATGTACACAGGTGCTGTGGTACTGCTGGGAATTCAAAGATGTTACAGACACAGAGCCTTTCCTTCAAAAGTTTGTGAAAGGTCGTAGGAATGAAATACATATAAACAGAGAAAGTTCTACAAAACTTGGTACAGATCAGGGTACTACAAAAACCCAGAAAAAAAAAAAAAAACAGTGGTAGGCAGAATATTGGCCCCAAAGATGTCCACATCCTAATCCCAAGAATTTGTGAATATGTTACCTTACATGGCAAAAAGGAATTAAAATTGAAATGGAATTAAGGTTACTAATTCACTGAATACAGAACAAAGAAATTGTCCTGCATTATCTGGTGGGCCCAATATAATTATGCCACTTAAATGGAAAGAGGTGGGGTGCCTGGGTGGTTCAGAAGCATCAGACTCATGATTTTGGTTCAGGTCATGATCTCGTGGTTTGTGAGTTCGAGCCCCATGTTCTACACTGACAGAGTAGAGCTTGCATGGGATTCTCTCTCTCCTCTCTCTCTCTGCCCCTTTTGTCTCTCTCTTTCTGTCTCTCTCTCTGAAAATAAACTTTTTAAAAAATATATACAAAATAAAATGGAAAGAGGAAACAGAAAAAGAGAGAGATGTGAAGACAGAAGCAGAGTTCAAAGATGCTATGTTGCTGGCACTGAAGATAGATAGAGGAGGGACCAGGAGCCAAGGCATATAGCCAAGATGAAGCAAGGAAACAGGATTTGCCCCTAAAACTTCCAAGAAGAACTGCCAACCCCTTGACCTTAGCCTACTGATACCCATGTCAGACTTCTGGAGTAGAGAACTGTAGGATAATACATTTGTACTGGTTTAAAGCACAATGTATGTAGTCACTTGTTAAGGCAGCAATAGAAAATTAATGAAGAGCCCTTCAGTTGAAAAATATAATTATTTATATGTGAAAAGAGCACATTTACTCTTACCAACCCTTTATCAGACATACTCAGCAAGAAGAGCAAGGCCACTAAACTTTCAAGCTCAATCCAGAAATGCAAATGCCAAGCTGTACACATTCATCATGTTATAAAAATTCTCCAGGGATTGCTCCTAAACCATCCTTCATATACTCACCAGCAGAAAGAGCTGTGATTTGGGAGACAAACTACTCACCAAATTCAAGGCCACAACTATTCTGCCAGTGCTGCCACTCTGAACACTTAAGTGGCATGTATACAAATGCTCAGTACCTTCTGAAATGTCTATCAGTCTATTCTGCTGCAGTCTTAGTCAACCGAGACTCTACAAATATAGCTTTCTCTGGAGCACAACATTAAAATGTGATACCAGGAAAAGCTGCAGAATCATTTTCCAAACAGTGGCCTGGAGCCAGAGAGTATCTACTCTTCTGGAATTGCTCTCCAACGGAGTCAAAAATAGCCCCAAAGTTACCTGCCAGGCCACATTCTGAAACACTAAACAGCATGAAGAAGCAAAGGGGGCAGCTTCCCCTGGATTCCAGCCCAGTATTTGTCTGCTCACTTGAGAGACTCCAGGGAGCACAATCTCAGCAGGACTGAGGCCAGAGGGGAAGGGCCACACCTAATTTGGTTATTTTCAGGGAAGTCAGGCTTGGGTACGGAATTCTACAGCTGTGTTCTCAGTCTGTCCAATGATCTAAGGCTTTAAATATTATCTTGTGGATCCTGGTGATAAGTTCATCCAGGGCGGAAATTCTACATGCTATACATTAACTACTAAATTTATTATTACACTAAATCTAAAATTTTGTCTTTTCTGAACTTAGAAAATTGCCCACAATAAGTTTTTAAATAACCAACTACATGTATAACAAACACTTTAAAGAACATGTGTATGGGGTGCCTAGGTGGCTCAATCGGTTAAGCAACGGACTTCAGCTCAAGTCATGATCTCACAGTTCGTGAATCTGAGCCCCATGTCAGGCTCTGTGCTGACACCTCGGAGCCTGGGGTCTGCTTCAGACTCTCTGTCTCTGTCTTTCTCTGCCCCTCCCCCGCATGTGTTCTCTGTATCTCAAAAATAAAGATTGAAAAAAATTTAGAGAACATGTGTATGAATCCCTCCTCACTTTTCTTGATTTCTTTCTTTTCTTTATCTGCTCATGTCTTCTTAAGATTAACCACCTGACCTTCTACTTTGCATATTTGATCAACACACTAATTAAAGCCAGTCTCCTTTCCTCTATCCATGTCCTATTTGTGCATGCGTGCCAAGAGAACACTGAACAGTCTTTTGCAGCTTAGGGTTTACTATTATCTTAGTGTAGAGCAGCCTCCTCTCATTGCTATCCTCTCCTGGCACTCAGAGGGACTCACCGTCAGTCATTCTAATCGTACGTTTTCCTACCGGAGCTCCTCCAACCTCTAGACACACAAAAGGGAAAAGGAATGTATAACCACAAAGCACACAGCTCTCCTAGGAGACCTGCAAGATTAAAATAGTTAATGTGGTTTACTAGGGATCCCCTTTCCATCCCAGACCTGCCTTTTCTCTAACACCAAGGTTAATAGAATCTAAGGATCATAAGGCCACACAGACTCTGGCATAACACAAAGATAACAAAAGAAATCACAGAAGTATGTGGTTAATGTGAATGTGACAAATGATTTCTCAACTGGCTGATACCCAGGTCACATGACACATATTCTGAGCAAAATCTAATGGAATTATATACATCCATAGGTCCAAAAGCACAACTATTTCCTATTCCTCTATTTCTCATTTTAATCAGACTGTTGTAATAAATATATAAAGGAGCAAGACACTTAAATCAGGGGAAACAGTAGTATAAATACACAGTGATGTTTAAAACACACATATTTATGTCTATAAACTGTCTTAATGGTCACTGAAATTGACAGTATAATGCTAACCCTTTTTCTTTCAAAGTGGCTCAATAAAGAGCCACTGTCGCTTTCAATTAAAATACCTAAATACCTCACTCTTAGAAGGAGAGACCACAATTTTCTCATTCAAGGAGCACACATCAATATCTTACACATGGGATGGCTCTAATGATGCATACTGCCAAATGCAACTGAGTTTTAAAACCTTTTTGTCTACTATTAGGAGTAGCTTAGTGAAACTAAATTTCACTTGTTTAAAAAGTAGTATCAGGTGTTGTTGAGGATGTGCAACAACTGAAACTCTCAAACTTTGTTGTGGGGAGGATAGATTCAAAGAACTATTGACAAAGTAGTTCACATATAAACTAAAGTCTGCAAGTACTGAATAACAATATTCAAATAACAATACTTCAAATTCTTTCATGATTAAAATTTTAAAATAAGTATTTATTTTTGGGAGAGTGCAAGTGGGGGAGGGACAAAAAGGGGGGACAGAGGATCGGAAGCAGACTCTGCTGACAGGCTGACAGCAGCAAGCAGATGTGGGGCTCAAACTCATGAACTGCAAGATTCATGAGCCACTGAGCCACCCAGGTGCCCCTTAAATTTTAAATGCAGCAAAAACTCCAGCGGTCCTACAGAATGACAAAATCACCATCACTGTGCTAGCACTGCGTATTTCAATCCACGGTCCAGCACAGCAGTACCACAGGGGTTGGAGACACACAATAATGCCCAGGAAGCTCAAGATTACAAATCACTGTGAACTTCCTCATATAATATGTAAACCATCACACTACACTACTATACACTAATGTGTATTGTGTAAACCATCACAGCATATATGGAGTCAAATGCACATTTAACTTCCATGTAAAACAGAATGTTTATTAAAGTAAAACCAAAGGGGCATCTGGGTGGCTTAGTAGGTTAAGCGTCCAACTCTTGGTTTCAGCTGATATCCTGGAGCCTGTTTCAGATTCTCATTATCATTCTCTCTTTCTCTCTGCCCCTCCTTACCTCCTGTGCATTCTCTCTCTCAAAATAAATAAATAAAGTTTAAAAACAGGAAAACAAAATAGTTACTGCAGCAAATATCTGGAATTTAGACGAACAAAAGATTTGGTGGGAGAAGAGTAATCACCGACACTGTTTAGAACAGCAGGCACGTGGCAATTAAAAAAAAAAAAGACTTAACACTGTTTTTAAATCCTCTCCAGACAATGAACCCTTTTATTGCCTGCACAAGGGAAGGGGGAGGCCAATCACTCCCATCTTCCTACTCTTGGTTACTCACTGTGTGCCAGTTAGGGTTAAAAAGAATAAGTAACAAAAGTGTATTAATCTGAAGTTTACATACATTTTCCAAATATGTGAAATTTCTTTGACCTAAAACTTCTACATCTAGGTTATCTATCTTGTAAAAAAAAAAAAAAAAAACATGCAAATGTGTGCCCAAAGAGGCATGCAAAATATTCATGGCATCAATGTTTGCACTGACTATGAGAGAAAATACACTGTATTAATAAGTTAGAAAAAAACAGAATAGCTAAATAAAATCAAGTATAAGGATGCAATTGAATGCTGTATAGCAATTAAAAGGAATAAATCAGTAGAACCCTAGATTTGATCTATAATACTCCAATTTTTAAATCCACATATTTGTATAATTCAAATGTAATACTTTCAAATTCAATAATGAAAGATGTAAGCAACCAGATTATTAGCCACCATCAATTCTGAGCAGGCCTGTAGCTATTACAGCCTTGGGTCTCTGTTGTGATCTTGCTGCTACCAATGAGCTCAATCCACGTGTTGGAAACAAAGGTCCCTGGATGTTTTGTGGGTTAATGTGCATACCTAGAGATGAAGTGGCGGTCCGAAAGGAATTCATCCGTCATTCAAGCACTGGCAGGACCTTCTGAGTCAAACATGAGTATACATCTAGGGGAGAAATTAGATAGCCCTCCCAAGGCATCACATGAGGAACCAACAGAATTCTCAGAGGGCAAAACTGCTGCCATCATAAGTCCACAAAAGTGTCTGCTAAGGGCAGTTCCTCCATAAACCCAAGCTGAGAGTGCACTGGGCCAATCCTATATAAAGACTGACCTGGAGCCATGTCAGTGCATAAGCGTGTGGACCCAGATAGAATCAATCCATGTTCAAGTCATATTCTAGTGAGTCATGATCTGTTATCAATGCTACTCTTCCACCATTGGGTCATTACTCCCATCTGCTTATCTTCCAGGACATTACAAAGCCAAGAAGCTATCCTCCTAAAACACTAACAGGAAACCCTCCTTTAACCAGAATTTGTCAAAAGTAAGTGGTTATAATTCATTGTTTCTGAAAGGGTTGTCTGTGGAACATCATAGTGCCATGTGCTTATTAATACAAAGAGGATTCCATATGTAAGTAAGTTTGGGAAATGTTGCCTGATATATATCCTTACTCCCACTCCCCCAAATGCATGCCATTTATCACATTAAACATTCAGCTAAGGGCTGTATAAAAGAAATCTGTTTTACTCTAAGCCAGGGATTCCCAAAGGAACCTTTCTTCCAACCTCAAAGGGCAGTTTCCCATACGTGATCTTAAAAATCACCTAGGGTTACTGTTAAAACAGAGGATTCTCAGGATCTACTTTAACCTCTTGATCAAAATCCTCAAGGGAGGGGTTAGGTCATTTAAAATAAATATCCTAGCTAACTTAAATCAGAGCAGTCTGAAAAGTACTGACAAACTAGCATTTAGTCAAAAACCCTACTTACTTTTGTTAAGAATGTTTCTAAATCAATTCCCTGATTCAAGGTCACTATTCTGAGCATTATTATCCACTTACAGTACTAAGGAGATAAAGAGTATAATATCTGTACTGGTCTTGAGAATATGACAGCAGCAGTTTTCTCATCCTCTGGGTTTTCTAAGTTAATCATAATCATTACAATAATAACTGAGCTCTGAAATGTATTAACTGTCATAGTTTTTCACAAAAACCTTATCAGAGAAGTACAATTATCTTCCCCATTTTGAGGACAGGAAGAAGCAGACTAAGGAAGTTTAATTGATCTGCCCTATGCCAGAGTTTCTCAGCCTCAGCACTATGGACATGGGTGCAGGAAAACTGTCTGTCAGAGGGGTAGACAGCCCGTCCTGTGTACCACACGATGTTTTTAGCAGCATCCTCTCCTTCACCCGCTCAATGCCAGTAGCACTTCCCTTCCAGTTACAACAACTAAAAATGTCTCTAGACCTTGCCAAATGTCCCCAGGGGGCAAAATCTGCTAGAAACCAAAGGGAAGAGCAAGGAGCGAGACCTCTTGCCGCTGACACCAAGGCCAGTCAGCCTCCCACAGCAGCTGCTCTGCTTGTCTTCTGCATGACTAAAAACCGGGAAGTGAGCCCAGCAAGCCCTGCTGGGAGCTCTGCCTGCTCTGTCTCACAGCCAGTCAGCACTGAAGAAAGGCCTGAGAGACGCTCAGCAGGTGACATAGGGAGATAAAGGTGAATCAAGAGCCAGCGCTTTCTGGCACAGAGTACTAAATACCTCAAGAGAAGTAATGTCTGTGTGTGTCTTTCTTCCTGTCCCGCCAAAGGCCCCAGCTGCACATAGGAAAGATTCTCAGTCTGTCTCTTAAAAATGAATCATAGGGGGGGCGCCTGGGTGGCTCAGTCGGTGAAGCGTTCGACTCTTGCTTTTGGCTCAGGTCATGATCTCATGGTTTGTCAGAATGAGCCCCACAACAGGCTCTTACACTAAGCAGAGTTTAATCTGCTTGGGATTCTCTCTCCCCTCTTTCTCTCTCTCTCTGCTCCTCCCCTATCAGCATGCACACTCCCTCTCTCTCAAAATAAATATTTTTAAAAAATGAATCCTAGAAAAAGCATCCTGCCTACAATGGTGTACCTAGTTAATTCGACACCTGGGGAAGATGATTTTTTAACACATTCTCTTCATATGAAAACAGTATTTTCCAGAGCGCCTGGGTGGCTCAGTCGGTTAAGTGTCCGACTTCGGCTCAGGTCATGATCTCACAGTTTGTGGGTTCGAGCCCCGCGTCAGGCTCTGTGCTGACAGCTAGCTCAGAGCCTTTAGCCTGTTTCAGATTCTGTCTCCCTCTCTCTCTGATCCTCCCCTGCTCACACTGTCTCTGTCTCTCTCAGAAATAAATAAAACATCAAAAAAAACCCCACATTATTTTCCATCATAGTTATGTAAACATCAGTAACTACTGTTTCTTCATTTGTTCTTTAGTGTTAAAAGAATCAACTTTAAAATGATAAATTTCAATACATATTATGCAAATTTAGCAAAACATTTATTGTATCAACTGAAATTGGGACCTACAACAAAACTATTACACTTCAAGTTTTGTGCTATTCCACTGTTTTAATTTTTAAGCAGAAACAAAAACTCCCAAGTGGTCACACACAATGACAGAATTATACACCTCAATAATACTATCATTGTTCATTTCAAATCTACTGTTTAAATGCAAGAATATATAGTCCCATGGGGGTTAAATGCATGAAAAATGTCCAAGGCAAGCCTGAACAATTTTAAACTCTTAAAAATCTCTCAAAATGAATGCATATAGCTGAGTCCTCAGTGTTGGGGGCCAAATGTATAATGAGGAGTCTCTGACTTAACTTCCATGTAGTACACAATGGCTATTAAAGGATAATCAGAAAGTGCTCATTTGAAGCTTTTATATATATTATTAAAAGTCAAGTTACTATAGCAATTATTTAGAACACACACCAACAAAAGAGTGTTGGAGAAGGAATATGTTATCACTAACACTGTTTAGAATTGCAGGCACAATTCTAGACTTTTAGACTTTGCAGACAAACTTTTTGGATAGCTTTATTATTGCTATTAAATTCCCTACAAACAGTACACCAGAGCAGACTACTCCCACCACTCAATCCTTGGAACAACAGTCTCCCTAATATGGTTCAAATGCTGAATAAAAGTAGTTGGATAAAAAAACTAATGGAAAGAGATAAGTCATAAGAAAATCATCATCAAAGAAATGATGAAATAGATCTCCTGTTCCCATCTCTACTCCAATTCCAATTTACCATATGTGTCAGACAAGCTATAAAACAACTTCAGGCAATGCAGTGGGCAGAGTTAAAAGACAGGCTTTGAATGCTGGCTGCTGTGTAACTTTCCCCTCCCTCCCCCCTCCCTCTCTCCCTCCCTCCCTCTCTCTCTCCCTCCCTCCCTCTCTCTCTCTCTCTCCCCCCCCCTGCCCCTCTCCCTGAGTCACGCACTTTTTCTCTCTCTCTTGCTCCCACTCTCACTCTCTAAAATTAAAAAGTAAAAAAATAAACTAAAAAAAATGGAGATATAAAGTATCTTCCCCATGGGGCTGTTGACGGTAATAAAATGAAACCATAGTTAAGGGCTCTCGACATAACAGCCGCACCTGGGCAGTACCTTGAAATTACTGAATCTGGGTGATGAATATATAGGGATCTCTTTAATTTTGTATTTTTTTAATTTTTAAAAATAAATGTTTGAACTTAGTTGTTACCCTAACATTCTTTATAGAAGCATACCATGGAGATATTGTGGGTTCAATTCCAGAACATCACAATAAAGCAAATTAAATGAATTTTTTGGTTTCCCAGTGCATATGAAAGTTATGCTTAAAATTTTTAAAAAACCAAAACAACAATAAAAATTATGTTTACATCGTACCGCAGTCTCTTAAGTGTGCAATATTATATCTAAAAACCAATGTACATACCTTAATTTTAAAGTACTTTATTGCTAAAAAACAAAAGCTAACCATGTTCAGTTTTCAGCAAATTGTAATTCACTTTGCTGGTGAAGGGTCTTGTCTCAAAGCTGATGGCTGCTGACTGATCACGATGATGGCTGTTGAAGGCTGGGGTGGCCGCGGCAATTTTTTAAATTAGACAACTATGAAATCTGCCATAATGACTGACTCTTCCTTTCACAAACAATCTCTGCTTGATATCATTATACCCAGAGCAGCACTTCTTTCAAGCTTGGAACCAGCCTCTCAAACCCTGCTGCTATTTTATCAACTAAGTTTATGTGATATTCTAAATCCTTTGTTGTCATTTCAACAATCTTCACAGCATCTTCTCCAGGAGTGGATTCCATCTCAAGAAACCACTTCCTTTGCTCATCCAAAGAAACAATTCTTCATCTGTTAAAATTTTATCATGAGATTGCAGCAATTCAAATATAACAATAATGAAAATGTCTAAAATACTGCAAGCATTACCAAAATGTGACACGGACACAATGTGAGCACATGCTGTTGTGAAAATGGCACCAATTGACTTGCTCCGTTCACAGTTGACACAAACCTTCAATACTTTAAAAGTAATAATAATAATAATAATAATAAACCACAGTGTCTGTAAAGTAAAATACAGCAAAGAGCAATAAACCACGATATGCCTACAAGTAAAACACAGGAGAAATTAAGATCTCTAAGATCTCTTTGGACTCTAAAACCCTATTACATACCTCAGACTGGAAAAGAGTGAGGTTGAAGGGGAAAGACATTCCAGAAATAAGCTCAGACCACCAGTCATCTCCCAGAGTGATCACTGCATAAGCAATGCTTTACACATAAATATTCAATGATTGGATGCTGGATTCATTCTAGGCATTCACTACAAAGCACAAACCAAAATGGGACAAGTAGGTCCAGATCCAAGCCCTCAGTGATCTAAGACTGGTTCCTGACCCTGGAAATAATAAAAGATTTCTAACCTTCATGGATAAGAGACCAGTAAAAGACACAACAATGTTGAGAACTGATCCTGAGGACCACCTGGGTGGCTCAGTTGGTTAAGCATCCAACTTTGGCTCAGGTCATGATCTCACAGCTTGTGAGTTTGAGCCCTGCATCTGGCTCTGTGCTGACAGCTCAGAGCCTGAAGCCTGTTTCATATTCTGTGTCTTCCTCTCTCTGCCCAGCCCCCACATTCTGTCTCTCTGTCTCTCTCAACAATACACAAACAAACAAAGAGATAACTGATCCTGAGAGTAAGGGTCTTACCGAAAAAATGCTGTATGAATTGAATGAATACATACCACAAATGACTCAAAGGCTTTCTGGGGAAATTTTACTTTCAAAAGATGGAAGAATGGGAATTCATAATTAATCATATTTTCTGACTGTACAATGAGTAAAATGTCAGCAAAACTTAGAGAATTTATTATAAACCAGAAAAAACACCTATGACCAGACAAATACACTTTCTATCACACTGAAGTGGAATGTCTGTCTGAATGTACACAACACACGTAGTTAAAACTTTAAAGACAGGAGAAATAGTTCAGACAGACCAAAACACTGGAGAAAAAATTATAGTACCTTATAAAATGATGTAATTTGACTTAAGAAAACATCCTAAAAGACATGATATGTTTCTGAAAGACAACAATGGCCACAATAAAGTCACCTTCTGAAAAAAGACAAACTCTATCTTGCCTAGCTCCGAGTGAACCTCAAAGCAGCATCTTCCCTTCCACTAAAGCAATGCAAAAGCAAAAGCAAGTTTTAATAGCCAGAACAGATGTTTCAACTTGATATCATCCAATATTAGAATTCCTAATTATTAAAACATATCACTACATAGTAGTCTGTTAGAATTCATGTCCTATTGGCTGGCTTCCAGAAAACATCTTCCACATGTAACCTAACCAATAACGGAAGGTTTTCCAAGTTCAGAAAGTCCTATCACAAAGTAGTCCTCCTCATTCAATCTACTAATCCATGTGCATGTCTTCACTCAGCTGTGTGACCTGCTTTATTGGACGACTTCAGCATGATGAGTACTAAATTTTCTGGAAGGGAAAGCTCTAAGTCCCTATCCTCTGTAGTGAAACAAGGTTTCAAATCCTCCAACAGATGGATCCACTGACTGTTGGCCCAATTAACTCACTTACTAACAACTCCCAGGTAATAAAATAGGCCAGGGATAGAGGACAGAAGTTAAGCAAGAGAGCTCTCAGTAGAAGAAAGCAATATCCCTGCATTCATGGTCTTTCTCTTCCACTTTCTCTTCTTTTCCCACATGCTACCCTTTGTTCCCAATAGTCTAGCACTCTTATAAATCAGCTAAAATGCCTAACTTTATCATGGGAGAGATGTGCAGTTACAGGATCCACAGAGCTGAGATCATGCAGAGTTATAACCATAGCTAAATCCAAAAGTCCTTCCAGCTGCTCACTTAATCACTCCCCTAGAATCAAACTGCTGCTTGCTAGGTCCCTGGAGAAAGATGTCTTTGCCTATAATACAGTTTGGCTCCACTTCTGATGTCTGAATGCTGACAACTTTCAAGCCCAACCCCCTCCCTGCTTCCCTTTCTACCTCACATTTGGACAAACTGGTGAGAACGCCCAGGGCCCCCTCCTTTGGCACAAGCAGGAATTTCAAATAACCCGAGCCCAGGCAGGCAGGCAAGGCAGACCTCGGCCAAACTCCTCTACACAATAAAGTCAAGCTAGTCTCTTTTCCCTGCCCTCTCACAACCTGCTTCAAAACTGCCGCATGCTCTACCACAAGCCTCATTATGTGAGTACAAGCCTTCTCATACTCCCTTGGTGGTTGTGGCCTCATCAGTCTTTAACATATGAATCGAATTTTCAGGGTCCATCCCACCTCTGCAGAGTGGCAATAGCATTTCCCCAAATAAAATACTTCTTACTTCAAATCAAGCCTGCTCTAAGGTAGCCATGTAGTGCACCAACTCCTCATCTCCCTTGACTCCAGCCATGTGAAACCTCCCTTGCTAATTACAACAAGGAGGGGCACCTGGGTGACTCAATCAGTTAATCGTCCAACTTCGGTTCAGGCCATGATCTCGTGGTTCGTGGGTTCAAGCCCCACGTCGGGTTCTGTGCTGACAGCTAGCTCAGAGCCTGGAGCCTGTTTCAGATTCTGTGTCTCCCTCTCTCTCTGACCCTCCCATGCTCATGCTGTCTCTCTCTCTCTTAGAAATAAATAAAAAACATTAAAAATTAAAAAAAAACAAGCAAATATCCATTAGGAAGCAAGAGGCCTGAGGACTCGTGCTTATTCCACAACTAATCATATGCCTTTAGACTGACATTTATGAGTCTCATTTTCCACACCTATAAAACAAGTGTAGTAATACCATCTCCCTGTCTAACTAGTAAGATCATGGTGGGGATCAGAAGGGGCAGGATACAGGACATCACATGGACAATCATAATGTCTACACATACTGTACATAGTTCCCTGAGGTGGGAGCCCATTTTCCTCAAAACATCCTTCATTCCAGCTCCCTCCTCCAACCCCCAGCTCTGCTCTTCCCGTCTCCTTCAGGCTCCCTTCCCTCTTTGCTCTAAAGGCTCTTGTAGGGAGCTACTAGTTCACTAAAACAAAACAAAACCCCTCCTAGTAATCTTCTTACTACACATACACCCCACAGTAGCATAAGAAGCAACCAGATATAACTCCAGGCAAGCCCCTCTAGGAAGTTAGGTTCCTAGGTTAGGACACAGATTAACACCACGCAAAATCTCTTCTTTTATAGTAAAACACTAAAGATCACATGTCTTATCACACCCACCAAGACAAACACCTTATGTCCTCTGCCAACTCCTAAACCCTTCGAAAGAGAGCTATTTTGGTCACATCACAGAGAATCCACTTACAAAGGAAAGCAACTTCTCCAACTTAAAACAATTATCTGTAACAAAAAAAAAGTTCAAAAGCCAAGCAAATGTACATTTTGAAAAATCTAAATATGACAACAGTCACTTGCAGGTTAGTTATCAAAATAGCAGGGTTGGGGTAAAGTGTACAAAAAAACTCCAACTCTTTAAGGTATTGCTCCAGTACTCACAAACATTTGCCATCAAATGAAACAAACAAATGAAACACACTATTTAAAGTGATGAGAGGCCAGGTCTCAATGTAAAAACGGACCTAGGTGAAACGTGATCCCAGCACTGACACTGGCTGTTTTGGGGCAAAATACTCCTCAACCTCCCCATGTCTCAGCTGCCTGAGTTGAGGTCAGCCAGTACTTGTACTGCATCAGCATCTGCATTCCACCTATACATCCAAATGAACAAGGAAAGAGTGGTCTGTTGGAAACTACACACACTCTGCCTGCCTCAGACGTCTTCATGAGCTCAAATATCACCCACAAGCACCCTTGACAGGTAGGAAAATAGCCAGAAGTCAAATATACAAATTCTTCCATTATCTGGTGTCCATCATTATCAAAGTTATCAAGAAATCACCGAATGGTGATCTCTGCATCCAGTAAAGCAGCCTCTTCCACCATAGCATCCAGAAAAGATAGCTATTTAACATGCCCTCCTTCCATTCCTAGCCCACGGAGTTCGTGCATTAATCTCATAATTATCTATGTCCTAATCCTTCTGGGACACTTTGTCCAGTACTAGGGATGAAAAATAAGATCCTGAATGAAAAAAGACAGACTTACAAATAATACAAGACAATAATACCAGTTTGGATATACATTCTTAACATCTACTGTGTGCTAGTACAGCAGTTCCAAAATGGGGTCTCTAAATCCCTGGGGGTCTCCAAGAAACTTTCAGGGGTTCTACAAAGTCAAAACTATTTGCTTTGTAATACTGAGACTTTGTTGCCTTTTCACTGTGTTGACATCTGCAGTAATGGTGCAAATGCGATGAGGAGTAAATCTGCTGACACCTTTGCACAAAGCTAGGTAGTGACACCACACAGTACCAGTAGTTCTTCTATTCTTTGCCTCACACATTCATAGGGGAAGAAAAAAAAAAAGGTCAGTTTCAATTAAGAATGCTCTTGACAGGGGTGCCTGGGTGGCTTAGTCGGTTAAGCGTCAGACTTTCGCTTAGGTCATGATCTCGCGGTTCGTGGGTTCGGGCCCCGCGTCGGGCTCTGTGCTGACTGCCAGCTCAGAGCCTGGGGCCTGTTTCAGTCTGTAACTCCCTCTCTCTCTGACCCTCCCCTGCTCACACTGTCTCTCTCTCTCCTAGAAATAAATAAAAATATTAAAAAAAAAAAGAATGCTCTTGACAAAGCAGGAAAGATTATTAATTTTATTAAATCTCTAGCCTTGAGTGGATATCTTTTTAATACTCTGTGTGATGAAATGAGTAGCATATCAATGGTCACCTTGAGGAAAAGCACCTAAGCATGTGGCAATTCTTCGGGCTCTAAGTTTACCTAGCCACTTTTTTCACAGGATGCCATTCTTACTTGAAGGAACTAATGGCAAACCATGGCTATTCAGGCTTGCATAGTGGTTAATTTTTGAGAAAATATTTGACAAAGGAAGCCTGTTAGTTCTAATACTTAAGGCCAATGATAAAATGTGAACTTTTACCTACAAGTCAGAACTCTGAAAAAACTCCCATCTCCCACCATAATCTTGAAACTTCCCAATAATTAAAAGACTATTCTGATGAGACCACTGATGAATCAAATGCAATCTTAGATAAATAGGTAGATGAAATATGTCAATAGTAGGAAGATCTGCATAACTTAGTAAAGCAATATCTTCCAAATGATCCAAGCATAGTGTTACAAAATCTTGCATGAGTAAAACATCCCCTCCAAGTACAAGCTACATTAGTAAATTTTAATATAATAAAACAAATGGTTTCAGATTCCAGGCTGCAACTAATCTTTAATAAACTACCACCTGTCAAATTTTGCTACACTATCAAAGAATATTCACATTTATTTTTAAAAAGGTAGAAGAAAAATACTCCCAAACCCACAGCTAACATTATATTTAATTGTGAAGGGTTGAAAGGCTTTCCTCCAAGATCAGGAAAAAGACAATGGTGCCCACTCTCACCACTCCTACTCAACATAATACTGGAAGTCCTAACCAAAACAATCAAGCAAGAAAAAGAAATAAAAGGCAGAATTCGAAAAGAAGACATAAAACTGGCTCTATCTGCAAATGATATGATTCTGCACACAAAATATCCTAAAGACTCTATCAAAAAACTGTAGGTATAATCAATGAATACAGTAAAGTTACAGAATAAAAACTTGAAAATAGCAATGTTTCTAAACACTAACAATTACCTGAAAAAGAAAATAAAGATATTCCCATCAAAAACAATAAAATACTTAACAATCAATTTAACCAAGAAGGTGAAAGATCTCTGAAAATTACAAAACACTGATTAAATAAATTGAAGGAGACACAAATAAATGGAAAGATATTCCATGTTCATGGACTGAAAGATTAATATTTTTGAAATGTCTATACTATCCAAAGCCATCTATAAACTCAGTGCAATCCCTATCAAAAGTCTAATGGTATTTTTTACAGAAATAGAAACAACAATCCTTAAGTTTATTTAGAACCGCAAAAGATTCCATACCAAACCATCCCATACTATACCACAGCATATCATACCATACCAAAAGATTCCAAATAGCCAAGCAATTCTGAGAAAGAAGAACAAAGCGGGAGGCTTCTGCACAGCAAAAAAAAAAAAAAAGAAAGAAAAAAAGAAAAAAAAAGATCTACAAAATAAAAAGACAACCTACAGAAGAGTTGATAAAGTATTTGCAAATCACATATCTGATAAATATCTAAAATATCTAAAGAACTCAATAGCAAATAATAACAATCATCTAACTTCTTTTCCAAAGGAGATATACAAATGGACAACAGACACATGAAAAGATGCTCAACACCACTAATCATTAGGAGAATGCAAGTTAAAACCACAATGAAATAACACCTAATACCTGATAGAATGTCTATCATCAAAAAGATGAGAGATAACAAATGCTGGTGAAGATGTGGAGAAAAGGGAACCTTTGTGTTACTGTTGGTGGGGCTGTAAATCAGTACAACCACTATGGAAAACAGTACAGAGGTTCCTCAAAAAAAAGAAGGAAATCCTGCTATTTGCAACAACATGGATGGACCATAAGTATATTATGCTAAGTGAAATATGTCAGAGTAAGAAAAATACTACGTGATATCGCTTATATTTGGAATCTAAAAAAACAAACACATAGAAAAAGAGATCAGATATGTGGCTGCCAGAGGGGAGGATGGATGATAGGGAGCTCACATGAAGGCAATCATAAAATATAAACTTCTGGGAATAAGATACATAAGCACTGGGGATGTAATGTACAATATGTTGACTATAGTTAACATAACTGTATGGTATACTTGAAAGCTGCGAAAAGAATAGGTGAGTAAATCCTAAAAGTTCTCAGCACAAGGAAAAACACATTTTCTTTGTTTCTTTTTGTATGTATAGGAGATGCCTGATATTAATCATTCGACAATATATGTAAGTGGTTACTACACTGTACACATTAAACTTGCACAGTGCTATATGTCAGTTGTATTTCAGCATAACAGAAAATAAAAAAAAATTTAAACATTTTTTAAAAGAAAATACTACTTTTCTACTCCAACCACATCTGTTTAAGGGTAGATTTTCTTCCAATACTTCAATCAAAGCAATGTGTCAAAAAACAGACTTTAGAGGCAAGATGGCGGAGAAGTAGGGAGCTCCGTACATTTCACTCGCCCCCATCTCTCAAATGGAGAAGGCCTGGAGCCATAGGAACCCTTATAGAATCCAGAAGTTTGGGAGGAAAAGGGAACAGAGTCCGCTGAAAAACCTTATAGCGTGACTGCGAACTGGGGAAGATAAGAACAGGCCTGGACCAGAGACACAGAGGGAGGGGAGGGAGCCCCCTTTGAGGGCAGCCACGGTGAGGCCAGTGGAAAAGAAAGAGCGACTGCAACTGCTCAAGGAACTGTCCCTGTCCCTGAAGTAGAGAAAAACCTTGGCTTGGGACACAGAGGGATCCGGTTTCCAGGTGTGCAGCTGACCTTGAGCAGGATGCACTGGTCCCAGGTGACACCGGGAGAAACCTCTCCTCTGCTCGCCAGCTCGACCCAGAGGGGAAGTGGTGCACCTGCAGCCGCTCCGCCCCCCTTCCAGCTCCACTCCATTCCCAGGGGGGAGGCAGCCAGCTTGAAACTGCACCCAGGGACTCGGCCTGCGGGTCTATATTTCCAGCGGTATCAATGGGGCGCGCAGACTAAGATCTGGAAACAAGGTGTGGCTTGGGACATAGAGCATGGGCCATCTCGGCTATGCCGGGGCACAGGAAGATTGGACCCAAAAGAGTGAGTTACAACGCTTGGTTCCAGAGGGAACTGAGGCACCACCATTTTTCTCCACACAACCACCAAGTGGGACACCTCAAGGAGCAACCGGTGGGAGATTAGCAGAGGCTAAAACCTGTCTACACCAAACCACGCCCATCCCCCCAAAGAGTTTTGTGTTTTTTTATGTTTTTGTTTTTAACGGAGCCAGGGCAAGACCAACATGGATGCACTGCGGTGATTAATTCTAGAGCAATTCTTTCTATTCAGATATATATTCCCTTGTCTCATTCACATCCCTCCCCTCTGCTGGACTGGGCACTCTGGTCACTGGTTTGCTTAAACAGTCACATTTAATCCATTCTCTAGATGTATATTCTACACCTCCACCACTACCTTTCGATCTCTTTATGGAGTAATCAGACAATATAGTTTCTCTGAGTAACATTATCTTCATCTCTTTCTCCTCACCTCTTACCATATTCTCCTCTTTCTCTCTCTGAAATACGCTCTTAGTCTCTCTGCCTGATCACTGTCCAATTTCACTTTCTCCCCACCCTGTCATTTCTCTCTTTGTATATGCTCTTCCATCAGCACTGCATACACCATGCTCTTTATTTGTAGCTGGGAATTCTGGTTTTATGCTTTTAGACTCTCCTTTGTCTTTTGGGTTTTTTCTTTTTCTTTTTCCTTTTCTTTTTTTTTTATTTTTTTATATTTATTTTTATTATTTGTTTTTTCTCCTTCCTTTTTTTTCTTTTTTCCATTCTGTTTTTTTCTTTTTCCCTTTCAGATTTTATTATTTGTCTTTCCTCCTTCCACTTTTTTCCTTTTTCCCTTCATTTTTTTCTTTTTCCCTTTCAGATTTTATTATTTGTCTTTCCTCCTTCCACTTTTTTCCTTTTTCCCTTCATTTTTTTCTTTTTCCCTTTCAGATTTTATTATTTGTCTTTCCTCCTTCCACTTTTTTCCTTTTTCCCTTCATTTTTTTCTTTTTCCCTTTCAGTTTGCGTGTTCTTTGGGTTTGTCTGTGCGTTTGAGTGCCTTTGTTCCCTGTGTCTTAGTCTGTCTGTTTTCCTTTCCAGGGCTTCCTTAAGAAACAAGCCAAAGTACACATGGTGGAGAGTCCCAAATACCACTACAAGTAGGGAAATAAAATAACCAAAGTCTCAACAAGAAAGACCAAGAGAGGCCATTCAAAGAACACTTCCTGAACAGACAGGCTCTGTACAGTAAAAGAGCCTTCTTTAATACACTAGTACTCATAGGTGCAGAGTGCATAACAAGCTTTTAAAACTAACAAGAGACAGAAAGTTAGCCAAAATAATGAAACAGAAGAACTCTCCTCTAAAGAAATTCCAGGAAGAAATGACAGCTAAAGAAATTCTCAAAACAGATATAAGAAATATAACTGAACAAGAATTTACAACAATAGTCATAAAATTAATCGCTGGGCTTGAAAAAGGCATGGAAGACATCAGAGAAACTATTGTTACAAAGACTATGGAGCTTAAAAATAGTTGTGATTAATTAAAAAATGCTATAAATGAGATGCATAATAAAATGGAGGCGTCCAATGCACGGATTGAAGAGGCAGAGAGGAGAATACGTGAATTAGAAGACACACTTATAGAAAAAGAGGAAGCCGAGAAAAAGAGAGATAAACTGATCCAGGAACATGAAAGGAGAGTTCAAGAGCTGAGCGATACAATCAAATGGAAAATATTCATATCATAGGAATTCCAGAAGAGGAAGAGAGAGGGAAAGGCACTGAAGGAATCCTTGAATAAATTACAGCTGAGAACTTCCCCAATCGGGGGGAAGGAAACAGACACTGAAATCCAAGAGGCACAGAAAACTCCCCTCAGACTAACTTGAACCAATCATCTGTACAACATATCATAGTGAAACAGGCAAAATATTAAGGACAAAGAGAGAATTCTGAAAGCGGCTCACACCATACACAAAAATAAACTCAAAATGGATAAAGGACCAGAATGTGAGATAGGAAACCCTATCAAAAACCCTAGAGGAGAAAGCAGGAAACAACCTCCTTGACCTCAACCGCAGCAATTTCTTACTTGACACATCCCCAAAGGCAAGACAATCAAGAGCAAAAATCAACTATTGGGACCTCATCAAGATAAAAAGCTCTGCATGGTAAAGGAAACAATGAACAAACTGAACAGGCAACCAACGGAATGGTAAAAGTTAGTTGCAAATGACATATCAGATAAAGGATATGTCATCTATAAGGAACTCACCAAACTCCACACCCAGAAAACAAATAATCCAGTGAAGAAATGGGCAGAAGACATGAACAGACACTTCTCCAAAGAGGACATCCAGATGGCCAACAGACACATGAAACGATTCTCAGCATCCCTCATCATCAGGGAAATGCAGATCAAAACCATACTGAGATACCACCTCACGCAGATTAGAGTGGCTAAAATGAACAAATCAGGAGACTCTAGATGATGGTGAGAATGTGGAGGATCGGGCGCCCTCCTACACTGCTGGTGGGAATGTAAACTGATGCAGCCCCTCTGGAAAACAGTATGGAGGTTCCTTAAAAAATTAACAGTAGAACTCCCCTATGACCCAGCAGTAGCACTGCTAGGAATTTACCCAAGGGATACAGGAGTGCTGATGCATAGGGCACATGTACCCCAATGTTCATAGCAGCACTCTCAACAATAGCCAAACCATGGAAAGCGCATAAGTGTCCATCAACTGATGAATGGATCAAGAAGATTTGGTTTATCTATACAGTGGAATACTACATAGCAATGAGAAAGAATGAAATCTGGCCATTTGTAGCAAGGTGGATGGAACTTGAGGGTGTTACGCTGAGTGAAATAAGTCAGGCAGAGAAAGACAGATACCAGATGTTTGCACGTATAGGTGGGTTAGGAGGAACTTAACAGAGGACCATGGGGGAGAGGAAGGGGAAAAATAGATGGGGAGAGGGAGGGAGGCAAACCATGAGAGACTCTTGAATGCTGAGAACAAACTGAGGGCTGTTTGTGGGAGCGAACAGGGGTGGGAGCGAGGGGAAGGGGGGTGATGGGCATGAAGGAGGGCACCTGTTGGGATGAGCAGTGGATATTATATGGAAACAAACTTGACAATAAACTATTTATGAAAAAAAAATAAGTAAATAAAATTAAAAATTAAAAACAGACTTTAGAAGCATGTAATAAATGACATAATGAAAAACTAATATAAAATGTAAAACAATGCTAATCTTATCACTAATTATTTTTGTTTTGGAAACTTTAGTTATTTTTATAATACATGTCATATATGTTGAAAACCTAATGGGTATGTTATAATGTTATTTTTAAATAAACTATTTTTTAAATTATCAATTTTAATTTCTAATATAAATATAGACAAAATCTCTTTGAGCAGATTCAATGTTTTAAATTTTTTTTAATAAATTTTTTTTAGTTATAATTCACATACCTTACAATTCACCACTTGAAAACTCAGTGCTTATTAGTATATTCACAAGATTATACAACCATCAGCATTATCTAATTCCAGAACATTTTCATCATCCTAAAAAGAAATCTCATACCCATCTGGAATCACTTCCATTCTCCCTCTTCCATCCCCTAGCAACCACTAACCTACCTATCTTTGAATTTGTCAATTCTACATATTTCATATGAATTAAACCATACTGTATGTGACTTTTTGTGAATGACTTCTTTACTTAGCATGTTTTCAAGTGTCATCCATGTTGTTGTATGTATCAGTACTCCACTCCTTTTTATGGCTAAATAATACTCCATGTATACAGACATACCACAGTGTTTATCCATTCGTCCACTGATGAATATTTGCATTTTTCCCACTTTTTGGCTATTATTAATAACACGGTTATAAACATTTCTGTACATGTTTTGGTATTAACATGTTTTCAATTCTCTTCAAGATATACCTAGGACTGGAATGGCTGGGTCATACAGTAACTCTGTTTTACTTTTTGAGGAACCAATAAACTTTTTTCCATAGGGACTATACCGTTTTATATTCCTGAGGGTTTCAATAATTTTTAACACTGTATATGGGGTCTTGAGACATAAATGTTTGAGAACTGCTAGGCTGAGGGAATATGGAGATAAAACACAGTCCCCTTCCTTAATGAGGCCATTATGTACCACAGCTCAGACTCAGACAGATTCAAAAACTATCCCACAGAACTTCTGAGATACAGTATAGGTAGCAGCTGCCCTACCCCCGGCCACCTACCAAGCATGGAGCAGCTCTCTGTCAGTGTTGACTGTGTTTCTAACACCATTCATTGCCCTACCACTGTATTCTCTCTTTTCTCTCATCTCTCCTTTTCTTCAGTCCTTCATATTTCTTTTTCTCCTATTGTTTCTGTTGTGTTCCTTAGCTTTCCATAAAACACTGCTAAATATATCAGCAAGCAAACAGGGCACTTAACCTTCTACCCTTATTAAGCTCCTCTCCATGCACCTGCCATAGTCTGAGAACTTGTTTCTTCACCTACCAATAAAATTTCTCTCAACTACTTGTAAGTTTCAGTGGCACTCCTGAATTCCAAGGGTACAGTCTCTGTAACTGAGGTCTGTGATATTTATTACATTTGTGAAGCAGCAAAACTAAGGCCTAACTATACTGAAACCAAGTCTCAGATGATTTTTGGAGAGAAGTTTCCCCTGAATTTCAGTACCCTACCAAAATCAAATAATATCACTCGATACTTAGAATACTGAAAACTAGTGATCTTAGGAATACAATCACAGAAGTACGAAAGTGCTTTGCAATAACACAACCCCAAAAGCTTTCTATAAATTTTAACTGGAAGGGCACCTGGGTGGCTCAGTTTGTTGAACATCTGACTCTTGACTTTGGCTCAGGTCATGATCCCAGAGTTGTGGGATTGAGCCCCACATCGAGCTCTATGCTGAGTGTGGAACATGCTTAAGATTCTCTATATCCCTCCGTTTGCCCCTCTCCCCAGCTCACATTCCCTCCCTCCCTCCAACTCTCTCTAAATACACACATACATACATACATACATACATACATACATAAATACATAAATAAATGTTTTAACTGGAAGTATAAAATAAAATTGCATGGTAATGCCCCCCCAAAGTTACCTATGTCCTAATGCTCAGAACCTAGGAATATATTATCTTTCATGGCAACAGGGAACTGCCAAACACTGCAGACAGAATTAAAGGCACTAGTCAGCAGACTACTTTTGTATTTACTTATGTAATCTTCATACCCATTAGGGGCTCAAACTCACGACCCCAAGATCAAGAGTCACACTCTCTACTGACGGAGTCAGCTAGGCACCCCCTAACCAGCAGACTTTAAAACAGGTAGAGTATCTTACACTTTCCAGATAGGCCAAATGTAATAGCCATGATCCTTAAGAGTGAAGAGGGAGGCAGAAGAGGAAGTCAGAGTGATGAGGTGTGAGAAAGACTCAAAACCCACTGGCTTTGGGAAAGGGGCATTTCAGGCCAAGGAAAGTGAGCAACTTCTTGAAGCAGGAAAAGGCAAGGATATGGATTCTTCCCTAGAGCTCCTAAAAAGAAACACAGCTCTACTGATAGCTTGACTTTTGCACACTGAGACTCACAGCACACTTCCAATCTACAACACTGTGAAATAGCAAATCTGGGTTGGTATAAGTCAAAATTTGTCGTAATTTGTTGTGGCAGCAATAGAAAACTAATATAGTTAAATTCTTGGCTTTCCCCAGAAATTAAACTTTTAAGACTCCCACTGACCCCCACTCTAATCCCCTGCTCCCCACCCCATTCCACAAGAGGCAGGGGATCTGTCCACACTCTTCCCCTTGAGCTTTTCAACTTCTTTCTTATAGTTTGAACCCTTATTGTTAAGCCTTTTTTCTGTCAGATAACAAGCATCAGAGTACCTGCTTAGTTAGTAGCACTTCCTAACCAGTCGTGACACATGTTTTTGTCTCCTCTGTATCTTGTTTTTAATAATACTAATTTCTTCCAAAGAAATTGCAATGAAATTTCAAAGTGGCAATGACCACTTTTACCTCTTCTGTCAGCATTATCTTTGGCATATTTACATATCATCCAGACAGATTTATTAGGATATCTAGCATGCTATGAATATAAATTGCTTCAGACTGCCTATGTGACATACCACAAAGCAGTTTGCCAAGATCAAAGTTGCATCACCACTCAATAATACTTTCAAAGAGCATCTGCAATTGCAAAACATGTCAACCCAATCTCTTGGTTGAAAGGATCATTTGCCACTAGTCTCTATGTCATAAGACATATTTATAGCACTAAAAATTAATGTGCACTCATTTATCACAAAGATAGATTACAGATAAAATTCCCTTGACTGGCTTTGGAGATCAACAGAGTACTCTGTTAAAACATTTATATTGGTTTGTCTAGTTCTCACAGAGCAACCTTCTTTTCCCTGTTTCTCTATTAGGAGACATTTGTATTCCTACTGAGAAACCGAAGGATCTGCTACCCAGGATCAATGCCAAATGCATTAAAAATTAATAAGAAAAAATTAACCCCATGATAATATTCCATCTCTAGTTTCATAAGCTTTATGATATGTACATTTCACACAGCTGTCCTACTAAAACTTCGAAGCCTCAGCATTTGTTCTGAAAAGGAAAGGACCAAAAACTAAATCGTTCAATATGCCCAGTGGTCTGTGGGCAAAAACAAAGCAGAGGGACTTTAACTGGTAAATTTTAATTTTATAAGCTGCGTTTCTTGCTATAAATATTACAAACATCTAATTATGTGCTATTTCCAACTAGCTGTCAATTTTTTAAAAAACTGTACAAAATGACACTATTGACCACATGTATACTACTTTCTTAGAAAAAATACCTTCTACTCAATCACCATGAAAAAAATGAAACTGTTATTTGCCTGGGGTACTTCAGAAAACAAATTAATATAGTCATACAGAAGCATTCACTTCCTCTTTTTTGTATACATTTTAGTAGATACATAAATACTAGAACAGAAGTACAAAGAATAGAACCCACCATGCTTGCACTCAATGTAATGGGTAGAGGACACTAATCCACTCTGTTCAACCCTTCATCGCCTATCCAGATATTCAACCAAATATTGTTGAGAAGTGAGAAATCCATTATTAAATCTACTCAGCACTTATTATGTACCAGGCGTAGACCTCACCTCCCTAGAAAGTAGGCTTTATTATCCTCACTTTGTAAACTAACAAAGTGATATCAAATCATATCCAGTGAGAAGCAGAACCAGGATTCAAACTTGAGTCGGTCCATCTCAGGCATGTCCACACTGACATATTTTCTTATTACATTTTATTTAAAATTACTCCTGAACTTAACAATCCTTTCACTGTATACCCCAGCAAAGAAAATAAAAGCACAAAAACATTAATTTTAAGCAGTGTGCTTCAATTCTCTGTGAGATGAGATATACAGTTAACTAACATATAATGAAACACAAAAGAGGAAGGCGGAGCACGAAAGGGTAACTCCTGGCGAAAGAATGAGCCAATGTGAGCAAAGGCTCGTCTCAAACAAGCCTCGGAATATTGAGAGGATGACAAATGGAACAGTCTGTGAAGGGACGCAGTGAGAGAAATGGCCTACAAGAGATGGATTGGAGACACACTTCATGGCTCTCGCATGTCATGGAAAGCACGGGGGCTTTATGCCAAAGACTCAAGAGTGAATCATCTATTTGTGAAGGCTGGATAAGCAGGACAGACTATTACAAGATTAATCTTCATAGAATCAATCCAAACTACCCCATGCACACTGCTAACAAGTGAAATTTCTCTTCTACCTGACAGATAAAAATGAAGCAATCTGAGTGCAGTGCCTCCCTTCTGCCTTCACTCTCTCCTCCTTCCTCACTGTCAGAGTTAAGGGAATCCCTGGGAGGACTCCATCCTTTGCCTCCTCCTCCAGCTTTGCTCTTTAAATTATTTGGAAACTTTTCTTCTGTACTGGCTCATCCTCTGAGCCTTCAAAACACATAAGCATCTGCCATTTTGGAAAAAAAAATAAAATACGCCTTTTCACTTTCAAATATCACAAGTGAGTTAGCTGTCTGCCCTCATTGCTGCATCCTGTGTCACCTTAAAGGTAGCAGTGGAGCTACTGTTCTTGCTTAAATCTTTAAGGAACACACCAGAGTACCATTAACGGCCCACTGAATGCAATGGCATTTACTCAACTTTCACCAACTTGCCTATTGATCACTCTTCATCTTGAAGTTCTTTCTTTCTTTGACTTTTGTGGCTGCCTCTCCTGGTTCCTGTCCTAACTGGCCATCCTTTCCTGTTTCTTGTTCCTTTACTTCCCTTCCCAACATGGGTACTGAATGTCCAAGGCCTATTGCCAGTGCCATAGGAATAATTATGTCTCTGCCCTGCTCTGACCCTCCTAAGCTCAAGTCCCACATCTAAAACTGTGAGGAGGATGAAAACACCTGTCGTGTCTGGTACAGACTTGGTTTGAAAAGGGGAGGATGAGACCTTTGGAAAGGCAGATGGAGGTGAGATTTTGGAGGCCGTCACATGCCAGTGATGGTTAGTAAAGGTCACTGAGGAGGGAAGTAATGTCTGCTGAAAGTTAGCCTGGCAAGACTGTGAAGAATGGATTTAAAAGCAGAAACACAGAGAAGGAAGACCATTTAGTCAAGTATTGGGAAACAAAAACAGGCACTTCTACGGCAATAATGGAAACAGGAAGGGGGAGGTTTTGTGAGAGTCCAAGTGGAATGAACAAAGAAATATTAGCTGTCCAGGTCCCCTCTCATCATTCAGCCAGTCACTAAACAGGTATCACCTCCTCCTGTGTTCTTGCACTGGGCTGAGCAGTGATACTACCATCACCCATATACAGTCCCTATTTTGAAGGACTATACGGGCCAAGTGGACAAAACAGGAAAAGAAATCCATCCTCTTTTTTAAAAACTTCATGAAACACTAAGTGAAATAAGCTACCTAAAAGACAATCAGCAATGAACAGGGCTTCTATCTAAGATTAGATAGGAAATAGGAGACCCAAGAAAGAAAAGTAGTAATAAGGAAAGTATAAAGTACTCCACATTATCTGGCCCAATCTCTGGAATAACTGCATAGCGATAAAAACAGAAGACTCGGAATCATTATCGTCCAAGGTCTATATTTAGCTAAGTTTATAATTACAGTGTTCAATTTAGGCTTCATACCTAGTCTGCTTCCAGGCACACAGCAAATACACATAAATCCCAAAAAATATGTGGGGTAACAGCACCCCCCCTCTTTAAGCATTATACCTCACCTATGAAATCCTGGGATTGATTCATGAAGCTTGAACAAGATACAAAGCAAAGGGCAAATCATCTGGACAATTACTGAAAACATGTGTTCTCCCGTCACATGCCTATAAATTCTAATTTAGAAATCTGTATTTTTGTTTATTTAAAAAAATTTTTTTTAGTTTTTTTATTTAGAGGTACCTAAATAAGTTGGGTAAGCATCTGATTTCAGCTCAGGTTCTGATCTCACAGTCTATGGGTTAGAGCCCCACATCAGGCTCTGTGCTGACAGCTCAGAGCCTAGACCTTGCTTCGGAATCTGTGTCTCCCTCTCTCTCTGCCCCTCCCCTGCTCGCACTCCGTCTCTCTCTAAAAATAAACCTTAAAAAAAATTGTTTTTAAGTTTATTTATTTTGAGGGTGGGAGGGAGGGGAGAGAGAGAACAAGAAAGAGGCAGAGAGGGAGAGATAGAGAATCCCTAGCAGGTTCCACACTGTCAGTGAGGAGCCCAACGGAGGACTCAAACTCACCAGCTCTGAGATAATGATATGAGTGGAAACCAAGAGCCAGGACCCTCAACTGACTGAGCCAACCAGGTGCCCCTAAAAATCTGTATTTTGGATAATTCTGATGCACATATGTATACCAGTCACACTTAAAACTGTTCTTAAAAATGGTCTGCAAAATTTAAAGTTACACAGGTCAGAATTCAAATGCAGCTTTTAAGGTACTTGGTCACCTCTAATTTAATAAAAATATTGATTCCCCTGAGGTCCAATTTATGAAATACGGATATATGTGATAATGGGCAGAAGCAGAAAATACTCAACTGTACAGTAGTACACTTAATCTCTGAAACATATTTCAGTTGCAAATATTTCTATATCTTAAGCTTAATGACGTGTTGGTTCAGCACAGTAATAAAAATCTTATGAAAATCTTAGGCAAAATAGATTCAATAGGGGAAAGCCCAATGGAGCAGTTTTCTGAAAAGCATATATTAAGTCTAGAATTTATTTTCTTAATTTATATCTCCATAGTTCTTTCCCATAAACCATTGATTTCTTCAGTGTTTTCTGAAAGCAAGAATCCTAAGTTTTCAATGATTACTGATATAGTTCTGTTTAAACCTTACCAGAGACCATAGCTCCTGAACTCTGCTGAGCCTTCTTCCCCTTAGCTTTGCAAATGTGAATAACAACCAGCCTACCCCCGAAACCAAACAATGTTCGCACCCTTCATTTAGCCCATGTTTCTGGTGGGATGAAATACAGGGCTCATGAGTGTAAGGTCACAGGCAGAATCTCTGTCAAGGCTCGTTTGTCCTGCTTCGTCCCTCTATCCCACTGACATCCAAATGGGTGGAAGTCATCACCTACACAGTCACCAGCACTTAATACACTCATTACACTAATCTTGTCCGCAATACACTGCAAGGCTATTCCTGCCTCATGATTTATTAGTCCCGACTGTTTTTTGTAAGTTTAGCACTGGACTACTCCCACAAAGCAAACTGGACAGATTTCCATGATGTCAGATCAGCAGGAAGCTCCTCAAGATAACAGGCAGGCTGCCACTACTCCATCCTGTACTCCAGAAAAGCGGAACACTGAATGATCTGAATATAAACAGTGATAAGATCTCAGAATACAGTAGTGGAAAGCATACAGCTTGGAGTCTGAACATCTACTCATTCAGCCCAACCTTGTGACCTCAGATAACTCTGGCCTTGGTTAAGGAGAGCTCAGTAAGATGATCTGAGGCCCCTCTGAGGACCTAAAAATCTATGGTTTTACGACTCTTTCTATCAAAACTCTTCCTTAATGCCAACTGAGTAGGACAAGCCTCATGTCTGCAGCAGGCCTGACCCGACCGGATACTGCTCAAGAGGAAAGATGCACTTCTAACTCTTCTCTACAAGAGGCCACCTCTGGGAAGCCAACCGCTTTCAGAACTGCATTCCAGAGATATCTAAATTGTCAAACTTTTAAAATGTTTGTTTTATTCCGTTAAATTCATGAGATTTAAGCCCATCTTATAAGAAATGACCTTTACCTAGCAATATTATTAATACTTAGTGCTTACTTTGTACTTTATCTTTTCTTTCATTTTTATGCCTACAATAATTCCATGAGGTAGATATTTTTATCATCCCCATTTTACAGAAAAGGAAGTTGCAACTGAAGGAAGTTAAGTAACAGACCCATTCTCCCAGCTCGCACATGGCAGAGCACAGAGTTTAACCTGCAACCTGACTGCGGAACCAGCTGCTGTCTCCTGGGTCTTCCTGCATTTCACTAACTTTAAAGGTAAGAACAATCAATAACATTGGGAAATATTCCTGTCTCCAGACAGGAATTCTGATTTCCCTGTTTTTAACTCCCTCTCCAATATATCCTACCCACAAATACCCAATGAACCCCCTAAAAATTCCCAACTCAATCATCACATCACTCCCCTGCTGAGAAAAATATTCCTCATTGCCTAAGAATAATGCTCAAATTTCCTAGCCTTCCACAGAGACTCAGACGACTTCTCCAGTCTTTTCTCTTCACTTCTATGAACCTTTCATAGTGCCAGAAATACTCTCTGAAATGCCTGCTTCAAATTCGCTTTACTCAAAATAATAACTGGGCACCTACTGCATTATCATTTATTCATTACTTTTTGTTGAACATCTATGAGTGCAGGCACTATGCTAGGCTCTGGGGGTACAATGGTAAACAGAAGGGACTTACCTCTGCCCTCAGAGAATTGAGAGAGGCAAGCCTTATTCATACCACCCTCCATGCCCAGAAAGCTCATTTTCTCCTTTTCATCAAAATTCCACTTAGGCTCCAAGGTTCAGCATGAGCCCTCCCCTCCTCATTCTGATTACACCCATGGTTTTCCTCCTCCAGCATGGATCTTGTGACCTGCAACACTCACACAACACTAACCATCAGTATCCCTGACAGTCCTCTACAGCTGCAACAAAGTCAGTAATAGGCATGAAGCACAGCACAGTGCCAGGCACACAGCACATACTCAATAAACATTAATCCACTCACCTCTTTCACTTTTTACATAATAAAGATTTCTCGTTTTGCAACTTTTCACTGTAAATCCTATTTCCCATATAAACTCTCTGTTCTTTAATGAGAAAGTGTGGTTATTCTCATCTATATGCAGTCCTACATTTTGCATATGTTCAGTACTTATTAAAAGATCTTTTTCATCATCCATTCTAAAATGTGAAGATTTCATCTCCCTGCTAGTAGTCATGCACTATACCAGGCTACTGTTTTAGTATAGGTCTATTCCCACAATTTTAAAATTATTACTTATGGACACCTGAGTGGCTCAGTTGGCTAAATATCTAACTTCAGCTCAGGTCATGATCTCATGGTTTGTGAGTTGAGCCCCACATTGGGCTCTCTGTTATCAGCACAGAGCCTGCTTCAGATTGTCTGCTTCTCTCTCTGCCTCTCCCCTTCTTGTGCTCTCCCAAAGATTAAATAAACATTAAAAAACAAAATACTTAAATGATGCAAGTAACTAAGCATCTGAATAGATGTTCCACATCAATTGTCATCAGGGATATGCAAATTAAAACAATGAGATACCACCACACACTTAACAGAATGGCCAAAATACAAACCAGGATGCAGAACAACAGGAACTCTCATTACTAACTGTTGGTGGGAATGCAAAATGGTACAGCTACTTTGAAAAACAATTAATTTCGTGGTTTCTTACACAGATGAAGATATTCTTACCATACAATCCAGCAATCACATTCCTTGGTATTTATTCAAAGGAGCTGAAAACACATCCACATGAAAACTTGTTTGCAGATGTTTAGAGCACTTTTATTCATTAATTACCAAAACCTGGAAGCAACCAAGATGTCCTTCAGTAGGTGAATGGATAAGCTGTGATACATTCAGAAAACAGCATATTATTTAGCACTAAAAAGAAATGAGCTATCAAGCCATGAGAAGACATGGAGGAACTTTAAATACATATTACTAAGTAAAAGAAGCTGTAGAGGCCAAGGGCCAGGTGCTCCAAAATGTGCCACTTCGGCATAGTGATTATTTTGAATAAAAGATACTTGAGAAACATCACACCTAAGAAGAATATTCAGACCCTCTTCTGTCCCTCTGAAAGCAGGAACTAACTCTCCCTCCCAGGGAGGGAAAACTGCCTTCCCTGTATCTGGAGATAAAGAGACATCAGAGACGGAAAATTCAGAGTCCAGAATGCTGCATAAATGACCCTTATTACTTTTTACTTTTAAGTGCACCAGCCCAGGGGCACCTGGGTGGCTCAGTCAGTTAAGAATCCGACTTCGGCTTAGGTCATGATCTCACAGTTCATGGGTTCGAGCCTCGCGTCGGGCTCTGTGCTGACAGCCAGCTCAGAGCCTCAAGCCTGCTTCAGATTCTGTGTCTCTCTCTCTCTCTCTCTCTGACCCTCCCCTGCTCACGCTGTTTTTCTCTCTCTCTCATAAATAAAAAACATTAAAAAAGATTTAAGTGCACCAGCCCAAATTCTACTTAGAATTCCTTACTAACTGACGCTCCCAAAGTAAGGTTTTCTTTGTCCTATCAATACCTTGCAGGTTGATTGTCTCTTTGTCTACAAAGTGTAAAAACTGCCTGCCTCACATCATCTCCATAGGGTGTCAATTTCATTATTGTGCCTCCTTGTGTATAGAATAAAACTTTGGTTATTTCTCCTGTTAATCTGTCTCATGTAAATTTAATTCTTAGTCCAGCTATAAAACCTTAATGGATAGAAAATAATTTTTCCTTCCCTTCAAAACCAATCTGAAAAGGTTATATACACTGTGAGACATTCTGGAAAAGGCCAAATTATGGATAAAGTAATAAGATGAGTAGCTGTCAGGAGTTGGGGTGGAAGGGAGGAACAAACAGAAGGTACACAGAGGATTTTAGGGCAGTGAAAATATTCTGTATGATATGATAATGATTGATACATGTCTCTGTACCAATGTGCCCAAAGCCGCAGAATATAGAACACCAAGAGTGGACTCTATGGTAAACTATGGACTTAAGGTGATTATGATGTGTCAGTGTAGGCTCATCACTTGTAACAAATATATCACTCTGGTGGGGGATTTTGGTAATGGGGGAGGCTATGTATTTGGGGCAGCATGGGTATAGGAGAAATGTCTGTACTTCTCAATTTTGCTGTGAACTTGAAACTGCTTTATTTATAAAGACAATTAAAAAAATAAAACAGGACACTTTCAAGAAGCCTCTGAACTTGAGACCTTTTCAACACCAAGATAAGGTAGCATCTTAACCAAAAGTGTGAAAGAAAAAAGGCCCCCTCTTGTCCCAAATGTAAAATAAGCACCTATTTTCAATGCCAGATTGGAGGCAATAACCAGACAGTTGGCTAACTCCAGCAGAAGATGTGCCTGCCTCAGGAACTCCATACCACTGTGGTTAGGTTGGCCACTGGTATCAGAAAAGGCAGCAACACAGGTGCTCAGGGCAATAACACAGAGACATGTTCCTCAACCCGTGAAGGAAGGCTGAAGGGCTCCAGACTTGCCATCCCAGGAACCAGGTTTCTCTATTAAGCAACGCAACAGGCAGCATGTACAGAACCACAGGCAGAGTTGGCAAGAGCTCCCAATGGACCAAATGAGCTTCAACCTCACTCCACAGAGGCCCTTTTATTTTTTTTTTTCTTAATTTATTTCTAGAGAGAGAGAGAGAGAGAGAGACAGCGTGAGCAGGGGAGGGTCAGAGAGAGAGGGAATCACAGACTGAAACAGGCTCCAGGCTCTGAGCTGGCAGTCAGCACAGAGCCCGACGCGGGGCCCGAACCCACGAACCGCGAGACCATGACCCAAGCGAAAGTCGGACACTTAACCAACTAAGCCACCCAGGCGCCCCACAGAGGCCCTTTTAAAGATACCACTCCCAATGTCAACCCAAGAATTCAGGGTTTATTTTTGCCCTGAACAAAGCAGAAAAAATAAACAAAGATTTGTGAATATGTGGATGCTACCTTAAAGCTGCCTTTGTGTAAACATAAAACCCTTAAAATATTTCTTGTTCTGAGGAACCACTTTTCACCAGTGCCAGTTTAGAAGGTAAACTGGCACAACCTGTGGGGCAGGTGGGAGCAGGTGGCAACAGGGAGTACTTTGGCAATGTATGTTACATAAACCAGAATCTAAATATATACCTATCCTTGACTTAGAACGTCTAATCCTACGAACTCCCTAAGGAACAAAGCAAGGATGTGGCCACAAAATGTACGTACGTGATTAGTCTTTTAAGAATTTTACATAATATAAAAAGTGTATGTAATATTAAAAAAGGATGAATAGATTAGACAGGTAAATGATGGCAGGGTCATAAAATAGAATAAAGGGATTAAAAATAATGAGACACAGGCGCCTGGGTGGCTCAGTCAGTTAAGCATCAGGCTCTTGACTTCCGCTCAGATCATGATCTCACAGTTCATGGGTTTGAGCCACACTGATAGTGCAGAACCTGCTTGGGATTCTCTCTCTCTCTGTCTGTCTGTCTCTCTCTCATTCTCTGTCATTCTCTCATTCTCTCTCAAAGTAAATAAACTTTTTAAAAAATGATGAGAAAGAAGTATATTTATTGAATGTGAAAAAAATTAAGTTTTATAAAAGTATCCAAAAGGTACCTCTCACACAAGGTACCCCAAGGAGTCAACAAGATAACACTGTTTCCACAGCAAGTCAGTTAAAACCCTTTTAATGGAGATTTTATCTTAAACAGTGCACAATTCAGTTACCCTATGAATATCTCTGTCTATTCCTTTCTATCACACTTAAACTGGCATCCAAAGTACACCATGCAAGAAACTACTTAAGAACAGCCCAGGATCTGTGCTGTCCAACAACCACCACTAGCCACATAGGGCTATCTACGTTAGATTCTTTAAAGTTAAATAAAATTCAGAATTCAGTTCCTTGGTCACACTAGCCACATTTCAAGTGCTCAACAGCCACACATACCAGCGACTACCATATTAGTGCAGATATGGAACACTTTCATCATCACAGAAAACTCTACTGAAGAGCACTGCCCTAGAACAAAAGGAAGAGGGTTAGGCTCAAAGAAGATAAAAGAGATCTTCACTAATAAAAAAAATGGAAGTGTATGCAGCCCAAGCTTCCAGGTTAGTATCCACACTAAGCTACAGCATGGCCTCATAGCAACTGTTGAAAAACCTCAAATTTTCATCTGTTAATACAGATGTCACCAATAACTTAAACATAAAGTATGCATCTCAGTGAAATCCTTTGAAGCTGAAACCTACAAATGTTAACATTAGTCCAATGATATGTCCACTACACAAAAAGGCTTCTGCACTGTTCTTGAAAAATGAATTTTCATCCCAAAAAAAACCCAAAATCAAACAAGACAAAAATCAACCTCATTTCTTTTTTATAGTTAATTTATTTTGACAGAGAGCAGAACAGAGGCAGAGAAAGAGGGAGACAGAGAATCCCAAGAAGGCTCCACACTGTCAGTGCGAAGCCTGATGCAGGGCTCAAATTCACAAACCACGGTATCATGACCTAAGCCAAAGCCACACGCTTAACCGACTAGGCCACCCAGGCACCCCCAACCTCATTCTTAAATTTAGATCCAAATCAGTATTAAAGCATTTGATCACTCAACTTATACATAAAGCCCAAATCACATGTTTTTGGGAAAATAATCTAGTTTATTCTCAAAAAGCAAATCATTGCCACCATCCCATCAAGAAAAAATACGTGTAACAAGCTAAAATGAAATTAATAGTTTTAGAAAGCCAGTGACCTCATTTAGAGGCACTTAGGGCATACATAAATTGGTATCATGCATTCACCTACACATATCAATAAAGAAGTGAGAAAAAACAAGTATGGATTCACTATACACACTTAATTTTTCAGGTCAATGAACATGAACAAGAAATTCAACCATCTAAAGATAAAAGCATCTCTTCCCATTTGTTACAACAGATAAATAAATTCTTCCATCTGGTTTTGTAATATACTAATCATTTTGTAGTTGATAAATTAGTCTAATCATTTTTAACTTATTTTGAAATAATTTTCAGATTACAGAAGAATTATAAAAATTTCAGAGTTCCCATATTATATATACCCTTTACTCAGCTTCCCCTACTAAGGCCAATAGGCATAGTATAATTTTAAAACTAATATTGATACTATTAGCTAAAGATTTTATTTAGGTTTATCATTATTTTCTTTTTATCTAATTACACTTACCTGGAAATTTCTAAGCATACAAGAATTAATGGAGGCAAAAGAGAACTGACAACTTGAAACCCAGGGAAGTTGACCAAAACCATCTCAATTTGCAACAGGTAACTCACTAGCAGGTAATCCTGAAAGTAACAGCGTACAAATCAGACAATTTTAGCTCTGGTTATTTATTCTTCAGTGGCTTTTAATTTGTGAAGTTTATAATTTATCCACTGGCAGCAGGTGGCACAGAAATGTCTCCTTAATTGTTAAGCATAGAAGAAACGAATCTAGGTCTTCCTTTGACCATTGACAAAGGGGCATCAGAGTGGCTCAGATGGTTTAGTGTCGAACTCTTGATTTCAACTCAGGTCATGAGCTCATGGTTTGTACCCCATGTCAGGCTCTGTGCTGAAATTGGGGAGCCTGCCTGGGATTCTCTCTCTCCCTCTCTCTTCTCCTCCCTTGCTTATGCTCATGTGCGCTCTCTCAAAATAAATAGATAAACTGTAAAAAAAAAAAAAAAAAAAGGTATTGGAGCATCTGAGTGGCTCAGTTGGTTAAGTGTCTGACTTCAGCTCTGATCATGATCTTGTGGTTCACAAGTTGGAGCCCCACATCAGGCTCTGCACTGACAGCTCGGAGCCTGGAGCCTGCTTCAGATTCTGTGTTTCCCTCTCTCTAATCCTCATCCTCATTAGTACTCTCTCTCTCTCCCAAAAAATATATAAAACATTAAAAAAAATTTTTTAAAAAGATACCAACACTGCAGTAAAACAGTCAACCACTCATTGCTACCCAAGTCTTTATATCATGAGACATAAATAAAACAAAAATATGAAAAATATTTTTTTTTAATTTTTTAAAATTGTATTTATTTCTGAAAGAGACAGCGTGAGCAGGAGAAGGTCAGAGAGAGAGGGAGACACAGAATCGGAAGCAGGCTCCAGGCTCCGAGCTGTCAGCACAGAGCTTGATGCAGGGCTGGAACCACCACCAACAAGATCATGACCTGAGCCGAAGTCGGATGCTTAACCAACTGAGCCACCCAGGCGCCCCTGTTTTTTATTTTCTAGCTTAGCTGAGTATCAAATTTATGTTATTCTTGCTTTCAATTTCAAATGTCCTCCAGGGAAGATAATCAATGTCCTCCAGGAAAGATAACGTATCTTACTTATACTCCATGAACTTCACCAGCTCAATAAACATTACCAGGTAAGTATGAGATAGAACAGACTTTAAAGTATGAAGTCCAGTGATAAAAATCTTTCACCTGCATTTGGAATTTTCCACCTTCCAAAGTACTAATGACCAAATTTCAACATGATACAAAGTCATACCTTTGTTTAGGGGCAGGTCGGTGGCTCAGCCAGTTAAGGACCAAATTCTTTGTGCTCAGGTCATAATCTGGTGGTTTGTGAGTTTGAGCCTCACGACCAGCTAGCTCTGTACTGACAGCTGGGAGCCTGGACCTTGCTTTGTATTCTGTGTCTCCGTCTCTCTCTGCCCCTCCCCTGCTCATTTTCTCTCTCTCTTTTTAAAAATTAATAAAACGTTAAAAAAAATTTTTAATACCTTTAAGTTGACTGTTAAACATATAGTAACTGGCTCATCTCAAAAACATACACACACACACACACACACACACACACACAAACACACACACACAGGGTACTTGGACTTAAACCAGCACTAGGAAAACTCACAATAAAAAATGTCCACATTTCAACAAGAGTCCAACTGTAACTTAAGAACCATTCCCCAGATTTAGCAGCCTTTGCTTTGCTAAAGACCTCAATTTATAAAAAATGGTTTTTAAACTGTAATAATTACAAGAAAGTTATGAGGCTAATATATGTATAAATAACCCATAGTTTTAGAAAAACATTAAAATAGTAGCTAAAAAAATAAACAAGAAAAATGAAAAAAAAAACTCAAAGAGGTGAAATGCCTAATAAGCATACTAATGTAGATAATGTTCATATGGTACACCTGGGTGGTTCAGTTGGTTAAGCCTCGGACCTCGGCTCAGGTTGTGATTTCACAGTTCCTGAGTTGAGGGCCCACCAACAGTGCAGAGTCTGCTTGGGACTGTCTCTGTCTCTGACTCTGTCTCTCTCTTTCTGCCCCATCCCCCACCTGCTCTCTCTATGTCTCTCAAAATAAATAATTTTTTTTTTTAAAGTCGACTTAGGGGCACCTGGGTGTCTTAGCCTGTTAAGCCTCGACTTAGGCTCAGGTCATGATCTCATGATTCATTGAGTTCACCCCAAGTCAGGCTCCACACTAACAGTTCAGAGCCTGGAGCCTGCTTCAGATTCTGTGTCTCCCTCTCTCTGCCCCACCCCTGCTCACACTCTGTCTCTCAAAAAAAATAAACATTAAAAAAATAAATAAAAGCTGACTTTCACGTAAGAATTCAAGACTCTCTACAGAAATGTCATCTTTAGACACGATACTCTACATAGAAAACCCGACAGACTCCACCAGAAGCCTACTGGAACTAATCCAAGAATTCAGCAAAGTTGCAGGGTACAAAATCAACATACAGAAATCAGTTGCATTTTTATACACCAACAATGAAGCAACAGAAAGAGAAATCAAGAAACTGATCCCATTCACAGTTGCACAAAAAACCATAAAGTACCTAGGAATAAACCTAACCAAGGATACAACAGATCTGTACGATGAAAACTATAGAAAACTTATGAAGGAAACTGAAGAAGACACAAAGAAATTGAAAAACATTCCATGCTCATGGACTGGAAGAATAAATATAGTTAAAATGTCATTACTACCCAAAGCAATCTACACATTCAATGCAATCCCAATCAAAACTGTACCAGCATACTTCTCAAAACTAGAACAAACTATCCTAAAATTTGTATGGAACCACAAAAGACCCCGAATAGCCAAAGTAATACTAAAGAATAAAACCCAAAACGGGAGGTATCACCATCCCAGACTTTAGCCTCTACTGTGAAGCTGTCATCATCAAGACAGTATGGTATTGGCACAAAAACAGACACATAGACCAGTGGAAAAGAATTGAGAACTCAGAAGTGGACCCAAAAGTGTACAGCCAACTAATCTTTGACAAAGCAGGAAAGAGTATCCAATGGAAAAAAGACAGCCTCTTTAACAGATGGTGCTGGGAGAACTGGACAGCAACATGCAGAAGAATGAAACTAGATCATTTTCTCACACCATGCACAAAAATAAACTCAAAATGGATAAAGGACCTGAATGTGAGACAGAAAACCATCAAAACCCTAGGGGAGAAAGCAGGAAACAACCTCCTTGACCTCCACTGCAGCAATTTCTTACGTGACACATCCCCAAAAGCAAAAGAATCAAGAGCAAAAATAAACTGTTGGGACCTCATCAAGATTAAAAGCTTCTGCGCGGTTGGGGCACCTGGGTGGCTTAGTCGGTTGAGCGTCCGGCTTTCGCTTAGGGCATGATCTCGCGGTAGTGGGTTCGAGCCCCGTGTCAGGCTCTGTGCTGACTGCCAGCTCAGAGCCTGGAGCCTATTTCAGAATCTGTGTCTCCCTCTCTCTCTGACCCTCCCCTGCTCACGCTGTCTCTCTCTGTCTCCTAGAAATAAATAAAAATATTAAAAAAAATAAAAATAAAAGCTTCTGCGCGGCAAAGGAAACAATCCATAAAATTAACAGGCAACCAACGGAATGGGAAAAGATAGTTGCAAATGACCTATCAGCTAAAGGGTTAATATCCAAAATCTATAAGGAACTCACCAAACCCCACACCCAGAAAACAAACAACCCAGCGAAGAAATGGGCAGAAGACATGAACAGACACTTCTCCAAAGAGGACATCCAGATGGCCAACAGACACATGAAACGATGCTCAGCATCCCTCCTCATCAGGGAAATACAAATCAAAACCACACTGAGATACCACCTCACGCCAGTCAGAGTGGCTAAAATGAGCAAATCAGAGAACTCTAGATGCTGGCAAGAATGTGGAGAAATGGGCACCCTACTACACTGTTGGTGTGAATGTAAACTGGTGCAGCCCCTCTGGAAAACAGTGTGGAGGTTTCTCAGGAAACTAACAACAGAACTCTCCTATGACCCAGCAATAGCACTTCTAGGAATTTACCCAAGGGATACAAAAAAGCTGGTGCACAGGAGCACATGTACCCCAATGTTCATAGCAGCACTCTCCACAATAGCTAAAACATGGAAAGAGCTTAAATGTTCATCAACTGACGAATGGATCAAGAAGATGTGGTTTATCTATACAATGGAATACTACATGGCAATGAGAAAGAATGACATCTGGCCATGTGTAGCAACATGGATGGACCTTGACGGTGTAATGCTGAGCGAAATAAGTCAGGCAGAGAAGGACAAATACCATATGATTGCATGTATAGGAGGATTAGGAGGAACTTAATGGAAGACCAAGGGGGAGAAGAAGGGGGGAAATATTGGGGGAGAGAGAGAGAGGCAAACCATGAGAGACTCTTGAATACTGAGAACAAACTGAGGACTGATGGGTGTGGGGGGGGGGAGGGCACTTGTTGGGATGAGCACTGGGTGTTATATGGAAACCAAGCTGACGATAAACTATTTGTAAAAAATAAATAAATACATAAACACATAAATAAAAAAGAAGAAATATAAAATGAAAATTTAAAATATAAAATTATATAGAAATCTTAAAAAAAAGAAATGTCATCTTTAATACTTTACTACTATGAACATGAATTCAAAGATTATCCTAATAATCTGACTCTCCTACCACAACATATTTGTAAATTAGTTAAATGCATAACATTATTTTTAACCATTTTATAAACATATGTCTGGTGGTCATATAGCAACCTTTTGATATATCTAATTACATGAGCGACAAATATGATGCAAATTTTAGTCAATTTTCTGTTACTAGTGTTCATGTAGAGCAATACCAGCTTGAATAACCTAAAGACAGGAATAAAAAAAAAAAATCTGTCATCTGAGTACTTCAATTTCACCTCTGTATGCCTGTTCTCTTATTCAGATGGATGGGGAATTTATGGGTCAAAGCGCTAAAAGACCAGAAGTCATCTGAAACATGAGATCAAAGGATCCCAAAACACTAAGAGCACTGCAACACACATTCTCATCAAGCAAACTGGCTATAAATCTGGATCCTTCCACCATCTCTCTGACAACCATCACAGGATGAGAACATTCAGATTTTTGCATATTACTTGAATTAGAAAATTACATTTTCTTTTTTTTTAAGTTGTATGTATTTTGAGAGAGAGAAAGCATTAGTGGAGGAGGGGTGGGGGGGAGGGAGAGAGAGAGAGACAGAGAGAGAGAGAGAATCCAAAGCAGGCATCACACTATCAGCTTGGAACCTGATGCAAGGCAGGAAACCGTGAGATCATGACCTGAGCTGAAATAAGACACTTAACTGAGCGAGCCACCCAGGCGCCCCTAGAAAATTATTTTCTTACAGGAATCTATTAATTTTGGAAAAACTATTTATCACTTATCATCAAAAAATACTGTATAAACCTGTCTAAAGTCAAAAATTTCACCCTCTCCCTTCTCAAAGCCAATTCTTCCTTACTTCTCCAAACTCCCTTCACTAAAACAACATTCATCTCCAAAGATTCAGGGTCAACTCTGAAACCTCCCTCACTCTTACACCTTTAGGCACAGAATTACATTGCTGCTTCACTCGTTTGTCTCAACAATGATTTCATAACTACTCAGTGTCAGGTGGGTGGAAAATACAAAGCTTCTGTAAAAACCTTTGCTCTGACTGACTCTTAGCACACTTGCAATGTCAGAGCTGGGGGAGGGTAGTGTGGCAGTAGCAGGATGGCTTCTTTGTATAACCTCCTTTCCAATGTAAATATCCCACACTCAGATTTTCTCAGTGAACCAACACAACTGATCTCACTGATTCTGGTCTTGTCCCTTCCCATCTGGTTCTCATATCTCCAACATATTAATCATCCGGGGCCACTCTGATCAAGTGAGCAGACTACCCAAAAACCCTGAGGCTCCCCAACTTGGCACTCAGGGCTCTACACCACATGAACTTGTTAGGCTGCAATATGCCCAGGACCTGTCCAGACTACTCTACCCTTCTTCTGAGAACAAACTGACACCATTCTCCATGATCCAAATAAATCCTGTAGTTTCCCACCTCTAGGCCTTTTCTATTGTCATTCCCCCTTTACCTGAAATGTCTTATATTCTATTCACAAGAACCACCCACCCAAAAGAACAAGCCCAAACCATTCTTCCCTGTTTTGTTCATACTAATATAAAATACTAATGTAAAATATTTAAAACCAGCATTGCTCTTCATAGTGGGATTATAGATGATTTTTTTTCTATATCCTCTAAATTTTTCACAGTGAGTATCTCGTTTCTGTAATCAAGGAAACAACAAATATTGTCTTTAAAAACAAAATCAGGGGCGCCTGCCTGGGTGGCTTAGTCAGTCAAGCGTCCGACTTTTGCTTAGGTCATGATCTCGCGGTTCGTGGGTTCGAGCCCTGCATTGGGCTCTGTGCTGATTGCCAGCTCAGAGCCTGGAGCCTATTTCAGAGTCTGTGTCTCCCTCTCTCTCTGACTCTCCCCTGCTCACGCTGTCTCTCTCTCTCTCTCTCTCTCAGAAATAAATAAAAATATTTTTTAAAAAAAGTTGCCTTTAAAAAAATAAAAATAAAAAAATAAAAACAAAATCAATCATTTTGGTCTCATAAAGGAAATGGCATTCCAGCTTCTTGATCAATCTTATTCATATCACACTTAAGATTAAGTGACAACAGAAACTTCACCAAAAACTAAGTTTCAAAACAGATCCTTTCAGCAAATCCATTTCTAGATATATACCCAAGAGAATTGAAAGTAAGGACTCAAACAGATGTTTATACACCCAAATTCACAGAAGCATTAATCACAACAGTTAAAAAGGTGGAAGCAGCCCAAATGTCCATCAATAGACAAATGGATAAACAAATGTCATGCGTGTGTGTGTGTGTGTGTGTGTGTGTGTGTGTATACGTATGGATATATGTATACACACACACATATATATAATATCATTCGGCCATAAAAAGGAATGAAATTCTGATAGATGCTACAATATGGATGAACCCTGAAGACATTATGCTAAGTGAAATAATCCAGTCATAAAAGACAAATGTCGTATACAGGGGTACTTATATGAGGTACTTAAAATAGTAAGAAACAGAAAGCAAAAAGTAGTTACCAGGGGCTGAGAAGGGAGGAATACGGATTTATTATTTAATAAGTACAGAGTTTCAGTTTAGGAAAATGAAAAAGTTCTGGAGAAGGATGGTGCTAATGGCTGCACAACAATGTAAATGTATCTAAATGGCTACACTTAAAAATGGAAAATTTCATGTTACATATAATTTTGCCACAATTAAACACACACACACACACACACACACACACAATTTACAAGGAGACAATGTAGACAATGTATGCAGAAGTCTAGTGGCTCTGGACATATTAAGGGTAGCCTAACTAGGATTCTCAAACAAATGGCATCTAGGAGCTTAGACTGTATGTACCGAGTAGGGTAGACAGAAAAAAAGAATAACCTTTCACACCATCATTTATTACAGATCAGTTCACAGGCAGGACAGGACAATGGGAACTATAACAGACTGGTGAATGACAAGAATCAGAAGCAATGTAACTATTTTGTGTGGAGGTATCAATCATACCCCAAAGTGAAAGAGAGACACCCTGCAAATATCCAAATAGGCCACATAGACAAGGTATGAACCGCAGCTGATGGACTTGGAGGAATATCTAATGATCATCCTGGATCACAAGAGGAGGAGCATCTAAGGAGCCACTAAGAGACTGTCTTAGTCCACCTGGGCTGCTATAACAAAATATCAGGGACTAGGTGGCTTATAAACAACAGAAATGTGTGTGTCAAAGTTCTGGAGGCTGGAAGTCCAAGATCAAGGTGCCAGCAGGATTGGGTGAGGGCCCTCATCTGGGTTGCAGACATCTCACTGTGTCCTCACATGGTAGAAGAGACTAGAGATCTCTCTGAAGTCTCTTTTATAAACTACTAGTCCCACTCCTGAGGGTATCATCCTCATGATTTAAGCTCCTCCCGAAGGTCCTACCTTCCAGTACTATCCCACTGGGCATTGGGATTGGAGCATATGGGGGGGGGAGGGGGACAAACATTCAAACCACAGCAGAGGCCATCTCCCATTAGTCTCCCTGTCACTCTGATGGACCTCATTAAACAAATTCTCACTGCCTCCTGGGTTCTGGTGAAGCATGGGGCTTTTTGCACACTCCTCCGCCCCATACCCAAATAGAGTTCCAAAATATAAGCTCACTTAGCTTCAATCTAGCCTTGGCTTCTTGGCAGCAGTGCATCCCACGACACATGCAGCCACTGGCCTCTCTCATTTAGTGTCACCCTGTTTGGTGTGTTGGAAAAGGATTACAGGAAGCTGGTACCTTTGGCTTATTCTTTTCTCTGTATGTAGGTAATCAACCATAAAAATCTAGAAGTGATTTGTTGTATCTTTACCCACCCTGTTAGTCAGGCCTTGGCCATGCCTTGTCTTGTCTGTTATGAGCTCTACATGAGGTAGTCACATATCATGCCACGTTCTTGAGACTACTGCTATAAACCAAATGGAAATCTTGACATGTGATCAGGATAAAGACGATAGTTGCAAAAATTCACCTTTTCAATTTCACTTGTTCTTATGTGCAGTAGTCTCGTCTTCCTCTACTAAACCATCCTTAAGAGCAAAGATGTGCTCTCTTCTACTTTCCTTTACAATTTTATCAGTTCCAGGTAGATAGCTTTCTGCAGTGGCAGTATTCAATAAATAGTGCTGACCATCTCACACAATGTTATTTTGTCCCTAAGCTACAAGTAGATAAGCTGCTGCTCTTTTATTTTACTGAAACAAGTAAAATCAAGGCAGCCCTAAAAAAATAAATAAATAAAAAATAGAGAGAGTGAGAAAGTTATTTAAGGTCACATTTTCAGGCATCATGATTTGCTACTGATGTTACAATGATGTTCTGTAAAGGAAAACATTACATCCACATTTTTTAAGAGGGAAGAAAGCAGATTTTCCAAACCAAGAGAAATATTATTTCTAAATAGTACATATCCTGCCAAAAACTCAGGAAGTGCTCAGGAATGAGGAGGACCCATCTGAAGAACACAGCTTAGAAAGGAACCAGTTTGAAGAGGCTCCCACCAACCAACTCTGGAACAACTGAAGCAACAAAAAATAACAGATTACATCTCACTGAATAGAAAAAAATCCATGACTCGATGCTGATAATTACAGAAGTGGGGAGAGGGAAGAGCTCTTCCTTACGGTGACTACTAAAACATAGAGAAGGCGTTAAAAATTTATCAATGGACATTACAACCAATGAGTAAAACTTTAATAAGAAATAGAATACTTACTGGGGCGCCTGGGTTGAGCTCAGACTTCAGCTCAGGTCATGATCTCATAGTTCGTGGCTTTGAGCCCCACATCTGGCTCTGTGCTAACAGCTCAGAGCCCGGAAGCTGCTTCAGATTCTGTGTCTCCCTCTCTCTCTCTCTATCCCCACTCACAGTCTGTCTCTGTCTCTCAAAAATGAATAAACGTTTAAAAAACTTAAAAAATATTAAAAAATAAAAACAGAATACTTAAATAGTCTCAATCTCCACACAAATTACTTATTAATTATTAATTAAAGCTACTTAAGAAACCTGAATAGTACCACCCCTTAACCAACCAATAAAGTTAACATCACCAATGCTGAGACAGATAACATGTGCCTCTTGATACAACACATTACTTCTGAAGTATTCCTGCCAAAAATGGAATATAACCTGATTCTAATCAAGAGAAAACCTAAAACAAACCCAAACTGAGGGATATTTTACAAAATAACTAGCCTGTGCTCTTTAAAAATGCCGAGGTTGTAAAATACAAAGAAATCTTTACTAGATGTTAAAATGAATGCAGTATCTCTACTCATTCAAATATTTACTGAGCAACTACCAGGTGCCAAGTACTGTTCTAGGTAATGAGAATATTATGGTGGGCAAGACGGACAGAGTCCATATCCTCATGGAGTTTATCTTCTTGTGAGGAGGGAGAGACATACAACAAACATGCATACAAGGTAAAGTGAGAAAATATGGAGCTGCCACAATGGTGGGAGGGTTCCTTTCTCTGGACTGTGTTTCTAGGAAAAGACTTCCTGAGGAGGTAACACAGGATGCCCAGGAGCCAATCAGCTAATCATCTCTGGAATGACCTTGTAAAGCCAAAGCAATAACAAGTGCATGGACCCTGGGACAGGAACAAGCTTGGTAGTGTGAAAAACATCAAGGAAGCCCTTATGGCTGAGTCCCTATATGAGAAATGAGGTTTTATAAGGCAGGCAGCAACAAACACTGATGACTGTGAGCCATGGGGAGGTGTTTGTGTTTTACTCTAACCATAATAAGAGCCAAGTAGGGTTTTAGGCAGGGCAGTGACATGATCAACTCCATGTTTGTTAAGGAGAGAGAGACAGGATTATAAAAACAAACTAAAAAGAATAAATCCCAAGAAGCAATTAATAATAAGCAGCCAGAGAAACTTGCCGCATCTTCCAAGAGATCTCTGCAACTACAATACAGAGTCTTTTTTCTCTACCAGACTCTAACAGGAAACAGCAGCACTATTACCAAATCTAAATCTACTATAATGGAGTATTATATATTAGTTTAAATAATGGGACTAGACTTTTCCAATGGGGTACCACCCAGAAAACCTTACTGAAACCAAGTTATGTAGACCCCACCATAATTAGAATCACTCTTCTGCTCTCCACATCTGCCTTGCCCCAAAGCCACTTGCCTTGCTTCCCATCCATATACACCATCAGCTTCCCCACTCAGAGACTTCTGAACTATCTACCATACAGCAATTCCCTGAGACTACTCTGCCAGTCTCTACTTTTAGCCAACAAAACAATGTCTTAACATGTAAAAAGTTAAGCATTTACCACATACTTAGTCTATTTTAATTGCTGCTACCATTAACTGTTCAAATCAAACTCTAAGGACAAAACTCACAACTAATTAACTGAGTAATCTATAAAGCAAAAAGAAAAATACTACCAGGAAAAGACTTTCAGTTTCTGTCTTCATAATACAAAAAAAAAATTTTAGATGTTTGTTTATTTTTGAGAGAGAGAGAGAGAGTGGTGGGGAGAAGGGCGGAGAGAAAGAGAGACAGAAGATCTAAAGCAGGCTCTGTGCTGACAAAGAGTAAGCCTCATGTGGAGCTCAAACTCAAGAACTGTGAGATCATGACCTGAGCCAAAGTTGGACACTTAACCAATGGAGCCACCCAAGTACTCCATAATACAAAAATCTTTATAGCTATGTCAAAGTGTACACTATTTTAAAATGCTATGGAAGTAAAAAACATGCAAAAAGTCAATAAAAACCTTCTTTGTATTTTAATAATTTATTTTAATCAATTAGAACCAAAAGCATAGTGAATGTGAACACATTAAATGGACCATTTTAGAATAGAAGTGCTAATTTCATTTTAAGTTATATAAACTGCTAAAAAAAAATCTGCAAGATGAGAGAGCTGACAGATGTTCACAGCATAAGAACATTTTGTAAAAAGCGGATAAACTTGGAATTTATAAGGGATAAGTTCAGAAAGAGAGAAATAAATTATAATAGTGTTTATAATTTTATTCAAAATTTAACCAATTTTCTAGCTTTCAAGTCACCAAAAGTCTCAAAGACTTTTTTTAAAATTTCTTAATATAAGTAACCATGCTTTTCTGCTAATGCTAAGGTTCATCTTTTCACAAGTAGGTGCTAACTTCTCCCCAACCTAAGTTTTACCTAAATTAATTCACTTCAGGTGCACTATACTTGGGAATGCCTTAGGTAAACCAAAACAATGATTTTAAAAGCAAATATATGAGAAAATTATTTCTAACTGTGATTCTCTGAAATCTGATTCCCCCAACCATTCATAATCCCCTGCAACCTCACCTCTTATATTCATTCTCCATTACAAACAGTGGAAAGGCTTCCTGTCTATATCCCCAACCTTGATCTTCACTGTGCCATAGATGACTAGACACCGTTTGTGGCAGGGAACTATCCTATTAAATAATCTGAATGAACTCAATCCTTTCTTCTGGGGAATAAGAACACAGAGATTCTAGTCAGTCTTTTGTGGAGCTAGAATTGAAGATACTGGGGTAGCCACTGTACCATGTACAGAGGAAAAAAAAAGCTATTTTATAAAGAGAATATAGATTTACAGAAAAATAAATATGAGACATAGAGAAAGATAAGATCAACTAAAACTGACAAGACAATTTAAAAGTAAAACACTGAAACAGATAGCTGCCTCAGTTCCTACAAGCTATTCAGCTCCCAATTCCAAGTCCTTGTGAGACTCAGTTATGTTCTACACCATGGCAGTCCATAAAATATCCTCATATACTTCCAATAACTCTTTCCTCCCCCATTCCCACTCAAATCAGTTTTAGTGGACTTCTGTCCACTAAAAGAATCATAATTAATGCTTGTGGTAAGTAGCCTCCAAGATGGCCCCTAAAGTATCTCTAGGTATTCACATTCTTGTGTAATACTATCCCCTTGAGTACAGGTTGGATTGCAGAGACTTGAGTTAAACAAACAGCAATGATGGAATGTTACTTCCAAACTTAGATTAAAAATGCTGTGGCTTCCATTTGTGGGGGTCTCTCATGCTCTGTCTCAGATCACTTCCTCTGGGGAGAGCAAGCGACCACAGTGCTAGCTGCCCTAAGGAAAGGCAAATACAGTAAGAACCGATGACAACAACCAATGAGCATCTGCTGCCATGAACACCCATCTGAGTGAGTTTGGAAGCAGATTCTCTCCTAGTTGTGCCTTGAGAGGACTATAGCCCCAGCCAACAACTTGACTATAATCTCACAGGAGAACATGAGCCAAAGGCTCTGGGCTAAAGTATGCCTGAACTCCTGACCCACAGAAACAGAGAAAATACTGTTGTTCTAAGCTGTTACATTTGGGGATAATTGGTTACACAGCTTAATACCTAATACAATTCTCTAAAACATAATTCTCATTCAGATTGTAAAAACCAAACAAAACATTAAGATGGGTCAAGATTCCCTTCTTCCTGGGAATATTTATCCTTATTATGAGAACTGTTGTGTTGAGTGAAATGGCTCTGACCTTCCTACCACATCTCCCCCAGACCAATCAGGTGACTTGTTCTCAGGCCGCCAACTACCATAAACTTGTTGTGTGATGCTGAGCAGCAATCCCTCTTAGCTCAGTTGCCTTATCTGTAAAATGAGGATCTCTATGATACTTGACAGTATAAATGTTCTAGGATTCTATTTTCTCATACTCAACAAAAACAGCATATTGCTTTCAGAGGTCTGAAGACCTCTATTCTGTCTTCCATGTTACAACTTTGAGTAAAACTTTTACAAAATCTAGAAGATACGCAAAATACACAAAACTGTTCTCCAATGCACATCCATCCATTGTGAAATCTTTTAGAACAAATGTCCTCCTAATGTGCATAATCCATTATGTAAGATGTTTGGGTATTAAGCCACCAAAAAGTTCCTCATTACTTACTGACTTCAGAATGAACCTATGTTCCAATCCACCCTGGGATATTTCAGAAACAGAGTTTCCATCTGCCTATAGCACACTTCCTGTCTCTTCCCACTCCCACCCCTCTTACCATTGCCATAGGGCTGTCCTGGCAAAACTTTCCCTGACCATATCCCCTTACCAGCCGGGGCAGAGGTAATCATTCTGGCCTTCCCTTCTACCTCTATACCACAATCATTTATTTGTGTATCTGTCTCCCTTAAGAGATCATTAGGACCTTAAGGGTAAGGTCCAAGTTATATTGGTACTGCATTCCCAGAATCCAGTAGGGAACAGGGAACTTAGTACTTGGAGGAACCAACGTATGTTGACCTACTGAAGAACTGAAACTTAAAATCCTATGGGGGGGGCGGTGGCATCAAATTCTCACACTTCTTAAAAATGCCCCCACTGCAGGGGGAAGTCTATGGACCAACGACAGTAGTCTGACTACAGCAGTTGTGACTCTGAGACTTGGCATTGCAGGTTCAGAGTCTAATTCCCCCCCTAAAGTGTTGGAGAAGAGGCACCTCTCAGCCAATACTTGCCTACTAAATTCCATTTTTTCTCCAGCTTCTTCTCTGTGGTTGAAGAGTACACAATCTAGAATCATGTAAATTATAGATTTACAACTTGCTAAAATGCTAGTTTAAAAGGAAAGGAACTCCCTTAACTTCTCTGTTTGCCTAGTTCCTTACAGTATTAGCGTTCTGCTTAATACGGTCTCTTTATCTGCAGCAAGAATTCAACAGTAAAAACCTGTCACCACTTTTGAAATCTGGGGGGAAAAAAAAATTTGTGATCAGTTTTCAGCCACAGCCACCATCAGCATTAACAGTTATTTTCAAGTAAATAGTTAACAAAACATGTATTCTAGATAGACTTCTGTAGAATAAAAAAAGTTAAATGAGGGCCAAAGCATCATATACCAAGCATCTTATAACACCTGAATTAGATGAATTATTTACACAATCTGAAACAAACAATACAGCTAACTTAGATTTCAGTGATCACTCGCACCATGGGCTGGCTAAATTGAACCACCACATTGTACAATGAGAAATGGCTCTATAAACTGGTAAGCTAAAGACACTAAAAAAAAGCATTGGTCTTTATTAAGAGAATAGGATTTCAATTCATCATAAATACCCCTTTATAAACAATACCCTAATAATTAGCTAGCTACCTGTTCACCAAAAGAGGTCCTGTAAGGGCACCTAATAATCATCAGTTTTGTTCCTTCTGTTCCAATGCTTTTTATATGCTTAAAATGAAAATATCTTAAATATTCTATAATCATAATTTTCTGTTTCAGAATTATAGCCCTGGTCTCCACAAACTGCTAAGAGTCCTTATGTAAGTAGTAAAAAATATGTTTTGTCATATTTTCATTTTGTGCAAACAGGCTTTGTATATAATTTGCATCTGAAAAGCAGCGGAAAGAGCTCAAGAATACATTTAGGTTGGGTAAGGCTAGACCCTCCCTTAAAGACCTTATTTCATGGAAACAGGCATATACTGGGGTTGGTTCAACTCTAGATTCACCATAAAAACAATATTTAATGTCACTTTGGAGAATACAGAAATGATAAAGAGAAATAACCAAGGTCTAGCTATGTCTGTATGGCTTGGCTTGATCAGACAAGTTTATCTTCCACGTCCCTTCCAGATGTGCCATATGAACAAGGAGAGGCTCCTTCTTAGGACTCCAAAAATGCTACTATTGGTTTTGCAGACACTGACAGCCCCAGAAATAGTCACAGCACTGAACACTTGGTCTTCCCATCTTTCTACCAGGAGCCTTTCCAATCCTGTAGTAACGGCTCAGGCAACCCCATTTCCCTCTGTGCTCTGTAACAAGGGTGCTGAAAACCACCTCTCTAATGAATAGCTGCACTTCTATAATGATAACGTTTCCTAACAAATAATATGTGCTACATGGGTGCAGAAGAGGTTGACTATACATTTTCAAACCTCAGGCTTTTGGAAAATACCTTCAACTTCAAGAATCACTTCCATTTGTCTCTTTATACTTTTACATCTAAGGGACTGACATTTTTGGTTCAAATATTTTTAGAGGAAATAATCGTCAGGAATACACCACCACCACCTTTTTTTGGAGCATTCTTCATCTAGACAAGCTACAAATCAAGACTTAAATTTTTAACCTCTTATTTCAAGAAACCAATACCACCATGTCCTTATTCTAAAATGTTTTTCCCTAAGAGTATAACAGTGCAACACAGATGCAACAAGGGTTACCCCCCACCCCCAAAGGTTTCTACTAAGATGTTCTTGAATGTCAGACCCAAGAAATCAAACATCCTCTGGAGGTCAGGTCTTCAAGCTGTGTTTGATGAGATTTCAAAAGATCCACACAAATACTAAATTGCACTGAGCACTGTCAAACCAAGGAAAGCTACTGTCAGAAAACACAGTCAGACCAGAGAATTACAGACTATACAAGGCATTCCATTTTTATATTCCTCATGAGAATAGACTCTCAAAAGGAAAACCCACTGTGAGTACTACAAAATATGAAAAACCCACACACAGCACTAGCTGATTTCAAAATTCAAGTAAAAAATAAAATTAAAACTATTGGTTAAAAGAAGAAAAACTTACCATACCTCTCAGTATATCACACCAAGAAAGAAAGAGAGAAGGAAGGAAAGAAGGAAGAAAAGAAACAAAGAGAAAGAGAGAGAGAGAAGCTGTAAGGGAAGAAAATTAAGTGATTTGTGAATTTGAGTAAATAAATTATACAACTCCCTGGTGCACAGAGAAAGCTATCCTACCATCTATTGTCAGAAATGCAGGCAATGTCTGTTCTGTCAATAATACCATTAGAAGAACCATCTTAGAACATGATGCTCATTCTAAAGAGTTCAAAAGAACAATGCAACCCTGTGCAAAACTGGTGGAGGAGGGGCAGGGCATCATTCACATCAATCTGAAGTTAATGGCATCCCCTGGAGCTGTGCAGCCTAGAGAAAGTTCTATCCCAGGCCCTGAATGTGTGAAAGTGACCAAGATAGCCAAACCATTAGCAAATTACTCTTCTGTTTATTTTTCACCTTGAATCCTACAGCCTGTAGCTCAATGGTCCTCAACAGAAGTAGAGGGAGAGTTGCCCCTTGGGAAAATTATATTTGGCAATATATGGAGACATTTTTGGTGTCATGACTGGGAGTGGGGGTACTCTACCAGCATCTAGTGGGTAGAGAGGCAGGGATGCTGCGAAACATCCTACAATGGACAGGGCAGCCCCCACCACCACCAACAAAGAAATATCCCACCCAAAATGTCAGTAATGCCAAAGCTGAGAAACTTGATACAGCTTCATTAAGAACTCCTGCTTTACTGAAGAATCCCTGAATTTTACACCAAGAAGCTAGGCTCAATAAATATACTTTCAGATGTGAATGTGGCTAAACAAGACAAAAACCCATATGAACATTACTTTGAGAAATAAAAAAACTAAAAAGTACATAGTCAATTTCCAGACTGTCTTTCTCTACTAAGTATCTATATTGTAGTCTGACACATTTCAAACCATGTTAATTACAGCCAGCTACAGATAGCAAGGAAAAAGCACTCATTTGATGCCTTGATTTATAAACCTTCCATGTCCAAAGTGAACATACAGATCCAGTCTGAGGACACAGGAGACTGGGGGGGCAAGGGCGAGGCTGCAGTAAGCCATGCCTAGCAAAGAAGAGTGGCTGCCGTCTAGCAGGTTACTGTACACACTGACCTACCGACATGAGCCCTTTGAACTCAGATTTTCACTTCCGCCAAACACTCCTTCCCACAATCCCCTTCATTCTTTCCTTCTAGCCCTGTCACAATGTTGTCTTAGTAATACCCAAGCACAGGAACAAATTTCATTGTCAAAAACTCAACAAATGTTCCTCTCAGAATATGTACTAGTTGAATGAGACAAGACAACTTTTTATAATTTATTTATTTTTGAAACAGAGAGAGACAGAGCATGAGTGGGGGAGGGGCAGAGGGAGAGAGGGAGACACAGAACCTGAAACCGGCTCCAAGCCCTGAGCTGCCTGCACAGAAACTGATGTGGGGCTCGAACCTACGAATCGCAAGATCATGACCTGAGCCGAAGTCAGACACTTAACCAACTGAGCCACCCAGGCACCCCGGAGACAAGACAATTTTATCTGGATACCCAGTCTCCTGGTTTCACGTCAGAAAAGAGGTCACAGGGCCTCTTCCAGGAGACCATCTCATCAACTCTGAAAATCACTGCCACACTTGCTATCCATCCCAAACCGGTCTCAAGGATGTAAAGGCACCCACACATCACCAAATATAAAAGCAACCAATCCACTTCTGATACCTATTTCTCACCTCTCAGGGCCTTGCCTGAGAGGCATTCTGCCTTGCATTTGGGTCCTCCCTGATCTGTCCCACCTTAAGAGTCCTCCCTGACTTGCCTCACCTTAACCATGCTGCCAAATCTCCTCCTCACCTCCTTTGTTCATATACTTCACTTCCAATACCCAGAGGCTGCCAACAGCTTCATAACTTGAGCTACCAATTAACCCTTCTACAACAGCTCAGTGTGCTCACAGAGTATGCATGGTACTTAAGATATGTGGCCTGTCAGAAACAACCATCTTCCACAAAGGCAAATGGTTTGCAAAGCAAGAATATGTTCCCTAACCCCTTAAATCTATCCCTGAGTAGTTAATACTTCTGAATACCAGCTTTGCTAGGCTTCACTTCCTACAAAATATAAGAAATAGAAAAATCAGACATTAGATTTATTTTATACAAAAAAATCAAATATATGCTTAAAGTGAATAAACAACTTGTATCTCTTCAGTAACATCAACTCTAGCTCCCAGAAGATGATCTCTAATGCTAATAAACCCTGTTTACCAATGCTTTCAAGTAAAACTACGCATTAAAATAACAGCACAACACTTACACACAGCTGGAGAGAAAAAATGCTGTGGAAAAATACAATTACACATATAAACTGACAAAAGTCATACTCACTGTCAATGAAGCAATCGTTGGTGAGTTTGTGAGTTTGAAATTTTTGAAATTGAATTAAGCACGGCACTATGATTTCATTCCTCAACCCTTGACAGGGTAGACAAGGTATACAGCAAGCCCTAAAACCTAGATTCTTAAACAACTATACAAACTCTGGATCCATACCTAAAAACCAGAGACAGCTTAAAGGATAACTATGATTACACTTAATGGAATAGCTATAATCACTTAATATCCTATAAGAATATAGATTCATTAATGGACAGAATACTGAATTTAAAGTGAAATCTTTTTTTGAGAGGCAAAGAACAGACCTCTTACCCTATCCACCCATGACTTTCTCTGAAGAATAAAAAAAAAAACCTCTGGTTTCAGCCTCCATCTACAGGTATATACTAACACTTGTCGCTCCTATGGCATAGTCAGCAGACTGCTTGGGTGGACACTATTATCCAAAGGAGTCCCGCAGTTTACTGCATGCAATCACAGTGTGACCTTGGAAAGATGCAACCGAAAAGAACAATAAATGTTAGAAAGAGTAGAATTTCTATTCCAAATTCTACTGCCAGCAAGCTTCTCATTCAAAGGTTATACAGCTGTGTATAACCGCATCCTATCCAGCTCTAAAATTCCAATTATCCTTCTGGCACTACCTTATGAACACTGACTGCATTGATGTCTTTATTAGGATAAGCCCCTCAGGCTTCTAGCCTCTCTGGTTATGGAAAATTCAAACACATTTTGTTGTAGATCTTGGAACACACTTAATATTTAATGCAAGAAAATCAACATGAGTACTATGTTCATAATGACATGCATTCATCTAGTACTTTTTGGTTTATTAAGCATTTCAGCTTCATTTTGATTCTCATTTTAGGTACCTCAGGGTATAAGGCAAGACAGTAGTATGTTTAAGCACAGTCTTTTTAAGCAGAGAGGAAAGTAAGGCCCAGCAGGACAGAGGTCCCACTGTAAAGGCAGAGCCATGTCTGGAACACAGGTCTCCTGATCACTGGGCTCCTGTTCTTTGCCCTCCACCACACTTCACAGAGCTAACGGCACATCCCATAAACCCCTGGCAGGACCCCATCCTGACTCATTCTTCAGGAAAGGTAGGACAGAATAATGTTGACAGTCTCAGAATACAGAGAAGAAACAATCTCCTAACCAAGAATCCCAGCAACAAACTACTCAGCATTTCAAGATGATGCAAAATGCTGCAGGGAAAATGAACTCTCTCCCACCTTCCAGCCATGTAATCTGAAAACGATACTGAACACATGATATCAACTGCTACTGCCATGAACTTAGTCTGGCTGCCTATACGCTGACCCATGAAAGGATTTATACTTTGAAGTAGGACAAGCACGATACCGTCAACAGCACTCTGGCGAAAAATACCAAATGCTGCTTCCTTAAAGTAAACCCAATATGACACACTTGGAGCTAAATCTCGGACCCTGTATGACTAAAACAGAATTTCAAAGACACTCATAGGTCCTACATCTTATTATTTTTTTCCTTTTGGTTCTGCTCTCTCCTAGATAGGAACAAAATTTAATCTTTGTGTTTGTTTCATCCAACCAGAAATGTGAAAGTAATTCATCTCCCTAAGATGAAAGAGACAATCAGCTTTGTAGAATAGGGTAAGAAAATCTACCATTCAACAAAATTATTTAATCTTTCACTCCTCTCAAAAAGCAGGCAGAAAAGTAAAAATCCTAATCACAAAGTATTGCCAACCCAAAGCATACAAACAATGAATGAACGTCTTACAGCAGGCATGGGCTAGGCCTGGGAGGAGGGGAGTGAGATTCTAGGCCCAGGTCACTCCCTTCTCAGCTGTCATAGGACAGTTGAGAGCCAGAGCTTTAGCAAGTGACAGCAGATTGAATCCCAAACTCTGCAACTAGCTATGAAAACTTGAGCAAATTTCTTAACCTGTCAGTCTCAATATCCTCTTCTGTAAAACAGAGAGAATGATAAAGATTTAAAAAAAAAAAACAAAAAACAGGTCAAGTAATTAGCATAGCACTTGGCCCAAAGTTAACACATAGTAAAGTCTGCTGCCTCTGTCCATGATCCGCATGACCTGGCCAAGAGACAGCACCTCTCCAAAATTCAGTTTCCTTATCTGTAAAATGAGGGCAAGGAGCAATGACTCTGTGATTCTAAACTAGAGAGGAAAATAAGTAAGTGTAGTAGAGATCGTGGAATCATCATCAGTGCTTTGGAGAATAGCACTCTCTGCAAATCTTTAAAGTGTACCTCTCCATACTGCCTAATATGCATCAGGCCATGATTGACCAGGGTATCTTCCCAAGTCTTATGGGCAGTGCAGCTCATAAATCTTAGCCTGGAATGAAAGTCCACAGGTATGGTTTTACTCACCAGGCTGGAAATGTAAGTGGGTCTGAGACACAAGAAAAATGAAGTCAAAGAGATGAGGCTGCAGATAGCAAAAAAACCAAGAGTAGTAATTTAAGCTAGTACTATAACAGGTGCTTATATTTTAAATTACTCTTTTGTCTCCTCACCCTCGTAACACTTTTTCCAGTCATCCTTCCCATACCTAGGATGAACCCCTTAGGCTTCTAGCTTCTCTGACTATGGGAAGTGAAAATATCATTTGCTGTATATCCTAGAATGCAGTTCACATTTAATAAAGAAAATCACCATGAGGGGCTATGTTCATAATTGTATATGTTCATGTAGTACTTTTTGGATTATTATGCAATTTGGCCTCATTTTGATCTTTAAGGTTAAAGCCATTCATCTGAAGAGATAAGGAAAAAAGACTAAATGTATCACATTGTTAAGCAAACTTCCATTAGCCATGGTTTATTTCAGTTTAGATTTTTTTATTGTTGTTATGCTTTGTTTTCTTTTTTTTTTTTAAGTTTATTTATTTATTTTGAGAGAGAAAGAGGCAGAGAGGGAGGAAGAGAGAAAATCCCAAGCACGCTCCACACCATCAGTGCAGAGCTCAATGCAGGGCTCAAACTGGACCGGTGAAATCATGACCTGAGCCGAAATCAAGAATCAGATGCTTAACCAACTGAGCCACCCAGGTGCCCCACTTTAAAGCCTTAGGTTTCATTTTTAGGATTTCACCCTCCCTGCTACCTCTCAAGTCAAAACACAAACAAAACCAAAAAGTTTCATATCCACTCTACTCTCATTATTACAAGCATTGCCGTTCTCTATTTCCTCCTATTCTTCTCACGCAGTAAATACTCAAGATGATACTGACTTCGATGTCTTTGTGCTGCTGGCTTCACTCATTCATTCAAAGAAAGTGTGTCTTCAGGGAAGCAGGCACTTGGGTTACATGAGTGAACACAATGAAAATCTTCCATCTTCTATTGAAACTTAAATACTAGTAGATAAAAACAGCTGTTATTACATATGTATGTAAATACTTACAATGTATATTATAGGTCATATGGAAGAAAAACAGTAATTCAGAGAATGTGTACTAGGATTGCTGATGGGGTAATAGGAGAGATGTTAAATGGGAGACCATCAGGAAGGCTTCACTAAAAAGGTGAGGCCTGAACTAAGACTGAAGGCACTTGAGAGAGTTAACCAAGAGGAAACATAGAGAAAAACATTCCAGGCAGGGGGATAGAGCAAAGGACCAGGGGTGAGAGCATATCAGGTTTATTAAAAAAAAAAACAAAAAACAAAAAAAAACAGCACTGAAGAAGCCCAGCGTGGCTTGTGCGAGCTAGCAAGTGAACCAGGAAGGCAGGCAGATCACACAGGGCCTTGAAGTCTATTGCGACGACTCCATGGTAAAAGTCCATTGGAAAGCTTTTACTTGATGTGAAAATAAGGAGTCACATCCTAGTTTTTTTAAAGGATCTCACCATGGCTGCTCTATTAAGAACAGACTGTAGAGGGTAAAGGTAGAAGCAGGGCGACCAGTCAGGTGGCTTAGCTCAGAAAAGCAGCAGGAGAAGTGGTTAGATTCTGGATATATTTTGAAGTTTGAGAGTCATTCTTTCCTAGACGATTAGATACAGGATAACAGAGAAATTGGCTTGTCAAAGAGGACAACTGATCTACAAAGGATGAAATTGCTAGCAATCATTTTGAGGCAAAACCCTAAATCAACACATTAGTACAGATGTAACAGGCATCCTGTTCTAATTTACTACTAGGTCTCACCAACTCTCAAACTGTCTTTAAATCCACCTCTCTTTCTCTGCTCCCACAAAAGTAATCTAATTAGGGAAGGGCACTCTACTGAAGATAGTTGATGTTTCCTCTGAGAAACTGTGGCTATGACTGCAAAGACAGATACCCTGCCCCAGGCTAGTCAAGCAACAATGGAAAGTTTCCATGTGTCATTCACCGGCTGTATGACTTTGGGCAAGTCGTTTCTTCTCTCTCTGCCTCATTCTCTTGTCTTAAAGTAAAGATAATATTATCCATAGGGTTACTTTGAATACTAAAAGAATGAATGGATATCAAGCAGAGCAGCATCTGACACAGAGTAAACAATATATAAGGAATGCAATTATTACTATCACTGTCATTAAGTCTTTTTGTTATTTTTCAGTCTCAGAATAATTTTATGAGAAATAATATCTAGGGGCGCATGGGTGGTTCAGTCGGCTAAGTGTCCGACTTCAGCTCAGGTCATGATCTCATGGTTTGTGGGTTCGAGCCCCACATCAGGCTCTGTGTTGACAGCTAGCTCAGAGCCTGGAGACTGCTTCTGATTCTGTGCCTCCTCCCTCTCTCTGACCCTCCCCTGCTCATGCTGTCTCTCTCTCTCAAATTAATTAATTAAGGATGTGACTCCTTATTTCACATCAAGTAAAATCTTTCCAATGGACTTTTACCATGGAGTCGTCGCAACAGACTTCAAGGCCCTGGGTGATCTGCCTGCCTTCCTGGTTCACTTGCTAGCTCGCACAAGCCACACTGGCCTTCTTCGGTGCTGTTTTTCTAAATAAACCTGATATACACTGGCCTTCTTCAGTGCTGTTTTTCTGAATAAACCTGATATACTCTCACCCCTAGGCCTTTGCTCTGTCCCTCTGCCTGGAATGTTTTTCTCTATGTTTCCTCTTGGCTAACTCTCTTTAATTAATTAATTAAAACACTAAAAAAAAAAAAAAAAAAAGAAGAGAAATAATATCTAGAGGGCTGATGAATCTAATATACAGTATTCCCAAAAACATGAATAACCTAACACTAAGGTACTGAGTACAGGGCAAATTGCTGGTAGGTGTCATAGATGCCTAAGTGCCCTAACTCAGTCACTGAAACATTACAGGACAAATATTATCCACTGTGTGCTTTAGGCAGGGAAAACATAGATTCATACCTCACGTCTCTGTGATTTAAGAAACTGACCTATCACAGAAGACCCATGAACCTCTCTGAACTTTTCAACTCTAGTCAGAGATTCTTACAGGATATGATATAAAGATGATACTCGAGCACTTCAGCTTTTGTTATATACCAGAATCAAGAATGCTTCAGCTGTGGCTTTAAAATGTTCACTAATCATCTAACATAATTCAGAAGTTAAAATCTGTATCTATTTCTACATGCTACTTGACTTAAACAAATCTGTTCTCTTCTCCCAGCTTCTGATACTGAACGAATATCTACAGAAAATGCCACCGAACAACAGGTAACATTTCCAAGACTTAATCCAGCCCGGGATTCTCAACCCTACCTGCAATTTAATAATTACCTGGAGAGCTTTAAACATATTAATGCCAACGCCCACTCCTAGATCTGTTGTGTAAATGAAACCAACATTGAGAACTATGGATAGGTAAATCCTACAAGTATTATTTATTGAACTGGGGAGACAAAGAGAATATTGTTTAAATAGTGCATTAGTATTTCTGGATTTAAACGAACATCATCTGGAATGAGAAGACACTATGAGCCTAGATTAGAAATCTTAAACTGCCCCAGAGTCTCTCACACTATCCTGAACTTCCAAAACAGTAATCTTCCATATGTCTTCTCAAAAATGACTTGATAACCAAAATTTAGATTTCTTTCAAATGAAAGAACACGCAATATTATTCTATTTTCCTTTGGCAAAATCCTTCTGAGCCTTAGTGCCAAATAAATGGTTATAATTACTATTTTTCTCCATTACCTTACTATAGTCAATAATAGTATATGGCTTGGCTCTAAGAAATCTGAATCTTCCTTTTGTCTGTATTTTTTTAATTCATTATCTAAAACATAAAGCCTCTTCTCAATAGTAGTGCGCAACATGGAGAATTATTTCCAAATGTTTTTGCCTGTCAGCCTTGTAAAAGACTGGCTAATGGCTTTTTATAATAAACTCATTCATTCACTCCTTTAAAATACAATACTTACTAAATCTTTACTATATGCTAGAAATGACATTTCTTGCAGATGCTTGGACCATACCAGTGATCAAGACAGACCAGACCTTAATATTCTTCTAGATGCCTTTAAATGCATAAATTTAATGTAGAACTGTAGGGTAAAGAAATCTAAATAAGAGGTTAAGATAACGGAAGTTTAACATAACTACACTACAAATATCATATGGAACCCTAATTTACTGAGTGCCTCCTATAAACCAGATTATTATATTAGTCCCTTTAATATATGCTACTCATTTAATAAAACTGCTGTCCTCCAGAGATGAGACTACTATTTAGAAAAAATTAAACGAGGCCAGACAATGAGAAAATTCTTTCCTTTAGCAGAGTTTAAATTTGGTTTCCACACTAGAGGGAATTCTACACACTAAAACTGTCAAGAATGACTTGTGACAGAGTTGTGTAAATTCATTCCCACACACAAAAAATTTTCATCTTAGTTCAACGGTATCAACTGTGAGATTTGGGGCTTAAAAAAAGAAAAAAATCACACTGTCATAAGAATAGGTTAGCAATTTCACATTTTTAAGTTGAAAATTATGTAAACTGTGTTTCAATCATGATGCATAAACTACCTATTCATAGATATTTAGCCACGCAGCTTAAGGATAATTTAGTGTTAACAAATACTGTAAGACCAATAAAATAGATAAACATTACGAGGTGCAGTGATGAATCCTTTAATTTCCTTTCCAAACACTAGTCCAAACTAAATATCACTCAGCTCAATCAGAAATCCATAGGACTGTAATTCCGCCCCAAGCAAAACCTGGGTGACTACCCAAAGCGGTCTCCAAAACGTTCTAATAATAATCTAGTTTTGTTTTTTGTGTTTTTTTTTAAAGTTTTCACGTGAGCTATTTGACTCCAATCCTGCACCTAACCCCCCAAAAGAAAAATCTTTTTTCTTTTTTTTTTTTTAACGGAAATAGGGGACTATCAATTGGGGTCAATTTATAAGTTTCCGGGGGGGAGCTGATACATGCCAACCCTGTTAACTAACTCTAGGTAGAGACTGGCTCCCCAAAATGGGATTGACTCTTTCCTCATTAACGCCAAGGATCATCCGTTCCCTTCGCCTTTTAAAGGACAAATGAGCTCACTCTGACCGTACATAACTTGGCTTGTAGCTATGCTCAGCCAGTGCCTGGAACTCGGGCTCTCGGGCAGCCCCTGCCCCACAACTGGCCGCTCAAGTCTGGACAACGGCCAGCTCCTGTCACCTCGCGACCTGCGCCCCTCGGCCCCGCGGTACTCCGGAGATGCCCGCCGGCAAAGTTTCCCCGCCGCTCACTCGGGGGTACAAGCCAGGGAGCCGCTCAAGGTCTGGAGGACCCCGGAGCGCCCGGGTTACGGGGACGAAGACCTCGTCCTGCCGTGGTTACAGAAGCAGCCTGAGAAAGCAAAAGCAGCCCCGGCCATATAGACGCCAGGCTGTGCAGACAGAGCACCGCGGATGCAGGCGGGGTGCGGGGACGTCAGAAGGGGGCTCGGCGAGGTCCCCGCCCCGCGACCTGGACTCGCCCTCACTCACCGTCGATGTTCTCCCGGTCGCTGATGTGCTGCAGGTTGCAGCCCGTGTCCTCGCGGCTCAGGTCCGTGTCGGGCCGGTAGGACTCCAGCCGGGAGTGGGCATTCCTCCGGAGCTTGGGGCTGGACGACACGCAGCACGAGGTAGTGTTCCCCATCTTCAGTGGCCCCCCGACTCCTGCTGCTCTCGCCTTCCTCCCCGTGCCTGGGCGTGGGGCGCGGGCGGGCGCGGGGCGCGGGCGGCGGGGGCGTGGAGGGAGGCCCGCCCGCCCGCCGCCGCAGGAGGGCGGAAGCCGCGGCCGGCCCCCGGGTCAGCAGCGGCGGCGGCGGCGGGGCCTCGCCATGGGCGGCGGCGGCGGCGACGAGCGGGCTGCGGCCCGGGCTCCCCCGGCTCTCCCTCGGCTTCCGCGCGCGCCCGCCCTGGCCCGGCGGGCCTATCTGCGGCGGAGGAGCGCTCGGGTCCGCGCGACTGCGGCCGCCGAGCCTAGCTCACCCCGCCGCGGCCATGGCGGGCGGCGCCGCGCAGGCCGCCTCCCCCACCCCCCGCGCTTCCCGGTCGGCTCCCGGGTCCCCGGCGGCGGCGGCGGCGGCCTCCGCAAGAGGTTCCGGTTCAAGGAGGGGGGAAGACGCGTGTCCGCGCGGGGCGGAAGAGCGGGCGGGCAGACGCGGACACGGCCCTCGGGCCCGGCGCGGCGACGCGCCGTGCTGCCCCCGAGGATGCTCCGGAGCCCTCCCCCGCCGTCGGCGCCCGCCCCCGCCGCAGCCCCCGCCCCGCCCCGTCGCCGCCTCTTCCCTCTGCCCTGGAAGCAGATCGGAGGCCGAAGAGGGAGGTCCCGTGCCGGCGCGGCAGCGCGCGAATGTGGGGTCGGGGCTTGGGGCCGCGCCTCACGCAGGCCGGCGTGAGGAGCCGCAGCCGTCGCGGTTGGAAGCTCAGCGCCTTGCTGCCCCGACCCTCCCGCTCTCCGCGTCCTCCACGTCCCTCGGGCCTAATGCTGGGACGAGAGGTGTGTGTGGCGGGCCTGCTCCGCCCTGGGCCCGGCCCGGTCCCCGGAGTGCGCGGAGGGGCCGTAGCGGGCGGGGGCGCAGACGAGGAGCCGGAGGGGAGAGCTGGGGTCGCCGGGTGGAGGAGTGTTAGGGTCGCGGCCGCCGCCCTGGGGCGATGGAGCCTGCGTTTCTCACACCCGGCGGGGGGTGAGGGGGGGTGGGGCGGAGAGGGGGCGGGGAAGCTCGCTCTTTCTTTCCTTTCTTTCTCTTTATTTTCTTTCTTTCTAGCATTAAAAAGGACACTGGACCCTGATTTGGGACCTCTCCATTGTATTTTGAGATTTGCCAGGACTTGGCCTTGTATTAAGCAGTTGAAATAAATCTTAGGCCCCCCCTGGGTTACATTAATGTCGAATTAGCTGCAGAGTGCTTTGAGTTTGTAGGAAGTTACTGTGAAATAGAGACCGGTAACTTAATATCAGCAGTCCTGTACTTTTGAATGCTGCCGGGTTGTGTAATGCCACCACCAGTTTAACCTGAGGCACGTGAGAGTGCCTGGCTCACAGGAGACGTTCGGGAAATCGTGGGCTCCATTCCCTCCCGACCCCCAGAAAGACCTTCTTGCCTGCTTGGGAAGAGTATGAGGTGGCAGAAATAACCTCCTTTTCCTCCTTGGAAAAAGAGTCAATGAAGGAGCCATGAGGAGACTCAGGGAAAAAATGATTCTCAGCACAGAAAAATCTGGCACAATCTTCTTAATTTTATATATGAAGAAACTGAAGTCGAGAAAGATGAAGTGCCTTGATTTGCTCCAGGTCTCAGTACTAGTTAGTGACAGATGCAAGTACCAAAAGGGAAGAAAAAGAGTAAGGGAACTAATACTTCTATACCATCAGCAACATAAGGACATTTTGCTAGAGACTTTATAAACATTTATTTTGTTTGATTCTTGATATCTAAGCCTTTTTTACAACCTGTGCTGTTCCACTGTCTCACAGTCATGTTTATACATTTATTAGTCAATAATCTAAAAAGCCTCATGCTCTGAACTGGATTAATGCCATTTGTTGGGATCAGTGGCAGATGTCCTTGGAAAATAAATGGCAGCAAAGTGCTGATGCTGACAAGATGAGAAAGGAAATGTAAAGGGAGGTTCCAAGGAACTGCAGCCCTGGAAAGGTGGGTAAATAGCAAGAAGACACAATAATGCTCTTTATTAAAGCAGTTCTGACCTTCTTCCCAGGAAAGTTTGGGACATAACTGCAAGTCAGTGAATGTGTAGATTCACATTTTCTGGGCCACAGTGTGTGGGTAAGGTGGATGAAAATTGGGACAGGGTTACCATATTGTCTGTTCTGATTGCTGTTTCATAATTTGGGGACTATAAGCACCCAAATACTGAACCATATATGTATGGCATATCCACTCATGCATATTAAATACTTTTCATTTAATTGCAGAATTTTTTTTTAAATGTTTTATTCATTTCTGAGAAAGGAAAAGAGAGACAGTGTGAGCAGGGAAGGGTCAAAGAGAGAGGGAGACAGAGAATCTGAAACAGGCTCCAGGCTCTGACCTAGCTGTCAGCACAGAGCCGGATGCGGGGCTTGAACCGACAAACCGCAAGATCATGACCTGAGCTGAAGTCAGATGCTTAACCATCTAAGCCACCCAGGCGCCCCTAATATTTATATTAATGATATGGCTTGAAGGGTTTAATAGGAGAGACAGAATGACTATCTGCAAGCTTCCTGTGCTGGCAGGTCATTGGGGAGTGTTAACTCGAAAGAACCTGTGGAGATGAGGGAAGACAAGAAAGAGTAGGGGTCTAGGTAAGCCACAGATTCTTAGCCAAGGGATGGACAGCCCCTGGTCAGCAGGGGTTTTTTGGTCCCCCACCTTCCCCATCCCCTCTTTGGCATTCCTGCTATGTCGCCTTTAGGAGGGCACCTGTTGGGCTTATTCAAAAGTGTGACTTTTGGTCAAGAGGCCCAGACCTAGTGCTAAAGCCTCACTGTGACTTACCTATTGCTACACCCCTTGCTCCCCCACCCCCCTACCAACATACACGCCTCAAACTCCTCCATGCAGAGCTACCTCCTCTTTGACACACAATGAGACGTTAGAAGAGGTTGCAGAAGTAAGGTGATGCCAAGATGATAATGAAATGTGTCATTTATTGAACATCTGCTAGAAGACATGCTCTGTATTTTTTTTTTTTTTTTACATCTAAGCCTATGCTATTAACACATTTTACAAATCAAGACATTTTCTGATCATTAAACCTAAGGTCAGACTACTGAGAAAAGGCCTAATAGGAGATTTGAACCTTGTTCTTACTGCTAACCTAAGGTCCCCTCTCAGCTCTATCCACCCCAACACCTGCCCCCACCTGTAGGCATCACTGAGCAGGAAGGGAGGAAAGAAGCAGATTAGAATAATGAGAAGAAATCTGCAAAGGTTTTGAGTGAAAAAGAAAAAGTGTTGCTTTTCTCCTTTTCTATTCTCTTTTTGAGGGAAGCTGTCAGTGACTGCTAAGGACTAGCTCTAAACAACTTTTTGTGGGCCCTACCCTTCTGACCAGAGTAAGTCAACCCCCAAGAAAGTTGAAGAGAAACATATGCAGAAGTAATATGTGCAGTTAGCCACAGCATCTTTGACATTGTGTCACGTGGGGATCTAAATGCAAGGACACTTCCTCAGTAGGGTAAATCTAGCCCAGGATTGGGCCAGAGGGAAAGAGGGAAGGTGAGCACTGCAAGCCAAAACCCTGTCCTCAAATCAATCAGTTTTGAGAAAATATAAAAAACCTGGATCTACTCGTAACCCACACTGCTCTTTAAGCAGAAAAAATCATTTGGCCATTTTTTTTTCCTTCACCTTTCTCTATAATCACTATTTAAGATTTTGGTCATTTTGAAGAGGTAAATATGGAACTTGGGTGAACCAACTGAGTCAGTACTCTTAAAACTTCTTTTTAAGAGCAGTAGCTTTCTTAAAATTTTCAATGGAACCACAATATTTAAAACATGATTGATATTAGTATTAATCTATAATATGTACTTATAAAAAACTACTAAGAATAGGCTACCTTAATTGAATCAGGTCTTAGTTCAGTCACACTTTTATCCATGAAATATGGATCAGTCACTTACACAATGCCCTGAATCACCTCCTAGAAGACAGAAAACATTGAGCCAAGTTAACCTATGACCTGGACTTTTTTTGGTCAAAAGAAGAAAACTGGGTAGAGTCTTGGGGGAAAAAACCTCAGAGTGTATATGCCCTTTCCTTATCACTTGGTAACTAGATTTCTGTATTAGTTACTTAACATTTGTAAGGTAGTTGTGGAAAAACCAAGATCCTTTGTCTGTTGTACAACCTGTGCTCTTCCTATCACCCTCTTATTTTCTAGTGAGTTCCCCTATAGATAAGGCCTCCTCCTAGTACTTGAAAGTAAGCAGTCCACAATGTAACCAGCTATTGGGGAAGTATTTACTTTGATAGCCACTTGACCTTGACCAAGGTAGGTGATTCACTTATTGATAGAATATTTCTTGAAAGTGTACTGAGCCAGGCACCTTAGGGACACAAAAATGACTAAAATACAGTTCTCACCCTTGAGAAATTCGTCATATAGTAAGTTAAAAAATCAAAAGATCAGGTGTAGAACATGTCCAGCCATGTGAGTGATTGTGGTCACTTAGTGGTGAAATCTGAAGAATGCCAAGACTATAAAATAACTTTCTCGCCTGTGGCTACATCTAAAATTCCACTATAGTAGATTTATTCCTATGAAGTAAAGAATTATACCCAGAGATTCTGTCAGAATGAAAATTCTCACAAACAATTAAAGATGGCTAATAAATTTAAACACTGATGCCAAGACTTTTGTACTAGAGTAACTGCCAGGAACAATGTGTTGAGAACGATTCTAAGGTCCTATATCCCGCTCAACGGGGAAGAATGCCTCCTTAATGAAAGGAAGAGGAGGGGGAGATAGCATTTGTACCACATATTTCCTATCCATGAGTAAAACATTTTGTTTATGGAACAAATAATGAAGCTGGGGACAGACGTAGTCTCTGGGTTTCTGGGTGAAGGCCCACAAAGAAACTGATTTATCGACCACACAATTGAGAGTTCACCACCTGCCCCCAGGCGAACCAGCCTTAAGTCTAATCTCTCTCTCACCATTGCCAAACACGATCTTTATCCCTCTGTGCTCAGTAAGAATGGAAATCGTAAAGGTATGTGTAGTCTTTGAGAACTGGGATAAGGCAAATCCCAGCATCACACAGGGTCAGTCTGACTGGGAGAGGCTGTTACTTATCTACCCCAGGTCAGTCCTCCAGTCTTCCCTTGTTAGGGAGACCTCCATTTTGTGACGACCAGCAATATGCCCCCTTCAGATACGACAGCTGGCCCTGTGACTAGTTTGGCCGATGATATGTGAAGTGAATCTTACAGGAAAGCTCTCTGATGGTGTTTCCTCTTTTGTTTCTTGGAATGTGGACGCGGTGGCTGGAATTCTGGCCTGTGCTTTTTAATACCAGCTGACCTTGAAGATGAAAGCCATGAAGTAAGATCTGTCTCTTTATGTTTCTTTTACATGAAAGAAAGAAACTATGTTGTATAAACCACTGTTATTTTGCATTCCCAAGGACAATGCAGCCAAATTTGATCCTGATTTGGTGAGGATCTGATATTATCCTTTGATAGAGTTTTATGTCTCTGTGTCAACAGTTTTCACTCATTGGCCCCCAGAAGATGGGGACTTTGACCTACAACTGTGCAGTCATCATGTATACTTGGCTCCCCATAGTGGAATCCAGTTAGGAATGGGAAAATGCAGTAGCAGGCTTGAGCCAAGGTAAGAATTTGTGGCAAAAAGAAGTTGTTCCTCCAAAAGGTAGATTAGTCTCCATGAAATTGAAAGAATTAACTGCCTGATGCATTATTTTAATACAGCATTCCTTCAGTATTCCCAGAACTGGAACCAAGCATACTGTGCTGTGGGTGTCCTACAAACATATTATGGCATGTATTAAAGATCTACCTGACCCAGGAAATTGATTCTTTCCTGTTCAGAGAGTTTTTTTCTGGACCTCTGTTCATGAATCCTCCACTGACGATTTGGAAAAAGGGTAGAAAGTTTGTTTCTGCTACCTTATATTCTTCCAAACACAGTGAGAAGTCTTTCTAGTCCAAGATGGTTGACATTGGGACATTGGAGGGGATTTATAGAATGTCTCCCATGAGCCAGGCACTTCGCATACCTTTATGTTAGTTAACTGGCCTCATGTTAGACCCTGTTGCCAACATGACAGAACCCAGCAGCATTTTAAAAGTAAAATAAGGATAATCGATGAATTGTGTTAATTTATTGCCTGTACCTCACATTTATGACCTCAAGCGAACTTTAAATGCTACAACTGTAATTCTGCATTCAGACAGCCCTGGTGTCCCCCCAGGGCAGCCAGGTAGATCCTACTGAAGTGGGTAGGCCTGTCACTTCCTGGGCTTAAGGTTTGTCAATAGCCTCTCACTGCCTGTAGAATAAAAACTCCACTCTGCCTGGCATTCAGGCCCACCTTTCTCCAGCCCATCAGCACTGCTCACAGCTAATTTGTTTGACCTTGCCTGCTAAACTCTAAACTCCTAAAGGACACCCCCGTTTGCTTCCCTGAATCTTCTTTGCTGCACTTTGCCACGTGCCTAGCATGTAGGAAGTGTTCAAGGACCATTTGCTACCTGAATAAGAGGTTAGACAACCTGAACCTACTTCTTTTTTTAACCCTCTTAATTCTTCTGGTACTTTTCTTTCTCTCCATCCTTTATTCTCAGCAAGAGAAGGACCTACTGAACTGGAGGCAGGGGAAGGGGGTTGTTAGTGACAACTGTAAAAGTCTTCACTGATAATTCCCTGTTATTATATATTGAAATATTTGAGGAAATATTTCTTGCATTGTAAAGCTTTGAGATTCATAGAGATCTATAGGCAATAAAGTGTTTATTTTTATGCCTTTTATGGCAATTAATTAACCAGGAAAACAGCCTTTATGAAATGAAGTTATGCTTTTCAGAGCCTAGTTCTGACTATATTAGGAAGATACGCATTAGAGAGAAAATGTCATTCATTAAGTTGTCTACTTCAAAAAGAGGAGTTGGAATCTCAGAGCTTAGATTGCCATGCTTCATGTTTTTTTTAAACCTGAAAACACCCAAATCCAAAAGAAAAAAGGTAATACGCCATATATGTGTGAGTGCATGTGTGTGCATGTGCATGCATGGAATACATACATACTCAAACCCTTGTTCATTCGGTTGACAAATTTTGCCAATTTGTCCAAATCAGTGAAAGGGCATATTGCCCATGTCTGGAGACCTTTCTTGTCACCACCGGGGAGGGAATGCTCCTACATCAAGTGGGGAGGAGCCAGAGCTGCTGCTAAACATCCTATAGTGCACAGAACAAACAACCCAAATAGCAGGAGTACCAAGGTTGAGAAACCCTGTCTACATTTGCCAGTTATTCACTGCACAAATGTTACTCATTCTTTCCCTTAGGAGGTACATCCTTACTCTTTTCATAGCATCTGAAAGAAAATAACAGCAATTACACTCTATCAAGAATTCATTATCTAGTTTAGCTTCCCACTGACAACTGTTAAAAGGAAAAAGTAACACAACTGTTAAAAGGAAAAAGTAACACTTGTTTAAAAAAGAAAAAGAAAGATTGTTGATTTCAAAACACTTCTTTTAACTTCTACAGGAGGGCTTTTAAACAGTCATTCTGGATCCAGTTTTCCCACGTCATCCTAGAAATATGTGTGTGTGTGTGTGTGTGTGTGTGTGTGTGTCTGGAAATCTGCCCAGTTGCAGATAAGCAGGCCTGTAACGGACTTTTTTTTTTAAACTAAATGAGAAAAAATCTAAGAGCTTAGAAGCTTAAGGGCCTCTTTGAGAACACAGTTGAGATGATGTACAAGGCACAGAAAACACCACTGGATTTACTATATTTAAAGTCAGAGATTCATGACATTTCCTTCATATTAGCTCTCATTCAGTGTTTTATTAATACTTTCGCCATTTTTTGAGGGGAGCAGGATTTCCTTCGGCCATTTGATCATATCCCGTATTTTTTTCCTTTATGATAAGGGGATCATATTCTATATGAAATTTTATAGCCTCCATTTTTTCTTCAGTATCTTAAATACTTTCCCAAACCATTTAACGTTTTTTAAAACTATCACAACTGCAAAATACATCATATAGATGTGCCATAATTTATTAAACATTCCACAATTATTGGATATTTCATTTGTTTCTTTTCAGTATAATAAAAAACAGTTCTGAAGTGAGCATTTTTATGTACTGATTTTTTTCACATCTACGTATTTCCATAAAAGGAATTAGTCTGAGTCACTTTGACCCGATAGGAAAAGCTTAAAATCTCTTGATAAATGTTGCCATATAATATTTTAGAGAGTTTATGCCATTTCGCACAGATAATTGTTTCCTTACTGAACTCCAAGCTTAGAAAGGAACTTCTGGCCATTCTATGATCTGTAACTGGATAAGCTTCTATTGCTTCTGACAACATTTTATATACACCCGTATCACAGGATTTATTATTTTTTACCCACCTCTCTCCAAGCAAAGTCTGAAGTAGAGAGGAGAGCTTGTCTTATTTTTTGTCACCCCAGTATTATGAAAATCAACACATAACAAGCATCAAGGTACTGTCAGGTAAGTTTCCAGAAGCAGAAATTGTGTCGATCTTAATTTCCCTGTGATGGACCACAATAATTTGATATGCCTGACAAAGGGAAGCTGCATACAGTTGGAGAGCTGTATTCCAAATCCAGCCAACAGTTCTTCAGCATATTGTTTTACCAAGTTCTGAATTCCTTCAGTGTGTCCTGTTATTTATATTTTCCTTTCGTCCAGCAGGCGAACTTACAGTTGATAAAAACCTGCAATGTTACCTCATGATGTCACCTTATCCCAAGACTTTTAAGAGCCATGACTATTACAAACCTAACAGAAACTTCTTTCTGTTACTTAGTTGCTATTCTTCTGCATTTCCTGGGAAATTTGCCATGGCACAGTATATGAGGCTAAGGTTTTTTTTAATGTTTTATTTATTTCTGAGAGAGAGAGACAGCGTGAGCAGGGGAGGGTCAGAGAGAGAGACCCACACACAGAATCTGAAACAAGCTCCAGGCACAGGGTTCAAACCCTCAAACCACGAGATCATGACCTGAGCCGAAGTCGGACACTTAACCGACTGAGCCACCCAGGCGCCCCATGATGCTAAGTTTTAATGAATGTGAACAATGATTGTATGGTAAATGCCAAAAGAAACAATGAGCAATGCAAGGAAAGAAGTAAAGATCTGTACGTTCTGCCTTTAGCCCGTCCATATCTATACCTTTCAGAATCAGCCCCAAGGATTGGGTCTTCTTTGAAAATGAGATCAGTTCCATAACTTCTGAATAGCTTTTGCTGTGATACTTGGGCTGGAGAGAAGCTGGCACCTCCCTCAATGGTGTGGACTGAAGATGCAAAGTCCCCCTTTGCTTGGTGATAATGCTGTCAACTGCCTAACAGGATGTTTGGAATTCCCAATTCGCCTCCCTTGGCAATAAGGCTTTAAAGTCTCATTCTGCCTTTGGTAAGTGTTATTTGGGATAGTCACACATTAAAACGTTACTGTTCTCTAATAGTACAGTACCATTAAGTATATCTGATTAGCTAAACAAGGGGCAAAAGGTAGAACACAGGGCAGCATCTTCACTCACAAAACTCAAGTGATTAAGTGCTAAACAGGGGGCACCTGGGTGGCTCAGCTGGTTAAGCAGCAGGTCACAATCTCGTGGTTCATGGGTTCCAGTCATGCATTGGGCTCTGTACGAACAGCTCAGAGCCTGAAGCCTGCATCAGATTCTGTGTCTCCCTCTCTCTCTGCCTCTTCCCTGTGTGTGCGCGCTCTGTCTCTCACCCTCTCTCTCAAAAATATTTTTTTTAAAATTTTAAGTGCTAAACAGAAGAGAGGAACAAGATTTAGATCCCCCTCTCCCATACTCTAAAAAGTGCACATGAAATGGAGTAGTAAAAGGTTTTCCTTCTCAAATAAAAACACTTCCACTCTTGTTAAAAGGTTTCTCCACTCACAAATCTGTAGAACTGATTTTAAAAATATTTGAAAAGAATGTTTTAACTTTCATAGATGTTAAGTTATTTGGGTGAAATACACTAATTATTGCCATTTAATTTATAATGCTGAATGCAACCTAAATACCCTTGAAGCAATGACTAGTTAAGCAAATTCTGCTACATACAATAGGATCTATGAAGTCATAAAACCCAAGATGTATATATATCTATACTTATTTTACAGAGCCGTGAAATGTTGAGGGGAAAAAGATGACATACCTGAATGTATCATTTGATTCATGAAAAATTATATATCCCTATGAATATACATGCAAAGGGATGTGTTTAGAGATTTTCACAAATAGACTGTTGACAATGATAACCATTAAAATAAAAACTTAGTTGATTTTCATTTTCCTTTGTTTTGTATTTTTTTTTACTTTAAATCTGTATCTCTTCCAAAAGCAATAATGCATTTTCTCACTGAATCATTTCACCTCAAATGCTTTTTGTCCCCTACTAGGCTTTGCCTAAAACCATTGCCAGTGAAAGCAAGCAAGGATTGTAAAGTAGAATTCATGCCCGTGAATAGAATGGAATCCAAGCTGGAGGACACCTCATCCACAGCTTTAAGATTAGGAGACAAATAGAACCAGTGGTTATAATGCAGGAAACTGCAACCTGGAAATGTGGCATTCTGTACAGAACTCTAACTCTTAGACTAAAAGGCACCAATTGGTACAATTTATTGCCTTTGGGCACTGAACATGTTATCCTCCATTTTATTTAACTTACTGTAAAACTATATTAGCCATGCTTTTACCTTAAGCTAAGATATCTCTGTCCAGTCATTTAATTTCTGTTCTGTTGAGGACCATGCCCCCTCACTGCCCTAGTCTACTCCCCTCTCTCCAGTACTCTGAGTAGCAGAGTAGAGGAAACTCTGTAAGCAATATGTTGAATCTACCTGTGCCGTTTAACTATTAAGACATTTTAAAAGGTAAATCTCCAAAATGTAGACCATTGTCTTCTCCACTGAAAAGTATTTGACAAAGGTCTACACTTGAAAGATTACAAAAACTAATTACATTTGATATACAAAGGAAGAATGAAAAAATATAGACCCTCAAGCCTAGTAAAAGAGACTCGGTCCCTTTAGGAAGCCTCCATTTAGAAAGACGACCCCAGCTTGTGTCCTAACTGAATTGATGAGAGGCTCACAGTACCTGCTTTGTAAAACCAGACCCAGCCTTGTGACTGCCAACTCCGGAATGCTGGCCTCCCACTCTTCTGCTTCTGCGAATGCCTTCTCTTCTACATCATCCACTCTTGAGAAGATTACAGCAGCTGAGTTCTGTTAAGTTAAACAGCATGATTGATCAACACTAGTCTGAATACCTGCAACATTTCTATGGAACTGCTAAGCACTGAGCTCATTTTGATTTGTTAGCGAAAACCCTATACAACAAAATACTTGAATGAAACCCTTAATTCACAAAATTACACCAACAAATACTTGGCTCTCTACTGTGGTCTCAGGAAGCTGAAGAACCAGTTGGAAAAGAATTTCAACATGGAAGCGTTAAACTGCCAAATAAGCAGTACACCCAGAAATTGCCCTAAGAGCTGAAAGAGGGAGCCATCACTTAAGGCTCTGATGGCCTTTGGAGGCTCAATGGAAACTCATATGTATTCAGAACCAAAAATCCAAAAGACCAGTAAGGAATTTTTTTAAATGAAACAGGCTATACTTAACAATGGTTTTTATAAAGAATATCTTATTATAAATCTAATTTTCTGCATAACAGTTACTTGTGCATACTTGTATGTAGGCAACATTCTTTTATTTAATGTTTTTATTTATTTCTGAGAGAGAGAGACAGACAGACAGACAGCGTGAGCAGGGGAGGGTCAGAGAGAGAGGAAGATACAGAATCTGAAACAGGCTTGAGGCTCTGAGCTGGCTGTCAGCACAGAGCCCGTGTGGGGCTCGAACCCACAAACTGTGAAATCATGACCTGAGCCGAAGTCGGATGCTTAACCGACTGAGCCACCCAGGTGCCCCTATAGGCAACATTCTTTTTTAAAAAAAAAAATTTAATTTTTTTTTTTCTGAGAGAGAGAGGCAGAGTGAGCAGGGGAGGGTCAGAGAGGGAGACACAGAATCAGAAGCAGGCTCCAGGCTCTGAGGTGTCAGCACAGAGCCTGATGTGGGGCTCGAACCCACAAACCATGAGATCATGACCTGAGCTGAAGTTGGACACTTAGCCGACAGAGCCACCCAGGCGCCCCCCTATAGGCAACATTCTTAAAGCTACATGAGAACATCCACTATCACCCAGCCCCACTCACAGAAGCTGTAAGAGATTTGCATTTTAAGTGTCAACATATTACAAAAATATGAAGAATTAGCTAGCTATATAAGTAAAAAATTTTAAGTTTTATTTGGAAATACGAAGTTCACATATTTGACTACCCTAATTCAGTCATGATGACCAGAACAGTCTTAGAGAAGCAGAAATAGAACTCAATTTGAACTAAGAAAATTCAAACCTGATTGTATTGATAATGCCTCTTATTTCCTTCCTTTTTTAAAAAATCAATTTTAATGAAGTATAGTTTACATAAAGCCAAATACACCCATTTTAACTCAAAACATCTTGATGAGTTTTAAGAATTTTAATAAACAAGTGTAACTACACTACCAGATATGGAACATTTTCATTATCTGCCAAATTCCCAACATCCAGGTCAGTACTCCCTACCCCCAAACTCTCATCTGTTTTCTGTCACAATGGATCAGATTCATGTTTTCTAAGGTTTCTTAAATGTAATCATATAGCATGTATAATACCCTTGTGTAAGACTTCTTTTGTTTTAAGATTCAAATTGTTGCATGTATGACTGTTTCATCTGCGTTTATTGCTAATTAGTTCTCCCGTCTATTGATATACCACATTTGCTTATATACCACAAATGTTGATGGGGTCATTTAGAGGGTTTCCGGTTTTTATTTATTATAAACAAAGTCATTATGAACATCCATGTACAAGTCTTTTTGTGGTTATACAAATTTCCTTTGGGACAAATATCTAGGAGTAAGACTGCTGGGTTGTATCATAAGTGTATGTTTAACTTTATAAGAAACAACCAAACTGTTTTCCAAAGTACTGGTGCTGTTTTATATTCCCACCAGCAATGTACGAGAGCTGTAATTGCTCCACATTCTTTTTTTAGTTTTTTAATTTACTTTTTAAATTTACATCCAAGTTAGCATATAGTGCAACCATGATTTCAGGAGTAGAATCCTTAATGCCCCTTACCCATTTAGCCCATCCCCTCTCCCACACCCCCTCCGGCAACCCTCTTGTTTGTTCTCCATATTTAAGAGTCTCTTATGTTTTGTCCCCCTCCCTGTTTTTATATTATTTTTGCTTCCCTTTCCTTATGTTCATCTGTTTTGTATCTTAAAGTCCTCATATGAGTGTAGTCCTATGATATTTGTCTTTCTCTGACTGACTAATTTCGCTTAGCACAATACCCTCTAGTTCCATCCACGTAGTTGCAAATGGCAAGATTTCATTCTTTGTGATTGCTGAGTAATACTCCATTGTATATATATATATGCCACATCTTCTTTATCCATTCATCTATCGATGGACATTTGGACTCTTTCCATACTTTCACTGTTGTCAATAGTACTGTTATAAACATGGGGGGGGTGCCCCTTCAAAACAGCACACCTGTATCCTTGGATGAGCACACAGTAGTGTAATTGCTATTTTTAATTTTTTGAGGAACCTCCATTACTGTTACTGCACCAGTTTACCACCAGCAATGCAAAAGAGATCCTTTCTCTACATCCTTGCCAATATCTGTTGTTGCCTGAGTTGTTAATGTTGACAGGTGTGAGGTGGTATCTCATCATGGTTTTGATTTGTATTTCCCTGCTGATGAGTGATGTTACGCATTATTTCATGTTTCTGTTAGCTATCTGGATGTCTTCTTTGGAAAAGTGTCTATTCATGCCTTTTACCCATTTCTTCAGTGGATTATTTGTTTTTTGGGTGTTGAGTTTGATATGTTCTTTATAGATTTTGATACTAACCCTTTATCTGATATGTCATTTGCAAATATCTTCTCCCATTCCATCAGTTGTCTTTTAGTTTTGCTGCTTCACATTCTTACCAATACTTAGCATAATCATTCTTTTTAATTGTCACCATTCTAATGGGTGTGTAGTAACTCACTGTGGTTCTGCTTTGCATTTCCCTGATGATTGATTATGTTGAACATCTTTATGTGTCTATTAATCTAATGGCTATTAGTATATCCTGTAAAGTGTTCACCTTTTTTTGCCCAATTTAATTGGCTTATTTATTTTACTGAGCTTTAGTAGTTCTTTATATATTCTGGGTATGACTTCTTTGTCAGATATGTGTTTTGTGAATATTTTCTTCCTGTGGATGGCTTGTCTTTTCATTTTTTTTTTTAGCATTGTCCTTTGAAGGGCATAATTTTTAACTTTGTAGAAATCTAATTTGATATTTTATAGCTCCATCTGTGTCCTATGAAATCTTATACTACCTCCAGTTCATACAGATTTTCTTCTAGAAATTTTAACTTTTCTCTATTAAACTTAGGTTTACGATCCAGTTGTAGATTAATTTTGTATATGGAGTATGATATTGAAATATGCTTCAGTGTTCCTTTTCAGAATTGTTTTTGGCTCTTCTAGATCCTTTGTGTTTTTATATAAAAAATGTTATATAAAAATAAAGTGTAAAAGTGCCTGCTGAGATTTCAATTGGGATTGCATTGAACTATATAACAACTGGGAAGAAATGGACAGCACAGTAGGCTTCAGTTTACAAACCTGGTACATCTCTCCATTTATTTAGGTCTTCTTTACAGACCTGATTTTTGCATATTAATCGTATATTAAATTTACTTCTCCTATTTGGATTTTTTAAAGATTATCTGAATTTTTGTATATTTACAATCGTGTAATCTGCAAAAAGATAATTTTACTTCTTTCAGCCTATGTTCCTTTTTTTTCCCCTTACCTATTGTTCTGGCTAGGACTTTCAGTACAGTGTTGAATCAAACCTTGACAGCAAATATCCTTGCCTTATTTTGGGGAAAGCATTCAGTCATTCACCCTAACAGATGATATCAGCTAATGGTTTTTCAGATATTCTTTACAAACTTGAAGAAGGTCCTTTCCATTTCTCGTTTGCTTTGTTAAGAGGGTTTTTTTTTTTTGTATTATGAATGGGTTTTGAATTTTATTGAACATTGTTGTGTATCTCATAAGAGAATCATATCATTTTTGTCTTTATTCTGTTAATGCGGTGGTTACATTGAATTTTTATAATATTAAAGCAGCCTTGCATTGTTGGGAAAAATCTAATTTGGTCAAAATGCATTATCCTTTTTATATATTCTTGGATTCAATTTGCTAAACTTCATTAAGAATTTTTGCATCTATGGCGCCTGGGTGATTTTGACTAAGGTCACGATTTCAAGTTCTTGAGTTTAAGTCCCTTGTGTAGAGCCTGCTTGAGATTCTTTCTCTCTCCCTATCTGCCCCTCCCCTGCTTACGCTCTCTCTCTGTCTCAAAATAAATAAAAATTAAAAAAAGAATTTTTACGGGGCGCCTGTGTGGCTTAGTCGGTTAAGCGTCCGACTTTCACGTAGGTCATGATCTCGCGGTTCGTGGGTTCGATCCCCGCGTCGGGCTCTGTGCTGACTGCCAGCTCGGAGCCTGGAGCCTGTTTCAGTCTGTGACTCCCTCTCTCTCTGACCCTCCCCTGCTCACGCTGTCTCTCTCTCTCTCTCTCTCCTAGAAATAAATAAAAATATTTTTTAAAAAAGACTTTTTGCATCTATGTTCAATGAGGTGTATCAGTTACTGTCATTGTCCTCAAAAAAAAAAACACATAGAGAATGTTCTCTTTTTTGGAGACAGTTTGTACACAATTGGATTATTTCTTTCTTAAATGTTTGGTAGAATTTACTAATGAATACATCTGAGCCCAAAGTTTTCTTTGTAGGAAGCTTTTAATTAATAATTTTTAATCTTTATTTTAATTATTAACTTAATTAATAATCTTTCATGAATATATAGAGCTACTCAGATTTTCTATTTTTTCTTGAGTCCCTATTGTTAATGACTTTCAAAGACTTCGTCCTTTTCATATATGTTGTTATATTTGTTTTATGTTTTTGTTGTAATATTCCTTTATTGTTTTTTAATGGTTGCAATATTCCTTTTTTTTTAATGGTTGCAAGATCTGTGATATTGTCCTGTCTTTTTTTTCCTGCTGATGTTCATTTTTTTCTTTTTTCTGTCTCTCCCCCCCTCTGTCTCCCATAACTGGTCTGGCTAGAGGTTTATCAAGTTTGTCATTTTTCAAAGAGGTTTTATTAGGCTTTATTGATTTTATAATATCAATTCTATGTTACTATTATTTTTTTCTACTTTATCACTTTCAATTCCTATATTTATTATTTTCTTCCTTTTACTTTGATTTAATTTGCTATCCTTTCTCTGGCTCAATATGGAGACCTACATTGATTATAGCACTTTCTTCTTTTATAATATGAGCATTTGAAGCCACACATTTTCTTCCAAATATTCTTTATATCCTACAAATTTTGGCATATTTTTAAATTTTCATTCAGGTCAAAATGTTTTCTAATTTCTGATTTCTTCTACCCATAGGCTATTTAATTTGAATGTTTTGTTTGATTTTAAAATTTTAGGATTTTCAAAATAATTTCAGATAATTCCATGTTTTCAGAAAATGCAATCTGTAACTATTTCAATCTTTTTAAATATGATGAAGCATATTGTATGACCCAGATTTTGGATCTATCTTAGTAAATGTTTCATGTGCACTTGAAAAAAATGTTTTACTGCTGTTGAGTGAGACATACTATAAATATAAATTAGATCCAAATCATCCATTTCATTAGCGATTTCCTGTTTTTAGTAGGATTGTTCAAATCATCCATTTGATTAGCGATTTTTTTTTCTATCAAGTACTATGAGAGGGGAAGTGAGGTCTCTGACTGTACATTTGTCTGTTTCTCTTTGTACTTCTATCAGTTTTTCCTACATATGTTTTGAAGCTCTGTTTTGGGCACATACAGATTTAATATTTTTGTCTTCTTGATGAACTTCCAAATCTGCATTGTTCTTGTTTCTTTTCTTACCTTCTTTTGGGCTGGTTTTTAAGAGTTGATTTTACTTTCGGGAAATACAAATCAAAACCACACTGAGATACCACCTCACACCAGTCAGAGTGGCTAAAATGAGCCAATCAGAGAACTCTAGATGCTGGCGAGGATGTGGAGAAACGGGCACCCTCCTACACTGTTGGTGGGAATGTAAACTGGTACAGCCCCTCTGGAAAACAGTGTGGAGGTTCCTCAGGAAACTATCAGTAGAACTCCCCTATGACCCAGCAATAGCACTGCTAGGAATTTACCCAAGGGATACAGAATGCTGATGCATAGGAGCACATGTACCCCAATGTTCATAGCAGCACTCTCCACAATAGCTAAAACATGGAAAGAGCCTAAGTGTCCATCAACAGATGAATGGATCAAGAAGATGTGGTTTATCTATACCATGGAATACTACATGGCAATGAGAAACAATGAAATCTGGCCATGTGTAGCAACATGGATGGACCTTGAGGGTGTTATGCTGAGCGAAATAAGTCAGGCAGAGAAGGACAAATATCATATGTTTGCACGTATAGGAGGATTAGGAGGAACTTGACAGAGGAACAAGGGGGAGAGGCAAACCATGAGAGACTCTTGAATGCTGACAAAAACTGAGGACTGATGGATGTGGGGGGAGAGGGGGGGATGGGCATGGAGGAGGGCACTTGTGGGGATGAGCACTGAGTGTTATGTGGAAACTAATTTGACAATAAACTATTTGTAAAAAAAAAGAGAGAGTTGATTTTACTTTCACTATTATTACTTCCATTATTGTAAGCTATTTCTCTTTGCCCTAATTATTAATGGGGGTTGTTTTTCAGGAGTCTATTTTACTTACACTATTAGTTTATAAGCTATTTCTCTTTGTCCTAATTATTAATGGTTGCTCTAAGATTTACAATATTGTACTTTAACTTATTGAATATACATTGAAATAATATTATACCATATCTTATATAAGATATGTAAGACTTGGAGGACGAAGCGGGAGAAGAAGGGGAAAAATAGTTGGGGAGAGGGAGGGAGGCAAACCATGAGAGACTCTTGAATGCTGAGAACAAACTGAGGGCTGAGTAGGGGTGAAGGAGAGGGGAAGGGGAGTAATGGGCATGGAGGAGGGCACTTGCTGGAATGAGCACTGGGTGTTATATGTAAACCAACTTGACAGTAAACTATTTAAGGAAAAAAAAGATATGTAAGACTCTTACAACATTATGCTTGCATTTTCCCTCCCTTGCCCTTTGAACCCTTGTTATACATTTTTTTCCCACATGTGTTATGATGTGCTTGTTTTATTTTGTTTTATTTATTTTTGCTTTGCTTGGTTACCACTAAAGAAATTAATAAATTATACAAAAATTATTTTATATTTCCATTTCTGGTACTCTTCATTCCTTTGTGTAAATTCAAGTTTTCCATCAGATAGCATTTTCCTTTTGCCTGAAGAACTTCCTTTAACATTTCTTCTAGTTCAAGTAGCAAGTGACAAAGTCTCTTCATTTTTGTTTATGTAAAAGTTTGCTTTTGTTTTGAATATTTTTACTGGATATAGGATTCTAAATTGGTTTTTTATTCTTTTAGCATTTTATAGAGTCATTTCATTTTTTCTTGCATATTTCTGCTGAGAAGTCTGCTGTGATTTTTATCTACATTCCTCTGTAATGTGTTTTCTTCTCTTCTGGCTGCTTTTAAGAATTTCTCTTGGGGCACCTGGGTGGCTCAGTCAGTTGGGCAGCTGACTTCAGCTCAGGTCATGATCTTACAGTTCAAAGGCTTGTGAGTTCAAGCCCCACACTGGGCTCTGTGCTGACGGCTCAGAGCCTGGAGCCTGCTTCTGATTCTGTGTCTCCCTCTCTCTCTCTGCCCCTCCCCTGCTCATGCTCTGTCTCTTTCTCTCTCAAAAAGAAAGAAACATTAAAAAAAAAAAACTTTTTTAAAGATATTTCTCTTAATCACTTGTTTTCAGCAATTTGTCTGTGATATACCTCAGCTTGTGATGCAAATATGTGTGTTTATTCTGTATGGGATTCATCGGGCTTCCTGGTGTGTGGTTTATAGTTTTCATTAAATCTGAGAAGTTTTTTAGCCATTATGTCTTCTGTTACCCAACCTCCCCTTTCTGGGAACTTGGCTTCATATGTGTGAAAACACTTCATATTGTCCCACAGATCCCTGAAACTCTGTTCACATTTTTAACCACCTTATTGAGATATAATTTACAAACGATCAAATTCAGCTGTTTAAACTATACAATTCAATGGTGTGTAATATATTTGCAGACTTGTGCACCCATCACCATAATCTAATTTTAGAACTTTTACGTGTCCCCGAAGGAACCCATTAGCAATCATTCACCATTCCTACTCTCCCTACTGCTTTCAGGCCTAGGCCACTAATCTGCTTTATGTGTCTGTGGACTTGTCTATTCTAGACATTTCATATAAATCATCATATAATATGTGATCTGTTGCAACTGGCTTCTTTCATTTAGCATAATTGAGGTTAGCATGCGGTGAGGTTCATCAATGCTGTGTAACTTATCAATAATACTTCATTCCTTTTTGTCACCAAATAATATTCCCTGTATGGATATATCTTTGTTTATCTAATCGTTAACTGATGAGCATTTGTATTGTTTTCACTCTTCGGTTATTATGAATAATTTTCCTTTGAGAATTATATGTGGAAATATGTGTGTCCACAACAAGTGTGAACATATGTTTTCATTTCTACTGGGTAGATATCTAATACTAGAATTGCTAGGTCACATAGTAACTCCATATTTAATGTTTCAATGAATGAAAAAACTGTTTTCCAGTATGGCTGCACCATTTTACAATTCTCACCAGTGAATGCAGATTCCAGTTTCTCCACATTCTTGTCAACATTTGTTATTGCCTGTTTTTCGCTATAGCCTTCCAGTGGGTATGAAGTGGCATCTTATTGTGATTTTGATTTACATGAACTTCAGTATCTTTTCATGTGCTTATTGAGCATTTATATATCTTTTTTTGAGAAATGTCTATTCATGTCCTTTGCCTACTTTTAAAACTAGGTTATTTATCTTTATGTTATTGAGTTGTAAGAGTTCTGTACGTATTCTAGAAACAAGACATTTATCAGATATATCATTTGTAAATATTTTCTCCCATTTTATGGGTTATCTTTTTATTTCATGGTTCCTCACACACAGAGAGTTTCTGTCACATGAGGAGGGTTCTCCCATATGTTAAGGAGGGGGCAAGAACACAAATCAGCACATAGTGTGAGAATATACAAAAGATAATACTGCAATATGTCAGATGTTAATTTGCCATTGTTAACCGATTTTGAGTCACTAGAGTACCTTGGCAAACTTCTGATATCAAATACTGTTAGCAGCCAGAATCATGGTTGGTGGGAGATCTGTCATATAGAAATTAAATTCAAACATCGAACATCAAGAAGCTATTTTCAAGGGCGCCTGGGTGGCTCAGTCAGCTAAACATCCAACTTCAGCTCAGGTCATGATTTCACGGTTCGTAGCTTTGAGCCCCACATCAGGCTCTGTGCTGACAGCTCAGAGCCTGGAGCCTGTTTTCAGATTCTGTATCTCCCTCTCTCTCTCTGATCCTCCTCTGCTCATGCTGTCGCTATCTCTGTCTCAAAAATAAATAAAACATTAAAAATTTTTTAAAAAGAAGCAATTTCCCTAAAATCTAGGAGTCACCTCATGATCTATTACAAAGGAATTAGGTAATTGACATAGTTTATCTTCAGAAGTGTACCTAGGTTCAAAAATCATTATTTTTTAAAATTCATCTTTAATAAATAACTTCTCATCTTTAACGGTTGGTCCATATACTGTGTAATGTAAAACATCCTCTAACCAATACATCATTTATTGATTTCTTATCTATCAAAATGCTTTATCAATACATCCTAGTGTTCAATTGTGAATTAATATACTATCTTGGTATGTTTGACTTTTCATTCCTAATTGCTGTAGTTACTGCCTTAAAAACAAACAAGAAACTAAAAAAGTGTCACAACCATCTACAAGAGTCCAGAAACCAAGAACTTTCTTTGGCAAGATACCTATAGGACAACTTAATTTGGTAAACAAACAGAAGTATTTACGCTCAAAAGTATACTTGTTTGTTGTTTTTTGTTTTTTAATTTATATCCAAATTAATTAGCATACAGTGCATTAATGATTTCAGGAGTAGAATTCAGTGATTCATCCCCTACATATAACACCCAGAGCTCATTCCAAGTCTTCCTTACTGCCTCTTGCCCATTTAGTCCATTCTCTCACCCAAAACCCCTCCAGCAACCCTCAGTTTGTTCTCTATATTTAAGAATCTCTTATGTTTGTCCCCTCCCTGTTTTTATATTATTTTTGCTTTCTTTCCCTTATGTTCATCTGTCTTGTATCTTCAGCTCCACATACGAGTGAAGTCATATATTTGTTTCTCTCTAATTGCACTTAGCATAATACACTCTAGTCCCATCCGTGTTGTTGCAAGTGGCAAGACTTCATTCTTTTTGATTGCTGAATAATACTCCATTGTATGTATGTATGTATGTATATACATACCACGTCTTCTTTATCCATTCATCTGTTGATGGACATTTGGGCTCTTTCCATACCTTCGCTGTTGTCAATAGTACTGTTATGAACATTGTAGTGCATGTGCCCCTTCAAAACAGCACACCTGTATCCTTTGGATCAGTACATAGTAGTGCAATTGCTGGGTTGTAGGGTAGTTCTATTTTTAATTTTTTGAGGAACTTTTCCAACTGCACCAGTTTGTATTCCCACCAGCAGTGCAAAAGGGCTCCACATCCTTGCCAACATCTGTTGTTGCCTGAGTTGTTCATTTTAGACATTCTTACAGATGTGAGGTGGTACCTCATCATGGTTTTGATTTGTATTTCCCTGCTGATGAGTGATGTTAAGTATTGTTTCTTGTGTCTGTTAGCCATCTGGATGTCACCTTTGGAAAAAGTGTCTGTTCATGTCTTTTGCCCATTTTTCAGTGGATTATTTGTTTTTTGGGTGTTGAGTTTGATAAATTCTTTATAGATTTTGGATACTAATCTCCTATCTGATATGTCATTTGCAAATATCTTCTCCCTTTCCATCAGTTGCCTTTTAGTTTTGCTGATTGTTTCCTTCACCATGCAGAAAGAAGCTTTGTATCTTGATGAGGTCCCAATAGTTCATTTTTGCTTTTGTTTCCCTTGCCTTTAGACATGTTGAGTAAGAAGTTGCTGTGGCCAAGATCAAAGAGGTTTTTGCCTGCCTTCTCCTCTAGGATTTTGATGGCTTCCTGTGTTTTGTTTAGGTCTTTTCATCCATTTTGAGTTTATTTTTGTGTATGGTGTAAGAAGGTGGTCCAGTTTCATTTTTCTGTGTGTCGCTGTCCAGTTTTCCCAGCACCATTTGCTGAAGAGACTGTCATTATTCCATTGCACATTCGTTTCTCCTCTGTCAAAGATTAGTTGGCCATACATTTGTGGGTCCATTTCTGGATTCTCTATTCTGTTCCATTGATCTTAGTGTCTGTCTTTGTGCCAGTACCATACTGTCTTGATGATTACAGCTTTGTAATACATCTTGAAGTCTGGAATTGTGATGCCTCCAGCTTTGTTTTTCTTTTTCAGAATTCCTTTGGTTATCCAGGGTCTTTTCTGGTTCCATACAAATTTTAGGATTATTTGTTCCAACTCTGTGAAGAACGATGGTGTTATTTTTATAGGGAATGCATTGAATATGTAGATTGTTCTGGGTAATGTCGATTTTTTAACAATACCTGTTCTTCCAATCCATGAGCATGGAATAATTTTCTATTTTCTGCGTGTCTTCTTCAATTTCTTTCATAAGTTTTCTATAGTTTTCAGTGTATAGATCTTTCACCTCTTTGGTTATATTTATTTCTAGGTAATTTTATTGTTGGTGCAGTTGTAAATGGGATTGATTACTTGATTTCTCTTCCTGCTGCTTCATTATTGATGTATAGAAATACAATCGATCTCTATGCATTGATTTTATAACCTGCAACTTGACGGAATTCATGGATCAGTTCTAGCAGTTTTTTAGTGGGATCTTAAAGTTTTACTTCCTCCTTGCCGATTTGTATGCCTTTTATTTCTTGTGTTGTGTGATTGCTGAGGCCAGAACTTCCAAAACTATGTGGAATAACAGTGGCGACAGTAGACATCCCTGTCACATTCCTGTCCTTATGGAAAAGCTCTCAGTTTTTCCCCATTGAGGATGATATTAATGGTGGGTCTTTCATATATGGCTTTTATGATCTTGAGATATGATCCTTCTATTCCTACTTTCTTGAAGGTTTTTATCAAGAAATGATACTGTATTTTGTCAAATGCTTTCTCTGAATCTATTGTGAGGATCATGTGATTCTTGTCCTTTTATTAATGTGATGTATCACATTGATTGACTTGCATATATTGAAACAGCCCTGCATCCCATGTATAAATACCATTGATTGTGGTGAATAATTCTTTTAATGTATTGTTGGATCCAGTTGCCTTGTGTCTTGTGGAGAATTTTTGTACCCATGTTCATCAGCGAAATTAGTCTATAGTTCTCCTTTTTAGTGGGGTCTCTGTCTGATTTTGGAGTCAAGGTAATGCTGGCCTCATAAAATAAGTTTGGAAGTTTTCCTTCCATTTCTGTTTTTGGAACAGCTTTAAAAGAATAGGTGTTAACTTTTATTTAAATGTTTGGTAGAATTCCCCTGGAAAGCCATCTGGCCCTAGACTCTTGTTTTTGGGAGATTTTTGATTACTGATTCTTTCTTTACTGATTATGGGTCTGTTCAAATTGCCTATTTCTTCCTGTTTCAGTTTTCATAGTTTATATGTTTCTAGGAATTTGTCCATTTATTCCAGATTGCCCAATTTATTGGGATATAGCTGCTCATAATCTCTTATTATTTTTGTGTTTCTGCACTGTTGGTTGTGATCTCTCCTGTTTCATTCTTGATTTTATTTATTTGGGTCCTTTCCTTTTTCTTTTTGATCAAACTGGCTAGGGGTTTATCACTTTTGTTAATTGTTTCAAGGAACCAGCTCCTGGTTTCATTGATCTGTTCTTGTGTTTGTTTTCTTGTTTGTTTGTTTGTTTGGTTGGGTTTTGGTTTGTTTTGTTTTTTGGTTTTTGGTTTTTTTGGATAGCATTGATTTCTTCTCCAATGGAATATAATTCGCTATTAAAAATCATATTAGAAAAGAATATTTAATGACAAAATACACTATGTTATTACATATTTTGAATATCCCTATTTACAACAAAATGTTCAAAGGGGTTGGGAATACAGGTCATTTTCATTTGTTTTTTCTATTTATCTCTCTTTCCTAAATTTTCTACCACAAACGTTTAAATATCAGAAAAAAATATTCAAAAGTGATTCCAGCTCCGCACAAAAATTTTGTTTTACTTTCATCTTGGTTATTTAAGCAAAGCAAGTTGTGTGCTGTCTGAGTGGTGTAAAGATTGGGCTTTGAGTGTGCCTGGCAGAGTCCATACTAAGGAGAACCATCTGGAGGCACTTGCCCCTCAAACAGGCAGTAAGTGCAGGCATGAGACTTTGTCAACAGGAAAAACAGGGAAGGGACCTGAAACAGAAGGGACCTCAAGGAAGTAACAGTTATATGGTCAGTGACACCAGAAAGGAATGTGTAAGATTGCTAGCTAACAAGAAGCATAATTCTGCCTGTATGCATTACACTTCAGTGACTTGAAGTAATAATGATCAAAGGATTTGCTACACTGTAAAGAATTTGTAAAAAAAAAAAACAAAAAACTGGTATACCATGTGGAATCTGTATGGTCTGCAGATGAAATTGGAAAGACCCATTATCACAAACATGCATTTGGCCATTTCCCAGTTTTTATAACACTTTCACATATATTAGTCCATGAGAACTTATGTATCCATTTTAAGTAAGGTATGATAGATCTTTTCATCCCTAGTCTATGGATTAGGAAATTGAGGCACAGCGAGGATAAAGGAGCTTGCCCTAAGGCATAGTATACAAATTGTAAGCAAAGAGAAAGTTAAGACCCAAGTTCCTGATTCTCAATCCGAGGCATCAAACCTACACTAAACAAAAAAGAAGTGCTGCATTGTAATAATGGTAAGTGTGATTCTCCCATTTCCTCAGTTTTTCACTTTCTAAAGTTGTGTTCTCCAAGGCAGGGGTGGGGGCACATACCCCAGGGTAAAATGATTTCTTGGAACATAAAAGAAAATATTAGAGCATCTACGGATGTTCATTTCGTAGCAAGGAAAGAGAGGAGAAAGTGGGGGGTGGCGTTTAGGCTTTATGAATATTTAATGTATAGACTGATCCTAGTGCACTCATGCAGTCCTACATCAGACAGCCATGGGTCAAGAATGGGATGTGTGATTCCCTGAGGAGGGTGTGGGGCCCACATGTATTAGTTTCCACAGACAGGAATTTACAAGGACCTAGTTAATATGGGATTATGTTACATAGCTTTACTAAACAAACCCTCAGCCAAGTACAAGGTAAAAACAATGACAACATAATCAATTCTAATAAGAAATCACCCCAAAATAATTCTAAGTTATCAAGAACACTTTTTTAAGTTTACTTATTTATTTTGAGAGAAAGAGAAGGATGGACAGAAAGAGAGGGAGAGAAAGAATCTCAAGCAGGGATTCTGTGCTGCTGTGCAGAGCCTAATGAAGGACTCGATCCCATGAACCATGAGATCATGGCCTGAGCCAGAATCAAGAGTTGGAGGCTTAACTGACTGAGCCATACAGGAGCCCCAAGAATGACATTTGAATTATAAAATTATATCCATTATTTTTAGTATGTGCTTACCCCAGTGAATGACATACCTTGAGACATTAACTAATTGTAATAGTACATATATATAAAATTCAAAATTAAATATGTGTATATTGAAACTGGATTCTTGAAAATATATATTACTAGATATAAGCAATCAAAAAAAAAAAAAGGCTTAGAGGCCACTGCAAAAAAGCCAATGAAAAAATCTCAACTTCTATTTGAGTGGGGCATGATCTAAACTGCCCCACTGCCATTTAAGAAAGCTGCAAAAAGATTCCCTCCCCAATGTTTTTTACATTAAACCTATCTGTTTCATAATCATAGAGTTGTGAAATTCTCTCTGTCCATGGTCAATTATGTGCCTTCGGACATACCCACACCATTTAATTTTACAAAGAAACAAAGACAACCTTCCTTTGTTCCTGTGTCCCCTTCCACAGTAGCCCTATCCTAATTCTCAACTCCTGGCAGTCTGTAGATTCTCCATCACCTGCGTCCACTCCTCTCTATTCCTCCCCTACCTACTTCTTTCTGTGTGCCCTCCACCTTCACAGTCTACTGAGCCCATGAGCTTCCTTCCTCAAAGGGTCCAAGTGATCACCTTCTGACCTGTCTTATATAGGGTGCCATTATTTTTTCTTTTTTTTCCTGATTTTCCCATAAGTATCTAAAACAATCACTCTCTTTCCCTTTGCAGCCTCTTTTCCTTGTTTTGGTACCTAACCCTATGCATTATCATTGCCTTAGAGGTATACCCTTTTTTCTCCACATGGCCAATTCTCAAATCTTTGTCTCCAGCCTTGACCTCTCATGCATACTCCAATCTCCATTTGTCCAATGTTTACAGGATTCCCACAGGCAGCCTTAATCTCAATGTACATAAAGAAAACAAATCCTTCTCCACATACCTTCATGATTTTCATTGCCGCATCAGAAACATCACTATTTTCAGTACTGCTAGGGAAAGAAATTGTGGAACACTCTGATCCTCCCTTTTCATGTACCATCCTCATCCAAGCTGGCACAGAGACTTGGAAATTTGCCTTTGGAAATCAGAAACAGATCTGATGTTTCCTCTTTGTTTTTTTCGGCACACCCTGCTCTGGGCTTTCATCAGCTCACACTGCATCTCTCCTACTTCCTTCTCAAGCCAAAATTGGCGCTTCTAATGTGCCACTGCTCATTAGGCTGGAGTGAGGCTAAACTCAGTAATAACCTGTTTCATCATGTCGCTCTCTCCAGAGCTTAGGGCCCAGTGAGCTTCCAAGGTCAATTGCCACCAGGTCAAGTTCAAGCACCTTTTCATGCCCTGTGGTGTCTTTCTAAGGAGATTGCCCATAGCAATGCCATTTTATCTCTGGCTCCCAGTAGACGCTCTGTTCTCACTAGAATTGGCCTCATTGGTTTTCTGCCCTCCACACCCATTTCAGTCAGCCTTTCACACCTTACACACTCCTCTTTTTGCATGTGCCATCAGATAACCTGTGTTCCAGTCACAGCTGGGCCATTTATTACCACTGTCACTTTAAAGAAACTAACACCTCTGAACTTCAGTGTCTTCATATGTAAAATGGAGATATGACCACCTAATTCCAGGGGTGTTGAAAGGATTAAATGGCACAATATGTGCAAGATTTATTTAGCTCAGCACCCAGCACAGAGATCATAACTGGGCCTCTTATTCAGAGTAGCAAAGCATAATTAGCAAAGTGAATGTAATGGGATAAACGCTCACTTTGGTGACTGAGTAATAAGAGTAGTAAATGCCTAGTATATGGCGGCCTCAACAACCCTCTTCCTCTATTAACATTACCTGACCACAGACCTTGAAAATGTTCATTCTTCTTTAAACTCCTGTGACACTTAAACCCTAACACGTAAAACTTTATGACAGACTCTCTTTTGTAATTCTTTCATGTCTGTTGTCCCATTTCCCCTAGTTTGCAAGTTCCTTGAGGACGAAGATGGTGACATAATTATACCTGACATTTATTGAGTGTGAACTATGGGCTATCACTTTACATTGATAAACTCATTTAACCCTCATAACAACCCAATGACATCTTGCTGTTGTCACTGCTGTGTTAGGAATCAGGGAACAGAAACCTGAAATCCAGGACGTGAGTGACCAGTAGAGCTGAGACTCTGCAGTCTGGCCCAGAGACCAGGTGTGCTACAGACTGCTGCTCCCCAGGCATGGGATCCCATCCATTGGGGGTAGGGATGAGAGTAGTCAGTATTTGGTACCGTCCCCTCATAGCAGATGGTTGAACTCCCAGACACATTGCTTTAAAACTATTTCAGAGGAGGGGTGCCTGACTGACTCAGTAGGTAGTGCATACATTTGACTCTTGATCTTGGGATTATCAGTGCAAGCCCCATGTTGGGCATAGAAATTACTTTTTATAAAAACTATTTGAGAGGAAGAGAACCCAGAAAACTATTTGAGATAGCACCATTGCCACCTTCCTCCCCCCCCACCCCCACAAGACTAAACTTTCCCTTAAGGAGCATCCTGAAAGAAATAAGAACTATATGCAAAAGCCAAGATTGCTGTTGAATGCTTTGCAACCTGAAGGTTGCTATATCATATAGAAAATTGTTTGTATAAATGTTTGTGTCCCCTTCCAAATTAATATGTTAAATCTTAACGCCCAAAGTGATGATATTAGGAAATGGGGCCTGGAGGTGATTAGCTTATGAAGACACAGACCTCATAAATGTCATTAGTGCCCTTATAACAGGTCCAAGAGAGCTCCCTAGACCCTTCCAACATGTGAGGACACAACAAGTGACCTCAAGAGGGTTCTCACCCCACCCTGCTTGCTCCCTCATCTTGAACTCCCAGCCTCCAGCACTGTGAGAAATAAATTGGTGTTGCTTATAAAGGACTCAGACTACAGTATTTTGTTACAGCATGTGGAACAGATGAAGAAATGAAGGAAGAAAGGAAAAGAGAAGAGAAGGGAGAAAGGAAATACGGAAATAGGGAAGATGTAGGAGGAATAGCGAACAGAAAAGAAGGGACACCAGAGAGGACAGATCTTCCCAAATAGCCTCTACCACTATGGGTGTCTCATTCTGAATGACCAACAACCTTCATTTATGTGTTCCTTTGCACTTGCCCTTTCTTGGTTCTCCCACGGAGGGGAAGAGTTCTACCCTGAAATGCTGGAATGGATAGACTGAAAGCTAGGGAAGAGGCTGCTGGAAACCTAGAGCAGAGGCTGGTGGCATTAATGCCCCATCAAGGAGACCTCTCCGCCACCAGAACTGTCCTGTATGGTTGAAATATTGCACAAGGAAGCATAATGGTTGGGGCTGCCTTTTACACTGTGCTTGATGACAAATTCAAGATAGTATATAAAACAAGAATTTATGCTTTTTAATGTTTATTTATTTTTAAGAGGGGGGAGAGAGAGACAGAGAGAGAGGGAGAATACATGCATGGGGGAGGGACAGAGGGAGAGGGGGGCAGAGAACCCCAAGCAGGCTCCGCACTGTCAGCACAGAGACCAATGAACTCACCAGTTGTGAGATCATGAACGGAGCCAAAACCAAGAGTCAGACGCTTAACTGACCGAGCCTACAGGTGCCCCATGAAACAAGAATTTAAAGTGCAAACTCATACAGGAGTTTTCCAACCCTAGAAACTCACTTTGAAAGATGTGAGTGGATTTCATGCACCTTGTATCAACCAGTTTCAGGGTAGAAATGAAACACGGTGTAAATGATCCCAGGCATACCTGTGAGCTTTTATAAGGAGCCAGACTGGCACCATCATCCCACAGGTTGTCACTTCTAAAGATTGTGTATCAAGAACCTCTAAAGATTGTGTATCAAGAACTAGCTTACAATCACAGAATTTCACTGTCATTGGTGTAAAGGCCACCAAACAATATCTTTTCCAAATGGTTATATAGCTAGAAGCATCCGCATATCCCAGTTATCAACACTCAAATACAGGAAGATCGTATGATTGTTTTTCAGTTCTTTCAGATGCAGAAAATAAGGAGGATTGAGAAAATGAAGCATGGCACCAAACCATGGGCAGCCTAAACCTCACCTAATCTCTGCCTTGTTTTATTGGCTAAACAGCAGCTCCCTTAAAACTATATGATACCAGATGCTGCAAAATTAGTTGGGTTACAATGAACTCACTATTTATTTGCTTCTGTCACTGGAATAAATAACAAATGTTTTGTTTCTTCAAAACCAAATTTTTTTGCATCTAGTATCTATTTCGTATTCCTGCTCCCCGCAAGCCTCTCCTGAAACCAATTTGGTAACATCCATTACATTTTAAGGAGTGTTGCTCCACATTGCAAAGGGTAACAGCATGGATTTTTATGATCAACATCTTAGCAGGAAAGAATTACAGCATAACCTGAAGGAACAATTTCTCTTGTACAATAAATGGGAAGCTTTGTAAATATGAAATAACAATTTGCATTAAAAGGTGCTTGTTTAAGTTTGTATTTTCAGTTATATAAAGGATAAATTTATTCAAGCAAAACGATAACTGGCCACAACCTTTCCATGACAATTCTGGCTATGGTTTTCTCCAAGCAAAGTAAGGTTTCATATTTTTCTAGAAGAGACAATACAGAATGCCTCATGAATTGTTCCTTAGATTTTTATTTCAGTACCACACAACATTTCTGTATTAGACTCCAAAACACTACATGTAGCTGTAATAATACCAGTAACGAGTCACTATCTTTAGATCAAATTAAACTTGAATTAATTATCTTCCATCTACCTCCTTTCTTTGACTCCTCTTCCTCTGATCTGAGCATCTTCCCAGCTTTTAACCTTACCCTTCCCCCTTTCAGCCTAGTGGTTTCCAACTGGAGCAATTTTGCTTCCCAGAAGACATTTGGCAATGTCCGAAAAGCATTTTTGATTGTTGCACCTGCAGAGGGCTACTGGTATCTAATGGATAGAGGCCAGGGATTTTGTTGGCACAGGACAGGCCCCCAACAACAAAAAAATTTATCTGGCCCCAGGGCACCTTGGTGGCTCAATTGGTTTCGCACTTGGCTCAGGTCATGATCTCACAGTTCATGGGTTCCAGCCCTGCACTGGGCTCTGTGCTGACAGGTGAAGAGCCTGCTTGGGATTCTCTCTCTCCCTTTCTCTCTGCACCCCCCTATTCTGTCTCAAAATAAATAAGTTAACTTAAAAAAAATCTGGTCCCCAATGTCAATAGTACCAAGGTTGAGAAACCCTGCAAAACTAAAAAAAAAAAAAAAAAAAGCCTTCTAAAGAATCTGCAATGGATCCTTATTCATTACATTATATATTTCAACCTCCTCAGCCTTACTTTCAACAACTTCTAACACACAACTTTTAACCATAACTAAATAAATATCTGATGAACTTCTATCATGTGAAGAGCTGCAAAGATATCAGAAGAGTCAGAGAGGTTTTGTGCCCTCTAGAAGTCCAGCCTCTGATGCAGGAGACAGATCATTGACAACATGTCTAGTACAGGGTTAGCACCCAGTAGGTAACAAGAATGGTCTCTCTCCTGCTTCTGATTAACTCTCATCCCAGGCCGGCCATGATGAATGCCCTGTAGAGAGCAATGGAAGCTTGCCTCCCACTGTCCCCATATAAACCTGCTTCTTGGCTCCCTTGTAAAGATAAGATACTCATGTATCAGGGCACAACACTCAGATTTCTCAATGAGGGGTAACTGTGCACTAAGCTTTCTCCACTCCTTCCTAGCCCCACTTGAGGATTTGTACACTGCCAGCAAGGGTTAAAGGTGTGTGCACTGCAGCTTTCGAACTGCGCAACCGAACAACACTTTGGGAAGTGAGATGAATATATTTAAACCTATATCACTAAACCTCCATTGACCAGAATTCCCAGGAAGAAAGAAAACAGCATATTTGTGAATCCAATATGCATTTGTTATATGGGAGAGGACTATCATAGAATATAAACTCATGGTTTTCATTTTCTCTTCCTCCCTTGTCTCTTTAATTCCTAATAAATTATTTTGGTTATGCTGATTAAGAATATGGTACCTATAAGAAGCATTTATATTTAGACTTCTCAAAATGCAATGTTCTACTCAGACTTGATTATCTTTTGGTGTGCATGGCCACTCTTCTCTTACTGCTAAATGAAGAATTAATATTGTTGTCAATGGCTATGATCTAGATTGAATTTGTCAACCACAAATTGTTTCTTCTGAGATGCCTTTTGGTGCTTGCAAATTGCTTGTCTCAGACTGACAGCTTTGTTCTTGATTTCAAAATGTTAACAGTCAAAGTATTAACCTGTTTTGATAGAAAGATAGCAATGAAAACTTGCTTCTGGACAAAAGAAGAGAAGACTTAATATGTCAGGCTCAGATATCTCAGGTGTTAAAGAAATGAGAAGAGACATTCAATGCATAAGAGCTTGGTGCAGCCAAGAACTATCTGCAAAATGATGATTACAATTTGCCACAGACCATATGGGAGAGAAGGTACTCATTTTACCTTCGTTCACCTGGGTAGGACTTAAATGATTCCACTCAAGATATTTCCAGGGAAGTCTTTATCCCCTCTCTCAGACATCTTTATCTAGTGTTGATTAAAACATATTCACATTTCAATCTATATTCATAGTTGGACCTCCATCATGTCTAAGCATAGTGACCATAAATCTATTAAACAAGGATATTATGCCTGTGTTCAGGTAACAGTTGTTCTGAAAGCTAATAGAGTGTTCTATTTTTTCTTTTCTTTTTCTTTTTCTTTTTTGCTAATAGAGTGTTCTGATCAAGATCTTAGCTCTAAGACCAGACTGAGTTAGAATCCTGATCCTCCCACTTACTAGCTGTGTGGACTCTCTAAAGCCATCTTTCCTACAATTGTCTTAACATCAGTCTATCAATCTATTCCTGCTTCAATACCAATAAAGAAGGTTAAAAGTAGAACTTATCTCATGGGGTTGTGTTGGGTCCTAAGTCAGTCATAAAATGGGCTAGCACATAATTGACATTCAATAAATAGTAGCTTTTATTTCATCATGTGTGCATAGGCAATATCCATTCATTATGCCCTCATTTTTCAAAATGAAAATTTTCCAGGGCACCTGGGTGGCTCAGTTGGTTAAGCATCTGGCTATTGGTTTTGGCTCAGGTCATGACCTCAAGACGTGTGGGTTCTGCCCCCATGTCAGGCTCCAAGCTATTAGCTTGGAACCTGCTGGGGGTTCTCTCACCTCCTCTCTTTCTGCCCATCCCCCATTTACTAACTCTCTCTCAAAATGAATAAACTTTTTTTAAAAATATTTTTATTTATTTCTAGGAGAGAGAGAGAGACAGCGTGAGCAGGGGAGGGTCAGAGAGAGAGGGAGATACAGACTCTGAAACAGACTCTGAGCTGGCGGTCAGCACAGAGCCCAGCGCGGGGCTCGAACCCACGAACCGCGAGATCATGACCCAAGCGAAAGTCGGACGCTTAACCGACTAAGCCACCCAGGCGCCCCCAAAATGAATAAACTTTTAAAAAATGAAAAAAATTAGTGGGGCACCTGGGTGGCTCAGTCAGTTAAGTGTTCCACTCTTGATTTTGGCTCAGGTCATGATCTCATGGTTCGTGAGTTTGAGCCTCCGTGACAGGAACCATGCTAACAGCCCAGATCCTGCTTGAGATTCTCTTTTTCCTTCTCTCTATGCCCCTCCCCTGCTGGTGTTCTCTCTCTCTCTCTCTCTCTCTCTCTCTCTCCTCTCTCTCTCCTCTCCTCCCTCTCTCTCAAAATGAATAAATAAACTTAAAATTTTTTCCTGATTATAGTTGTTACAGATACTGATTTTAACAAAATAGTAATGACATAAACAGACATGAATGAAGGAAGTAAAAGTCCTTTCTGACCCTTAAAAATAACCACTGTTAAGAGCTTGATATAGATCTTTCCAGACATTTTTATGCATAAGCTCATTCAGACACACCCACACATACACACACGTACACATACTTACACAGTCATATTCATGTACATGAGCTAATGTTTTCCTTTCAGGTTTCTGGTTTTGGTTTCCTCTTCTTTAAAATTATGAATATCTTCTCCTCAGTGATTTAATTTTCTTAATGTTTATTTATTTACTTTGAGAAAGACAGAGAGAGAGCACACAGTCTGGAAAGCGGCAGAGAGGAAGAGAGAGAATCCCAAGCAAGCTTCACACTGTTAGCGCAAGTCCAGTGCGGGGCTCAATCTCATGAATCGTGAGATCACGACCTGAGCTGAAATCAAGAATTGGATACTTAACCTACTGAGTCACCCCAGCACCTCCTCAATGATTGAACTTTTATGTTTAACTCTAATCCTTTTGGATTCTATTTTTTTGTGTGTATTATGAAATAAGAATACAATTTTCTCCCACATGGTTATCCCGTTACCTTAGCACCAATTATTAAACAACTCCTTCCTTCCCTCACTGATCTGAAATGCTAATTTTAACATATACTAAATTCTTATATATTTAAGAGTCTATTTCTGGGCTCTATTTTCTTACATTCCTCTAACAATCCATTCCTGCCTCAATATCACACTGTTTTAATTATACTGATTTTATAATATATTTCGGTATTTGTATAGTAATCTCTAGTTCTTCTTAGCAAAATCAGTTATTTTTAGTTTCACGGATATTGGAATTCACTGAGGTAAGAAAAATAGGGAATCACTATGAGTCAACTACTCAGAGAGAATTATATAAACTGAACTTTATCAATAAAAATAGGATCTTATTGTTGCCAGTAGTAACTGAGAGATATTTTCTTAAAATATAAAGTCCCCAAATAGATATTTGGTGCTTCCCACTGCTGCATAAAAAGTATCATTGTTTTATCAATAATTTGAAACTTGGGCAAATGAAATCTAATTCTAGTTTCCAGTAAGGACAGGAAAAGAGAAGATAACACCCATTATAAGACAAATTTAGGCTAGATACATATTGGAATTTCCCAGTTATGAAGAGAGCATACTTCAGTTACGTTATCTTTTTTATTGTAAATTCTTAAGAAAGGCTCAGCTCACTACTTACATAAAGGTGGCATGAATCTAGTTCTTTCACCCAGCAAGAAACAGGACTGAAAAACTCCTGTCCAATACCTAAGTCACTCTGAGATTGCGATTTTTCTATTTTATAAAGTTAAATTTTTATTCTATTTAGGAGCCAACAAATGAAATTATATACACTAAATACTATAAATCTGAAGAGGATCTCCCTTGCATCTTTGGTTAATGTAGAGAGCAAGACTCTATGAGGCAAAGCAGAGAGCATTAGTGAGGGAGCTCTAAGGTGAACAACCCCCAAAGCTCAGAGAGATCTGCAAGTTGTTCAAATTCTGACCAGATAGAGAGAAAGACCTTGGAAATACAGTTGACCCTTTAACAACATGAGTTTGAACTACACAGGTACACTTACACATGGACTTATTATTTTTAATAGTTTAGTGTCAGGTTGGTTTCCATATAACACCCAGTGCTCATCCCAACAAGTTCCCTCCTCCATGCCCATCACCCCCTTTCCCCTCTCCTCCATCCCCATCAGCCCTCAGTTTGTTCTCAGCATTCAAGACTCTCTCATGATTTGCCTCCCTTCCTCTCCCCAACTATTTTTCCCCTTCTTTTCCCCCATGGTCCTCCATTAAGTTCCTCCTAATCCACCTACACATGCAAACATATGGTATCTGTCCTTCTCTGCTTGACTTATTTCACTCGGCATAACACCCTCAAGTTCCATCCATGTTGCTACACATGGCCAGATTTCATTCTTTCTCATTGCCATGTAGTATTTCATTGCATAGATAAACCACATCTTCTTGATCCATTCATCCGTTGATGGACACTTAGGCTCTTTCTATGATTTGGTTATTGTTGAGAGTGCTGCTATGAACATTGGTGTACATGTGCCCCTAGGCATCAGCACTCCTGTATCCCTTGGGTAAATTCCTAGCAGTGTTATTCCTGGGTCATCAGAGAGTTCTATTGTTAATTTTTTGAGGAACCTCCACACTGTTTTCCAGAGGGGCTGCACCAGTTTACATTCCCACCAACAGTGTAGGCGGATGCCTATTTCTAAAATTTTTATGTGGATTTTTGGCTGCACGGTGGGGGGGGGGGGCGGGTCAGTGCCCCTACCCTAATGTTCTTCAAGGGTCAACTACACAAAGGGGTGCCTGGGTGGCCCAGTCGGTTAAGCGTCTGACTTCGGCTCAGGTCATTATCTAATGGTTTGTGGGTTCAAGCCCCATGTTGGGCTCTGTGCTGACAGCTAGCTCAGAGCCTGGAGCCTGCTTCAGATTCTGTGTCTCCCTCTCTCTCTAGCCCTCCCCTGCTCACGCTGTCTCTCTCTCTCTCAAATAAATGAAAACATTAAAAAAATTTTTAAAAGGCCAACTACACATTGATAAAAATTCTTATATTATACTATTTAAAGGCACACTAATAATTGAAGATGCATTCCATAAACCTTATATCAACCATTAAAAAAGTAAAATGAAGTAACATAATAAATTAGTTAATGGAGAACATAAAATAGAGTACTAAAAATATTCAATTAATCCAAAAGATAGGAAAAGAAAAAAGAAAGTATATGGGGCAAGTAGAAAACAAATAGCAAAACAGTAGAGTTAACCTAACCATATCAAAAATTATACTTAACGATGATGGACTAAATAATCCTATTAAAAGTCAGAGGGGCACTTGAGTGGCTCAGTTGGTTAAGCATCTATCTTCAACTCATGTCATGATCTCATGGTCTGTGGGTTCAAGATGCACATGGGCTTTTTGCTGATAGCTCGGAGCCTGGAGCCTGCTTTGGCTTCTGTGTCTCCCTCTGTCTCTGCCCCTTCCCTGCTCATGCTCTGTCTCTCTCCCAAAAATAAACAAACATTATAGAAAATAAATAAAAAATTCAGAGATTGCCCAACTGGATAAAAAAAAAGTCTAACGACATGGTGTCCACAAGAAATTCACTTTGAATGTACAGACACAAGAAGCATAGAAGTAAAAGGATGGAAAAAGATATACCACGTAAACATGAAACATAAGAAAAGTGGAATGACTATCTTCATATTAGACAAAGTAGACTTTAGAACAAGCAATACTTCCAGAAATAAAGAAGGATGTTTTGTAATTATAAAATGTCAAGTTACTAAGAAGAAAGACAATCCTAAATGGAAATACACCCAATTGCATCAAAATACATGAAGCAAAAACTGACAAAATTGAAAGGAGAAAAAGACAAATCCACAGCTAGAGTTGGATATTTCAGCACATCTCTCCACAATTAGTAGAAATAGTAGACAGAAAAGTAAATTGGAATATAGAAAACTTGAATAATGCTGTCACATAACTGAATCTAATGGACTTTTATAGAACACATCACCTAGAAATGGTAGACTTCACAGTGTTATCAGTGCCAGTGGAACATATATCATACACTGGGCCATGAAACTAGTCTCAATAAATTAAATAGGATGGAAATCACATGGAGGACTTCTCTGACAAAATGCAATTTAACTAGAAATCAATAACTGAAAGATATCTGCAAATTACAAAATATCTGGAAATTAAACCATGCATCACAAAAGAAATTAGAAGAGAAACGAGAAAATATTTTTACAAAGTTTGTGGGATGCAGCTAGCTAAAGCTGTGCTTTAGAGAATATCTTGTTGTACTTTTTCACTGTAAAATTTCCATTTGTTTTGAAAGATTATTTCTAAATCTTTATAGACATTCTCTATTTGATGTGACATTGTCATCATAGCTTCTTTATTAAGCTGTCTGCTTCATTTGGTATTGCACATATTAGGCTTCACTAATTGCTAGCTGATTGCTCTGTTGTTCTACAAAATGTCCTGGGGAGGTAAAAGGCCATGACTCAAGTGCCACAGAGTCTGGCTGTTCCTACAGATATTTAATAAATTTTTTGAATAAATGTTTATTCTTTTGATGTATTCCCTCAGGACAATTATTATTTACCGGTTATGGTTGTTTCACTGGGGAACAGGTACCTGAAGCTCCTCAGGTAACCATTCCAGAAAAACCTCCACACTGTTTTCTACAGTGGCTGCACTAATTTGCATTCTCACCAACAGTGTAAGAGAGTTCCCCTTCTTGTGGGATACCATTAAATACACAAACATACATGTAACAGAAGTACCAGAAGGAACGAGGAAAGGAGCAGGAAAAAAATTAGACAAAATAATGACTTGAAAAAAATCCCAAATTTTATTTTTAAAAACTACACACTTAAGAAGTTCAAAGAACTCAAAGTATGATAGATGCTATATAGGAGTAATGTCTATATCTCACTGGAATTTAGTTGGTGTAAGTCTAAAGTAGGTTCTAATAAGTTAAGATGTATTTAGTAAATCCTAGAAAAACCACTAAGGAAATAATTAAGAAAATAACAAATATCACAGTGAAGAATATTTTTAAAAGAAGTAAAGTGTTCCACTAGAAAATATTTATGTAAGACAAAGAAAGTAGTAAAGGAAGAATAAAGGAACAAAAAAAAGACAAGACATATAGAAAACTAAATGTAAAATAGCATATATAAGTTCAACTATATCCATAATAAATTAAATGTGACTGTACTAATCAATCAATCATATAGCCAAGACTGTAGGATGAAAAAAAAAAAGACTAAAAGAAAAATACATAGGTATTCTGTCAGGTTTTTCATTTTGGTGTCTCTGCTGGTAGGTGCATACATATGTTTATAATACTATTGTATAAACATATATGCTTACAATCCAGATAAACATAAATTTTTATAATTGTATTATAAAAGCATGATTTTTATAAACTTATGTTTATAATACAATTATAAACATGCTTATTAAAAATCATGCTTTTATAATATAATTATATAAACACACAGGTTTATTATATGCTGTTGTTTATATAATAATTATAACCTATATGTTCATAATACAATTATAAACATATGTTTATTAAAAAAATCATGTTTTGAGGAGGGCACTTGTTGGAATGAGCACTGGGTGTTGTATGTAAGCAATGAATCATGGGAATCTACCCCTGAAACTGCAAGCACACTGTATTCATTGTGTGTTAGTTAACTTGATAATAAATTATTTTAAATAAATAAATACATTTTAAAAATCATGTTTTTTATAATACGATTTTATAAACATATATGCACCTACCAACAGAGTCACCAAAATACAAAAACTGACAGAAGTGAAGAGAGAATTAGACAATTCAACAGTAATAGTCAGTGGCTTCCATACTCCATTCTCAATAATAGAATAACTAGAAAGAAAATAAACAAAGAAATAGAGATCTTAACATTTATAAACCAACTATAGCTAAAAGACCTTTATAGGCCACCACCAAACAACAGCAAAATACATATTCTTCTCAAGTGCACATTCACCAAGATAGATCATTGGTAGACTATAAAGCAAGTTATTAGTAAATTTTTAAAAATTTAAATTATATAAAGTATGTTCTACAGCCACAATGGAGTGAAAGAGGGAAATCAATAACAGAAAGAAATTGGAGACTTCACAAATATGTGGAATTAAATAATATATTTCTAAATAACTAATAGATCAAAATAGAAATCACAAGAAAGATATGAGGAATCAAAATGAAGCTACACTTTGCCAAAAATTATGTAATGCAGCTAAAACAGTATTTAGACGGACAGTTATAAATGTAAACACCAAATGTAAAAAGAAGAAATATCTTAAATTGATAACGTAAACATCCACCTAAAAGCGAACTGAACCTAAAGCAAACAAAAGGGAAGAAATAACAGAGATTAGAGCATAGATAGATAAAATGGAAAACTGAAAAACAACGCAGAAAAATTAAAGAATCAATTTGGCTCTTTGAAAAGAAAAGAAAATTGACAAATATTTATTTAGCTAGTCTGATCACACAAAAAGAAAAAGAAAAAAGACTCAGATTAATGTAATAAAAAATGAGACGGGGACAGTGCTACTAACTTATACTAATCTTTAAAAAGATTATAAGGAAGAGTCACTTGTCAGCCAAAGATGGCTGCCCTCATCCTAGTTGAGCAAAGGTTGGAGGGACACCCCACTTACTCAACCCCCGTCAGAGGAGGACTGCTGGAGGCATCAACTGCTGTGCGGAGAGCATAAGGCTAAAATGGAAAATCATGAACCAGATGATATTGTCAAAGAAAATTTGATTTTCAATACCGTAATCAGAAAAAGTAACCAACTCCCAGAAGCAGAAAGGAATCTATGTGCAGATGGATCAACATCTATGGACTTAATGCTGCTTTCTGTGGTCTAAGAGCAAATAGTCTTCATGGATACATCTTAAATGTGACACAGGCTCGTATAGCTGCTGGCTTACCAATAGCAGTGATCTCATTTTTAACTGCACATACATCTTATAAAGGTTTTGTAAGTTTACCTTTGAATGCAGATGACTTGTGAAATCTGTACCATAGCACAGGATGGATTTGTTGGTCTCGTTTTGAGTGGTCCTGTACCCTATTTTCCTGGGAATGGTGACCAAGCAGTCAGATATGAGTCACCCCTGCTACCAAAGAAAGGAAACATCTTAACTTACTAGACTAGAATTTCAAAGTCTGTCTTTAGAAAGATGTTACTTCCCATTTTGCTCCAAACTCTGTTTGCAGCATGCCTTGGACCTAGACATCATAAACTAATTATAAATTAGTTTACCTGATTTATAATTAGTTTATAATTATTATAATATATATAATATATATTATAATATAATTATAAATGGTTACCTGAAACTGGCCTAGAAATTCAGTGATGGTTAAACAAATGTGTACGCAAAAATAAAATTGTAGTGTATAAATAAATGTAAATAAAATAAACATGTAGTGTATGAATTATTAAAAAAGATTATAAGGAATACTATGAATACCTGTATGCCAGCAAATTAAATAATGTAGAAGAGACAAATGCCTAAAAGAGACACTGAAATTGACTATTGAAACTGAATAAAAAAGAAACAGAAAACTCAAATAGACCTACAACAGTAAAGAGATTGAGGTATAACTAGAAAACTACTAAAATGGAATTTTCAGGCCCACACATCTTCACTGGTGAATGCTACCAAACACTGAAATAAAAATTAATACCAACTCTTCACAGACTCTTCCAAAAAACAAAAGAGGATGAAACACTTTCCAAATCATTCTATCACACCAATATTATGCTGATACCAAAACCAGAAGAAATCACTAAAAAATAAAATTGACAAATATCTTCTCTGAGAATTTTGTAGATGCAAAATTCTACAACAAAATACTAACAAACTGCCAGAAACACATAAAAAGAATTATGCACCATTATCAAGTAGAATTTATCCCAGAAATGCAAAGTTTGTTTAACATCTGAAAATCAATTAATGTAATACATATCAACAAAATAAAGGACAAAGACCACATAATCATCTCAATAGATGCAGAAAAAACATTTGACAAAATTTAACCTTTAATGACTAAAAACAAAAAACTCAACAAACAGGAAATAGAAAGGAACTTCCTTAATCTGATAAATGGCATGTCTAAGATATTACAGCTAGCATAATGGTAAAAGACTAAATGCTTTCACCCTAAGATCAGGAATAAGACAAAGATGTCTCCTCTTACCACCTCTGTTCAAGATTATACTGGAGATTCTAGCCAGGGCAATTAGTCAAGACAAAGAAATACAAGGCATCCTGGTTGGGAAGGAAGAAGCGAAATGCTTTCTGTTAGCATATGAAATGAATTTTATGTAGAAAAATATTAAAAATATGAAAACTAGTAAATGAGTTCAACTGGATGGCAGGATATAAGATTGATATACAAAAATCAACTGCAGGTATATACATTTCCAATTTTCAATCTGAAACTGAAACTAAGGAAACATTCCAAAGAAATAAAATACTGAGGAATACATTTTTTTTTGTGGTCAATAGTATTTTATTTTTATTTATTTATTTTTTTTACAAATAGTTTATTGTCAAATTCGTTTCCACATAACACTCAGTGCTCATCCCCACAAGTGTCCTCCTCCATGCCCATCCCCCCCTCCCCCCCACATCCATCAGTCCTCAGTTTTTGTCAGCATTCAAGAGTCTCTCATAGTTTGCCTCTCCCCCTTTCTCCCACTATTTCCCCCCTCCTTCTCCCCCATTGTCCTCCGTTAAGTTTGATGAATACATTTTAATAAAAGAAATGCAGAACTTATGCTTTAAATCTGTACTTTAAAAACTATAAAACATTGAGGAGCACCGGGGTGTCTCAGTCAGTTAATGGCTCGTGAGTTTGAGCGCTGCATCAGGCTCTGTGCTGACAGCTCAGAGCCTAGAATGCTTCAGATTTTGTGTCTCCCTCTCTCTCTGCCCCTCCCCATTCACATGCTCTCTCTCCCTCTCTCTTTCTCTCAGAAATAAATAAACATTAAAATCTTTTTTAATAACTACAAAACGTTGAAAAAATTAAGATGATTTAAATAAGTGGAAAAACAACCTATACACATGGTTTGGAAGACTTAATACGATTAAGGTAGCAAATCTCACAAATTGGTCTATAGCTGCAGTGTATTTACCATAATTCCAGCTGCTTTCTTTGCAGAAAGAATTTCTTTGCAGGGACCCAGAAGAGCCAAAACAATCTCCACAAACAAGAACAAATTTGAAGAGCTCATACTTTCCAATTTCAAAACCTATTAGAATGCTAAGTAGTCAAGACTGTGTGGTTTTGACGTAATGACTCACACTGAAAGTCCATAAATAAGCCTTCACATTTACAACCAATTGATTTTTGACTACAGTGCCAAGACAATCCAATGAGGGAAAGTGTAGACTTTTTAAACAAATGTTGCTGGGACAACAAATATTCACACAAAAAGAATAAATTGGATTGCCTGCCTCACGCAATGCATAAAAACTAACCCCAAACGAATCAAAGACATAAGTATAATAGCTATAATTATAAAACTCTTAGAGGAAAACATAGGAGTCTTCATAATATCGAATTAGGTAATGGTTTCTTAGATACGACACTGAAATCATAGACAACAAAATAATAAATAAATTAAGCATTATAAAAATTAAAGACTCTTGTGCTTCAAAAAAATAGAAAATAAATTAAAATTCTTGTCCTTCAAAAGATACCATCAAGAAAATAAAAAGACAATTCACAGTATGAGAGAAAATTTGTAAAGTATATAAAGAACTCTTGTAACTCAGTAATATAAAGACAGCCTAAGTAAAAAAGGGCAAAACAGGGGCGCCTGGGTGGCTTAGTCGGTTAAGCGTCCGACTTTCGCTTAGGTCATGATCTCGCGGTTTGTGGGTTGAGCCCCGCGTCGGGCTCTGTGCTGACTGCCAGCTCAGAGCCTGGAGCCTGTTTCAGTCTGTGACTCCCTCTCTCTCTGACCCTCCCCTGCTCACGCTGTCTCTCTCTCTCTCTCCTAGAAATAAATAAAAAACATTTAAAAAAAAAAAGGGCAAAACATTAAATTTCTCCAAAGATGTACACATGTACACCACCTATTAGGGAAATGCAAACCAAAACCACAATGAGATGCCACCTCACACCCAATAGGATAGCTGTAACCCTAAAGATGATGACAAAGGTGGTAAAAATGTGGAGAAATTGGAAACCCCCTACACTACCAGTAGGAATGTAAAATGGAACAGCCTCTTTGAGAAGCAGGCTGGTAGTTCCTCCAAAGATCAAACATAGAATTACCACATAGCCCAGCAATTTTACTTCTAATATATACCTTAGAGAAATGAAGACCTATGTTCATGTGTAGGTTGTGCATAAAGGCTATAGTAGTATTATTCATAAGAGAAAAAAAGTGGCAACAACAGCAACAGCTGATGAATGATTAAGTAAAATGTGGTCTAGCTGTATAATGGAATATTACTTGGCAACACAAAGAAATGAAGTACTAACACATGCTACACTTTGGATAAATATTTAAAACATTAGCCTAGGGGCTCCTGGGTGGCGCCATCAATTAAGTGTTGGACTTCGTCTCAGGTTATGATCTCACAGTTCATGGTTTCAAGTGACGCATCGTGCTCTGCAGCGACAGTGCAGAGCCTGCTTGGGATTCTCTCTCTCCCTCCCCAACTTGCACTTTTATCTCTTTCTCTTAAAATAAATAGGTGAACTTAAATAAAGAAAAAAACAGTCTAAGTTAAAAAAGCCAGATATGATTCCATTTATATGAAATGTTCAGAATTATCCAATCTATACAGAAAGAAAGTAGATTATTCTGTATCCAATGCTGGAAGAGTTGAGGTGAATGTGAAGTGACTGATTGAAATGTTCTAAAATAAATTGTGATAATGATTGCACAACTCTGACAACATACTAAAAACTATTGAAATCATTAACTTTAAACAGACAAATTAGGGGTGCCTAGGTGGCTCAGTTGGTGAATCGTCTGACCTCAACTCAGGTCTTGATCTCAGGGTCATGAGTTCAAGCCCTGCATCAGAGGGTACTTAAAAAAAAATGGATGAGTTATATGGTGTGGGAATTATATCTCAATAAAGCCATTATGAAAAAGAAAAAATCTATTTAAAACGTCAGTGAAATTTACCACATTAGCATAATAAAAGAGAAAATATAATTGTCTCAATATATGAAAAGCAAAGCAAAATTTAACACACTTTTATGGTATAAAAAACAAACAAAGCCACTTTCTTAATTAAGGAGTAATTCAGAGGAACTTTTTTGACCTGATAAAAGACATCTACAAAAAAAAAAAGAAGAAACCTAAATCAACAACAACTAAAAACAAACAAACAAAAAAAAACCAAACCTAAAATAAAACCTACCTAATGGTGAAGCTAACAGATGCTTTCATGCTAAGACTGGCAAAAAAGTGGGACATTTACTTTCACCACTTCACTTTTTTGGAGGGCCTATCTTGTAAAATAAAGTAAGAAAAAGAAAGGATCAAAAAGTTGAGAAGAAAGAAGTAAAACTATCTTCACTCACAGGGACATATTTGTGTATGAAAGAAATCCTAAGAAACGTACAAAAAGGCTTGTAGGACTAGTTAGTGATATAAATAAGGTCACATGATACAAGGTCAGTATACAAAAACCTATTATATTTTTATATACCAGCAATAAATAATTAGAAAATGAATATTAACATCATTTGTAATAATATGCAGAATGAAAGGGATAAATTTAACAGTGCAGGTACAAGATTTTTATAATGAAAACCCAAACATTGCTGAGCAAAAATTAAAAGACCTAAGTAGTGAAGAGATATCTACGTTCATGCTTTGGAAAACAAAACCTCAATCTCTAGATTCAATGCAATCTCTATCACAGTTTCGAAGGATTTTTGAAATTGAAAAGCTGATTTTAAATCCAAAAGACCTAGGATAGCCAAAATAGCTTAGAAGGACAAAGTGGAGGTCTTACACTGCCTGATTTTAAGACTTACTGTAAAGCTATAATCAAGAAAATGAGGAAGAATCCAGAAATATATTTATGCATTGGTGGATATTTGATTTGGTCAATTGATTTTCCCCAAAGTTTGCCAGGTGATTGAATGAGAAAAGAATACTCTTTCCAACAAATGGTACTGGCACAACTGGGTATCCTTATGAAAACAAAACAAAGCCCTTGATCTTTTTCTCACTCCACACACAAAACTTAACTCAGAATGTCTTACATACTGAAATGTAAACGCTAAAACTTTAAGGAGAAAACTTTGGAGAAAATCTTTGCAATCTTGGGATAAATGAAGAATTACTACAATGCAAAAAGCCCAAACTATAAAAAATTATAAATTTGACTTTAGCAGAATTTAAACCTTCTCCCCATTAAAAGAGCATTAAAGAAATAAAAAAGGAAGCCACAGGCTACAGAAAATATTCAAAATACATATATCTGACAGGTGATTCATTACTAGAATATTCCTAGAATAGAAAATAGGATAGAGAAACTTCTATAACTCAAGACAACCCCCCAAAAAAATGAGCAAAAAGATTTGAAGAAGTATTTCTTAATAGAAGAGCTAGAAATGACTCAAAAGCACATGAAGGGATGCTCAATGTCCAGTCATCAGTGAAATGGAAATTGAAACCATAAGATTCACTACCCACTCACTAGAATAGCTAATATTGAAGACTGCCTGCCAGTACTATCAGTAACTTACGTGCAGTAAGTTCAATCCTTATATGTTGCTGGTGGCATGTAAGTAATACATTCATTCTGGAAAACAGTTTGATATTCTCTTAGAAAGTTAAACTTGTTTACCATACGGGCCATCATTCCTACTTGTACACAGTTACCCAAGAGAAGAGAAAACACACATTCACAGAAAGACTTTCACAAGAATGTTGACAACAATTTTATTAACAATAGTCAACACCTGAAAACAAACCAAAAGCTCATCAAAAAGTGAAAAGATAGGGGCGCCTGGGTGGCTCAGTTAAGCAACCAACTTTGGCTCAGGTCATTATCTTGTGGTTCATGGGTTTGGGCCTTGCTTCAGACTGTGTGCTGACAGCTCAGAGCTAGAGCCTGCTTCAGGTTCTATTCCCCTCCCCCTCTCTTCCCCTCCCCCAATTTGTGCTGTCTCTTTGTCTCAAAAATAAACATTTTTTAAAATTTTTAAATAAAAATCAATAAGAAAGCTTCATTTAGAACCACAAAGTCAGAACATGATTAAGAGTAGCCTTTAGAGCTGATTAGAAACTCACTTCAGGGGCACCTGGGTGGCTCAGTCGGTTAAGAGTCCGAATTTGGCTCAGCTCATGACTTCACAGTTCATGAGATCAAGCCCTGTGTTGGGCTCTGTGCTGACAGCTCAGAGCCTGGAGCCTGCTTTGGATTCTGTGTCTCCTTCTCTCTCTCTGCACCTCTTCTGCTCTCCCTCAAAAATGAACAAAACATTAAAATGAAAAAAAAAAAAAGAGAGAGGGCGGAGAAGTAGGGAGCTCCGTACGTTTCGCTCGCCCCATCTCTCAAACAGAGGAGGGCTGAAGCCATAGGAAACTGAACCGCAGGAGTTTGGGAAGAAAGAGACAGAGTCCACTAAGAAGACAACTTCATAGGTGCATGAGTACAAACCGGGGGAGATAAAATCTGGCCGGGACCTGGAGACACAGAGGGAGGGGAGGGCACCCCATTCTTGGAGAGCCTTGGAGAGTCGAGGGGAAGATAAATAGCAGCTGAAATTGCTCATAGAACTGCCCTGGAGAAGAGAAAGACCTCAGCTCTGGACGGAGAGTGATCCTATTTCTAGTTGTGGTGCTGACTTTGGGCTTGGTGCCCTGTTCCCAGGCGGTGCCAGGAGAAACTGCTCTGCTGCTCTCCTGGCTGAATCCCCGGCAGTATCAATGGCGCACACAGACTAAGACCTGGAAACAAGGTAGGGCTTGGGACAGAGAACACAGCCCACCTTGGCTATGCCCATGACACAGAGAGATCAGACCCAAAGAGTGATTTGCAACGCTTGGTTTGAGAAGGGACTAGAGTCCTGCCATTTTTTTTCCCACAACCACCAAGGCAGGACCTCAGGGAGCGGCCTGCAGTACGGCAGTGGAGGCTAAGACCTGCCTACACCAAACCATGCCCATCCCCACTGGAGAGCTGCTTGTTTTTTACCGGAGCCCAGGGCAAGAACAACATGGATGCGCTGCCGCGATTAATTCTAGATCAATTCTTTCTACTCAGATATATTTTCCCTTGTCTCGTTAGTATCCCTCCCCTCTGCTGGACTGGGCACTCTGATCACTGGTTTACTTAAACAGTCACATTTAATTCATTCTCTAGATGTATATTCTACACCTCCACTGCTACCTTTCTCTCTCTCTCTCTCTCTCTATGAAGTAATCAGACTATATAGTTTCTCTGAGTAACATTATCTTCGTTTCTTTTACCTCACTTCCTACCATATTCTCGTCTTTCTCTCTGAATTAAGCCTCTTAGTCTCTCTGCCTGGTCACTGTCCAATTCCACTTTCTCCCCACCCTGTCATTTCTCTCTTTGTACATGCTCTTCCATCAGCACTGCATACACCCTGCTCTTTATTTGTAGCTGGGAATTCTGGTTTTATGCTTTTAGACTGTCCTTTGTCTTTTGGCTCCTTTTCTTTTTTCTTTTCTTTTTTATCTTTTTCTTTTTCCCTTTTGGTTTGCTTGTTTGTTGGATTTCTCTGTGTGTTTGTAGGCCATTGTTCCCTGTATGTTTGTCTGTCTGTTTTCCTTTTCAGGCTACCTCAAGAAACAAGCCAAAGTACACATGGTGGAGAGTCCCAAATACCACTATGAGTAGGGAAATAAAAAAAAACAAAATATCAACAAGAGAGGCCAAGAGACACCATTCAAAGAAAACTTCCTGAGCAGACAGGCCCTGGACAGTATGAGCCTTCTTTAATACAGCAGAACTCGCAGGTGCAGAGCACATAACAAGCTTTTCAAAGTAACCAGAGACAGAAAGCTAGCCAAAATGATGAAACAGAAGAACTCTCCTCTAAAGAAATTCCAGGAAGAAATGACAGCTAAAGAACTGCTCAAAACACATATAAGCAACATAACTAAACAAGAATTTAGAACAATAGTCATAAAATTAATCGCTGGGCTTGAAAAAGGCATGGAAGACATCAGAGAAGCTATTGCTACAAAGACTATGGAGCTTAAAAATAGTTGTGATGAATTTAAAAATCCTATAAATGAGATGCATAATAAAATGGAGGTGTCCAATGTACGGATTGAAGAGGCAGAGAGGAGAATAGGTGAATTTGAAAACACAATTATAGAAAAAGAGGAAGCAGAGAAAAAGGGAGATACACTGATCCAAGAACACGAAATTAGAGTTCGAGAGCTGAGTGATACAATCAAATGGAACAATATCCGTATCATAGGAATTCCAGAAGAGGAAGAGAGGGGGAAAGGCACTGAAGGAGTCCTTGAACAAATTATAGCAGAGAACTTCCCCAATCTGGGGAAGGAAACAAACATTGAAATCCAAGAGGCACAGAGAACTCCCCTCAGACTTAACTTGAATCGATCTTCTGCACGACATATCATAGTGAAACTGGCAAAATATAAGGACAAAAAGAGAATTCTGAAAGCATGTAGGGATAAAAGGACCCTAACATACAAAGGGAGACCTATTAGAGTAGTTACAGACCTATCTACTGATACTTGGTAGGCCAGAAAGGAATGGCAGGAAATCTTCAATGTGATAAAAAAAAAAAATACGCAGCCAAGAATCCTCTCTCCAGCAAGCCTGTCATTCAGAATAGAAGGAGAGATAAAAGTCTTCCCAAATGAACAAAAATTGAAAGAATTCATCACCACTAAACCAGCCCTACAAGAAATCCTGAGGGGGACTCTGTGAGGGAAATGTTGCAAAGAACACAAGGTACCAGGGACACCACCACAAGCATGAATCCTACAGAGAACACAATGACTCTAAACTTATATTTTTCAATAATAACGCTGAATGTAAATGGACTAAATGCTCCAATCAAAAGACATAGGGTAGCAGAATGGATTTTAAAAAATCCATCTATTTGCTATCTACAAGAAACTCATTTTAGACCTAAGGATACCTTCATATTGAAAGTAAAGGATGGAGAAATATCTATCATGCTACTGAAAGTCAAAAGAAAGCTGGAGTAACTATATATAGACAACATGGACTTTAAAGTAAAAGCAGTAGCAAGGGATGAAGAAGGGCGTTATATATTAATTACAGGGTCTATCCATCAGGAAGAGCTAACAATTATAAATGTCTACGAACTGAATACAGGAGCACCTAAATACATAAAACAATCACAAACAGAAAAATCTTATGGATAAGAATGTGCTAATAGCAGGGGACTTTAATATTCCATTTACAGCAATGGATAGATCAGCTACACAGAAAATCACTGAAGAAACAATGGACTTGAATGACACATTGGACCAGATGGATTTGACAGATATATTTAGAACTCTACATCCTGAGGCCATGGAATTGACTTTCTTCTCAAGTGCGCATGGCATATTCTCCAAGATAGATCACATACTGGGTCATAAAGCAGCCCTCAATAAATATAAAAGAATTGAGATCATACCATACACACTTTCAGAGCACAAGGCTATGAAACTTGAAATCAGCCACAGGAAGAAGTCTGGAAAACCTCCAAAAATATGGAGGTTAAAGAACACTCTACCAGAGAACAATGGGCCAATCAGGCAATTAGAGAAAATATTTAAAATATATGGAAACAAATGAAAATGAAAATACAGCAATCAAAACTCTATGGGATGTGGCAAAGGCAGTCCTAAGAGGAAAGTACATTACACTCCAGGCCTATTTCAAGAAATTAGAAAAAGCGCAGATACAAACTCTAACAGCCCACCTAAAGGAACTAGAAGGAGAGCAACAAGAGCACCCCAAACCCAGTAGGAAAAGAGAAATAATAAAAGCTAGGGAAGAAATAAACCATATAGAATCCAAAAAAAACAGTTGAACACATCAGTGAAACCAAGAGTTGGTTTTTTGAAAAAATAAACAGAATTGATAAACCTCTAGCCAGGCTGAGTTCTCAAAAAGAAAAGAGAGAGAACCCAAATAAACAAAATCATGAATGAAAAACAGATTTAATACAACCAATCTCTCAGAAATACAAGCAATTATCAGGGAATGCCCTGAAAAATTATATGCCAACAAACTGGACAACTTAGAAGAAATGGAGAAATTGCTAAACATACAAACTACCAAAATTCACAAGGGAAGAGATGGGAAATCTGAACAGACCCATAACTAGTGAAGAAATTGAATCACTTATCAAAAATCTCCCAACAAATAAGAGCCCTGGGCCAGATGGATTCCCTGGGGAATTCTACCAGACATTTAAAACAGAATTAATACCCATTCTTCTCAAGCTATTCCAAAAAATAGAAATGGAACGAAACCTTCTGGACTCATTCTATGAAGCCAGCATCACTTTGATTCCCAAGCCAGAGAGAAACCCAGCTAAAAAAGAGAACAAGAGACCAATATCCTTGATGAATACAGATGCAAAAATCCTCAACAAGATACTTCCAAATTGAATTCAACAGCATATAAGAAGAATTATCCACCATGATCAAGTTGTATTCATTCTTGGGTTATAGGGCTGGTTCAATATTCACAAATCAATCCATGTGATGCATCACATTAACAAAAGATAAAAACATATGGTCCTGTCGATAGATACAGAAAAAGCATTTGACAAAATACAGCATCCCTCCTTAATAAATACCCTCAAGAAAGTCGGGATAGAAGGAAATTACTTAAACATCATGAAAGCCATTAATGAGAAGCCCTCAGCTAACATCTTCCTCAATGGGGAAAAACTGAGAGCTTTCCCCCTTAGATCAGGAACAAGACAGGGATGTCCACTCTCACCACTGTGGTTTAACATAGTGCTGGAAGTCCTAGCATCAGCCATCAGACAACAAAAGGAAATCAAAGGCATCAGAATTGGCAAAGAGGAAGTCAAACTTTCACTCTTCGCAGACGACATGATACTCTACATCAAAAACCCGACAGACTCCACCAGAAGCCTACTAGAACTGATCCAAGAATTCAGCCAAGTTGTAGGGTACAAAATCAACGTACAGAAATCGGTTGCATTTTTATACACCAACAATGAAGCAACAGAAAGAGAAATCAAGAAACTGATCCCATTCACAATTGCACAAAAAACCATAAAATACCTCGGAATAAACCTAACCAAGGATACAAGAGATCTGTATGATGAAAACTATAGAAAACTTATGAAGGAAATTGAAGAAGTCACAAAGAAATGGAAAAACATTCCATGTTCATGGATCAAAAGAATAAATACTGTTAAAATGTCATTACTACCCAAAGTAATCTACATAATCAATGCAATCACAATCAAAATTGCACCAGCATTCTTCTCAAGGCTAGAACAAACTATCCTAAAATTTTATGAAACCACAATAGACCCCAAATAGCCAAAGTAATATTGAAGAAGAAAACCAACATGGGAGGCATCACGAACCCAGACTTTAGCCTCTATTGCAAAGCTGTAATCACCAAGACACTATGATATTGGCACAAAAACAGACCCATAGACCAATGGACTAGAATAGAGAACTCAGATTTGGACCCACAAATGTATGGCCAACTAATCTTTGACAGAGCGGAAAGAGTATCCAATGGAAAAAAAGACAGCCTCTTTAACAGATGGTGCTGGGAGAACTGGACAGCAACATGCAGAAGAATGAAACTAGATCACTGTCTCACACCATACACAAAAATAAACTCAAAATGGATAAAAGACCTGAATGTGAGATAGGAAACCATCAAAACCCTAGAGGAGAAAGCAGGAAACAGCCTACTTGACCTCAACCACTGCAATTTCTTACTTGACACATCCCCAAAGGCAAGGGAATCAAGAGCAGAAATGAACTATTGGGACCTCATGAAGATAAAAACCTTCTGCACGGCAAAGGAAACAATCAACAAAACTAATAGGCAACCAACGGAATGGGAAAAGATAGTTGCAAATGACATATCAGATAAAGGGCTAGTATCCAAAATCTATGAGAAACTCACCAAACTCCACACCCAAAAGACAAATAGTCCAGTGAAGAAATGGGCAGAAGACATGAACAGACACTTCTCCAAAGAGGACATCCAGATGGCCAGCAGACACATGAAATGATGCTCAGTGTCCCTCATCATCCAGGAAATGCAGATCAAAACCACACTGAGATACCACCTCATGCTGGTCAGAGTGGCTAAAATGAACAAATCAAGAGACTGTAGATGCTCGTGAGGATGTGGAAAAACGGGCACCCTCCTACACTGTTGTCAGGAATGTAAACTGCTGCAGCCACTTTGGAAAACAGTGTGGAGGTTCCTCAAAAATTAACAGTAGAACTCCCCTAGGATCCAGCAATAGCACTGCTAGGAATTTACCCAAGGGATGGATACAGGAATGCTGATGCATAGGAGCACATGTACCCCAATGTTCATAGCAGCACTCTCAACAATAGCCAAATCATAGAAAGAGCCTAAGTGTCCATCGACAGATGAATGGATCTAGAATATGTGGTTTATCTACACAATGGAATAGTAAATGGCACTGAGAAAGAATGAAATCTGGCCATTTGTAGCAAGGTGGATGGAACTTGAGGGTGTTATGCTGAGTGAAATAAGTCAGGCAGAGAAAGACAGATTCCATATGTTTTCAAGTGTAGGTGGATTAGGAGAAACTTAACAGAGCACCATGGGGGAGGAGAAGCGGAACAATAGTTGGGGAGAGGGAGGGAGGCAAATCATGAGAGACTTGTGAATCCTGAGAACAAACTGAGGGCTGATGGGGGTGGAGAGGGGAAGGGGGGTAATGGGCATGGAGGGGGGCACTTTTTGGGATGAGTACTGGGTGTTATATGGAAACCAACTTGACATTAAACTACAAAAGAAAAAAATTAAATTAAAAAAAAACTCACTTCAAATATAATGATATACATAAAGGAAACATAAAAGAATAAAAAAGGGTATAGCATTCAGAAAGATACCACTGAAACATTAACCAAAGGAAACCTGGAGTAGTTATATTAACATCTAAGTAGACTGTCTAACGAAAAAATTACCAGGGGTATAGAGGGGACATTGCACGATAATAAAATGTTGAATTCACCAAATAGACGTAACAACCTTAATGTGGGTACACCTGAGAATGGAACTACAGTGTACATCAGGCAAGAGCTGATAGGACTGTAGGAAGACATAGCAAATCCACATTTCAACACTCCTCTCCCTGTAACAGAACCAGTCCATGGGACATTAGCAAGAATATAGAACTGACCACAGTTTCAACCATTTGGATCTAACTGATATGTATAGGACATTCTAGCAGTAACAGCAGAATATACATTATTTTCCAGTATATCTGTAGTACTCACCAAGATAGAGCAGTTGAACCATAAAACAAACTTTAACAAATTTGAAAGAATTAAAATAGTACAAGATGTGTTCTCTAAAGTTAATGATACTAAGCTAGAACTCAGTAAGAGAAAGATGAAAATATCCAGATGCTTGGAAATTAACACACTTCTAAGTCACTCAAAGTCAGAGTGGAAGTCTGAGGGGAAATTAAAATTGAAAATAGAACATAGCAAAATTGGTGGGATGCACCTAAAGCAGTGATTAGAAGAAAATTTATAGCATTCAGTGCTTTTGTTAGAAAAGAGAAAAGGTCTCAAACCATAGTCTAAGTTTCTACTTCAAGAAACTAGAAAAAGGAGAGCAAAATAAGCCTACCACCAGTAGAAAGAAGGAAACAAATATTGAAGAAGAAATCACCAAAATTGAAAACAGAAAAATCGGGAAAATTTGTGTCGGTCCTCTGAAAAAGATCAATGAGACTGATAAACCTCTAGAAAGACTGGCAAGAGATTTACCAATACCAATTACCAATATCAAGAATGAAAGAGATATCATTACAGATTCGACAGGCATTAAAATGGTAATAAGGGAATACTGTGAACAACTCTATAAATATAAATTAGAGGAAAGCAGGAGGAAGGGGCATTAGGAAACTTTGCAGATAATGGATATGTTTATTTTCATGATTATGGTGATGGTTTTACAGATGTATACATATATCAAAACTTACAAGTTATACACTTTAAATACAAAGTTTATTGTATGTAAATCATAGCTCAATAAAACTATTTTTAAAAAGCCTTAATGGAACAGAACATTTTTCCTTGGAGATGGTTAGAGCCCTTACTGCATCCATTACCTGCTGCCATAGCTGGCCGTACCCCTGCAGACCATTCCTCCACCATTGACTTTCTCAAGTCACAATAACCGTCCCTACCTAATACTTCTAGTGTGTACAATAAAATACTATGTTTTCTACCCACTTCTATTTATCCTCTATGCACTGAATTATAAAACTGAAATATGTGTCTACTGTGGTTTGATTCACTTAAGTTGAGAATAGTTTCTATTGTCTGGTATCGTCAATTATAGTAGACTGGAATTATTCACAAGTATGTTCACCAGCAGAGTTTCTAAAGGAACATGAATCAAAAGCCAGTTTGGGCTCCAGGGAGAATCCACTGACCTCAGTAAGGCTGCAGACTACAAAACTTTACCTAAATGATCCCAGTGGGACAGTGAAACCCAGGTGAAGCTCACTCAGTGTACAACACATGTTGACACTGCAACTTTGGAACACATGATAGCATGTAATTACAAGCTAGGACTCTCTCAGGCATGCAATGCTTGAGCACCATAAAATTGATCTCTTTACTTTCATTTTTTGTTAAGCAGCAATATACAATTTATGGATCCTAACATCACAGCAGTAGCCTCTTCTTCATTGAGAATCTGCAACAATATACACTCCCACATTCCAATTTTCAGAGTGCAGCAAACACTTGATTTCAGAAGGCTAAAAAACAGAAAGTGTGCATAGAGTGAGCCTCTTTTTGGTGGGGGCCTGAATTCACGCATTTCTGTGCTGGTACAACCTACTCTGGAGCTTTCTCCTCCCTCCCCCCTCCGAGCTTCCTCCATTACCTTCCTCCCTCCTGTCTCTTCCTGTCTGTCACAGAGTAGTTTACAGCATGCTCTCCCATGTCTTTGTTCATTTAAAAACGGAGATATAAACACCTACCTTGCAAGACTAATGTACGGATTTGAAACACACACACACGGAACAAACACTAGCACAGTGACCTGTCTAATAGATACTCAAAACAATGCAAATTCACTTTACTTTCATCCTCCTTTCTGTAATACCAAAGTAGCAGCAGCCAGAGTAAAGAAAAAAATATGCAGGATCAAGAATGGTGAAATGCAGAGGAATCATACCAAATGCCTATTTTCTCTTCTCAGAACATGGGTTTTGCTCAAAATGATAGCTCCTGAGCATATCCATCTGTTCTATAGTAGTTCACCTGGCTCAGGTAGGAGGCTTACTCAGGTAACTCAGCTACTAACACACTTCTATTCTTCTTCCTCTGCTTCAAATCAACACTCAATAATAATCAACGCTCATTTATTTGGAATATCCTAGATATTTAACCTACACTTTTCCTAGCTACTATCTGTCATTATTTAAACACCCTAAGCCTCTACTGAAAGAAAGAAAGAAAGAAAGAAAGAAAGAAAGAAAGAAAGAAAGAAAGAAAGAAAGGAAGGAAGGAAAGAAAGAAGGAAAGAAAGAAAGAAAAACCTCCTATCTTTAGCTTCTTCCCAATCCACCTAAAAATGCCTCATCTCTTCTCTCTTCTTCAAGGCCAAACTCTATAAAATGTTTTTCCACTTCTAACCTCACATCTACTCCTCAATTTACTGCAACCTGGCTTCTGCCCAAATCATCTAACCATTTATTCTACAACTATTTGAAGTGCCTCTACTCTCTGCTAGACATTTCTGAGTGCATGGAAGCCAGTGTGATTGGATGGAAAGAAGTATGAGATAAAATAAGAAGGGTAATCAAAAGCCAGATCATGGTGCACCATATAAGCCATGATGAAAATTTGGATTTTTCTTTGAGTGAGATGAGAAGCCACTGGAAGATTTTGAAAAGAAAAATATGACAGGGTTGGGGTGCCTGGATGGCTAAGTTAGTAAAACATTCAACTCTTGATCTCAGCTGAGGTCTTGACCTCAGGGTCATGAGTTCAGGCCCTGCATTGGGCTCCACTCTGGGCATGAAGCCTACTTAAAAAAAAAGAAAAAGAAAAAAGAAAGATATGACAGGGTCTACTTATATTTTAAAAGGATCACTGTGGTTATCTATAAGAATAGACAGAAGCAAGGGGTAGGGAGCAAGGGTCAAAACAGAGACTAGTAAAGCGATTACTAAAATAATCCAAGTGAGGGATGATGGTGTCTTGGACCAGATGAGTAGCATTGGAACTAGTAAGAATGATTCTGATTCTCATTGTTTTTGAAAATGAGGTTGATAGAATTCTTAGAAGGGGATGTGAGAGACAAAGGAAAGTCAAGAATGGCTCAAAGTCTTGCCATAAACAACTGGAAACTGAAGTTACCATTTACTGAGAAAGGAAGTCACAGGGAGGGTCTGATTTGAGCAGATGATGAAAGTAGAAAATCAAAAGTTCAGTCTTGAAGTGCGTGGATGGCTCATTCGGTTGAGCATTCAACTCTTGGTTTTGGCTCAGGTCATGATCTCACCATTCAAGGGACTGAGCCCCACATCAGGCTCTGAGCTGATAGTGCAGAGCCCATTTGGGATTCTCTCTCTCTCTCTCTCTCTCTCTCTCTCTCTCTCTCTCGCCCCCCACCCCCGACTCTGTCTCTGCCCCTTGCCTGCATGCGTGTGGTGCTCTCTCTCTTTCTCAAACATTTGTGTACAATTCGTTTCTGTAGACATATGCTACCATTTCTCTTGACTATATATTTCTGGGTCAAATGTTAAGTTTTTGAGGAACTACCTGATTGCTTTCCACAGAGGCCATACCCACCAGAAGTCTATGAGGGGTTCTAATTTCTCCATATCCTCGTTAACCCTCCTTAGCCGATGTTTTTATTATAGTCATCCTAGTAGGTAAAAAGTGGTATTTCATTGTGGTTTTGATTTGCATTTCTGTGATGAGTAATGGTGGTTAGCATCTCCCCATGTGCTTATTGGCCATTTGCATATTGTCTTTGGAGGAATATCTGTTCAAATCCTCGCCCATTTTGAAATTGGGTTGTCTTTTTATTATTAAGTTGCAAGGGCTATTTATATATTCTAGATACAAGTTCCTTATCAGATATGATCGGTAGAAATAACACCCATTCCATGAGTTGTCTTTCCACTTTTTCCTAGTGCTCTTTGAAGCACAAAAGATTTTAATTTTGTTGCTATCCATTTTTTTTTCTTTTATGGTTGCTTGTGCTTTTGGTGTTATATCTAAGGATCCATTGCCAAATCCAGGTTCATGATTTCTATGTTTCTTTGAAGAGTTTTGTAGTTTGGGCTCTTACATTTAGTTATTTGCTCCATTTTGAGTTAATTTTTTAATTTTTTTAATGTTTGTTTATTTATTTATGAGAGTCGAAGAGCGTGAGGCAGGGGATGGTCAGAGAGAGAGGGAGACACAGAATGTGAAGACAGGCTCCAGTCTCTGAGCTAGCTGTCAGCACAGAGCTTGACACGGGTATTGAACCCATGAACCGTGAGATCATGACCTGAGCCAAAGTCAGACGCTTAACCGACTGAGCCACCCAGGAGCCCCCATTTTAAGTTAATTTTTATAAATGATGTGAGATAAGGACCCAACTTCATTATTTTGCATATGGCTTTTCAGTTGGCCCAGGACCATTTGTTGAAAAGACTATTCTTCCCACATGGAATGGTCTTGGTATACCTGTTGAAAATCAATTGCCCATAGAAACAAATAAAACATCAAGACTTGAGTATCTGCAAAAAGCAGCTTTAATGAAATGATGGAGACAAAAGTCTAATGGAATGAGTTCATGACACAATGAGGGAAAGAATGAATAGAAACAAGTTTTCTTTTTGCTACTGGGCGGGGCAGAAAAACGGAGCCATTAGAAAAGGGTGGGGAGTCCAGCTCCAGGCTAAAAACCCATGTGTTGTCAAAAAGAAACCCACAGGCCCAAATGGAGTCATTTATGTTAAAGGGCCCCATGCCAGCAAATCAAGATTAGGTAAAAACCTAACCTAACTATGTTTTCACCCCCTGCCTCAGTCAACCTGGAATTTCCTGATCAACACTAGAAAATATACTGATAGATTCCTATTCCCCTTAGGAGGGTGGCCTTGCCTAAAACAATGCATTCTTTGCTAATAATTTCCTTTTTTCCATTCCCTCTCTGCCTTTAAAACCTTGCCTTTTCCCTAGCTCAACAGAGCTCCTCTCTCTCTACCTGCTCGATGAGATGCTGAATTCATGAATTGATTATGAAAGCCAATTAGATCTTTAAAATTTACTTGGTGGCATTTTTGTTCTTTAGCAGCGTGATCTTTCAAACTTGACAATAGGCAATTTCAAAGGCCTTCCCTGGCAGACCTTACAGGGGAAAGCTGTAAGGTGCACAGACTTGTGCGCAGCCAGTGCGCCACAGCCTTTGAAGGGAGTTGCAGTTAAGGACTCAGATTACTCTGGCCAACCTTGCTCTTACACACATTTGCAGTCTGATCCACACACCGCCAACAGAAGCCTCTTTTTTGGGGAACCCTCTTGCACTGCTGGTGGGAAAGTAAACTGGTGCACTCTGGCCACTCTGTAAAACAGTATGGAGGTTCCTCAAAAAAATTAAAAATAGAATTACTCTATGACCCAGAAATAACACCACTAGCAATTTATCCAAAGGATACAAGAGTGCTGGTTTGAAGGGGCACATGTACGGCAACATCTATAGCAGTGCTTTCAACAATAGCCAAATTATGGAAAGAGCCCAAATGGCTATCAACTGATGAATGGATAAATAAGATGTGGTACACACACACACACACACACACACACACACACACACACACACACACAGGGATACTACTTGGCCATGAAAAAGAATGAAATCTTGCCATTTGCAACAATGTAGATAGAACTGGAGGGTATCATGTTAAGTGAAATAAGTCAGTCAGAGAAAGACAGATATCATATGATTTCACTCATATGTGGAATTTGAGAAACTTAACAGAAGACCATAGGAGAAGGGCAGGAAAAATAAGACACAGAGAGGGGGGCAAACCATAAAAGGTTCTTGAATATAGAAAATAAACTGAGGGTTGAGGGGGATGGGAGAAATGAGTGATGGGCTTTGAGGAGGGCACTTGTTGGGATGGGCACTGGGTGCTGTATGTTAAGCGATGAATCATGGGAATTAACTCCGGAAGCCAGGACTATACTGTTAGCTAACTTGACAATAATTTGTTTTAAAGCCTCTTTCTCTGAGGCCCTTGAAGCCTTCCTCAGGTGCATCTTCTTGTGGAGAAAGGAAGGGATCCCTTAGACACAGCCTCTCCACCCTGACTCAGTACTCAGTTCTTTTCCATTTCCAGTACTTCTTTTCCCTCTCGCCAGCCTGAGGGTCCAGAAAACCCTGGGGTCTTTCAGCAATGAGACAGGGATTAGCCAACCCTAATCAACTGACCGTTGACTGAGAGGCAGTTCTGTGAGGGAAACTAGATCAAGGCAGAAAAGAGTTGATATTTTCTCCAATTTAGCTTCCTGCTTTACACAATTGCTTTAAGTGATTAAAGTCTTGACTCTCGCTTTCATTTTGGCTTGTTTTGACCACTATCGCAATACCTGGAGGCTCAGCTCCCTCGAGCTCCTCTGAGCCCAGCCCATAACAGAGGGTTATTTCTTCAATGGAAGGCATTACCAGCAGAATTGTATGCTGACGAGGATGAGACAACAGAGACAGTGAACTGAAATGAGAGAGAAGTAGGATTGCTGGAGTGATCAGGTATAATAGGTCTGCCTAGATCCTCTCTCTAGGACAGACACACTCACCCACAACTGCTGGCAGTATAGGATTAGAGCCATGTCCTTTACCGGGAAATGCCCTCTGCCACAGGGCACTGCCTTGTCCAAGGCTACTTCCCTTCTGAAGACTAGCGTACCCAGGGACACAAAGGTATATGCTTCATCCCAGAGCACCCTGTAGGGGTGACTTAGCTGCAACTGCATTATAAGTCAGCTTCTCTCTCTGCTCTGTTGTGTCTACCTCACTTCTCTGCATATGTCTCTCAAGAGCATTTCCCAACAAACGTCGAGCATACAATGTTCCATATCTCTCTGTTTCCAGGGAATAATCTAAAGATCGGAGTGCTCCTAGGAAGTAGACTCTAAAATGGGATTTTTCACGATGCTCAGCATCGCTCCTCATCAGGGAAATACAAATCAAAACCACACTGAGATACCACCTCACGCCAGTCAGAGTGGCTAAAATGAGCAAATCAGAGAACTCTAGATGCTGGCCAGGATGTGGAGAAACGGGCACCCTCCTACACTGTTGGTGGGAATGTAAACTGGTACAGCCCCTCTGGAAAACAGTGTGGAGGTTCCTCAGGAAACTAACAGTAGAACTCCCCTATGACCCAGCAATAGCACTGCTAGGAATTTACCCAAGGGATACAGAAATGCTGAGGCATAGGAGCACATGTACCCCAATGTTCATAGCAGCACTCTCCACAATAGCTAAAACATGGAAAGAGCCTAAGTGTCCATCAACAGATGAATGGATCAAGAAGATGTGGTTTATCTGTACCATGGAATACTACATGGCAATGAGAAACAATGAAATCTGGCCATGTGTAGCAACATGGATGGACCTTGAGGGTGTTATGCTGAGCGAAATAAGTCAGACAGAGAAGGACAAATATCATATGTTTGCACGTATAGGAGGATTAGGAGGAACTTGACGGAGGAACAAGGGGGAGAAGAAGGGGGGAAATGGTGGGGGAAAGGGAGAGAGGCAAACCATGAGAGACTCTTGAATGCTGACAAAAACTGAGGACTGATGGATGTGGGGGGGGAGGAGGGATGGGCATGGAGGAGGACACTTGTGGGGATGAGCACTGGGTGTTATGTGGAAACTAATTTGACAATAAACTATTTGTAAAAAAATAAATAAATAAAAGAAAAAAAAGAAAAAAAAAGAAAACAACAAAAAAATTAAAAATAAAAAAAATAATAAAATGGGATTTTTCAGTTGGACCCCTTGCTGGCAGGCTAGCAGCCAGGACTCGATCACCAGTAATTGTGCAGTGTGGACAGGTCATGGAATGCTGTAGCAGTTCAATTGCCAAAACTTTCACCCACAGTGAAATACGGGATATGAGTGGAATAGGTTACAGTGGCTGGTGTAATACCTCTGACCCTCAAGAGGCAAGAGGGAAATGATAAAGACTATGGAATTGGGTCATTGTTGCTAAGCATATGGGTTGATTGAGAAGAAATAATGACAGGTGTTCAGGAAGACTGCTTCCTCACCAATTCAGGACAAAACATGAGAGTTAGCGGGTCTCTTAGCAATGTTTAAGGAAATCCTAATCTAGACCTAGAGAGCTGATAAAAAGGAGGATGGGGTTCAGGGCTTAATCTTAGCAGTAGCAGCGCTCAGAAAAGGTTGAATTCTCAGCCCCATCAGATCTCTGTACAGGGTTAGGGTCTAATAGGAAAGGAGTGGAACCCCTAAAACGTGGAATGGGATTATCTGTACAGATGCAATTGAGAAACTTGAAGCCATTGGGCCTGCAGAATTGATCGATTCTTGTTAAAAAAAAAAAAATAGTACCCTCCCTTTGCTTAAAGATCTTGTAGAAGCCTCAAATGAGGCAAATGCTTTGCAATAACCATACTATCAACCCTAAATATTACCCCCATCTCCTCTCTTGGCAGCCAGACCACCACAGGGGTCCAGCCCCAGTGTAGCCCATCTGAGGATGTCTGGAGCCTACCAAAGGAAGTAAAGGACTATACACGAAAGGAGCTGCAGAATACAACTAATACATGCCTGCAGGAGCTGGGGGAATACACATGGAACGCAATCCCCAGGGTGCTGGATACAGAGCAATTGAACATGAGGTTGGGTAAGAGTTATCCACTCTGGTGATGCACAATTTAACACACTGGTGGATGTTGAGACTGTGACGATAACTCTAGGAAACTTGAAAAAAGTGCTGGGCCACATAAAAGGAAGGCGTGTCTCACAAAGCCATGTTCCAAGTCAGGGCCTGGAAGACACTATTTAGCAGAGTGATGGGGCAGGACTGCTGGAGGGGGGGGGGTGAGAGTTGTGAGGAGCTCAGTAGTGAGTGTCCTCTGTAGGCTGGCATCGATGAAAGGAGATACCCTTCACAACTGGGCTCCTTGACACAGCGACAAGGATTGCAACTGTCCAAAAGGATTAATGCAGGTGACAGTATTTAACCATTAAAATCAAGGTGAGTGAAGACAAGTTGGAGTAGCAGCTAGGGGAGTCCCCATACAGAGAACCAGGAAGAGGGTTAATAGAACATATGTTTTTAAAAATTAGAGTCGGGGCGCCTGGGTGGCTTAGTCGGTTGAGCGTCCAACTTTCGCTTGGGTCATGATCTCGCGGTTCATGGGTTCGAGCCCCGCGTCGGGCTCTGTGCTGACTGCCAGCTCAGAGCCTGGAGCCTGTTTCAGTCTGTGACTCCCTCTCTCTCTGACCCTCCCCTGCTCACGCTGTCTCTCTCTCTCTCTCCTAGAAATAAATAAAAATATTTTTTTTAAAAAAAAAAATAAATAAAAATTAGAGTCATTGATCCTTTGCCCACTTTCTGGACCTGAGCCTATTCTTAGATCCAGATCTTACTGACTGAAGCGGAAACCAGAGTCTGCAAAAGCATGACAAGTATATTCAGTAGTGATTCCTCAGTACTTCCACAAAGAACTATGGCTGCTTACACAGGTGATCATGCATTGGAGAAAGGGGAATGCTTAGACTTTTTGAGGATTATTGGACAGTCTGAATTGACATTGTTTCCTGGGGATCCAAAATACCACAAAACCTTCCCTGCTATACTGGAAGTGGGTGGGACCAGAAAGTCAGTGGAATCCTGGTCCACGCCCAGACCACAGTGAACTGACTCAGTCCACAGACCTACACATTGGTCCCTTCTGCAGCCCCAAATGAGCAACAAAACTGGGCATACCTTTTAGTTGGCAGAATCCTCACCCATGTAAGATAAGAGCTTTTGCAGTGGGAAGGCCAAGTGGAAACTTCTGCAACTCCTTCCTTCCTCAGACAGGATAGTAAATCAAAAACAATGCCTCAAAATCAATACCACCTTCAAACCCTTAAAGAATGAAGAGCTAGAGGTCTATTTGGCTCCTACAAAAGCTGGATAGATCATGGCAGGTAACAAGGAACTGTGGTCCATAACCAAGGAGTAGCCCCAATGGCAACTGCTGTGCTGGATGCGGCATCTTTGCTACAGCACATTAACCCAACTTTGGTTCATACGTATATGACCACTGTCTGGCAAATGTGTTCTTTTCCATCCCTATCAGAAAGAAGGATTACAAGCAATGAACATTCACATAGATAGGAAACAATACACATTTTACTCTTTCCCCAGTACTATGATGTTAGCTCCCCTGTCTTCTGTTACCTTATTGCTAAAAGGGACTTGGACATTCCACAGAGTAAGACATTGGTCCACTATATTGATTGCATGGTGCTAATAATACTAAAGGAATAAGTGAAGACACAACCAGTCTAGGGGATGGGAGGTAAGCCATCAAGGTTTAGGAGCCTGCGACATTGCAGTGAGGTGGTCAGAGCTCCAGAGGGCTGGGCCAAGCTGATATCCCATCACTAAGAGAAAGGCACAGTGTGTGGTCAGCCTCTCAGGGTCTGGAGATGGCATATTTCACACTTGGGAATACTGCTCTATCCCATTTGGCAGATAACACTGAAGGCTGCCAGATATGGCCCAGAGCAAAAAAGGGCCCTGAGGCGAGAGCAGTCATGGTGTGGGTAGTCATGTTGCTGGGCCCTCTGCCCCAGCAGACAGTATATACTAGAGGTATCTTTGCTGGGAAACAGTGCTGTGGAAGTTTGAAGCAAGCTGGGTAAGAGAACACCACCCTTCCCGCCGCCCCCTCAGGTTCTGAAAAACGGTTGGTTCACCACTTCAAATAAGGAAGCTCCTATCAGGCAATTGGCCCTGTGAGAGATGATATATCTAACCACAGAACGCCAGGTAACCCTGAGCCAGAGGTGCTCATTGTAACCTGTGTCTGTCAAATGCAGTGGGTCATGTGGTTGGGGCAAGGAGTGGTCAACACCAAGCCTTCATAAGGGAGCACAGACACACCCATGCGGGATTGGACCCAGGCCAGGCCAGAGGGTGCCAGCAAGCTGCCTGAGCGGCTAAGAACGAGGAGGCAGTGGCTTTGGAGACTTGAGGACAGAGAATGAAGGCAAGATGCACATTTAGGGGAGTGCTGGGCAGAGTGGCCTGGAAAACATGGACTTCCAGGCAACACAGTTTTAGTCCATGACATAGTTTTAGGTCAGCATGAGTTTGTGTTTTTCTCCATATTCAGTGGCCTGGATGCAAGTTGGTAGTTTATTATTATTATTATTATTATTATTATTATTATTATTATTATTATTTTACCAGGACAGAGATAACAACAGAAGGAGAGAGGGGCATGTGAGGAGAGTGTAAGCCAGGGAGTAATTATAAGGATGGACTGGGGAACCCAGAAGGTACAGAGGGAGACAACATGCAGGCAGTGAGGACTGGAAATCCCCCTATGGCGGAAGGGCCACTGGCTTAAGGCTTAAAGAGTGAGGTGACTGAGAGGGAAGCTCAAACTCCTGAGGACAGGGGTCTGGCTAGAAGAGGCAGAGGCTCTAAGGACAGGTTGGATGGACAGAAAAGCACCCAGCAGATCAACTGATAGGAATCTTACTTTTCAAGAGACACAGAAGTTCTCACACTAACCTGCCATCACTATAGGGTCTAGGAAGCCTTGTGGCATTAAACCTTTAACCCAGCCCTGGAACACTGCCTGTGGATTTACTCGACACTGACTTGGGGACTTGGAGCAAGAGTGACTTGTCTTCATGTTTCTACTTCATGACAGACCCACAGTTATACACCATGCACCTACCTCATAGGATTTGTTTGAGAATTAAATGAGCTGATATGTATACAGTGCTCAAAATAATGACTGGCATATAACTCTCAGTATGTATTAACCATCACTACCTAGAAAACAAATAAAACAGCAACAGTACATACACACAGACACACACTGAGAGAGAGAGAGAAAGAGAGAGAGAGAGAGAGAGAATAAAAATAAGCAAATCTATAGAGACAGAAAGTAGATTAGCAGTTGGGGATTGAGTGATAACTGGTATAACATTATTGTGTGTGTTGGACGGTTGAGTGTTAAAATTAATGTAAAATTAGATTGTGGTGATGGTTGCACAAATTACTTTTAAAAACCCATAGAATCACACACTTTAAAATGATGAATTTTATGGTATGTAAATTATATCTCAAAACTGTTTCTTTAAGGAAACGATAATGAAAATTATCCCAGATAAAGCTCTGAGATTGTTGCTATTGAGAACGACGCTTATCTTCATTACTCTTCAAGGGAATTATTCTTTATTAGCTTTGTAATATCCTGTGGGTCATTTTCACCCTGCCAATGACAGTACCACACATATGGGAATCCGAGAAATATGAAATCACAGTATAAATGATAGTATGTGCCAGGTGGCTAGAAAGTGGTTATTTCAATGCATTTTAATTGGTGTAATTGCATTTCTTGGAAGGAGCATTTTTTTCAGTGTCTCATTCTGTGTTGGCTTTTTTACTAGCCTGTTATTTACTCACAAAAAAAAAATGCAAGAAAACCATGCACTCTTAGATGATAGGAATAATGCTAATTTTATTCATTTGGCAATACCAGGAGAAAAGATAAACTGACACGGGAAAAAATAACTGATAATTTTCTTAGAAAAGATATTTTCATAGAAATATCTGCTTGTGGGGGCGCCTGGGTGGCTCAGTTGGTTGGGCATCCGACTTCAGCTCAGGTCATAATCTCCCGGTTTGTGGGTTCCAGCCCCACATCGGACTCTGTGCTGACAGCTAGTTCAGAGCCTGGAGCCTGTTTCCGATTCTGTCTCCCTCTCTCTCTGACACTACCCTGCTCATGCATTCTCTGTCTCTGTCTCTGTCTCTCTCTCTCAGAAATAAATAAAAAACGTTAGAAAGGGAAAAATTAAAAAAAAAAAAAGAAATATCTGCTTATTTAATGCCTTTGGCCTGGTTCAGTATGCTTGACTCTAGGTACTCCCAAGCACTCATCATTCATTCATTCAACAACTATTAATTGAATTTCCTTCTATTTACAAGAAACAGAATACTGCTCTAATGTGAGTGGAGAATTATCTTATGAAAAAATAAATTTAACTTTTTATAGCTTCTTTACTTCAATGCTTCTTAGCGTGTACTTATGCAATAGAGGAGGCCAAATCTAAACATAATTCCAGAAGAAGCACAGGCGAGTTGTGCAAGTGCCTGGTGCAAGTCATTAAAGTCACCCTTGCAGTGGCCCCTCAGCAGCCCACCCAGGACTGGCTTTCCCCCTATGGTTCTCACACTCTCTGTACATGAGGACCACCTGTACAGCTTGGTAAATTACAGATTGCTGTCTTTCCCCTAGACTTTGATTCAAAAAATCTGGAATGGGGCCTAAAAATGTTTGTTTCTAGCAAGCTTCCACGAGATGTTGGCACCACTCTTAGAAACACTCCCCTAGGGGCGCCTGGGTGGCTCAGTCGGTTAGGCATCAGACTTTGGCTCAGGTCATAATCTCACGGGTTGTGGGTTCGAGCCCCACATTGGGCTCTGTGCTGACGGCTCAGAGTCTGGAGCTGCTTCATATTCTGTGTCTCCCTCTCTCTCTGCCCCTCCTCTGCTCACACTGTCTCTCTCTCTCTCAGAAATAAATTAAAAACATTAAAAAAAAGAAGAAGAAAAAATGAAAAAGAAGCACTTCCCTAGCCAGCACCAGGAGACAGGAGACATCTTTAGGACCACCTGTCTTTCTTCAGCTTCCTTCTTACTTTTTGGTATGTATGGGGCCTTATTACTAAAAAGAGCCCCCTACCTTGGACCAAACAGCACATTCTGGTAACTTCCCTTTTATTCCTTTTCATTACAGCCAAACTTCTGGGTCTCTTTTATTCAAGGCCCTGCTTTTTGTAGGGAACAGCTAGCCAATCTAATAAAAGAATCAAAGGAATGCTTAGCTGTTGCCAAGGCATTCATGTATGACCTTATGCTACAAAACTGCTTCCTCTTGATATTCAGCTTGAATTTTCTCAGCCTTCCCTCAGGCCAAATCTGTTGTTCAATGCTTGACAGCTTCGGCGGTAATGTCTATGTTGATACTATATTTTGATAGTTTGTTTTCAGTTAGAGAAGGCATAGCTTCATTAATAATTTATTAAATTATTAAAACAAGAGAAATCTATCAGTCTCATGTTCTCAGCATGGGAATCAGGCAGTATTTTTTAAATGACTGGCACATAAATTCTCCTAAGATGCTTTAGGTATGGGCTCATAGGTAGGTCTTACAGAATGGATCTGAGAGGATTTGAGCAATGCTTTAAAATTCTTCATTGATATTCATGCAGGTGGCCTTTGACAAGTTGCTTGACTCCCCCTTAGGAACTGAAGGAGTGCCTTAAGCCAGAATCCATGTGGTAGAATGAAGGGCAAATACTGGGAACCATACGGCTAATCACCAAATCATTGAGTAGAGACTGGATTTTATTTTATTTTACTTTATTTTAATTTAATTTTTTTTTTACATTTTTAATGTTTTTTATTTATTTCTGAGAGAGAGAAACAGCGTGATTAGGGTAGGGTCAGAGAGAAAGGGAGACACAGAATCTGAAGCAAGCTCCAGGCTCTGAGCTGTCAGCACAGAGCCCGTTGCGGGGCTCAAACCCACGAACCGTGAGATCATGACTTGAGCTGATGTCAGATGCTTAACCAACTGAGCCACCCAGGCGCCCCAGTGTTTATTTTTGAGAGAAGGTATGAGTAGGGGGAAGGGTAGAGAGAGATGAGGACAGAGGATCTGAAGTGAGCTCTGTGCTGACAACAGAGAGCCCAATGCGGGGCTTGAACTCAAGAACCGGAAGATGATGACCTGAGCTGAAGTCTGCCGCTTAACTGAATGAGCCACCCAAGATTTTAGATACAAAAGTTCTATGCTGTAATGGAAAGTAGGTTGGCAGGAGTTGTGAGGAACTAGGGACTGAGGAGCAATCCTCGAAACCGGTTCATGTTGCCTTCATGGCTTCCCAGGAGCATGATTCTTGGGTGGGTTTCCCTAGCATAAAGGTCTTTGTGGGCGAGCAGCTGTGAAGTCTATATGTGTATGTGACTGAAGTTAATAAGTCATTACAGCTACAGATTTAAAATTAGACTTTTTAAAAGGAAGGGAAAAATTAATGTGAAAGAAGATTTAAACAATATTGTCAACTACTTTGACCAAACAGACATATACAACACTATACCCAACAACCACAAAGAAATATATTCCTTTTAAGTACAGTGGAGCGTTCATGAAAGTAGGCACATAATGAACCATAGATTAAGTCTTATTATTTCAAAAAAGTGAAATATTACAGCATATATTATATAACAGCCCAATTAGAGTTCATTTAATTAACATATGAAGAAAAGCCCCAAATATTTGAAAAGGAAGCAGCACACTTTAAATAACTTATGAGTAAAAGAATAAATCACAAGGAAGTTAGAAAATATTTCTAATTAAGTGACAATAAATATACAACAAATTAAATTTTATGGTATGCAGCCAAAGCAGTACTTCCTTAGAGGGAAATCAATACTTTAAAATGCATAGCATATAGTGCAATTAGAAAAAAAAATGTTTAAATATCAGTGATCTAAGGTAGCAACACAGAGGCTTCTCAGGTAAAAAAGAACAAGTTAAATCCAAGGTAAGGAAATAAAACTCAGAAATCAATGAAAAGGAAAGCAAACAAATAGGGGATATTAACAAAGCCGAAAACTGATTCCTTGACAAAGTCAAACAAGTTGATAACCTTTAGTAAGACAGATCATGAAAACTATAAATTCAACAGTGTAGACGAAGTGGGCAAATTATTTGAAAAACACAATTTACCAAAAAGAAGATCACCTGAACAACTGTATATCTACTAATTAAATTGAATTTGGTAATCAAGAATTTTCCCATAGGGAAAACTCTAGGCCAGTGAATGAATTGGTGAATTCTACTAAATACTTAAGGAAAGAAAAAATAATGTCATTGTACACAAATTCTGTCAGAATAGAGATAAGGCCAGAAAAACTTGTAAGACAAGAAAAGAAAATTACAGACCCCACACAGATAGAGGCAATAATCCTTACCAATAATTAGCAATTGAAGTGAAAATAGATAACATCATGACTAACTAGGAATGCAAGATTGACTTAACATTTGAAAAGCAGTATAATTCCCCATATAAACAGAATAAAGGAGAAAAACTACGAACGTCTCAATAGACTCAACCAATGCAAATCAAAATCCCAATAGACTTTTTGTAGTAATTGAAAATTTTTTAAATGTTTGTTTATTTTTGAGAGAAAGACAGAGACACAGTGTCAGCAGGTGAGGGGCAGAGAGAGAATCTGAAGCAGACTCCAGGCTCTGAGCTGTTGGCACAGAGCTCAACATGAGGCTCCAACTCACAAACTGCGAGACCTCCAACAAAGTTGGAGACCTGACTTGAGTTGAAGTCAGACACTTAACTGACTGAGCCACCCAGGTGCCCCTGTAGTAATTGAAATTTTATGCTAAAATTTCTATGGGAAAGCAAGGGGCAGTCTTTATGGAACTACCCTATGACCCAAGGGAAGTGAAATTATGTATCCACACAGTCTTGTGTGAGAATGTCGTAATTGTTGGGGCATCTGAGTGGCTTATGATTTCATGGTTCATGAGACTGAGCCCCAAAATGGGCTGTGCGCTGATAGTGCAGAGCCTGCTTGGGAGTTTTCTCTCTCTCTCTCTCTCTCTCACTCTCTCTCTCTTTCTCCCTCTGCTCCTCCCTCATCATGCTCTCTCTATCTCAAAATAAATAAATAAACTTTAAAAAAATCTTTAAAAAAAGAATATTATAATTGCATCTCATATAAAGCAGAAACTTGACACAACCCAAATTTCCATCAAAAGAAGTATGAATGAATTGGGGCACCTGGGTGACTCACTTGGTTGAGTGTCCAGCCAACCTTGGCTGAGTGTCCAGCTCTTGGTTTCAGCTTGGGTCATGATGCCAGGGTTGTGAGATTGAGCCCTGCATTGGGCTTCATGCTGGGCATGAATCTTGCTTAGGATTCTCTCTCTCTCTCCCTCTGCCCCTCTCCCCCACTAATGCTCTCTCTCTAAAATAAAATATAAAATAAAATAAATAAAATAACAAAAGAAGTTTGAATAGACAAATTGTGTTATATTTATTTAATGCAATACTACTCAATAAAAAAATGAAGTACTGATATATTTAAAACCATGGATGAATCTCAAAAATATATGTTAAGTGAAAGAAAGTAGACGTAAAAAGTACATACTGTATGATTCCTTTCAAATAAACTTCAAGACTGAAGTAAACCAATATGTGGAGATAGAAATCAAAACAAAAATTGCCTAAGGGAATGGGTACAGGAAACCTTTCTGGGGTTATGGAAATGTTCTAAATTGTGATTTGGTGTAGTGATTACATGGGTACATATATTAATCAAAACAGATTTTATTATACACTTAAGATGTGTGCATTTGACAGTGTATAAAATTTTTTTAATTAATAAACTTTATTTTTAGAGAGATTTTTGTTTCACAACAAAACTGAGTGTCATGCAGAGAGTTCCCTGATATTTTCTATCCCCATACACACACAATCGATCTCCCTCACATCAACATCCTGCAACACAGTGGTACATTTGTTACAATCAGTAAACCTACAGTAACACATCATTACCCCATCCATAGATTATATTAGGGTTCATTCTTAGTGTTCTACATTCTATGGGTTTTGACAAAGATATAATTACATGAGGGAGAGGGAGTTGAGATAGTGGAGTAGTAGGGAAATCCTGGGCTTGCCTTGTCCCTTGAACACAGCTAGCTTAAAATCAAATCATTCTGAACACCTAGGAAATCAATCTGAAGATTAAGAGAAAAATCTGCACAATTACAGGGAGAGAATATGGCTGATAACTGAGATGCAGTTATGAGAATTGGGGGAGAGGAAAGCTATAGTGCTGCAGAGGTAGCCTTTGGTGGAGAGAGGAGAGAGAAAGGGGGAGAGAGCTGCATATTGGGTTTGCACAAGAAAAACACTCTCCCCAAGAAGGGGAGCTCAAATTCTGAGGTTTTCCCAGTCAAGCCAGCTGGGCAGCAGTGCTCCTGGGGAGGAGGGCAGAGGCCTGGGAGTGGACAGCATGGTGTAAGGATCTCCTGGGGGGTCCCACTGGTAGAAAATGTTCCCCTTCCTAGAGGATTTTTGGAAGAGGGTATATTGCCTCTCCAAGAACAAAAGACCTGGCAGGCACCATTGAGTGGCCATTCATCAGCAAAGGGCAGAAGTGCAGGCAGAGGGCGTCTAACCTGGTCTCTGCTTTTTGCTGTGCTTCACCATAAACTTCAAGCACCTGTGCACCCATACAACTACTTTTCTGGAACAAAATGGTACCAGACACAGCACTGTGAGGCTGTCCTCTGGAGGACAGGAGCAAATCTGCACCGTGCCAGGTCCTTTAAGGTTTGGAGTTTTCAATCTGGGCTGCGTGCCAGAGGTAAAACAAAGGAGAACTGTGACTCCGGGTGTGTTGACAGCTTGGGCACAGACAGGGTGAGAACAGGGATCTGATGGAAGCTAGGACACAGAGGGGAAGTTGTTCGCTTGTCTATGAGGGCTTCCTCAGTAGTGGCAGGCACAAGCTCCCCTCTCTAGGGACTAGAGAGCAGTGTAACACCATCTTTCCCTTGCCTACCAGTATGGTTGGAGTTCGGTGAGGAGCACAGCATCCCCCAGTGAAGGCTGGAGCTGCTTATGCCAAGCCCTGCCTCCCTGCACCCTGAGAGTGCATCCTTACTAGGGCAGGTCTGACTGTGCACCAAGGCAGTGGGCCTCACCCCCAAATGACCATCACAGGCCCTCCACATTCACCAAGTCTACTAATCACATGCTCCAAAGCATCAGCTTCAGTTCTGGTGGAAATAGGACCAGGCTTTTATTTATTTATTTATTTCCCTTGGAACCAGGCTTATAGTTTTTGTTCGTTTGCTTTCTCTCTCTCTCTCTCTCTCTCTCTCTCTCTCAGATCACACTTATTTTTGTCCTTTTTTTTCTTTGGAATCAGGATAATGTTTTTTTCTAAGTTTATTTATTTTATTTTGAGAGAGAAAGAATGCAGGTAGAGGAGGGATAGAGAGAGGAGAGAAGGAATCCTAAGCAGGGCCTGCACTTTCAGCACAAAGCCCAATGTGGAGCTTGAACCCACAAACCTATGACCTGAACCTAAACCAAGAGTCGATGCTTAACTGACTGAGTCACCCAAGGACCTCAAGCTTACAGATTTTCATTTGTCTGTCTATTGGTCTGTTTGTTTGTTCCTTTTCCTTTTCTGTTTGTTTGTTTGGATTGGGCTTTTAAATTTTTTTAATTAGGCTTATTTTAACAAACAAATCAAAGCACACCTCGTTAGATGTCCAACTTCCCCACTGTAAGCAAGGAGAAACACTGCAAAGGACTGACCTGGGGGAAAGAGCAGCCAAAAAACAATAGCCAAGTGCACACAGCATACACCAGAAACACTCTCTGAAGCATCAGGTCCTGGACAGTGTATGATCCCCTTTTTACTCTCAGGAGCTGGAAACCTAAACAAGCTCTAATAACATGTAAAAGACAGAAACGAAGGCAAAATGAAAAGATGCAGGAATTCTCCCCAAAAGAAAGATCAAGAAGAAATCACAGCCAGATATTTACTCAAAACAGATATAAGCATTATATCTGAACAAGAATTTAAAACAACAGTCATAAGAATACTAGCTGGGCTTGCAAGAAGCATAGAAAACTCCAGAGAAGTCCTTGGTGCAGAGATAAAAGACCTAAAAACCAGTCAGGCTGAAATTTTAAAAAATGCTATGTAACTGAGATGCAAAACCAACTGGTATAATCACAGTGAGGATGAAGGATGGATGATATAGAAGATAAAATTGTCAAAATAATGAAGCTCAAAAGAAGAGGGAAAGAAAACTACTAGAAAACTATTAGATCACAAATACAGACTTAAGGAACTCAGTGGTTCCATAAAGTGCAATAATATTCAGATTATAGTAGTCACAGGTGAGGAGTGGGGAAAAGGGGCAGAAATTTTATTTGAACAAATTATAGCTTAGAACTTCCCTAATCTGGGGAAGGAAACAGTTACTCAAAGCCAAGAGGTTCAGAGAACTCTCCTCAGAATCAACAAAAACAGGTCAACTTATAGTGAGACATAAAAAATACAAAGATATAGAATTATGAAAGCAGCTAGGGACAAACCCACAAGGGTAGACACATAAGATTAGCAGCAGACTTGTCCACGGAAACTTGGCAGGCCAGAAGAGAGTGGCATGATATATTCAAAGTGATAAATGGGAAAAATATGCAGCCAAGAATACTTTATCCAGTCAGGCTGTTATTCAGAATAGAAGGAGAGATAAAGAGTTTCCAAAACAAGCAAAAACTAAAGGTGTTTATGACACTAAACCAGCTCTGCAGGAAATATTAAAAGGGACACTTTGAGGGGCGCCTGGGTGGCTTAGTCGGTTGAGCGTCCGACTTTCGCTTAGGTCATGATCTCGCGGTTCGTGGGTTCGAGCCCCGCGTCGGGCTCTGTGCTGACTGCCAGCTCAGAGCCTGGAGCCCGTTTCAGTCTGTGACTCCCTCTCTCTCTGACCCTCCCCTGCTCACGCTGTCTCTCTCTCTCCTAGAAATAAATAAAACATTAAAATTAAAAAAAAAAAGGACACTTTGAGTGGGAAAGGGAGACCAAAAGTGACAAAAACTAGAAAGAAAGAGAGCCAATATACAGGAATATTGCCACTTCACAATGGCACTAAATTCATATCTATCAGTTCTCACTCTGAATGTAAATGGACTAAATGCCTCAATCAAAAGACATAGGGTATCAGAATGAATTAAAAATAAAACAAGACACATTAATATGCTGCTTATAAGAAAATCATTTTAGACTCAAAGTCATCTCCAGATTGAAAGGGAGGGGATAGAGAACATTTATTCTGCTAATGGTCATGAAAAGCTGGAATAGCCATACTTTTATCAGAAAACTAGATTTTATTATTTTTTCTTTCATAGTTTATTGTCAAGTTGGTTTACATATAACACCCAGTGCTCATCCCTACAAGTGCCCTCCTCCATGCCCATCACCCCCTGCCCCTCTCCCCACCCCTTTCAGCTCTCAGTTTGTTCTCAGCATTCAAGAGTCTCTCATGGTTTGCCTCCCTCCCTCTCCCCAACTATTTTCCCCTTCTTCTTCCCCATGGTCCTCCATTAAGTTCCTCTTAATCCACCTATACGTGCAAACATATGGTATCTGTCCTCCTTCTCTGCCTGACTTATTTTGCTCAGCATAACACCCTCAAGGTCCATCCATGTTGCTACACATGGCCAGATTTCATTGTTTCTCATTGCCATGTAGTATTCCATGGTATAGATAAACCATATCTTCTTGATCCATTCATCTGTTGATGGACACTTAGGCTCTTTCCAGGTTTTAGCTATTGTGGAGAGTGCTGCTATGAACATTGGGGTACATGTGCTCCTATGCATCAGCATTTCTGTATCCCTTTGGTAAATTCCTAGCAGTGCTATTGCTGGGTCATAGGGGAGTTCTATTGTTAGTTTCCTTAGGAACCTCCACACTGTTTTCCAGAGGGGCTGTACCAGTTTACATTCCCAGCAACAGTGTAGGAGGGTGCCCGTTTCTCCACATCCTCGCCAGCATCTAGAGTTCTCTGATTTGCTCATTTTAGCCACTCTGACCAGCGTGAGGTTGTATCTCAGTGTGGTTTTGATTTGTATTTCCCTGATGATGAGGGACACTGAGCATTGTTTCATGTGTCTGTTGGCCATCTAGATGTCCTCTTTGGAGAAGTGTCTGTTCATGTCTTCTGCCCATTTCTTCACTGGATTATTTGTCTTTTGGGTGTGGAGTTTGGTCAGTTTCTTATAGATTTTGGATACTAGCCCTTTATCTGATATGTCATTTGCAACTATCTTTTCCCATTCCGTTGGTTGCCTATTAGTTTTGTTGATTGTTTCCTTTGCCGTGCAGAAGGTTTTTATCTTCATGAGGTCCCAATAGTTCATTTCTGCTCTTGATTCCCTTGCCTTTGGGGATGTGTCAAGTAAGAAATTGCTGTGGTGGAGGTCAAGGAGGCTGTTTCTTGCTTTTTCCTCTAGGGTTTTGATGGTTTCCTGTCTCACGTTCAGGTCCTTTATCCATTTTGAGTTTATTTTTGTGTATGGTGTGAGACAGTGATCTAGTTTCATTCTTCTGCATGTTGCTGTCCAGTTCTCCCAGCACCATCTGTTAAAGAGGCTTTTTTTCCATTGGATACTCTTTCCCGCTCTGTCAAAGATTAGTTGGCCATGCATTTGTGGGTCCAATTCCGAGTTCTCCATTCTAGTCCTTTGGTCTATCTGTCTGTTTTTGTGCCAATACCATAGTGTCTTGATGATTACAACTTTGTAATAGAGGCTAAAGTCTGGGTTCGTGATGCCTCCCATGTTGGTTTTCTTCTTCAATATTACTTTGGCTATTTGGGATCTTTTGTGGTTCCATATAAATTTTAGGATAGTTTGTTCCAGCTTTGAGAAGAATGCTGGTGCAATTTTGATTGTGATTGCATTGTATGTGTAGATTGCTTTGGGTAGTAATGACATTTTAACAGTATTTATTCTTTTGATCCATGAGCATGGAATGTTTTTTCCATTTCTTTGTGTCTTCTTCAATTTCCTTCATAAGTTTTCTATAGTTTTCATCATACAGATCTCTTATATGTTTGGTTAGGTTTATTCCTAGGTATTTTATGGTTTTTTGTAATGCTACACTGTCTTGATGTAGTATATTAATTCTTGAAATAGAGTAGTGTCAACTCTCTAATTTTGTTCTTTTCCTTCAATATTGAGGTGGCTATTATTGGTTTTTTGCCTCTCCATCCACAATTTAGTATCAGTTTTTTGGATATCCACAAATAACTTGCTTGGATTTTTATTGGAATTATGTTGAATCTATAGATCAAGTTGAGAAGAATTGACATTTTAAGTCTCTGTATCCATGAATATGGAATATATTTACATTTATTTAGTTCTTTGATATTTTTCATCAGAGTTTTGTAGTTTTTCTCGAATAAATCTTGTACATATTTTGATAGATTTGTACCTAAGTATTTCACTGGCTTGGGGTGCTAATGTAATTGGCAATGTGTTTTTAACTTCAACTTTCACTTGTTACATTGCTGGTATATATTAAAGCAATTGACTTTTGCATATTAATCTTTTATAGTGACACTTTGCTATAATTACTTATTAGTACCAAGAGATTTTTTTTTTTGGTTAATTCTTTTGAATTTTCTACATAGTGATCATGTCTTCTATGAACAAAGATAGTTATTTCTTCCTTCTCAACCTGTAAACCATTTATTTCCTTTTCCTGTTTTATTGCATTAGCTTTAAGTATGATGCTTAAAGGCAATGGTGAGAGAAGACATCCTTGCCTGTTTCCTGATCTTTGTGAGAAAGTTTCAAATTTCTCAATATTAAGTATGATGTTAGTTGCAGGTTTTTATAGATGTACCATATCAAGTTGAGGAAGTTCCTCTAATTCCTACTTTGGTGAGAATTTTTATCATGATAGGGGTTGGATTTTGTCAGTGTGTTTTGGCATCTCTGTTGATGCAATCATGATTTTTCTTCTGCAGCCTGTTACTGTGATGGATTACTTAATGCTTTTCAAATATTGAATTGGCCTTGCACACCTGGGACAAATCCTACTTGGTCATGGTGTATAATTCTTATTAATCATTGTTGGAGTCTATTTACTACTCTTCGTTGAAGACTTTGCATCTATGTTCACAACAGATATTGGTCTGTAGTTTTCTTTTTCTTGCAATGTCTTTGTCTGGTTTTGGTATTAGGGCAATCCTGGCCTCAAAGAGTGAGTTAGAAATAATTCCTCTTGCTTCTGTCCTCTGAAAGATATTGTAGTGTATTGGTGTGATTTCTTCCATAAATATTTGGTAGAATCCACCTGTGAACCCATCTGGGCCTGGTGCTATTAATTATTGATTAGATTTATTTGATACAGGCCTATTCATTGTCTATTTCTTAAGTTTGGGCAGCTGTGTCTTTTAAAGAATTGGTCCAAAGGCATCTGGGTGGCTCAGTCAATTAAGTGTCTGATTCTTGGTTTCGGCTCAGGTCATGAACTTGTGGTTTGTGAGTTCAAGCCCCACATTGAGCTCTGTGCTGACAGGGTGGAGCCTACTTGAGATTTTCTCTCTCCCTCTCTCTGCCCCTAAACTGCTTGCTCTCTGTCTCTCTCAAAATAAATAAATAAACCTAAACAAAATGTTTTTTAAAAGAATTGGTCCATTTCATCTAGGTTATCAGGTTTGTGGGTTCATAGTATTCCTTTATTATCCTTTAATGTCCTTGGACTCTGCAGCGATGCCCTTATTTTGTTTCTGATACTAGTAATTTGTGCTTCTTTCTTTTTTTTTTTAAAATGTTTTATTTATTTCTAGGTGAGAGAAAGACAGCGCGAGCAGGGGAGGGTCAGAGAGAGAGGGAGACACAGAATCCGAAACAGGCTCCAGGCTCCGAGCTGGCAGTCAGCACAGAGCCCGACACGGGGCTCGAACCCACGAACCGTGAGATCATGACCTAAGCGAAAGTTGGACGCTTAACCGACTAAGCCACCCAGGCGCCCCACTTCTTTCTTTTTTAAGTTTATATATTTATTTTGAGAGAGAGAGAGAGAGAAAATGTGAGTAGGGGAAGAGGAGAGAAAGAGGGAGAGAGAATACCAAGCAGGCTCCATGCTGTCAGAACCAAAATCAATAGTTGGACACTTAACTGAGTCACCAGGCCCCCTTCTTTTTTTTCTTAATTCCCTGGCTAGTGGCTTATTATTTTTATCAGTCTTTTGAAAGAACTGGTTTTTTGGATTTGTTGATTTTTCTCTATTAATATTTGCTTTTTAATTTCATTGATTTCTGCTCTAATATTTGTTATTTTTTAAAATAATTTTTTGTTATTTCTTATTCATAGTTTGGATTTAATTCTTTTCCTAGCTTCTTAAGATGGTAGCTTAGATTATTGATTTTAGATCTTTTTTCTCTTGTAATATACACTTCCAATGCTAAAATTTCCCTCTGAACTGCTTTTGCTGCATGCCACGTTTTAGTAATATGTATATTCATTTTTATTTAGCTCAAATTAGTTTTTAATTTTTCTTGAGATTTCTTTGGGACCCATGTACTTAGAAATGTATTGCTTAATCACCAAGAATTTTGGGATTTTCCAGCTATTTTTCTTTTATGGATTTTTGGTTTAATTCACTTGTGGTCTGAGAGCAGACATTGTGTGATTTTTATTCTCTTAAGCCTGTTAAGGTGTCACTTATAGCCCAGAATGTGGTCTGTCTTGATCAATGTTCCATGATCTTGAGAAGAATGTGTAATCTGCTGTTGTTGAATGAAGGAGTCTATAGATATCAAGTATATCCAGTTAAGTGATGGCACTGAATTCAACTATTTCCTTACTGATTTTCTGCCTGCTGGGTATGTCCACTTCTCTTTTCTTGCTTTTGATCCACTCTGATAATCTGGTTATAATCAGTCTATTTAAACCATTGATGTTTAAAGTAACTCCTAATATAGTTACATTAATATCTATCATATTTGTTACTTTTTTTTAATTTGTTGCTCTTGTTTGCTTATTTCTGTTTTCCACACTTTTTATGCCTTTTATGGTCTTAACTGAACACTTTGTATGATTTCATTTTCTCTTAACTTATCAAGTATACTTCTTTTTTATTTTTACATTGTTTATTTATTTATTTATTATTCTCACGTTAGATAACATACAGTGTAGTCTTGGCTTCAGGAATAAAAGCCAGTGATTCATCACTCACATAAAACACCAAGTGCTCATCCCAATAAGTACCCTCCTTAATGGTCATCATCCATTTCCTCACCCACATCAACCCTGTTTCTTATGGTTTGTCTCCCTCTCTGTTTTTATCTTATTTTTTATACTTCTTTTTTTTAATTGAAGCTTCATTGAAACACAATGTTACATTAGTTTCAGGTATAAAACATAGTGATTTCAGAACTCTATACCTTATGCTATGCTCACCATAAATATAGCTACCATCTGCCACCGTGCAATGCTATTAAAATACCATTGACTATATTCCCTATGCCGTAGCTTTCATCCTCATGACTTTTTCATTCCATAACTGGAAGCCTGTAACTCTCACTCTCCTTCACCCATTTTGCCCATCCCCTACACCTCTTCCTTCTGAAAAACACCTGTTTGTTCTCTCTATATATAGAGTCTGTTCCTGCTCTGTATGTTTATGTGTTTTGTGCTTTTGGACACCACATATAAGTAAAATCATATGATATTTATCTTTCTCTTTCCAGCTTACTTCATTTCTCATAATACCCTGTAGATTTGGCATGATATAATTTTTTAAATCACTGAGTAATATTCCATTGCATATATATATATATATATACATACATATATATATACACATATACACCACATCTTCTTTATCTATTCATCTATTGATGGACACTTAGGTTGCTTCCATATTTTGACTATTGTAAATAATGCTGCAATAAACATAGAGATGCACATGTCTTTTCAAATTAGTGTTTTCATTTTCTTTGTGTAAATATCCAGTAGTAGAATTAATAGATTGCATGGTAGTTCTCTCTTTTAATTTTCTTGAGGAATCTTCATACTCTCTTCCACAGTGTTTGCACTAATTTACATTCCCATTAATACAGCAGATGGGTCTCCTTTACTCCACATCTTCCCCAACACTTGTTATTTGTTTTCTTTTTTGATGCTACCCATACTGACTAGTGTGAGGTGATATCTCATTGTGGCTTTGATTTGCATTTCCCTGATGATTAGTAATATTGGATATCTTTTCATATGTCTGTGAGCTATCTGTATTTCTTCTTTGGAAAAATGTCTATTTTGGTCCTCTGCCCATTTTTTAAACGGATTATTTTGTGTGTGTTAAATTATGTAAGTTCTTTATATATTTTGAATATTAGCCCCTTATCAGATATGCCATTTGCAAATATCTTATCCCATTCAGTAGGTTGCCTTTTAATTTTGTTGGTGGTTCCTTTACTATGCAAAAGCTCTTTATTTTGATGTAGCCAGTTATACTTTTTAAACTTTTTAAAGTGACTGTCATAGGCTTTGCAATATACATTTGCAACTAATCCAAATTTACTTTCAAATAACATTTTCCCAACTCACAGGTAGAACAAATACCTAATAAAAAAAAGTATTTCTAATTCGTCCCTCTCATTGCTCACATTAATGCTGTCATTCATTTCACTTATCCATGAGCATACATAAGTGGGTACACACATACACACACACATAATACAGTTACTATTATTATTTTTATTTTACCTTCACTCAATTACTTCCCAATGCTCCTTTATGCAGATATAAGATTATGCCTATATCATTGCCTTTCTGAAAAACTTCTTTTAACATTTCTAGCAATTAAGTTCTACCAGAAACAAATGTCTTCAATTTTTATTCATTTTCTGAGAAAGTTATTATTTCTCTTTCACTTTTAAAGGCTATTTCCACAGAGTATAGAATTCTTGGTTGGTGATTTTTTTCCTTTCTACACTATACATAGCTCATTCCACTCTCGTCTTGTTTGCCTGGTTTCTGAGCAGAAGTCAGATATAATCCTCATCTTTGCTCCTTTTTTTACCCATTTTTTAATGCTTATTTTATTTTTGAGAGAGAGAGAGAGAGACAGACAGTGTGTGAGCAAGGGGGCAGGGTGGAGAGAGAGAAGGAAACACAGAATCTGAAGGTCTGACCTGTCAGCACTGAGCTGGATGCTTAACCAACTGAGCCACCCAGGTGCCCCATCATTTTTGCTCCTTTTTAAAACTTTTTTAAAAATGTATTCATTTATTTTTGAGAGAGAGGCAGAGAGACAGAGTACAATCGGAGTAATGGCAGAGAGAAAGGGAGACTCAGAATCTGAAGCAGACTCCAGACTCTAAGGTGTCAGCACAGAGCACCACACAGGGCTCAAACTCATGAACCACAAGATCATGACCTGAGCCAAAGTCAGACACTTAATCCACTGAGCCACCCAGACTCCCTTTTAAGTAAGGTGTATTTTTCCTGTGTCTCTTTTCAAGATTGTTTATCTTTATTTTCCTGTACTTTGTACATGATATGCCTATGTATAGTTTTGTTTTTTTAACATTTATTTTGCTTGGTTCTTTGAGCTTCTGGGTTTGTGGTGTGTGTTTGGCATTAATTTGGGGGAAATTTTCAGTCAATATTGTTTCAGATATTGCTGCTATTCCTTTGACTCTTTCTTTTCCTTCTGGTGTTCCCGTTACAAGTATGCTATACCTTTTTTCCACAGTTCTTGGATACTCTGCTCTGGGTTTTCCCCTCCAGTCTTTTTTCTCTTTACTTTTCAGTTTTGGGAGTTTCTACTGCCATGTCTTCAGAATTTCTTTCCTTAGCCATGTCCAGTCTACTAATAAGCCCATCAAAGACATTTCTTTCTTTCTTTCTTTCTTTCTTTCTTTCTTTCTTTCTTTCTTTCTTTCTTTCTTTCTTTTTCTTTCTTTCTTCCTTTCTTCCTTTCTTTCTTTTTTCTTTCATTTCTTTACAATATTTTTCATGTGTACCATTCTTTTATCCTCTCTTGAAATTTCTGTCTCTCAGGGTGCCTGGCTGGCTTAGTGGATGGAGTGCAACTCTTGATCTTGTGGTTCTGAGCTCAAGCCCCATGTTGGGTATAGAGATTACTTAAAAATAAAATCTTAAAAAAATAATTTCCACTTCTCTGCTTACGTTAGCTATCTGTTCTTGCATGTTGTCTGCCTAGTTAGGCCTTTAACATATTAATCAAAGTTTAAAAGAATTCTTGGTGTGATATTTCCAACATTTCTGCCATATCTGATCCTGGTTCTGATGCTTGTTCAGTCTCTTTAGACTGTGTTTTTGTCCTTAATATCCCCTTCTGGATGTCAAATAGAGGGTTCAGCCCATCTCACATCCTTCCAGACTTGACTGCATCAAATGTAATGAGTTGCCCTGTTAAGGACCACGGGCCTGACCTCATACAAGCATGCCAAATATTGTGATTCAGTTACAGTCTCAAGTTCTCTCACTTCTTCAGCTAGGTGTTAACCTATCACCTTCTCAACTTTGTAAACCAATTACTTTATTCTGTCTCCCCACTATTTACCTGACATTGCTCAACTCAATCAGGAACTTACAAAGTCTACTTTGTCATGCCTGAACTATTGTGGGTTTGTTTGTTTTTTGTTTGTTTGTTTTTTAGTTGCTTTGGCCTTAATTCTGAGAATCAATATTTGGCATCTTTTTCTATCACAAATAAGAGCTGGAGCCCCATCATCTTCCTTTCACACCTGTGTCTTCAAAGGAGCCTCTCCCCTGGCTCCCACTGAATTCAGGCCAAATCCACTCCCATCTTCCACTGCCTGGGGACAGTGGACACAGGCTGTTTATCCCAGCAGAAATGAGTGTTCTCTGCTATGGAAGACTATGAGCTGACTCCCACAATTGGCCATTTGGTCCATACCTCATTTGGCAGTTGTAGAACTAGCCAAACCAGGAGATTTTGAATATGTAAGCAGAACCCACACAGGAAATCACTTTCCTAAAGTCCTAGGGTGAGGCTGAAATGACCCTCTTCTGGAAAGGCCTGTTCTCTATACTATTGTTACTCACAGTATGTCATCATCTAAGGTAAGCCTTAAAAGTAAATAAATTCCATTCAAATCAAATCAACAAGTACTTGCTAAACCTCAAGTAGGAAACAAGAATCCTGACTAAGACCTATAGTGCTGCCAAGGATTTGCCACCCTCCATTGCCTGGAGGGAGAATCTTTGTGATTGCATCTCCATTAGGGCTCTTGTTCCATTCTGTTCTATTCATTCACTGTCACTGAGAAATACTGTTAGTTCTACACAAGAGAATCCTCTCTATACGGCTTACAAATAGAACAAGAAATATGTGTGCTTGTGTCCATACATGAGACAGTTTTTAAATCAACTTAATACACAGAGTAGAGTCTTCCTACAGGGTAATCAAGAGAAGCATGCTAAATTTCTCATTTAAGAAATTATCTGAAGGTAATGTAAAGCCTCTTCTGTCATCTTTTCTGCTCCATAAGTTACCCAAGGATGGCTTATGTCACTTAGATTGTAAAAAATAATTACACTTGTAAAACAGGAAGAATAAGGCTGCCTTCTGCAATGTGACTGATGATGGCCTTTCCTGCCAGTACCTTGCAGGTGTATCCCTCATAGTGAAGGGAAGAAGCAGGCATGTCAATGACATGCCACTGAGGCTGCATGTCAACCCTTGCCCTGACCAACTCACCACGACTTATTCTATGTTCCTGCTTCTTGTAAGCTGTATGCTTTAGAGCACCATACCCTGAAGAGCTCCACTTTCTCCTTAACCACTAAAGAAAATTAGCTAACTCAAGGCAATCATAGGCCTTTAGTGACATGATACATTTGTACATCCTGAAATCATCATTTAAAGTCAGGTTTGGGAGGAATACCTTGAATGCTTTGCCATTGTCCTTTCAATACTCTATTCCAATGGTTCTCAACTCTGGCTGTACAAGGTGAAGATCCAGTACACATGAGAGTCACTACAGGCAAAATGTCCCCAAGAAAATCAATTATTTAAGTGCAAAAACTGCAAACCTAAGTTCGATAAGCGATAACAGAAATAACCCAGAGATCCACAACCAAAAGTATTGTAGAAACACTAACCTCCATTTATCTAACTTTCAGAAATTAGCTGACTTTCAGTGTCCATAAATAAAGCTTTATTGAAACATGGCCATCCTCATTTGTTTACACACTGTGTACTTCAATGACAGTTGAGTAGTTATGACAGGGACTGCATGAAGTCCTCTATTGCTGTGCAGAACTGCTCAGCCCACCTCAAATCATGGTGACAGAATATTTAATTCAACAGCATTTTGAGTGTTGTACATATTGGCATAGCATGACATTTTATAATTTTTAAAAAACAATTCACATTTTATTTAGGTTGAAATAAACTATACAAAATCGATTTTCTTCACCAAAAAAGAACAGCAATATTTTCTATATTATTCCTAGATAAACCACAAAGCACTTATTTTTGCAAGTTTTCTGATTTTGTTTATAAGTCGAGATGAGGCAGTCCATACGAGCCATGAAAAAAGACAGAGGAAAACAGACAAATCAGTTGTTAGTGTCCATGGCCTCTGATCCTCTCTTGACCATGAAACAGAGATGTTCGACATATACCAGCTAAAAAGCTTATGAATATTGAGGCTCAACAGAGGAAGGTAAACAGCAACAAACTGATGCAAACAAAAATAGCAGGCTTGTCCGTTACAACTGTAATTTGGTTCTTTAAGTTCATTTGATAACAACAAAACCTATACTGAAATCTTTCTTTGGCAAACTCACATGTTTCTCTCTCACTGTCTGGTAAAGCCCTTAACAGTCCATTACAGATTTTTTTGGTAATGTTTATTTCTTCATATTGAGAGAAAGAGAAAAAATGTGCCTGGGGTGGGGGTGGGGGGGCGCAGAGAGAGAGAGGGAGAGAGAATCCCAAGCTGATAGCACAGAGCCTGACTCAGGATTTGATTCCATGAATTGTGAGATCATGACCTGAGCCAAAATCAAGAATCAGGACAGACACCCAACCAACTGAGCCACATAGGTGCCTCACAGATTTTTAACATACTTAACATCCTACTATTCAAAGGTCACTTGTGAACTTCATTGTAACATTTTATAAAATATATTCCTTCCTCCCACACCTCTTCAATATCTATTTCTTCTAAGAAGTGATAACTCAATAACAAACAACTGGATCCAATGATAAAAAAATGTTATGTCTAAAATGACTTAACTAAAATAATTCCGAAGTGCCATTAGCACAGATCCCATAGAAGTGCAATGTGGCACTTTCAATGCTATCTTTTGGAATAACAGCTATATCTCCAAAGCACAAGAGTTTAATCAATGGCCATTTAAATAGGCAGATTATCAATGGCTAATGTACTCAATGAGAAGTTGATAGGTCAAGATATTCAGTGATTGGGGCACCTGTGGCTCAGGTCATGATCTCACACGGTTTGTGGGTTCAAACCCTGCATTGTCTCTACACTGACAGTGCAGACTCTGCTTGAGGTTCTCTCTGTCTCTCCCTCTCTCTGCCCCTCTCCTTTTCACATTCTCTCTCTCAGAAAATAAGTAAACATTAAAAAATATTTTAAGAAAAGATATTCAGTGATTAAGTGGCCATATATACCTGACAGCTTTTCCATAAGATGTTTTCACATTTCTTACAGATTTTTCCAAATAACAAACCTAAAAGAAAACTTACTTTATTTTTTTAACTTTCTTTTTTAATGTTTATTCATTTTTGAGACAGAGAATGATGGAGCATGAATGGGGGAAGGGCAAAGAGAGAAGGAGACACAGAGTCGGAAGCAGGCTTCAGGCTCTGAGCTGTCAGCACAAGCCTGATGCGGGGCTGGGACCCACCAACTGTGAGTACATGACCTGAGCCAAAGTCAGATGCTTAACTGACTAAGCCCCCTAGATGCCCCAGAGAAAGCTTACTTTAAAGGCATATTAGGGGCACCTGGGTGGCTTAGTCAATTAAGTGTCCAACTTTTGCTTAGGTCATGATCTCGCGGTTCGTGGGTTCTAGCCCCGCGTCGGGCTCTGTGCTGACTGCCAGCTCTGAGCCTGGAGCCTGTTTCAGTCTGTGACTCCCTCTCTCTCTGACCCTCCTTTGCTCACGCTGTCCCTCTCTCTCTCTCTCCTAGAAATAAATAAAACATTAAAAACAATAAATAAAGGCATATTAGATATTTTCAGTGGTTTCTGAGTTACTTGTGGGAGCTCTTAGTTATAGAGTTTGATATATGTGTCCACCATTACATCCAGATCATGTTTTATATCAAAATTTACATTGCATAAATCCAAATTACTTGACTTTTGGTCTGTCAAAGTGTTCCTCAGGTATGCTTTGAGGCACTTTTATCCATGTTCATAGCTTTCATTCTCAACTTTCATCACAGGAAGAATACACAGTACTTTCAGCAATGCATAAATATTAGGAAAAACTTGATGACTTACAGGTGCAGGGTTTCATAAATGGTGAATGGAAGCTCTATGTCTTTCACTCTTTGTTTCCACTTGATTCTCCAACAATGCCGCTCAGGAGAGAGTGTGTAATAATTAGGTAAGTCACTTCTGAACATGTCAGCATGGTGCCCCTCCAGTGTATTAAATTTGGACTGCTCCATGACAAAGAGTACCAGGGGTAAGCATTTAAAAGCTCTGAGGTGCTGTTCTGAGAATGTATCTTTCAGTTCCTGAATAATGTGTTCCACTGTTGGAACATTGGTTTCTTTATAGTGACTCTTGGAGGTTTGCTGAGATTCCAGGTTACCTTGCTGGGCTCTGAGGAATTCTCCAGGGAGTTTCAGCTGAATTTCAAGCTTGGTTGCCAAATTAATGGCTTTTTGAGCCAAAATTCATGATAAACTTCAATATTTTCTATCATTTCATTCAATGAATGTAGCACTGCAATCAAACTACTGGCTGCAAAGAAGACATCAGAGGTTTGTCCCTGGAGATATTTCCCAAAAGCTCTTGTAAAAGACCTTTTTTTGGAACAATAACGGTAATGAGGAAATTAAAACCTGTTACCAATTATATATTTACCAGCTATATAGTGATACAAATCTAATGTTTGTATCACTATACCATCTAAACATAAAACAACTGTTTGTAGGAGGTCCATTAAAATTTTGCAAGCATCATGCCTGCCTTTCCACTGGGAACGACGAATTTCCTTCAGTTCAAGCTCTAAAAACAGTTGTGGAGATGGATGAAAGAAAGAACAAACTTCCTCCATTGTTCCTAATGCAGCAGACACTCCAACAACAGGCACTGATTTTGCCAACCATGTATTTAAGGCACAGGAGGAGCAAAGTGTATAGACAGCTTGGAGATATTTTTCTGAATGTCTAGAAGGAACAGTTTTCATTTTGGAAGCAAGTGCACTGGACACAATGTAAGCCTGGCCACGACAATACTCCAGTTTAATCCCTACTTCTCCATTATCACAGTTTGAAATTTCAAAATTTCTGCATCAACTTCATAAGGCAAGAAGTCTACAAATTCCTCTCTCAGGTTATGAGATTCATCAACACAGGTAAATATTCTTCCCCTGCTATGACCATTATGGCATCAGTGATGATAGAAAAGAAGTGGGAGCCTCTCACTTCCGTGAGGGTTTCCTACAGAATGCAGTTCTCACAGATCTATAGCATCTGCCTCTGCTGTTCTCTTGAGCAGAACAATATATTAACTGCTGTTGTCTCAGTGTTTTCTCAATCTCTTCACCAGAACTGATCCCGCACTCCAGCAGTGCTTGAACAAAGAGACCCTCTGGGAGTTCATCAGTTTCATGCCCATCCAGAGGCATGCCTTGTTTTCCTATAAGAATCAAAATTTCAGGGGCACCTGAGTGGCTCAATAGGTTAAGCATCCGAGTCTTGATTCAGCTCAGGTCATGATCTCATGGTTCCTGAGTTTGAGCCCCATATCAGTTTGAGTTTGAGTGCAGAGCCTGCTTAAGATTCTCTCTCTCTCCCTCTCTCTGTCTCTGCCCCTCAACTGCTTGTTCTCTCTCTCTCTCAAAATAAACTAAAAGATTTTTTTGAAGAATCAAAATTTCAAATAAAGATTTTAAGAGTCCTTTGCTTTCTTTCTTTTCAAGGGCTGAACGAAAAATATCTAATGAAAAATATCTTCATCCTGTTCTTCACCTCCTTCTGCACTGGGATCCTGAGGTTTGCTTTCATTTATTTCTTTATTTTTGTTCCTCTTCAGAATTTTTATCAGAAAATTTTTTTTCTGTTTCAGTTTCCTGATTTCATCTTCACTCATTTCTTTTATTAGTTTTTTGTGTCTACTATGTGGATTGGTCAAATGACTGGTAGGATCAAACAAATATTGTTGGTATTACATTATCTCCAATAACTGTCCCCTAAGGACTAGTTCTACAGATAATAGAGGTCTCAAAGTGTTTGACTCATAATGGATAACGTTTATTTAGTTGATCAGGTATTTGATCTTCAAAGTCTGCTCCCTACAATTCTCCACCCGCTTCTGCCATCTGGCAGGACTCCTTGGGAACCTGAAGAAGGCCAGATCCAGCTTCCTCATGGAGCTGGAGGAAGCGTGTAAGTTCTCATCGGTGCCCACGTAGATCTGCACACCCACCCCTCTCTGCCTTCTCTGAGCAGCCTTTCTGCGGGTTAGGTCCAGGAGGGAAGTCAGGCTGGAGCACCAGGGAAGAGGGGCCTATAAATTTTTTATGACCAGTACATACGCATCATGTCAAGAAAAAAATGGGAGAAAAGTAAACTTCAAATATTATACTTGTAAAACATAATGGAGTATGGATTATTCTGTCATCAATTGGATGATAAAGAACTGTGTTTTTTATTATGAAGTGACGTTGTCACTGTGCTAAAACTATAGTATCTGTCAGTATTACTTAGGACTAAGCAATCATAACAATATTCCCAACTTATAGGAAAACACTTGTCACTTTTCAGTGTAAAGTAGGAGAAGGAATACTTCATTAAGGTATAATTTTTTTCACAAAATTTTTTGAAATGAAGCTGCAACCGGATTAAGAGGCAAGATGGCGGAGAAGTAAGGAGCTCCGTACTTGCACTCGCGCCCATACATCACACAGAAAAGATCTGAAGCCATTGGAAACCATACAAAACCTGAGAGACTCGGAGAAAAAGGACGCAGAATCCACCGAGAAAGCCTTCTAACCGGCGGCGCGCCTGCCGCCATTGTAGCTCCAGCGCGGCTGGGACCCCTGAAGGAGACGCGCAGACACCGGGCGTCCGCGCTCCTGGCTGGCTGGAACTCGAGAGGGAAGGCAAAGAGCTAAGAACTGGGAAATTTGCCTGTGAGTTCGCGTTTCGGGTGACGAGCCATAGAGAGACCCGGTTTTCCTCACTCCAGCGGGCTCAGGCTACACGGACCCGGCAGGCAAGCCCCCGCGCATGCGCACCAGCCCGACCCAGAGAAGGAAGCAGCGATCCTGACTCCGCCCCCAGAGCTCAGCAGGGAGCCTGGAATTGCCCGAGGGGGTTGTCTGGGAAGCTGTGTCTAAGGCAACTTCAGCGGGGCGCGGACTGGGATTTGGAGATTGGAACTGGTCTGGGTTGAAGAGTGAAACCAACTTCGGCTGCGTCCCCGGAACGGGGAGTTGACACGCCAAAAAAAAAAAAGCGAGCTGCAGCGCGGGGTTCAAGAAGGGACTGGAGCACCGTCACTCTCCTTCCCACAATCGCCAAGGCAGAACCCCCGCCTGAGGCATCGGATCACGCCACGCCCATCCCTGCCTGAGAGGTGCCCTCCTCCCTTTTTTTATTTCTTTTTTTTCCCCCTTTTTTTTGTTTTTTTCCCTTTTTTTCTTCTTTCTTTTTTTTCCCCTTTCTTTTCTCTTTTTTCTTCTTCTTTCTCTTTTCTCGCTTTTTTCCCCAAAACACTGACCTGATTAACTCTGGTCGCCAGCTTGCTTAAACAATCACAAGTCCATTCTGTAAATGTAAATTCTACACCTACCGACTTTTTCAGCTATTTCTCTCAGGAGTAATTAGACTATATAATTTCTCTGGATAAGTCCAGCATCCTTCTCTCACCTATCCAACCATATTCTACCCTTTACCTCTTTGAAAAAAGTTTCTTATCCCTTCTGCCTGTTCATTCTATTTCCAAATCTGCCTTGTCTCACCCTGCCTTCTCTCTTTTTCTCTATGCTCTTCAACCAGCACTGCATACACCCGGCTATTTAACTGTAGCTGGGAAATCCAGGTATATGCTTTAAACCGTTCTTTGTCCATCGGTTTTCTTCTTTTTTCCTTTTCTTTTCCCCTTTTTGACCCTTGTATGTATTTTATGCTCCCTATTCGCCCTCCCTCTTCCGTCTTTTCTATTAACTTTTTCGTTTTCCCTCTCGCTTTGCATGTTAGTTGAACTAGCCTGTGTGTTTGTGTGCTCCTGCTCCCTGTGTGTTTGTCTGTCTGTTTTCTTTTCCAGGGCTACCTCAAGAAACAAGCTAGAGTACACAAGGTGAAGAGTCCCAAATATCACTACGAATAGGAAAAATAAAATAACTAAGGTCCCAACAAGAGTGACCGAGGGATACCATTCAAAAAACAATCTCTGAAAGGATAGGCCCTGGAAAGTCAAAGAGTTTATTGGATATAGCAGTGCTCATAGAAACAGAGAGCATAACAGGTCTTTAAAACCAACAAGAGCCGGAAAGCTAACTAAAATGACGAAACGAAAGAACTCTCCTCCAAAGAAACTCCAAGAAGAAATGACAGCTAGTGAACTGCTCAAAACAGATATCAGCAGCATAAGTGAACAAGATTTTAGAATAATAATGGTGAAATTAATAGCAGGGCTTGAAAAAAACATAGGCGACATCAAAGAAACTATGGCTACAGACAGAATGAAAAATAAAAATAGGCATGAAGAATTAAAAAATGCGATAAATGAGATCCATAATAAATTAGAGGCCTCCAATGCACGGATTGAAGAGGCAGAAAGGAGAATAAGTGATTTAGAAGACACCATTATAGAAAAACAAGAAGCTGACAAAAAAGAGACAAACTGATCCAGGAACAGGAAAGAAGAATTCGAGAGCTCAGCGACACAGTCAAACGCAACAATATCCATATCAAAGGAATCCCAGAAGAGGAAGAGAGAGGGAAAGGTGCTGAAGGAGTCCTGGAACAAATTATAGCAGAGAACTTCCCGACCTGGGGAAGGAAGTCAATGTGGAAATACAAGAGGCTCAGAGGACTCCCCTCAGACATAACTTGAATCGATCTTCTGCATGACATATCATCATAAAAATGGCAAAATACAAGGATAAAGAGAGAATTTTGAAAGCAGCTAGGGAGAAAAGGGCCCTCACATACAAAGGGAAACCTATCAGAGTGGTGACAGACCTATCTACTGAAATGTGGCAGGCCAGAAAGGAATGGCAGGAGATCTTCAATGTGATGAACAGTAAAATATGCAGCCAAGAATCCTCTATCCAGCAAGCCTGTCATTCAAAATAGAAGGAGAGATAAAAAACCTTTCCAAATAAACAGAAATTGAAAGAATTTGTCACCACAAAGCCAGCCCTACAAGAAATCCTGAGGGGGATGCTCTGAAGGAAAGGTTGCAAGGAACAAAGATTCCAGAGACACCACCACAAACATGAACCCTACAAAAGATACAAAGACTCTAAACCCACATGTTTCAATAATAACACTGAATGTAAATGGGCTGAATGCTCCAATCAAAAGACATAGGGTAGCAGAATGGATTAAAAAACAAAATCCATCTATATGCTGTCTACAAGAAACTCATCTTAGACAGGAAGATACCTTCAGATTAAAAGTAAGGGGATGGAGAAATATATTTCATGCTAGCAGGAAATCAAAAGAAAGCCGGAGTAGCGATACTTATATCAGACAAACTGGACTTTAAATTAAAGACAATCACAAGAGATGAAGAAGGGCACTACATAATAATTACAGGGTCCATCCATCAGGAAGAACTAACAATCATAAATGTCTACGCACGAATATGGGAGCACCTAAATATCTAAAACAATTAATCACAACAGAAACAAGCTTCTAGATAAGAATGTGCTAATAGCAGGGGACTTTAATACTCCGCTTACAGCAATGGATAGGTCAACCAGACAGAAAATCACTAAAGAAATAATGGACTTGAAAGATACATTGGACCAGATGGACCTGACGGATATATTTAGAACTTTACATCCTGAGGCCAGGGAATTTACTTTCTTCTCAAGTGCGCATGGCACATTCTCCAAGATAGATCACATACTGGGACATAAAGCAGCCCTCAATAAATATAAAAGAATAGAGATCATACCATGCACACTGTCAGATCACAATGCTTTGAAACTTGAAATCAATTACAGGAAGAAGTCCGGAAAACTTCCAAAAACATGGAGGTTAAAGAACACCCTTCTAAAGAATGAATGGGCAAATCAGGGAATTAGAGATGAAATTAAAAAATATATGGAAACAAATGAAAATGAAAACACAACAATTCAAAATCTATGGGATGCGGCAAAGGCAGTCCTAAGAGGAAGTACATTGCTCTCCAGGCCTATTTCAAGAGATTAGAAAAAGCGCAAGTCCAAAATCTAACAGCTCACCTCAAGGAACTAGAGGCAGAGCAACAAGAATGCCCTAAACCCAGTAGAAGAAGAGAAATAGTAAAAATTAGAGCAGAAATAAACAACATAGAGACCAAAGAAACAATTGAACAGATCCATGAAACCAAGAGTTGGTTTTTTGAAAAGGTAAACAAAGTTGACAAACCTCTAGCCAGACTTATCCAAAAGAAAAGAGAGAGCACACAAATAGACAAAATTATGAATGAAAATGGACTTATTACAACCAATCCCTCAGAAATACAAGCAATTATCAGGGAATACTATGAAAAATTATATGCCAACAAATTGGACAACTTAGAAGAAATGGATAAACTCCTAAACACACACTCACTACCAAAATTCACACGGGAAGAAATAGAAAACCTGAACAGACCCATAAGGAGTGAAGAAATTGAATCCGTGATCAAAAATCTCCCAACAAATAAGAGCCCTGGACCTGATGGCTTCCCTGGGGAATTCTACCAGACATTTAAAACAGAATTAATCCCAATTCTTCTCAAGTTATTCCAAAAAATAGAAAGTGAAGGAAAACTCCCGGATTCATTTTATGAAGCCAGCATCACACTGATTCCCAAGCCAGACAGAGATCCAGCAAAAAAAGAGAACTACAGGCCAATATCCTTGATGAATATGGATGCAAAATTCTCAACAAGATCCTTGCAAATCGAATCCAGCAGCATATTAAAAGAATCATCCACCAAGATCAAGTGGGATTCATTCCTGGGTTACAGGGCTGGTTCAACATTCGCAAATCAATCAATGTGATACATCATATCAATAAAAGAAAAGATAAAAAACCATATGATCCTGTCAATAGATGCAGAAAAAGCATTTGACAAAATACAGCATCCCTTCTTAATAAAGACTCGAGAAAGTTGGGATAGAAGGAACCTACTTAAACATCATCAAAGCCATCTATGAGAAGCCTTCAGCTAACATCATCCTCAACGGGGAAAAACTCAGAGCTTTCCCCCTGAGATCAGGAACACGACAGGGATGCCCACTCTCACCACTGCTGTTTAACATAGTGCTGGAAGTCCTAGCATCAGCCATCAGACACCAAAAGGAAATCAAAGGCATCAGAATTGGCAAAGAGGAAGTCAAACTTTCACTCTTCGCAGATGACATGATACTCTACATCGAAAACCCGACAGACTCCACCAGAAGCCTACTAGAACTGATCCAAGAATTCAGCCAAGTTGCAGGGTACAAAATCAACGTACAGAAATCGGTTGCATTTTTATACACCAACAATGAAGCAACAGAAAGAGAAATCAAGAAACTGATCCCATTCACAATTGCACAAAAAACCATAAAATACCTCGGAATAAACCTAACCAAGGATACAAGAGATCTGTATGATGAAAACTATAGAAAACTTATGAAGGAAATTGAAGAAGACACAAAGAAATGGAAAAACATTCCATGCTCATGGATAGGAAGAATAAATATAGTTAAGATGTTTACTACCTAAGGCACTCTACACATTCAATGCAATTCCAATCAAAATTGCACCAGCATACTTCTCAAAACTAGAACAAACTATCCAAAAATTTGTATGGAACCACAAAAGACCCCGAATAGCCAAAGTAATCCTGAAAAATAAAACCAAAACGGGAGGATCACCATCCCAGACTTTAGCCTCTACTACAAAGCTGTCATCATCAAGACAGTATGGTATTGGCACAAAAACAGACACATAGACCAATGGAACAGAATTGAGAACTCAGAAGTGGACCCAAAAGTATACAGCCAACTAATCTTTGACAAAGCAGGAAAGAATATCCAATGGAAAAAAGACAGCCTTTTTAACAGATGGTGTTGGGAGAACTGGACAGCAACATGCAGAAGAATGAAACTAGATCATTTTCTCACACCATGCACAAAAATAAACTCAAAATGGATAAAGGACCTGAACGTGAGACAGGAAACTATCAACACCCTAGAGGAGAAAGCAGGAAACAACCTCCTTGACCTCCACCGCAGCAACTTCTTACTTGACACATCCCCAAAAGCAAGGGAATCAAGAGCAAAAATAAACTGTTGGGACCTCCTCAAGATTAAAAGCTTCTGCACAGCCAAGGAAACAACCCAGAAAATTAATAGGCAACCAACAGAATGGGAAAAGATAGTTGCAAATGACATATCAGATAAAGGGTTGATATCCAGAATCTACAAGGAACTCACCAAACTACACGCCCGAAAACAAACAACCCAGTGAAGAAATGGGCAGAAGATATGAACAGACACTTCTCCAAAGAGGACATCCAGATGGCCAACAGACACATGAAACGATGCTCAGCATCCCTCCTCATCAGGGAAATACAAATCAAAACCACACTGAGATACCACCTCACGCCAGTCAGAGTGGCTAAAATGAGCCAATCAGAGAACTCTAGATGCTGGCCAGGATGTGGAGAAACGGGCACCCTCCTACACTGTTGGTGGGAATGTAAACTGGTACAGCCCCTCTGGAAAACAGTGTGGAGGTTCCTCAGGAAACTAACAATAGAACTCCCCTATGACCCAGCAATAGCACTGCTAGGAATTTACCCAAGGGATACAGAAATGCTGATGCATAGGAGCACATGTACCCCAATGTTCATAGCAGCACTCTCCACAATAGCTAAAACTGGAAAGAGCCTAAGTGTCCATCAACAGATGAATGGATCAAGAAGATGTGGTTTATCTATACCATGGAATACTACATGGCAATGAGAAACAATGAAATCTGGCCATGTGTAGCAACATGGATGGACCTTGAGGGTGTTATGCTGAGCGAAATAAGTCAGGCAGAGAAAGACAAATATCATATGTGTGCACATATAGGAGGATTAGGAGGAGCTTAACAGAGGACCAAGGGGGAGAAGAAGGGCGGAAATGGTGGGGGAAAGGGGGAGAGGCAAACCATGAGAGACTCTTGAATGCTGACAAAAACTGAGGACTGGTGGATGTGGGGGGGAGGAGGGGTGGGCATGGAGGTGGGCACTTGTGGGGATGAGCACTGGGTGTTATGTGGAAACTAATTTGACAATAAACTATTTGTAAAAAAAATAAATAAATAAATAAATAAATATTAAACCAAAAAAAAAAAAAAAAAGAAATGAAGCTGCAACCAAAGTAAGTTTCCAAATAGTTCATTTGTTAGATAAAATGAGTCATTGACCAGTGGCGTTAATTAAGTCATATTTGATTCCAAGCCAAAGAAACGTGTCCAAAGAAAATAAACTGACTTAAGACTATTAACTTTGGGGGAAAAAAGTGACTCAAAGAGTTTAGGACATTAGAGGCAATATCAATAGTCCATTTAAAAAGAAACCAAGTGACTTCAAGGGTTTTTCCTTAGCTTTTGGTAAATCAACATAATGTTCAGTTGTTGTTTTTCCAAAGAGTCAATGCCAGATCTGAAGTCACTGAGCATCACCTCTATGAGTGGTCTGTATGAAACAATTGAGGATATTTTCAAAAACAGTGAGAAACACTTATCTTTCAAAAACAGTGAGAAAACCTGAAGTGGAATCTGCTAAGATGTGCTATAACTGATGGCGACAAAAATGTATGTGGAGAAGAAAAGTGCTTAGTTGGATGAATTTACAGATTTTGAAATTTTAAGGTGTTTTAATTTTATGAATTTAATGAATTTTAAGATTCATTATATTCATTGCATTATTTATCAGCAGGTACTTATTTTTAATATTTATTTATTTTGAGAGAGAGAGAGCACATGTGCAAGTGGGGGAGCGGCAGAGAGAGAGGGAGAGAGAACCCCAAGCAGTCTTTGTGCAGAGCCTGATGTAGGGCTCAGTCTTACAAACCATGATATCATGACCTGAGCCCAAATCAAGTTCGGCCACTTAGCTGACTGAGCCACCCAGTCACTCTTATGAGCAGGTACTTCTGAGAAACATACTTGATATTCTGTGTTACTGAATTGGTAGTGTCAATAGTGAACTTCTACTCTCACGGACTTAGTATATTCAGCACCAAAAATTTTGTCATGGATAGAAGCAAATCCTTAATTGCCCTACCACAGAGCAGTATGATGTTTTAGCATTGATGAAATTATATTGAGATTATTTTCAGCCCAGGATCAAGATTAAAATTTCTCTGAATGAGAACTTTCTTCAGTCACCGTTAGCTAAAAGTGAGTGACTTTGGAAGTTAGATTTTGCTGCAGACTTGATGTTTCTTAATGTATTGAACCTAAAACTATAAGGCAAATCTGAGCTTATATGCAAAATTTACACTGCAGTAAAGTCATTTTGATGACAACTAATGTTGTTTGAATCACAAGTAATATCAAGATGCTGTTTTTACTTCCTATGTTGTCGAAAATTAAAACAAGAAGTTAAATCTCCATCCCACATGAATTCGCAGAGAATATATTTTCCAAGCTCACCCTACAGTACCAGAAGTATTTTTTGGACCGCACTTCACATGCAAAAGAAGTCTCATATTTCAAAATCCATCTAATTGTGCAAAATCCATCTAACTTAAACTGAACTTTCAATTGAACCGATTAATCTACAGTAACATGCTAAAAGGCATATATCAAGGAAAGAATATAATAGAATTCTATAAATGACTCAAGTAATTAATATTTCATATTAAAATCACATGTTTATGATTAGTATCACTATTTGTGTGACAAGACATTTTCTTATTATATAAGTGTGTATCTCAATTTTGTCTCTTAGCCTTATTAAACCTATAGGATATACTGTCTGGCCTTTTATAAGAAAAAGAAAAGTCCCTGATCTACAGGACTGTGGGTGTCTGAAAGATGGACTGTTTGCTAAAAAGTTTGGCTAAGTATGAATTCTAATTATTCTGATTTGGCAAATGAAGCCTTGCCTACAGTCATATTACTTTAAGCAAAAATAGAGCTGGACCCGAAGCTATATCTTTCTGCTATAAACCTAACATGTAAGATTTAGTTTCAGCAAGCAGCACCAGCTGTCTCACATCAACGTTGCCAATTTGAATTTTTATTAGTTTTATAGCTTTGTTTGTATTTCTTTTGTATATCTTACTTTGGTTTCAGATCAGTAGGATTTACCCTCTATGTGAACATAAATGAGAACCCCTTATCCTCCCAGAAGTATTTTCTTTTTCTTCCTTAACTAGGTTATTGTCAAGTTGGTTTCCATATAACGCCCAGTACTCATCCCAACAAGTGCCCTCCTCCATGCCCATTACCTCCCTTCCCCTCCCCCCACCCCCATCAGCCCTCAGTTTGTTCTCAGTATTCACGAGTCTCTCATGGTTTGCCTCCCTCCCTCTCCCCAACTATTCTTCCCCTTCTTCTCCCCCATGGTCCTTCATTAAGTTCCACCTATACGTGCAAACATATGGTATCTGTCCTTCTCTGCCTGACTTATTTCGCTCAGCATAACACCCTCAAGTTCCATCCATGTTGCTACACATGGCCAGATTTCATTCTTCTCATTGCCATGTAGCATTCCATTGCATAAATAAACCACATCTTCTGGATCCATTCATCAGTTGATGGACACTTAGGCTCTTTCCATGATTTGGCTATTGTTGAGAGTGCTGCTATGAACATTGGGGTACATGTGCTCCTATGCATCAGCATTCTTGTATCCATCCCTTGGGTAAATTCCTAACAGTGCTATTGCTGGGTCATACGGGAGTTCTATTGTTAATTTTTTGAGGAACTCCACACTGTTTTCCAAAGTGGCTGCACCAGCTTACATTCCCAGCAACAGTGTAGGAGGGTGCCCATTTCTCCACATCCTCGCCAGCATCTAGAGTCTCCTGATTTGTTCATTTTAGCCACTCTCAGCGGCGTGAGGAGGTATCTCAGAGTGGTTTTGATCTGCATTTTCCTGATGAGGAGGGACGCTGAGCATCGTTTCATGTGTCTGTTGGCCATCTGGATGTCCTCTTTGGAGAAGTGTCTGTTCATGTCTTCTGCCCATTTCTTCACTGGATTATTTGTCTTTTGGGTGTGGAGTTTGGTCAGTTTCTTATAGATTTTGGATACTAGCCCTTTATCTGATATGTCATTTGCAACTATCTTTTCCCATTCCGTTGGTTGCCTATTAGTTTTGTTGATTGTTTCCTTTGCCGTGCAGAAGGTTTTTATCTTCATGAGGTCCCAATAGTTCATTTCTGCTCTTGATTCCCTTGCCTTTGGGGATGTGTCAAGTAAGAAATTGCTGTGGTGGAGGTCAAGGAGGCTGTTTCTTGCTTTTTCCTCTAGGGTTTTGATGGTTTCCTGTCTCACGTTCAGGTCCTTTATCCATTTTGAGTTTATTTTTGTGTATGGTGTGAGACAGTGATCTAGTGTCATTCTTCTGCATGTTGCTGTCCAATTCTCTGTTAAAGAGGATGTCTTTTTTTCCATTGGATACTCTTTCCCGCTCTGTCAAAGATAAGTTGGCCATGCATTTGTGGGTCCAATTCTGAGTTCTCTATTCTAGTCCATTGGTTTATGTGTCTGCTTTTGTCCCAATACCATACTGTCTTGATGATTACAGCTTTGTAGTAGAGACTAAAGTCTGGGATTGTAATGCCTCCTGTTTTGCTTTTCTTCTTCAATATTACTTTGGCTACTCGGTATCTTTTGTGGTTCCATACAAATTTTAGGATAGTTTGCTCTAGCTTTGAGAAGAATGCTGGTGCAATTTTGATTGGGATTGCATTGATTGTGTAGATTGCTTTAGGTAGCAATGATATTTTAACAATATTTATTCTTCCGATCCATGAGCATGGAATGTTTTTCCATTTCTTTGTGTCTTCTTCAATTTCCTTCATAAGTTTTCTATAGTTTTCATCATACAGATCTCTCATATCTTTGGTTAGGCTTATTCCTAGGTGTTTTATGGTTTTTTGTCTAATTGTGAATGGGATCAGTTTCTTAATTTCGCTTTCCGTTGCTTTATTATTGGTGTATAAAAATGCAACTGAATTCAGTATGCAGATTTTGTATCCTGCAACTTTGCTGAATTTGTGGATCAGTTCTAGTAGGCTTCTGGTGGAGTCTGTCGAGTTTTCTATGTAGAGTAGCATGTCATCTGCAAAGAGTGAAAGTTTGACTTCCTCTTTGCCAATTCTGATGCCTTTGATTTCCTTTTGTTGTCTGATGGTTGATGCTAGGATTCCAGCACTATGTTAAACAACAGTGGTGAGAGTGGACATCCCTGTCGTGTTCCTGATCTCAGGGGGTAAGCTCTCAGTTTTTCCCCGTTGAGAATGATGTTAGCTGAGGGCTTCTCATAGATGGCTTTTATGGTGTTTCAGTTATTTCCTTCTATCTTGACTTTCCCGAGGGTCTTTATTAAGAAGCGATGCTGTATTTTGTCAAATGATTTTTCTGCATCTATCGACAGGAACACATGGTTTTTATCTTCTCTTTTGTTAATGTGATGCATCTCATTGATTGATTTGTGAATATTGAACCAGCCCTGTAACCCAAGAATGAATCCCACTTGATCTTGGTGGATAATTCTTTTTATGTGCTGTTGGATTAAATTTGCAACATCTGGTTGAGGATTTTTGCATCAGTATTCATCAAGGATATTGGCCTGTAGTTCTCTTTTTTTGCTGGTTCTCTTTCTGGCTTGGGAATCAAAGTGATGCTGGCTTCATAGAATGAGTCCAGAAGTTTTCCTTTGATTTCTATTTTTTGGAATAGCTTGAAAGAATGGGTACTAACTCTGTTTTTAAATGTCTGGTAGAATTTCCCAGGGAATTCATCTGGCCCAGGGCTCTTATTTGTTGGGAGATTTTTGATAAGTGATTCAATTTCTTCACTAGTTATGGGTCTGTTCTGTCTCCTCTCGTGTGAATTTTGGTAGTGAGTGTGTGTTTAGGAATTTGTCCACTTCTTATAACTTGTCCAGTTTGTTGGCATATAATTCTTCAGAGTATTCCCTGATATTTGCTTGTATTTCTGAGGGCCTGGTTGTAATAAATCCATTTTCATTCATGATTTTGTCTATCTGGGTACTCTCTCTTTTCTTTTTGAGAAGCCTGGCTAGAGGTTTTTGAATTTTGTTCATTTTTTCAAAAAAACAACTCTTGGTTTCATTGATGTTTTCAACTATTCTTATGGCTTCTATATTGTTTATTTCTGCTCTGATTTTTATTATTTCCCTTCTCCTCCTGGGTTTCGGGTGCTCTTGTTGCTCTCCTTCTGTTCCTTTAGGTGTGCTGTTAGATTTTGTATCTGTGCTTTTTCTAATTTCATGAAATAGGCCTGGAGTGCAATGTACTTTCCTCTTAGGACTGCCTTTGCTGCATCCCATAGAGTTTGGATTGTTGTATTTTCATTTGTTTCCATATATTTTTAAATGTCTTCTCTAATTGCTTGATTGGCCCATTTGTTCTTCAGTAGGGTGTTCTTTAACCTCCCTGTTTTTAAAGGTTTTCCAGACTTCTTCCTGTGGCTGATTTCAAGTTTCATAGCCTTGTGCTCTGAAAGTGTGTATGGTATGATCTCAATTCTTTTATATTTATTGAGGGCTGCTTTATGACCCAGTATGTGATCTATCTTGGAGAATATGCCATGCGCACTTGAGAAGAAAGTCAATTCCATGGCCTCAGGATGTAGAGTTCTAAATATATCTGTCAAATCCATCTGGTCCAATGTGTCATTCAAGTCCATTGTTTCTTCAGTGATTTTCTGTGTAGCTGATCTATCCATTGCTGTAAGTGGAATATTAAAATCCCCTACTATTAGCACATTCTTATCCATAAGATTTTTCTGTTTGTGATTGTTTTATGTATTTGGGTGCTCCCGTATTCAGTTCGTAGACATTTATAATTGTTAGCTCTTCCAGATGGATAGACGCTGTAATTATTATATAATGCCTTTTTTTTATCCCTTGTTACTGCCTTTACTTTAAAGTCCATTTTGTCAGATATAAGTATAGCTACTCCAGCTTTCTTTTGACTTCACATAACATGATATATATTTCTCCATTCCCTTACTTTCAATCTGAAGGTGTCCTCAGTTCTAAAATGAGTCTCTTGTAGACAGCAAATAGATTTTGGCTTTTTATCTATTCTGCTACCCTATGTCTTTTGATTGGAGCATTTAGTCATTTACATTCAGTGTTATTATTGAAAAATATAGGTTTAGAGTCATTGTGTTCTCTGTCGGATTCATGCTTGTGGTGGTGTCCCTGGTACCTTGTGTTCTTTGCAACATTTCCCTCATAGAGCCCCCCTCAGGATTTCTTGTAGTGCTGCTTTAGTGTTGATGAATTCTTTCAATTTTTGTTTATTTGGGAAGACTTTTATCTCTCCTTCTATTCTGAATGACAGGCTTGCTGGAGAGAGGATTCTTGTCTGCATATTTTTTCTGTTCATCACATTGAAGATTTCCTGCCATTCCTTTCTGGCCTGCCAAGTTTCAGTAGATAGGCCTGTAACTACTCTAATAGGTCTCCTTTTGTATGTTAGGGCCCTTTTATCCCTAGCTGCTTTCAGAATTCTCTTTGTCCTTATATTATGCCAGTTTCACTATGATATGTCGTGCAGAAGATCGATTCAAGTTAAGTCTGAAGGGAGTTCTCTGTGCCTCTTGGATTTCAATGTCTGTTTCCTTCCCCCGACTGGGGAACTTCTCAGCTATAATTTGTTCAAGGACTCCTTCAGCGCCTTTCCCTCTCTCTTCCTCTTCTGGAATTCCTATGATACGGATATTGTTCCATTTGATTCTATCACTCAGCCTCAAACTCTTGTTTTGTGTTCCTGGATCAGTTTAGCTCTCCTTTTCTTGGCTTCCTCTTTTTCTATAATTGTGTCTTCTAATTTACCTTTTCTCCTCTCTGCCTCTTCAATCTGTACACTTGACGCCTCCATTTTATTATGCATCTCATTTATAGCATTTTTTAATTCATCACAACTATTTTTTTTAATTTTTTTAATGTTTTATTTATTTCTAGGAGAGAGAGAGAGACAGTGTGAGCAGGGGAGGGTCAGAGAGAGAGGGAGTCACAAACTCTGGAACAGGCTCCAGGCTCTGAGCTGGCAGTCAGCACAGAGCCCGACGTGGGGCTCGAACCCATGAACCATGAGATCATGACCTGAGAGAAAGTTGGACGCTTAACCGACTAAGCCACCCAGGCGCCCCATCATCACAACTATTTTTAAGCTCATAGTCTTTTTAGCAATAGTTTCTCTGATGTCTTCCATGCCTTTTTCAAGCCCAACGATTATTTTTATGACTATTGTTGTAAATTCTTGTTCAGTTATGTTGCTTTTATCTGTTTTGAGCAGTTCTTTAGCTGTCGTTTCCTCCTGGATTTTCTTTAGAGGAGAGTTCTTCTGTTTCATCATTTTGGCTAGCTTTCTGTCTCTTCTTAGTTTTAAAAACTTGTTATGCACTCTGCACCTGCGAGTTCTGCTGTATTAAAGAAAGGTCTTTGACTGTCCAGGGCCTGTCTGCTCAGGAAGCGTTCTTGAATGGTGTCTCTTGGTCTCTCTTGTTGAGACTTTGGCTATTTTATTTCCCTACTCATAGTGGTATTTGGGACTCTCCACCATGTGTACTTTGGCTTGTTTCTTGAGGTAGCCCTTCTTGTTCTTGAGGGAGTTTGCACACATCTTCTGCTCCTCATAGATGATTTATAAGCCATCCTCTGGCTAGGATGAGATGGATCAGAATATCCTAGCCAAAGTGGTTGATGAAATCTTAAATTTCTCCTACAGGTAGAGTTCTCTGGAGGTAGTATTATCTTGGGATGCACATTCCTAGGTCATGTGCCCTCAGGTGTCCTAATAAAATGAATGTGGTGATTTCTAACTTATCCAATGTAAGAAGGTTTAAAATTCACATGAAACTCGACTTGCAGCATTTTCTCCACTGAGCCGCTCTCCCGCAGACATATATCCCAGTGGAACGGCCCCTCGCACCGCTGCTTCTCTGGCCGCTGTACCCAGCCCGGAATGTATTTTCATTTCTTGAAAAGGAACTCTATGAATGCACATGAATCTGTTTTTCAGGAAGTGTTAAAAAAATTCAGTGAACCGTTTCTCACTCAAAGAATATGGATACAGGGCGCCTCGGTGGCTCACTCATTTGAGTATCTGACTTCGGCTCAGGTCATGATCTCGCGGTTTACAAGTGAGCCCCGTGTCTAGTTCTGTGCCGACAGCTCAGAGCCTGGAGCCTGCCTCTGATTCTGTGTCTCCCTCTCTCTCTCTGCTTTTCCTCTGCTCCCTCTCTGTCTTTCTCAAAAATAAAAAATGTTAAAAAGGAATAAAAAAAAAAAGAGATATTGCATACACGATAAAGCGTCTGGAAAAGACTGTCCGACAGAATTGACGTCAACAAAAGTCAGGTGTTTCCTCTTCAGGTGTAGTGATTCTGAAACCTAGCATGAACAGAATCACCTGGTGAGCTTGTTTAACTTGCACGGTCCCAAAATTTTCTCCCAAGGCCCAGGAGTACTCACTTCAGTCACATATCTCAGAACACCCTGATTGATGACACATGGGTCACCATATATTGAGAAACATTCCTTCAGAGTCCTGATTTTCATGGTTTCATTCTGCCCTTTACTTGAGAACGAATAGGATCCTTCATGAAGCATCCAGGTGATTTTTTCTACAAGAACTCCTTACCGTAGGAGGTGAGATAGGAAGAAGGGATTAGCCCATTTCACCTTGGTATCTAGTTGTTAGTACAAATCCTAAACTCTACTTGTTTGCAGAACATTCTAGAATACTGCAAGTGCCTTGAACTGTTTTGTTTGTAACTAACTAGAAGTAACTAGGGTTTTAAAATTCAACTACCAAATAAACAAACTTTCAGGTAAAAAATAATATGTTACAGGGACACATTTTCTATCAATCAAGTTATTTTTTTGAAAAGCTTTAAACAGCAATCTCAATAATCTTACATTTTAGTGATTTTCTGCAATTTCCACTGAAGGTTCAAACATACATGAAAAAGCCCTTGCTTCATTGCCTAAAAAAATAGACGAATAGATATTCATTTAGATAAAAATCATTAGTCCAGCACATACCTAATGGTTAATATAGAATCAGTACTACTGAATTGATGTCTCAATGTAAAGGCATCAAAAACCTAGTTCTCTAAACAAGCAAAATCACCAAAATTCGGGCCACTTCTTAAGCTAATATTGCTGTGGACTTTCACTGGATATGTTTGTACAAGCTCCCCTGTCCCCAAAACCCCACTGCCTATTAAAACATGATACATTTATTAGAAACAAAAGCTTTTTCTTTTTTTTTTTTTAGTTGTTTTAACTTTTATTTATTTCTGAGTGACAGAGTGTGAGCGCGGGAGGGACAGAGAGAGAGGGAGACACAGAATCAGAAGCAGGCTCCAGGCTCTGAGCTGTCAGCACAGAACTAGACACGGGGCTTGAATCCACAAACTGTGAGATCATGACCTGAGCTGAAGTTGGACGCTCAACCGACTGAGCCACCCAGTCACCCCAACAAAAGCTTTTTCTAGGAAAGAAGAGATTTTTAGCACTGGAAAATTACCGATCAAGGCTCACCTGTTAGCAAAAAGCTGCAGGGCAGTGAATTCCAGTCCTAACTCAGCTTCTGATGTTAATATGACTGAAGAGGCTTGGGTTCACTGCCCAGTTTCCTCACCCGTGAACCTGGAATAACAACACACCCTCCTTTACAAAGGAACCAGGTTGTGTAACAAAAAAAGTGAAGACAGCTTTTTCCCAATTCAAGAGATGAAACTATAGCCTCACTGTGATATTCCTCACACATACTTCAACAACTCCCTGACATTTTAACTATTCATTATTTGTTTATTCTCCATTTCAATACCTTCTATTCAGATCCCTTTGCTTTCCTCAACCTTGTTTATCTCCCTAGTTTTAGTCTCTGCTGGTGAACCCCTCACCAACCTTTCTGACAAACGTTACTCTTCACTCCCAGATCTCCCATCCTTCCTAGCGACCTCTGGCCTGGGTCCCCTCACGCTTCACACACCGTGCTCACCGCCATGCCTCTGCCTGCTGCCTCTGGACACACTTGTCAGCCAGCCAACTATCAATGGGGTGGCGACAGTGGCTCTTGCATGGGATGGAGCGCACATCCCTCCCTGACTCTTACCCATTCCTCCCATGTGCAGCCCCCCACACACTGTAATAATACCTTTTATGTGTCATAACTATGTCATGACCCCCTCTTAGGGCATATGTCACCTGCTAACTTCTTTCAGATTCCTGGCATTCTGTACAGGAGGTTGTTCAATATGCCCCCCAGATGGTAATTAATTACTAGACTTGTCATTTTTCAATGGTTTGGTTTGTAAATTTGGCTTAAAGAAAGATGAGAGGAGAGGAAAAAGGATACAACACCAGCAAGCCTATAGTAATCTGAAAACTCTAATATCTGCCCTCAAGTATCCTAAAGCTTAATATTCAACTCACCAAGATTATTTGCAACTAAATGGATTCCCCCTTTCCTTAATCAATAAACATTTTGCAATCACTTAGACACCACTAACTGAAAATATTGTTCTAGTGTAGTGTTTGTACTTATTATATCATGGTTTATATTTGAAAAGGCATCTGTATGATTATTATACAGGAAATAGTAACATCCCACTAATGTGGCATTACAAGGAAGACTTCCATTCCACACAAGTTAAATTTCTGGATGAATGAAAATTGCCTCCTTAAGGACCAATCTTTTGAAAAATTTCACCACTTTTGATGAAACTCTTAGTTTTTGAAATAGTAATAAAACACTTCAAGGGCACCTGGATGACTCATTCAGTTAACCATCTGACTCTTGATCTGAGGGGTTTTAGTTCAAGCCCCAAGGTGGGCTCTGTGCTGAGAATGAACCCTACTTAGAAGAAAAAAAAACACCTCGATATCTACATAATTAGATTGTCAATGGGTATATTTGTAAAATATATATAGACATCTGCCTCCTTATATAATGGAAATCAAATATAATTTTCCTTTTTCATTTCACCTCCAGAGCGTTAAGAGCATCCATTATTCAATATTGTAATAATCCAGTACTAATTTTGTTTCTTTGAATTCTTGTCACTCAATAGTAGATTGCCAAATGGTGCTTCATGCTATTATTTTGCTCGTTGACCCCTTCTAATGCACCACTTCTAATCTACTCCAGACCACCAAACCAGGTAACCACACTTGCTCATGCACTATTGGTAGGAATGTAAGGTACTGCAGTTGAGATAGAAAATAGTATTGTGGTTCCCCCTCAAATAGAAATAGACTATCCATATAATTCAACAATTCCACTTCTCAATATATACTCAAAAGAATTAAAAGTAGGCTCTCAAAGAGATATTCATACACCCACGTTTATAGCAGACCTATTCAGGATAGCCCAAAAGTGGATGCAACCTAAGGGTCCATTGACAAATGAATGGATAAACAAAATGTGGTATGTCCATATGATGGAATATTACTAAGCCTTGAAAAAAACAAACATTTTCCCCCCCCAGAGTCCTACATTGTCCTGGGCAGAGTGATCATTCCCATTTTGGCCTTAACCTGTGCATGTCAAGACCCAACCCTCACCCCACCCTCTACCCTCCCCACCAGTAAAGTGCTTTGAAATCTCATGTAGTGGCTTTTTCTGCTCCCCTCCTCTCTTAAGTTCCAGGAGGGTAAAAAAGGGAGAGAAAGGAATTGAGTAGGGGCAGATGGAGTGAGGACAACACCAGCTCAAGAGGAGGTCCATGAGAGAGGACTAGGAGCCCCTCAGCCCCTGCTTTGCATCAGGCCTGAGGGGTAGATAATGTGCATGTGTGTGTGTGTATGTTATTACTCCATTTTACAGATGAGGAAAATGAGGCTCAGGGTGAGTACCCCTTTCCAAATGCTCAAAATGAATGAAATAAGAGAAATAAGTACCTGTTGTGAGTTCATTATTTTCAGGTTATATCATTCCTACTTCGGGGTGGGGGGAGAGAAAGAGGTTTTAAAAAAGGAAAGAAATTCTGTCACATGATACAACATGGATGAACCTGAAGACATTATGTTAAGTGAAATAAGCTAGACACAGAAAAATAACACTGTGTGACTCCACTTACATGAGGTACGTAGTGTGGTCAAATTTATAGAGATGGGTTGGGGGGCTGGGGAGAAGGGAAAATAGGGAGTTGCTTAACAGTTCAGAGTTTCAGTTTCACAAGATGAAAAGACTTCTAGTGGAGCGCCTTGGTGGCTCAGTTGATTAGGTGTCCTACTCTTGATTTCGGTTCAGGTCATGGTCTCACAGTTTGTGGGATTGACCCTCGTGTGGGCTCTGTGTTGACAGTGTCGAGCCTGCTTGGGATTCTCTCTCTCTCTCTCTCTCTCTCTCTCTCTCTCTGCCCCTCCCTCTGCTCACCCACCCACATGTGTGAATGCTCTCTGTCTCCAAATAAATAGATATTTTTAAAAAAGAAAAAAGAGAAGAGTTCTAGAGATTGATTGCATAGCAACGTGAATGCACTGTATATTTAAAAAGGGTTGAAATGATAGGGACACCTGGGCAGCTCAGTTGGTTGAGTGTCCAACTTTGGCTTATGTCTTGATCTTGCGGTTCTTGAGTTCAAGCCCCACATTGGACTTGCTGCTCTCAGTGCATCGCCCTCTGCAGGTCTCCTGTCGCTCTCTCTGTCCTTCCCCCACTCTTGCTCTCTTCTTCGCTCAAAAATAAATAAAACATTAAAAAAATTTAAAAATAAATAAATAAAATCATTTGAAATGGTAAATGTTACGTTATATGTATTTTACAATTAAAACTAAAATGTATAAAAAAGATAGAAACAGGCATTAATTGATTCAGTTAGTATTTCTTTTGTGCCTACTGTGTATCAGACCCTGTGTGAGATTCTGTTCCCTGTTGGTTTCAGGGGAAAAGTGCTAAACGGTACAAAATTTTGTCCTCTATGGAGGTTACGTTCTACTGTATAGTATATAACAGGATATATACTTTAGCGATCTACCTAAAGTACACAATTTTAGGACGTTGGTTTTTAGAACATAAATGATTTGTCTATAAGATCTGCAGCCTGACCTATTTGGATGTAGAATATGTCTGAAGTTTAAATATCTTAGTTCTAGAAGAGCATAATGATCCAGATGTTTAAAACTGACCTATCACCAACACCTTTTGGGTATGTTTGCTTAGTTTTTCTTTCTGTTATATAGATTATGGAATGGGATATGACAGACTGAAATATACAAATGGACAATGGCCAGACCCTTGTATGAAAATAAAACTTTGACCCACAACCTTCAGCAACCTGCCCAGGAAACCAACCTCTTATCTACAATAAACAACACAGGAAGCAAGCCCGCTATAAATCAGACTTAGGGGGAACAAGAGCACTAACTCCATTGACAGTGCAGGAAGCTAAACAATAACCATTGTAACAATCAGCCTAAAATGGCCAGGACTTGATTAATAACTGACGGCTTCCCTAATTTTTGTCCCTTCTTCCAACTTAAGACCAACCAGAGAAAGCCAAATATGCACCCCTGACCAATCACCTTGGATGCTCTGCTTCTACTTAGACTGCCTACAGCTTCTCCCATGCCAACAGCCTCCAATCAGGCATTACTGAAGCCCCCACCACCACCACTTTGTGCACTTTATAAAGCTTTCCCACTCCTCTTCCTGCCTTTGAGTCCCCATCAGTATGAAAGGGACTGTGGCTGTCTCCCTTACTATATAGCAAGCTCACAATAAAAAAGCTAAAGGGCTTTTCTCATTTTGGTGGCCATTGTTTATTTCCACAGATATTTTCTATGTACCTGCAAATTGTTATTCAATCTTTTAAAATAGTTAATAACTACCAACACATAACTATTCCAGCTCCTGGGTTACTAGCAAAATCTCTGTCTTGCCCATCACCCTCTACCTGGTTCCCAGCTTTCACACCAGGTTGCCCAGCAAATGGCATGATTGCCATGCACCTGCCCCAGATCAACAGTTCTTTTCATTATTACAGTGGCATAATTTTTAACAATGAATGATCATTTGAAAAAATTCTTTTAGAGAAATTATTTTTCCACTTAAATTCCTAGTTAATCTTCTACTGTACTTACTTCAGGCATTGAGAAATACTTTCCATTTGTTTGTTCTAAGGTTTGTGGGGAGTTGGATGACCTCCAAACAACAGGAACATTTCTACATCCTACTTGAGAATATACGTACAAGACCTTAGGAACTATTTCCATTTGCTTGTATCTGAATTACTACTAGATAAACATCAGGTGTAAGAAAATACTAGATAAAGCTGAATTGATTTGGGTGCTGAGCAATCACTGTAATGGATATTATCTTTAAAATACTTGATGTCCTTTTCTCTCTGTGCCTCCAGCATATGACCTCCCTCTATTCAGCAGCGTCCGTTTGCCTCAGGCAGGATTATCATTCTTATGGCAGGAAGGCGAAGAAAAAATATGACATATATTTTGCAGTCTAGTCTTTGCTTTTGAGAATTTTGAAGATCACAGGCTTGCAAAACAGGTTTTCAAAGAGAAAAGACTCCCTAAATTCCAAATACTCTCTCATTATGTTCCGAGAGGCAAATCTGGCTGGCTCATAGATTATTGTGAACATATCATTCTTAACAATAGGTGGTCATTTGAAAATTTTTTAAGTGGGACAATTTTGCTTTACTTTTTTTAAATGTTTATTTATTTTTGAGAGAACATGAGTGGCGTAGGGGCAGAGAGAGAGGAAGAGATCTGTGAGATCATGAACTGAGCTGAAACCAAGAGTAAAATACTCAAATGACTGAGCCACCCAAGTGTCCCATACAATCTGTCTTTAAACCAGAGTGTAAGGGAATCCTTTGAAAAAGAAAAGGAATCCCCTATGACCCAGCAATAGCACTGCTAGGAATTTACCCAAGGGATATAGGAGTGCTGATGCATAGGAGCACATATACCCCAATGTTCACAGCAGCACTCTCCACAATAGCCAAAACATGGAAAGAGCCTAAGTGTCCATCAACGGACGAATGGATCAAGAAGATGTGGTTTATCTATACCATGGAATACTACATGGCAATGAGAAACAATGCAATCTGGCCATACGTAGAAACATGGATGGACCTTGAGGGTGTTATGCTGAGCGAAATAAGTCAGGCAGAGAAGGACAGATACCATATGTTTGCACGTGTAGGAGGATTAGGAGGAACTTAACGGATTACCGTGGGGGAGAAGATGGGGATAAATAGTGGGGGAGAGGGAGAGAGGAAAACCATGAGAGACTCTTGAATGCTGAGAACAAACTGAGGACTGATGGGTTTCGGGGAGAAGGGGAAGGGGGGAGATAGGCATGGATGGAGGAGGGCACTTGTGGGGATGAGCACTTGGTGTCATATGGAAACCAACTTGACAATAAACTATTTGTATGGGGCGCCTGGGTGGCTTAGTGGGTTAAGCGTCTGACTTTCGCTTGGGTCATGATCTCGCGGTTCGTGGGTTCGAGCCCCGCGTCGGGCTCTGTGCTGACTGCCAGCTCAGAGCCTGGAGCCTGTTTCAGTCTGTGACTCCCTCTCTCTGTGACCCTCCCCTGCTCACGCTGTCTCTATCTCTCTCCTAGAAATAAATAAAACATTAAAAAAATAAATAAACTATTTGTAAAAAAAAAAAAAAAGAAGAAGAAGAAGAAGAAAAGAAAAAGAAAAAGAAAAAAAGAAGGAAAAGGAAAAGGAAAATTAAAAAATCCCTTCTCTTTCAGGTCTGGGGAGCAACAGCAAGACAAATGCTAAGATTTCCCCTCTAATGAGAGAATTTCTGGAGAGGACGACATCTCCTGGGCTAAGAGGAAGGATTCTGGAGCTTTCTTGTGCTTTTCCAGGCTCACTAAATCATGCTCAGACTAGATACTTGTTTATAATGTTAAGTTAAATGCATTGTGTCATGAGTCTTAGAACTCGGTGTTCAGGGATTTCACACGAGTCTGTGCTCTAGTCCCTGCTTCACCCCACTGTCTGCAAATGGAAAAGGTCCTGCACAAGGATCTTTTTGTTGAAACCCATTTATTGTTTGTTGCCTTTTTAAGACAGTGAATGTGTTAATTATGTTATTTCAAGAAAGTAAACAATATATACCTTTTAGAAAAGTGATTAATTCACACACAAAGCTTGTTTTGAATCTGCAGGAAGACTAATCAGCCCAGGATATGGGGTGTCGTTTCTGTTTCTTTATCAACTTGGCTCCCTCTAGCGTCAGTTTGCAAATTTTAGTAGGTCCTAAAATTACACATTCTAGGCCCTCCTTTACAGCACAATTTTTTCATAGGAAGGTTTTGGGGGAAATGATTACTTGATATATTTTTTTAGCAAAGATCATATTTAGCCTTTTTATGAAAAATTACTAAGGTTTATATATACGGTTGACAGATGTAGCAAATAAAACTACAGCATACCCAGTAAAATTTAGATTTCGGATAAAAAAATCAGTAATTTTTTAGTATAAGTATGCTCCAAATGCATTAACCGGGCAATGGTATATATTTGCATAGTATTTTACATCTCATTTAACAAATGAGAATTCTGAGGATCAAAATTTTCAATTCCAAACTCTATTTTTCTCAACTTCCCATGACTTGTTCTTGCTTTTTCATTCTTAGTTTTCCTTGTAAGTTCCCAAAGAATTCAGGTCAGAGGTCTGATCAGAGGACACTTGATTTTAAGCTTCAAGGATCCTGGGATATCTTTATTTTAACATGATGAAGGGAAATGATTCAATAAGCTCTGGTCTATGCACAACCCCCAGGAGATCTTTACCTCTCACTGAATCAGGATTCAGTGAATGTAGGAACTATTTCTGTTTGCTGGGTTCCATTTGGACCCTCGTGTTGACCGGTGTATCTACAGGTAAGGAATTAAGGCTTGGAGTCCAAGGTGACACACTACTCAGTAGGGAGCTGAGATTTAATTCACATAGTCGGCCAGAACAAGATAGTAGATGTTCCAAGCTTTTCAGGCCTCGCAGTCTCTGTCACGACCACTCAATGCTGCTGTTGTAAGGCAAACGTGGCCGTGGGCAACACACCAATGACGAGACATAGATGCCAAGCTCCAATAAACTTCATTTATGGGCACTGAAATTTGAATTTCAAATAATTTTTACATTTTGTGATTTATTATTCCTTTGAATTTTCCCAATCATTTAAATGTAAACACCATTCTTAGTTCTAGAGTAGGGGTTGGCAAAGTGAGCCTGTAGTTCAAATCCTGCCCACTGCCTGTTTTTGTAAATCAAGTTATTCATCATTTCTCTCCTTGGTGTTCCTCTTGAAGGACATCCCTATTAATTCTTCATGGTAGATGAATTCATACAACAGATGTTGTGATTAATCAAGTCTAATGTTTCATCTTTCCATGGTGCAATATAGGGCTTTTACTAAAGTAATTGGCTTATATTCTTCAGGAGCTCTTTTATTTTTTTTTTTAATGTTTTATTTATTTCTGAGAGAGAGAGGGAGAGAGAGAGAGAGTGTGAGCAGGGGAGGGTCACAGAAGGGGAGAGAGAGGGAGACACAGAATCTGAAACAGGCTCCAGGCTCTGAGCTGCCTGTCAGCACAAAGCCTGACGCGGGCCTCAAACCCATGAACCATGAGATCATGACCTGAGCCCAAGTCGGACACTCAACCGACTGAGCCACCCAGGGGCCCCTAGGAGCTCTTTTAAATAGTAAATTAGTAACATTACATTGTACCTATGCATTGGCATAAAATTAGTGATTATCTTAGTGAAATTACTCTTTAATCAGATAGTTCATTAAACTATGGAAAGAAATCCACTTACCTTTGGTGACAATTCATCAGGAGCATATCCTTGGATTTTTCTTTGGAATTACATCTGTGCTCATTCCTTGTGGTGGGACAAATAAGTGTGATAGCTATTGAAATCCTGGTGGCACCTCACTAAGTGTTTTCTCCTGTGCTGCATCCAGGGGAAGTGTGTGACTGGAAAATGGAGACAACTGCTTGGGATTTTTGGGTTTCTTCCTAATACTTATTATTGTCATCTTATAACTTTTCCTTTCAAGCAGTGACATTTTTTTTCTCCTAAATATTAAATCTTTTAAAAAATAATTTTTTAGAGAGAGAGTGAGCAGGGAGAGGCAGAGAGAGAGACAGAGATACAGAATGTGAAGCAAAGCTCCAGGCTCTGAGCTGTCAGCATAGAGATGGATGTGGGGCTAGAACTCATGAACCGGAGATCATGACCTAAGCCAAAGTAGGACGCTTAACCAACTGAGTCACCCAGGTGCCCCAAAATGGATTAAATCTTATGCCCAAAACGAAATTCATAGCATCTGAGACTAAAGGTGAATTTGAAATTGTCAAGATTTGACCATTTTTTTAATGTTTTCTTTATTTTTGAGAGATAGAGACAGCATGAGCAGGGGAGGGTCAGAGAGAAAGGGAGACACAGAATCCGAAGACAGACTCCAGGCTCTGAGCTGTCACCACTCTATTGGTCCCAGAAGGCTCTCAATGTGGTTTCTTCCCTCTCCTCCTCTTGAACTTAGCTTCCTTACCACCTAGAATCAGGGCCTCTGTTTCCTCGGTAGTGCTCTGCTTTCCGGGTAACTTGCTCCAATAGAGCCCGATTTCACAGAATGCTTCCAGTAGCTCCACATGTGCCCTGTGCTTGTGGCACAAGTCTTTCTGGTTTAGCACATATGCAGAGGTCTTTTCTCCTTCTGTCAGTGTGTGTTTAGAAATCTGACATATGATTCCTGACAACACATTTTACTGCCGAGCCTCGCTCTGAATGTTTCCAGGCATTCTGCCACCGGAACCAGTGGGTTGACAGCACTAAATCCACCCAATCCACCACTGAAGGTGTGACTCCATAAATTGTGTCTTAAATCGCTTTTGCTTCTCTGGCTCTGAGGCTCCCATTGCTGCAACATTTTGTGGCAAGTTCCAAAGATGGGGGAAAAAAACCTATCTAGTTCCTGACCTGCATTCCCTAGTAACATGCCTGGATTCTGGTTTCTGGTATCTTCTCCCCTCAGATGAGTTTCCCCACTTGCTGGTAGCCAGGATCATAGCCAACCTGATAGTGCAGGCTCCGGGATTCCCATTTTATAGATAAAAATAGAATAGTGTCTTAATCCAAACATGATTGCCACAGATCCTTCACTCTCCCATGAAAGTTGCCAATTTCTCTTTTTAAATTATGTGTCTATTCTAGACCTTGGGTGTAAAATGGAAAGAGTTCAGAAAAGATAATCTCTTCCCCAAATTAATGCTCACAAAAATGGGGGGATTAAAAGCAAAATGATGCAGTAGCAATAAAAAAGATGTGTGTATGTGGGGGGGAGTTGTCACACTTCTATCATAATCTTTAAAAACTCAACAAAAGAGAAAAACAGCAGATTTCCACGATCCTCTTGACTGAGCAGGGTTCTAGCTGCTTCTAATTCATCCCAGTTCCCACCCCCAGGAGTAGTATAAAAGGAAGGTAGGTGAGTGATTGGGAACATCCTACAAAAATCATCTAATACTCCCAACAAAAAATAGGCAAGTCAAAAAGATACATAGGAGCCCAGGCCTAAGTTTTCCTCAAGAACAGAAGACGCTGCCCTCCATTTACCATCTTGTTGCTCTTGGCTAGAGAAGAAGGCAGAGCAATAGAAGTCAACCAGTAGCAATTACAGCAATAAATGGGGATTGGGGAAAATAGAAGACAAAAGGAAAATAATATTTTATGAGGGAAGAGGGGTCAAAGGAAGAATCAGAGTGAGTGGTCAGTTTCATCTCTTGTTTTCCTTTATTGATCTGTTGCCCTCAGCATCAAATATGATGCTAACTGGTGCTTTGACATGCTTATGCTTAAAATCATACAAACCCTTCTACTATAGCTTTTTAAGTCAGAAACGAGTGCTGAAAGTAGTAAACATTTTTGGCATCCATAGAGATGTTTTTTCCTTTTTAATAAATATGTTAATTATATTTATAGAATTCTTAATGTTGAATCATTTTTGCATTCCTGAGATGAACTCCACTTAGCTGGTCTATATTATTCTTTAAAAGTACTGTTAAACTACATGCAAACCATTTATTCAGGATTTTAGCTTCCATATTAAAAACCTAAATTGGTCTGTAATTCTTTCCGGATCTCTGGCACCAAGGCACTTTGCTTTGACAGCCACCATGATAAGGAGCTTCTGACTACATTCTAGAGTAGTTTATTTCCAGCTGAACCCCCTGTCAGAGAATACCAGGAAGAACTCCAAAATGTGAGCAGGACCTCAGCTGCATTCCCTTGCTTCTGCAACTGTTCATGCTGGATGGATATTCATGCCCTGAATGTATACATGTATACTACCATAGTGTTACACACACACACACACACACACACACACACACACACACACACACAGTTATCCTTTTGGAGTTCAGGGCAGAGCAACTGGAGATGGATGGAAACCATCCTGGTCGTCTAGAGGGGTTTCCAGGGGCACAAAGACCTATGCTGCCCATTCTACACCCTTTTCAGGACATGAGAAGTACATAAACTATCCACAGATAATCAGGCCGCCTATAGATATGACTTGAGGCTCGCACAATGACCTGTCAGTGTTGTAGCTGGAACACAGTGATTCTCTTTGTATCTATCTACTGATAAGACACAAAGCCCAAGGACACAGTGTCTTGGTTGGTGAACGCACAGTGTGTCTCAGTTATTGCCCTGTCAGATGAATTTGAAGGTTTCTTCTTAGACTGCTACATCTAGGCATAAATGACACAGGAACCTCTCTAGACACAGAGGAGTCAGTGCCAGTTCTGAGTCTCCAGTTTACAGGGTATTCCTACTATTAACGCACACATTTCTGGTGCAGAATGGAATGTACAGAATAGGATGAAGAGCTTGATGTGTACAATCAACAATTCCAGTCTTTATCATGAAACTCAACACAACCATATACTGAATTATACTCTTTCCTGTTATTCTAAAGTGTCATCATCAAAAATAAGAAGCAAGCACCAGGATTCGCAATTATTCAAACAGGGTATGAAACACCTCCATAAAAATATATAATTTCACCAGTGAAGGTTTGCCGTAAGTCCCAATACCAATTCCATTTTTTCTCCCCTTTTTTAACCTTACGTGTTGAGGTACTTCAGAGTCCACTGAAGGGTGAGGGAGAGAGGGAGCAAAGGTTGTTGAGGGATTTTTAGTTTAATGGTCTGTTGATAGAAACACAGCCTCTCAGGACCAGATGAACAGACGTGACAAATAAGCTTTGCAAAAACAGAGGCACTGTTTTAGGCCTCTGATCCCCAACAGCTCATACAGAGTGTAAGGTCCTTTGATTTATATAAGCCTTCAATTATAAACAAATCCTTGAGTGGCAAATATGATATCAGTAAAATCATAACACTTTTTTAAATGCATGTTCAATCCCTTAATAGGCTTAAAAACAACAATCTTTTAATTTCTGAGTATAGTCTTCACTTGACTGTGTGAAATGTACTCAACAAAAGATGTAATAATTCTGATTTTTTCCTAAGTGTGGCTCGCAAAGCCTAGATGCTATCTGAAGAAATACAAAAAGCAAAGACTTCAAGAATAGAAATCTTTTCAGGCACCTGGGTAGCTCAGTCGGTTAAGTGTCTGACTTTGGCTCAGGTCATGATCTCACAGTCCGTGGGTTCAAGTCCTGCATTGGGCTCTGTGCTGACAGCTCAGAGCCTGGAGCCTGCTTTGGATTCTGTGTCTCCCTCTTTCTCTGCCCCTCCCCCACTCACTCTCTGTCTCTCAAAATAAAGACATAAAAATTTTTTTAAAAAAATAGAATTCTTTTCTAGTTATTTTGAAATGTCCAGGCACTTCAAATTACAGAACCTACTTAACCATTTCTGAATCACAGCAAACAAAATAAAAACAAATTAGTTGAACTACTGGAGTGTGAAACACTCTTATTGGGGTGTGAAACAATCTTATTGGAGTGTAAAAGTGTTCCAAATCTGGATTGTGGTGGTGATGGCACAATTATTTTTCTATTTTGGATTTTTTTAAAAAAATATACTTATTGTCAAATTGGTTTCCATTCAACACCCAGTGCTCATCCCAACGAGTGCCCTCTTCAATGCCCATCACCCACTTTCCCCTCTACCCCACTCCCAATGATAGCACAATTTAGCAAATTTGCTCAGTATCATTGAATTGTATATTTAAAATGGGTGAGTTTTATGGCATGTAAATTATACTGCAAGAAAGTTACACAAAAAGAATTAGTTGCAATGCTTCTTATGACCACAGAATGTCAGCAAAGTCAGCCATGAAGGATTTTTCCATAAACCTAATTTTCCAAGAAGAAGCCAGCAACCACTAGATGTAGGTGTCTTTCACTACAGAAATGCCTTTGTTCTGGCTCTCAGGTGCTTGAAGTTATCAAAGAGTTAGGCGTCAGGAATAAGGAAACATTTTCTTAAAAATTTTTAATGCTTATTTATCTTTGAGAGAGAGATAGACAGAGTGCAAGCAAGGGGGTGGCAAAGAAAGAGGAAGACACAGGCTCTGAGCTGTTAGCACACAGCCTGATGTGAGGTTCAAACTTATGAACTACAAGATTATGACCGGAACTGAAGTCAGACGCTTAACCAACTGAGCTATGCAGGTGCCCCGGAAACATTTTCAAATATTGTCTTATACAGATCTACAGTGATTGAAGCTATCAAATCATTTTATCCACGGTGTATACAAAAAGTAAAACTAACTTCAAGCCACAATAGTTTTGAATAAGCTAATTCATTCTTACTGAAAATATTAAAATCATTTAAAACTAGTTTTGGACTACTTACACATTGTAGTAAACATATGCAGTTTGATTTTTATGACTGTTTTATCTTTTTAAAAAACTGTACATTTTAAAGGACAATTTTTAAAATGTTGATCTAGTTCCCTTTAAGTTAGGCAAACATTAACCAGTGAACTTTTCAAGTAATGAGGTAGTATGAAGAAATCTTTTAAAAGGAGTACAGTTTCTCTCATTACCTCTTTAGATCTTTTGAAAACATAAAATATGTTGGATTATAGGAAGGTAAATTTAATACACATTGAAAACCACAACCATTTCTGGGGTGAGCCTTCCTCTTGCTCAGCGCAGCCCTGTTATTATTAAGGGCAGAGGAGACTTGTGAGCTGGAAAATTTTCTCAGTCACATTTTGAGCATATTTACAAGGGAAATAAGGTTTGTCCAAAAAAAGTTTTCATGTGTCAAAGTCTTAACCTACGTTTCCCAAATCAAAATAGATGTCCTGCCTTCATCGTGAGGCCAGTTTCAATCTAAGGGCTTTTTGGTTTTGAATTACGGTTAATACTAAAAGCAACATGAATGACAATTTCTTGGATTAATGATTTGAGTACCAGGAATCCAGAAACTGCTCACAGGGATAAGAAAAAAATAGGATCTAATAAAATGATACTTATATAGGGGCGCCTGGGTGGCTTAGTCGGTTAAGCGTCTGACTTTCGCTTAGGTCATGATCTCGCGGTTTGTGGGTTCGAGCCCCGCGTCGGGCTCTGTGCTGACTGCCAGCTCAGAGCCTGAGCCTGTTTCAGTCTGTGACTCCCTCTCTATCTCTGACCCTTCCCTGCTCACGCTGTCTCTCTCTCTCCTAGAAATAAATAAAACATTAAAAAAAAATGGTACTTATATTAATTTTTCTCAGAGATTTGAGAGTCAACTGTTTCTTCACAGTATCACCAAATGTCAAGGTCAAAGTAGAGAAGACAGAGGTTAAATGACAGGTTAAGTGACCTGGCCAAAGTGACAAAGGTGGTTCATTGAACTGTTAGGATTAGAGCCAGGTCTTGTGGGCTCTCAGCCATAGGCCCTCGATTAAAACAACACAACCAGGGGCGCCTGGGTCGCTTAGTCAGCTGGGTATATGACTCTGGCTCAGGTCATGATCTCACAGTTTGTGGGTTCGAGCCTCGCATCAGGATCTATGAGGACAGCTAGGAGCCTGGAGCCTGCTTCAGGAGGAGTAGTCTCTCCTCTATCTCTCTGCCCCTCCCCTTCTCACGTTCTGTATCTGTCTCTCTCTCTCCTACTCAAAAATAAAGATTAAAAAAAAAACATACATCCATTATTCATTCTGCACTTTATATGATATGTAACATTGGGGCTTTTTTGTTGTTGTTTTTGTAGTTCTTTTTATCCAGGATGGATTTGAAAAAAACAGATAACCACTGTCTGATTCAAGAACCATAAAGTGAGTCATGAGACAATGATGCTTGGGATGCTAAATGCTGTGGAAGAAATATTCAAGTAATTAGTTATGATGAAAATGCCTTATGACTGCAAAGTTATACATGGAATCCTAATATGGTGAATGAAGTCTACGCCAGCCATGGAAGGAGCCCCTAGATGTTCTGCAATCCACGGCAACCCAGTCTTTTTCACTCTCTACCATTATGAGGAGAGCTTCAGTTACTAAGCATTGGTCCATCAACTTTTCTTGCCCTCCCCCAAACTGCATGATCCTATAGGTATTTCCGGAGCGAGAGCAACCAGGCATTTAATGATGTAAGTCATGCCTCTTGACTAGAAAGATTATTGGGTCAGGCATGTTACGTACCCTTGATAAAAGAGATTCGTGTTCCACCCTTCAGGGTCTAAATCCCAACCAAAACCCAGGTGGGTAGTATCAATTCAGACATCTCAAGAAAAGGATAAATGAAACCATGCAAATAATACAGGCTGATACTAAGCCCGCAAAAAAAAATATATTTTTTGAATTGTCTAAAAGCTGCAATCTTTTTTTTTTTAATGTTTTATTCATTTCTAGGAGAGAGAGAGAGAGAGAGACAGCGTGAACAGGGGAGGGTCAGAGAGAGAGGGAGTCACAGACTGAAACAGGCTCCAGGCTCTGAGCTGGCAGTCAGCACAGAGCCCGACATGGGGCTCGAACCCACGAACTGCGAGATCATGATCTAAGTGAAAGTCGGACGCTTAACCTACTAAGCCACCCAGGCGCCCCTAAAAGCTGCAATCTTAGTGGCATCGAATGTGTTTTTATTTTAACACTACTAGGTAAGTGAGGAAAAGGATAGTAAGAATCTGGCTGACTAAAGTAGCATGCATGCCTGCATATTTTCAAACATTCTTGTATGTGAAAAAAATCTGTATCTGTATTTTTTTTTAAATTCACATTGAAATGGATTAATATTTTAAAATTTGGAATTGCTAACATTCTGCTATTATTCATAATTTCATGTATCACTTCAAAAGTCCTTGAATTTAAATTGTTCAAAGGCATAGCATTACTCTGTCGCTAATCTAACCTCTAAGCAATTGCCAAATGTCATCAATGCCTTAATCTCCAATCACATTTTTTTTATCTTTCAAGCTAACAAAACAAATGCTGATCTACTAAGCAACAAGATATACTACATTTTTTTAAGCTTGAAAATATCACTGCTCTACCACAGTGAATAAAAGACCTATTTTCCCAGTATTGTCAATAACTTCTAGTGATAGGATCGTGCCCCTCCAATCCTTTGGAGCCCCACAGTCTGATAAAGGTTAAGATAAGAATTAAAATACTATCCATGGCCACAAGTGAGTGACACCCACAGGTAGTATGGGGGGGAGGGACAAGACTCTTTACCATTGGTCTCAGTTTCCATTATGTTTTAACCACCTAAAGTAACTAATTATAAGCAATTCAAACAAAATCAGCAATTTTGCTACAAAATGATTCATTTTAAAATCTTTTGTATACCCATTAGTTTTAAAGTCTTCATAGACTAAGGATGTTTAAGAGAGAATAAGGAGTTACAGAAATGGCACATACATCATGTTGGGCTGTGCCTATGACACTAAACAGTCTTGTATGCTCGGTAAATATTGGACACGTGCAACCATCCATGACTTAGGAGAAAACTGGGTGAGTCCTGCCCCAGACCATGTTCTCCAACATTAATGTGCTTCAGAAACAGGAGTGCAACTGGGTAAAAATAGAAATACTCAGATCTACTAAATCAAAATTCTAGATATATGGAATGACAAACAGAATAAACATATGGGTACAGTCATGTTATCCTTTATCTAAAAAGCCCATTTTTTTATGTCTTCCTTATTAGGCTACTTACTTCCTCCAAAGTGTTCAATAGTTAAGGTGTTTTAAAAGTTAAGAATTTTACATTTTTTAAAGGTATGTTTATTTTTGAGAGAGAGAAGACAGGCAGAGCATGAGCAGGGGAGGGGCAGAGAGACAGAGGGAGACACAGAATAATCCAAAGAAGCCTTCAGGGACTTGAACCCACAAACTGTGAGATCATGACCTGAGTTGAAGTCAGAGATACCCAACTGACTGAGGCACCCAGGTGCCACTAAAAGGTAAGGATTTTAAAATCTATTCCTAAATTAAACCGTGATACTGGTCTGCCATAAGTCAGTGTTTTCCAGAGCTCATCAAACACTGGTTTGGTGTTAAGGCTTGTTGAGAGCTATTTGTTCTAGAGATCCTTACACCATATGTCAAAGGTTCTCATAAAGTAGTAGCCAATGACAGACCTGACAGGGTCCCTTCGTCCTCTGTCCAAAGGCCAGAGGGACTTCCCTACAGTGAGGGACAGGGCTTTCCTTCACAAGCTTCCCTCTCTTCAGGCCACAATGGCAAAAAAAAAAAAAAAAAAAATCAAGGCATCATGGAAATATAGATTACTATCCTAGTTAAAAGGTCTGAGTATTGTGGTCTGCCCATGGTCAAGAGCTATCAGTATTTAAGGAAATCAACCTGAAACTCGGCTTCCTTGTCTAGAAAATAAAAGGGGTAAACTACAGTTAATCCTTGAACAATGCACAGGTTGGGGTGCCAACATTCTCTTCCCTGCTATCAAAAATCCAACCCTTTTGACCCCCCCCAAATTTAATAGGCTATTGTTGACCAAAAGACTTAATGATAACAATGAACACATTTTATATATTGTATACTGTATTCTTACAATAAACTAAGCTAGAGGAAGAAAATGTTAAGAAAATCATAAAACACATTTACAGTATCTTACCATAAAATAACCGTGTATAAATGGGACCATGCACTACAAATCATGTTGTTTAAAGGTCAACTGTACACTTTTGGGAAGTCTTTTACCTTGAAGATTTGACTTCAATGAGTACAACTGTAGATTTGATGTGCCAATAGCTAGTCCTTAAACCACAGAGTCATTTTCTCCTGATCAGCATCAGGGATTTTAGAAACCAGAGAAACTAATACATGCTTTTGCACATTAGAAAGTAGAAGGCTTGGGGCGCCTCGGTGGCTCAGTCTGACTTCGGCTCAGGGAATGATCTCACGGTTTGTGGGTTTGAGCCCCACATTGGGCTCTGTGCTGACAGCTCAGAGCCTGGAGCCTGTCTTCAGATTCTGTGTCTCCCTCTCTCTCTGACCCTCCCCTGCTCACGCTGTCTCTCTCTCTCTCTCAGAAATACATAAAACATTAAAAAATTTAAAAAAAAATAGAAGGCTTGGAGATTGCTAGATCTAACCACATGGAACCACAGCACTATCTGTCAGCAGCCATCACCTGCTTGGCCAGCATGTGCTTCTCTTGGTCCTTCTCCTACTTTTGGTCCAGCCTAGGTCAGAGCCCTGGGGCAAAGGCATTGTGCCCCTCGCCTGGTTTATTTTTGAAAGTGAGAGACAGAGACAGAAGGCAAGTGGGGTTGGGGAAGAGACAGACAGAGACAAAGAATCTGAAGGAGGCTCCACGCTCAAAGCTCTGTGTCAGCACAGAGCCCAATGTGGGGCTCGAACCCGTGAACCACGAGATCATGACCTGAGCTGAAGTCTCAACCAACCAAGTCACCCAAGCACCCCTCCCCTTGCCTGGTTCTGCTCTTGGTCCTGAGCTCTGGCAGCAGTGGGACCTTGGGCGAGTTACTTGACCTTGTCTTCAAGCCTGTTTCTTCACCTGCCAGCTGGGGATGACAATGAAAGCACCAACACTTGTTGGGTTATGAGAATTAAATGTGATAAGCCCTCTATGGCGCATTGTTTGGTGCTTCGTACACAGTACACACACTTTAAGTGGCAGCAATTATTTCTGATGACAGCCGCATGGTTATAGCATCCATATAACTCAGCACATGACTGAAGAAAGTCCATGAAGTCACATGGCTGCCACAGCCCCGGGTCCTCTATCCTTCTGGACTTATTCTTACCAATGCAACCTCATTTGTTGACTTGAAGGAATGAATGAACATGCTGACTCTCTATCTTTCTTTCCAGAAACTCCAGATCACACAGCTCTGCTGATGGGATAGTAATTTAAGGAAGCAGGTGGCATGATCAATGAATTAAAGGTATCTCTTTAAAAACAAAAGAAACTGTTAATAGTGGTTGCCCTCCTGGGAGGAGGCTTCAAGTCAGGGACAGGAGACTGATGTTTCACCATATGCTTTTATAGCTCTTAAATTCTGAACCTCAAATATGTGTTACTTATATTAAAAAATGTTTTTTAACATGCTAATTTCTAAAAAGTAAAAAATCAATTTATAATTTAAAAGAGTGTGTGCCTTCCTCTCATGAGAGTTGGGGAGCTGAAAGTCCAGCCTCACATGCCCTTCAGAGCATCTGAGTGTCCATGGTTGCTACCCTGCCCATGCACCCCCAAGACTGAAAAGGGAGGGGCCGACACCATGGGAGGTGGGACAAAGAGAAGGAAAAATCTTTCTAGTTCAGAATTATTTCAGGTTTTGACTGGATTCTGCACAGAGGAATCAAAGGCATACCTACTGTAGATTTAGAGCAGGGCTTTATGTCCAGTTCTATTCTACTGCCCAGGGAAGGCAAAGACCTGAATTAAAAGAAAGAACAGAGAGTGAATGAAGTGTGTGTGTGTGTGTGTGTGTGTGTGTGTGTGTGTGTGTGTGTGTGTGTGTGTGTTTACTCCAAATAATCCATGCTGGCTCAGGTTTGCAATGCTGTTTTCCCAAATATTTTTCTGATAAAGATATCTGAAAAAAACTCAGCATCCTCTTGAAAATTAAGACTGGCTTGGATATAACAAGGGCTGCATTTTATTTGAGCAAGTACAATCTAGTATAACAAAGTGATAACAAGGTTAGCTTTCTCCTCTTACTCATCATTTTCTATCCCTGATGGAATTATGTGTGAATGTGTAAAGATGGCCTTGAAAGTAAGTATCTTAAATCTCATTGTAAGCTACCACACAGCACCCCATGGCAAAATGGATCTTTGAAGAACAAACGTGTTAAAAATGCTTTGCACTAACATACATTTGGAATTCTAAAATGCATAAATATGAAATGTAGCTATGATAAAATGGATTTATATAGAATATCGAAATATACCATGCTCAAGTAGTTCAGAATCAGGCCTGTGTCTTTGCGATGACCTTAGAAAAGATGAGCCACCTTTAACTTCTTGAAAACCTTGGCACATACAATAAAACAGAGGAAACTCAGGACATCTCAGCTAGCCGGCTGGCTGCAGCTCTGCTTACCTCACACGGCTCCAAATTGCTTCATTCTTTTTGGTTGTGGACTAGAAAAACTGTGTTGGTTTCACAAGTCCTCGTTTTTTTAAAAGTGTACTTTCAGCACTTAGGAAATAGACTGTCCTGGACATTAAGAAGAATATAATGAAGAAAACCTACAAGTGTGGTTGCTGATGCGAAACATCCTGCTTCAGGTAAGCCTAGCGCTCAGACATATTTAAATACACGGCAGAAGTTCATTTCCTTTATTTCCCCGCTTCAAATGATTTCACATCGTGAACTACCTAGTTAAATCTGAGGTGGTGGTGTGATCCCAGGACTCACGATCGGTAATTTCTAAGTCCAGATTCTGAAAATTATAGGAGCAAATAAAAAGAAACACAAATGCAGTGACAGCTGTGGATTCTAAGCAACACTGTTCTACAAGGTGTACGATGTCCATGCAGCTTCCAATTCACCGCTCTCTGTTTAGCGAGATGTTGTAGTCAGTATCTGTTGAAGGCCGAATGGAGAGCTATCAAACTGTGCTATGTTTAGTAGCACAAATTTTTGCTACAGGGACAAGCTGGAGGAGTAAGAATCAAAAGTTCCCACACACCTCTGAGAGCTTGGCTCAAGTCCCCTCTTTACAACCTCCGCTTAACTTCCGGGACGGTTGAAGCGCTCCTGTACCTTCCTTAAGGCACAAGCTGTCAGCTGCCCACACACCATTCTCGCAGAGCCCCAGTTTGATCCAACACCGATGGCCATATGCTTCACAGAAGCCTGAAAACCTCTCAGCCCCAGGGGTAGAATCTTCACTAGCAATCCAGAGCTTTTACTTCCCATCTCCTTGCCAGCGATTGGTTACAGAGGGAGGTTCTAGCTGGTGAGACTCAGAGGGAATCTGCTGTTGACGGTCTCGTGTGCAAATCTTCCTTGCTCTTAAAACAGGACAGAAAAATGGGGTTGCCTGCTTCTGTAGCAGCAATATCAGGATTGGGGGAGACTGCCAAGACACGGAGCGTGTCTGGTCGTGAGGCCATTGTTAAGTCACTAAGTTTAACAAGCATGGGATTTCCTACCTCTGGATTTCTTGTTTGGTGAGGGAACATCTCCTCCTTGTTTAAACTACTAGGGAGTGGGGGGGCGCCTGGGTGGCTTAGTCGGTTAGGCATCCGACTTTCGCTTAGGTCATGATCTCGCGGTTCGTGGGTTCGGGCCCTGCATCGGGCTCTGTGCTGACTGCCAGGTCAGAGCCTGGAGCGTGTTTCAGAGTCTGTGTCTCCCTCTCTTTCTGACCCTCCCCTGCTCACGCTGTCTCTCTCTCTCCTAGAAATAAATTTAAAAATATTTTTAAAAAAAACAAAAAACTACTAGGGAGTGGGGAGACATTTGCTTTTTGTGGCCCCAAGTAATCAGATGCAATCTCCTTCCTCTGATATAACATAAGCTATTAAATAGAGCAGAAAACACACGGGAACGCACGCACAAGCTCTCCTTCTCTTACAAACTATACTCTTGTGCGAGGACCAGCATTCTAAATTCAAGCTCCTTGGGAGTATGGCGCATGCGCTGCGTGCCCCATCCCACATACCCTCCTCCGGTCTACTATCACGTACTTCCAGGCCCAGTTCAAAATCTGCCTCCTCCACGGATAGTGTCTTATTTAATCCTTGCCTACATCTGCCTCTCATTCTAACATATGGCCTTCACCGCCTCTAACTTTTTTCCATCTTGTCTGCTGATCCCTGTCTCTCCCTCTCACGATGCTCCACACTGAGCACACATTTGATTTACAGCAACTGACTGAATATAAAGCCCCATTTCCCTTCACCTGAAACTTGGTATTTTCCTTTCCTCTTTTCTTCCTTGTCTTCTTTCCTCATCCTACTTCTCTGTAGAAGGAAAGACAAAAATTGAGATAAAAGAGATTCGGAGCGCAGACTTTGAAGGTAGGTAAGACTTCCTAAAGAAAGCCCCCAGTGGTGTGCCCTACCTTCTGGGAGTGACAGATCAGGGAAAGAATCATGGCCGGTGGCGGCTGGGAGGACAGCAGTTAGACATGATGCAAATGACCTCTTGTTTCCGAGCCTCCCTGACACTGACCAGTTTCCACTATTGAAAGTAGGGCTTGGGGGGCATCATGAACAAATCAGAAATTATGAGAGAACATACAGCAGAGTCTAGCACATAGCAGGCATTCAACAAATGTCTTAGGAGTGGATGAGAGATGACACAACATCTTACAAGTAGGGCTTCGGGCTTAGACCTTGAAGGTTTTTTCATTATAAAAACAGAACAAAATGTAAATATCAGTGATAACACTGGTAATGATCTTCATCTGAATGTGCTGACAAAAAATCTTTGATCTGGTGTAGACTTCAAGCTGTTTTGAAAGGGAATCTAGGTTGTTTTTGTGTTTACTTTAAAACTCCTATGGCTGTGAGATCAAACTCACAATTGGGGGCCATCAATAGACTTCCAGACCATTTGCAGAAAGGCCTACTGCAGCCTGCAACCTGAATCTCTAGCAGCCCCTTCTCTGCGTAGCAGCTCTGGGGCCATCTCACTGACGAGATGGCACAAAGGGAATCTGCAAAGAGCATGATCCAGTGTAGAAACTGGCTCCCACACACTTGAAGGTAAGTGGATACAATTTTAACATTAACTTTGAACATATTCCAGATATTAAATATGTCATACCTTTCATTAGGCTCATTCATTCAAACCGACACTAAAACCTTCTGCAAGATCTTTTATATTACACAATAGAGTAAAAACTGTAGTAAATGTTCAGATAGTTAAATGAGCACCAAACACTACAAAGTGTAACCAACATGGTTCTATTAAAAACTCTCTTCAACTATGGCATTCAAGGACAGCAATACAATATTTTCTTTACAAAGCAACTAATATAAAAATCTGCAAATGCCATAAATTCATTTATAGGCTATTATTTTCAAATAGGCATATCATTAGATCCTTTCGATTCTTCCTTTCAATTCTTTCCTGAGGTATTTTTTTTTGTGGTTTGCTTTTACTGTACTGCTGGATGCATTATCTTGATCATCCTTTCCTAAAATGATTTTTAAAGACCTGCAAAAAAATTTTATTGCATAGGATGCTACTCATGACACAGAGGTTAGGAACTGGAAATATGTGGCATTGGAACAAGTCTTACAAATATTGCATTTTAAGAATTTGTTACATACATTTTTTACAGCTTGTCGCTTTAAAAAAAACCTGAAGTTACAGCTAATAGTTAACTACGTACAGTGAGGCATTTTAGGAATGTCAGAGATTAGAGAGTATGATGAATGATACAAAGGAAAAAAGCCATAATTCTTGCCGGCTATATATTGTATTGCCTTCAAAAGCAACTGTACATGTTGTAATCAGTTCATAGTTAAATATTTCTACTAATCTGTTTTGGGAGAGCAAATGTCTTTCAAAGTTTCAAGTTCCTCTATGAGCTTCTTGTTCTGAACCTCCAGCACTGCGACTCGACTCTCCAGACATTTTACATATTCTTTCTTTCGACGTCGACATTCTTTAGCAGCTTCCCTGAAAAAAAGTAGAAGCAAAAAGGGCAAACAAAACACTTTTTTGCATGCTATTGAAAAGCAGACTGAAGTAAGCTTGGTAAATGTGATCATGGCTGCATTCCAAATCTTGGAACAGTGTTCCCAATTCAATGTCAAACACTAAGCCACACTAGATTCTTAAGGGTCACAAGTGTCCCTTCCACAAGTCCACATGGCAATTAGTAGAATTGCTGCATCTCCTGCCTTGCTTAGAGTTCATAGTAAACAAGGTCCAAGTCAAAGACAGTTACTCTGCTTTATGGCAATAAAGATCTTTGAGGGCCTTGAGTTCCTCAATGAGAGTCTTGTTTTGGTTTTCAAGCACAGCCACACGGTTTTCAAGACATTTGACATATTCTTTCTTCTTCCTGCGACACTCCCGGGCAGCTTCCCTGGAACCAACACAAGGCAAATGACTACAGGAACAACTTCCCACCACAATCCAGACCGGCTCAGATGAACTTCTGCCCCCCGAATTCAACAGCCAATCGATCCTAGGTAAGGTCTGTACAAAGCCACACAACAAAATGTAACCAAGCACATGCCTTTTGTAAGATTGCTTGAAAACAATTGGAGAGCACAATTTGCTCATCATTCCCTGTACGTGCTGTTTTCTTAGGGCACACGTTCCATGATCACAGTGACCAGAATGGTTTTCAGTAACCTAAAACAAGAGGACCACGTGCCCGAGTGGAAGTTCTACAAAAACATTTACAGATCCTTTCAAGTCTCTTCGTTATTTTTGTCCACCACATATTCCATCACAATGAATTAACTTTATTTGATCAGAAGTACTGAAAAAAAATTAATCCTCAGAAACCTGAAATGTCAATATTGGAGATTTTGTTTCTTCAAGACTAAATCTTGTAAAACAAGTAAAACAAATAAGCTCAACCACAACTGCAAGAGGCAGTTTATTGTCTGGAAAACACCCTGGATAAAGACAACAGGAGGCAAATCACGTACATTTTCATGAACCAAAATGAAATGGGCTCTGCTTCTGAAAATTAAGGAAGGGAAGAAGGGAGATACATAATACAACACTCAGTAATTCAGATCATTTAAACCCACAAAGTGAGAGCACCACAATTAAAATTCTGGAAAGGAAGCTACTATATCGCCCAAAAGTGTACTTCTAGACTGTTTTCTTTCTAATCAAGTGCATTTACTACCCAAGAGACTGTTAAAGAGCTGTAGGCATGCCCAAAGGACAGAACAGACCAGCTGAAGCAACAAACAAATAAACAGATGAGCTAGTCATTTTCATGTTTAGTCCTACAAAAAAAGAATAACTACAGCCAACATTTTTCTCTTTCTCCTGATTTTCAGGGTGGGAGGGTGTGGCAACCACATCATTTAACTCCTCTGTAGAATGCGCCCTCTATATAACATAACAGTGTTATTTTGGAGTAGTCAACTAAATAACTGCCTCTGAGGTGAGCTTCATATCAAAAAAACCTACGCTGAAACAGATAACTCACGTATATTAACAAAAGCCGTGTTGGATGGCTGAACACCAGTTACTATAATGCCGACTGGCAGTGCTGCAATTCTGAACCAGGAGTGATATGCACGACAGATTTGGCCAATTCTGCTGTATCTGTAGGATGGTTGACTTTCACTAACAACTTGTTATCTGTGTTTTTTCTGTGGGACCAACTATCAACAGAAAAAAGACCTTGAAATCCCAGTGAACTGCAGGAAAAGATCAACCACTACTTCCTAACCAAGAACAATGCTCTCGAGAACCCTGTGAACTCACAAAGCTCTCAGACTTCTCAACTAGTTAACAAAAAAATAAATGTAAAAAGTGAACTGAATCTGATGAATACAGATTAATTTAATCTAAATGATGCATCAGGAAAAATTGAGAATAAATCCAAGCACACTCATAAATTTGCCAGTTTGAGAACATAATTCAACTTTTCTACAAAGGAACTAAAATACATTTATTAATACCAAGGTTTTCATGATTGAATCATTATGTTAAATTCTAGATTTGGAAGGAGGATAGTCATTTTACAAAACAAGTTACATTGAATGAAATTTTAAATATCTAATAGCAGTGTTGTGAGATACATGTTTTCATTTTTTTTTTTACCGAAGTGTATTGTTTGTCATAAATATCATAATTCGTATCTCATGTGGATGCAGGTACATGTTACCAGTGAAAATGTTCCAAACACAAAGCTTTAAATGATCACACCAGTAGATGGTACATTCCTAAGTATTTCCCAGCTATGGAAAACACCTGTTTCTTCTATTAATAGTTAGGTCAGTTTTCAGGCCTTGCATTTGTTTGGATATATCCTCAGCATGAAGAGGAAATACATAGCAAAGAGGAAATGTTGACAAGGCTGTAAAGAAATATAAACTGTCACTGGACTGGGATACATATCATAAATGCCAGCCAAAGAATAAAAAGGAAATGTATAAGAGGTTTTTCAGGGTAATAAATAAAACCTACTTATTAAAAAACATACTTTCCATGAAGTTAAATTTGAAGCTCACTCTGAGGTCTTTCTGAGATGACTCTGGTGTAGTACAGCGGGTGGGTCTGAAATAAAGACTGCCTGATCGCATAACCAGGTTCTGTCCAGAGTGGGCTGCTACAGCTTACTACTTAACCTCTCTGAACCTGAGTTCCTCATCTGTAAAGTCAGGATAATAACCACATCCTTTCTCACATAAAAACTATATGAGAGTTAAAGGAGCAGTAGAAATAAAGCACTTAAAACCTACCTATGGTACTTGCTCAAGTGAGCAACCTATTAGCCATTTATCATCTGCTTTTTCCCTTGTCTTGCTCTGAAATTGAGGTCTGGAAAGTTAGAATAGACCCTTCTCAGACTCTCTTGAAGCTAAGGATTCTATTAGCTATTTCTAACCAAGGGAATGGTGGGTGAAAGATGCTGGGGGCGGGGGGGTTGTGTGTGGAGGTGTGCCTGGGTGGTTCAGTCAGTTAAATGTCCAACTTTGGCTCAGGTCATCTTGCTGTTCGTGCATTGAGCCCCGCATCAGGCTCTGTGCTGACAGCTCAGAGCCTGGAGCCATCCTCAGATTCTGTCACCCTCTCTCTCTGCCCCTTCCACACTCATGCTCTGTCTCTGTCTCTGTCTCAAAAAGAAATAATAAAACATTAAAAAAAAAAAAAAGGAAAGAAAGATGCTGGGAGGATCTTCCAGAAGTTTTCCAAAGACTCAGCCAGCCCCGGTTTTTGGCTCTAGCCCTTTTCCCTCTTCCCGCCTGACGAAATGCCTAGATATGTGGCAGCCATGTTGTGATCATAAGAACAAATGTCAGTACTGAAGATGACAGAGCAGGGAGGAGAAGCCTGGATCCTTGATGACAGTGCTCAGTCTTTGTTCCGGCTGTACATCTCTCTGGACCAGCCACGGAAGATCAAAATAACACCTACAAGGTTAGGCTCCATTTCCCTTGGTTATTCACAGCCCAAACACAAATGTTATCCAATAGTGTTACTTGCTGATTATATTTTTAAAACCTACAATTTCTCACCAGGGAAATTTCTTATGCATGTGTAGATACTTGTGGGGCACGTTTACAGGAACCCACTGCCTAATAGTTCATCTATTTCATTTTGATAGTTCTATTGACACAATTTTTAATCTAAAAATAAAGGTATAGAATAATGACAAAAGGGAAAGAAAAATGCTACTTTCTAGGTTTTTTTTTATTTTCTTTAAAGAAGACACCAATGAACAATTTTACAGTCTGCATTATGATTACACTTTATATTTCTTAACTGAACTTCACAATGTACACTCTGTGACCACAGAAGCAATTATCTTCATAGTTCCTGAAACCTCTGAAAGTACAGTTTTATAATATCCATATTCCTCTATCACATCTGAGTTACAGATCTTTGGTAGCAAGACATCCATAAAACAACTATGTATGATACTATGTGAGCCCCATCCATTCAGCCCCTTCAGGATTTCTGAGCAAAACACTGACAATGGAAAATATGAATCCAGCATGATTTAGTTAATCTGGAACAAGCACTGGTAAAGATGTGTATATTTTACACAAATATTTTACACAAAGATCGTATTTCTGGTAATCTGTACAAAACTCCACCTAGTGGTCTGTGGTAATTAATGTGCTTGGGAACTGAAGCCAACTTATGCTATATGAAAATTTTAAGGGCCATAAGTAAACTGAACATAGCTGCTACTAATTCACATTCAGTTACAAAGGAGAGTTAGGAAGTCAGCACTTATTTCTGAATCATAACGGCTCTGAGGCCACAATTTCTAGGTTAACTAGCTTACTAAAGCCTACTAAACAAACTATCACCTTTGTGGTCCTGGTCATAAGCGAACACATGATCTCTTCTGAAATGTTTTGTGTTCTTACAGTGAGGACATTATTAGGAATAAGGCGACAAGACAACTGAGAGAACTTTTAAGATTATTCCGTTCATTTTGAAAATCAGATTAATTTGCACCATTTTCTATCACAAAAACGTAACCAATAAACATAATACAAGTCAAATGAAAGAATTTTGGAAAACAGCATTTTTATGACATACTCCTGTTGAAAAAATTAAAATACAGAGACATGTACAAGAATAAGTGAGAAAAGGAGAGAGCATAAACTGAAAGTACACATATATTATAATATTAGTAGGCATCTCTAAATGAAGGGGGGCTAGGAGTAATTTTATTTCTTTCTGTTGCTTTGTATTTGCGCTTGACTAAAATTTATCAGAATTAGTATGTATTTCAGTATAACAGAGAAACAACAAAGTTACAAACTAGGTAAAAGGAAACTGCATATAAAAGGCTTAGAAAAAAATTTTAATTAATTAATTTTTTTGAGCAAACTCTACCCCCAATATGGGGCTTGAACTCAAAACCCCAAGATCAAGAACCACGGGCTCTACTGACTAAATCAGCCAGGTGCTCCTAAAAGGCTCAGAAGTTCTTAACTCACACATTTATTTTGCTCATAAAGAAACTAAAACATTATACTTATCACCTACTTCACAAAGTAAATACCAAATAAAAATAAATAAATATTTGTAATAAAGTACTTCCATCACAATTAAAAACATTAATGTAAGTTTATCTATACCATGGAATACTACATGGCAATGAGAAACAATGAAATCTGGCCATGTGTAGCAACATGGATGGACCTTGAGGGTGTTATGCTGAGCGAAATAAGTCAGGCAGAGAAAGACAAATATCATATGTGTGCACGCATAGGAGGATTAGGAGGAGCTTAACAGAGGACCAAGGGGGAGAAGAAGGGCGGAAATGGTGGGGGAAAGGGGAGAGGCAAACCATGAGAGACTCTTGAATGCTGACAAAAACTGAGGACTGGTGGATGTGGGGGGGAGGAGGGGTGGGCATGGAGGAGGGCACTTGTGGGGATGAGCACTGGGTGTTATGTGGAAAGTAATTTGACAATAAACTATTTGTAAAAAAAAAAACAACATTAATGTATCTTTCAAACATTACCCTTACAACACATAAGGACGTACCATGGTTTCACTGTTAGGTACTCTGATGAGAAGACAATCTAATTACCATCACATGCAGAGCACAAACCCCAAAATGCCACATAGCACTTAACTTGGGAGAAATGGCTTGGGAAAAGCAATTTCTTTAAAAGCCCCACAGCAATAAATTATGTTATGTGTCCAGTAAGCGGTTCCTGATTCCCAGTGAAACATCCTACCTGTTTTTCATTAGCCTCATCTCTCGTTTGCGAGTTGCTTCTTCTGCTAGTTGCTGGGGACTGTGCAAACTTCCCGGTGAGGCAGCCATCACTACTCCCTGTGGCAAAGCAGTAGTAGGGGCTCGGATCTGGTAAGTTGGCATGTCACCAGTGGCTGCTGCAATGAAACAAAATATTCCAAGTGTATATAATCAATTTACAACCTGATATTTTATACAAAATTGACCTGGAAATAACATACTTCTTTTTACATGTCGTAAGAAGTGAACTTGCTAATGTGTAAGATGATTATTCTGAGCATTAAAGAAGTCTTAGGTATCAAAGATACCTGGAACAATTTGGAACAATAACCTTCAGCATGCTCTATACATTTAACGTAGAAAAATGCCCCTGATGCATTTATCAAAGGCTAAAGTAGAGAGCCTTTTCAATTGATAGTGCATTTAGCCTAAACTCAGTGGTATGCTTATAAATGTTTAATAACTAGCTCTCTGGGGGAAAAGAGTCCTGACCTGCTTATCAATTCATATGACGGAAATACTTTCACCATGGCCAATTTCAGGCTAACAGGGTGACCTCCTGGAATGTGGAGATGGGAACACATACACAGTAAGTAGCACATACAGATCAGAGAGATGTAAATAACCTCAAGAGCAGAGATAAAACTATGAGAAGTGGTGAGTTTTGAGTATTTATTAATGTTTTAGTGTAACTTACTTGTTAAGTGTATTTCTTTATACATAATTTTTAATAATGGCTCTTTTTACAACCAGCTCACAAAAACCCTGAAAATTTCATAATCACTCTACATACCAGTGGGGGCTGGTTCTTGCATACCACTGCAAAAAATTTAGCTAAGCAAAACATCTTCATTCTCTGAATATTCCAGATAAGAGGTCTTCCTGTACCCTATATCAGGGCTGAAACAGTTACTGAATGTCTTTAAATACAAATTCTACTACGAGATGAATGAGGTACTAGAAGGAAAATACTAGCTTACTCTATTTTCAGTTTAAAAACCAAAACAAAATAAAAAACAAAACAGCAAAGCTCTACTTAAATCTAGTTTCTCTGGAGAATGATAATTTTTGTCTTTTGTAGGTTTCTTGAGATAATAATATATTTCTAAGTATTCAGTTAAAAGGTTTTCTAATTATAGTACAATTATGGTCAAATGACAGACTTAATATTTACTTAGTATTCAAATTGAATACTAAAAGTCCTCCAAGTTTCCTAATTTATACTCAAAATTTGCCTTTCTGCTACAATAAACATAGCTTCCTAGAAAAGACAGATGGATTTAAGTGATGAAATATGTTTCTACCACTACTGTTTCAACTTTGAGAAGGTATGGTCCAGAGTTAATATGACACTCTAACATATTACAAAATTCATGCTGTCTCAAAGCTAAAGAAAAAGTTTTTAAGAAAAGTTATCAAATCCTACAAAAATTCGTCTGAACCAATGCCAATCAAAATATAAAACACATCATTTCTATACTTCATTAAAATGTATTATAACCACTGGGTAAGAACTGAAATTTTACCCCAAAAGGAACACAGATTTTTCCACTTAAATGGAATATTATCACTGAAAATAGCCAACCAATTTAAAAGGTTAGTCAAAAATGAATCTGTGTGCTCCTTTTGGGTAAATGCCAGGTTTTTTTTTCCCCCTAGAGCTTAAGAATTAGGTGAAAAGTAAAGAAAAAAATTTAAAACATGGCTTTGGGGGAAGATCACTTAACGGTCTTCATAAGATTAGCAAAAATACCATTTATAAGGTAGCACTGCTCCTTCCTTCTAAATATAATTTGAAAAACAATGGTGATCAATAGTAACTGTGATAAATATAATGATCACAGCAAAATCTCTATTAATAAACTTGGGGAAAATCCTAAATTGTTTTTTGTGACTTTAAAATACTATATACACAGATATCTCATCCTATGTGATATTATCTTATAGCCTGGAAATATTTAAGAAGATAATTTTATAAATGGTTATAAACTGCTGACAAAAGATTTTTTATATTTTAATCTCATTGTCAGAGGAAATAGAATGGAGCATAGAATCCCATTGTTCTGTCCTCTTTTCTCTTTACCCACATCCAGGGAAGAAGGTTATAGGATAATAAAGGTTGAAACAATGGAACAGCTAGAGGCTACACAGACTTTCTAAAACTGGAACAATAGCCAGTGACGAATGAGAAGTTTACGTGTCATCTTGTTGACATTTGCAGGCAGCGTGGATGCAGACCTGGGTCTGGGTTGTTCTTTTGCACACACTGGTCACAGAGAAGTGCAACAAAATTAATAGGAAGCTACAGAGGGTTCTCTCCTTTTGTATACATCTGCTATTTCTGTACTATAAAGCTAGAGCAGAATGCTTAAATGATCCATAAAAGTTCGTTTAAGGATATACATTTCTTTAAAACAAAACAAAACAAAACAAAAAAAAAAAAAGGAAAAAAGGGGGGACATGTATACTTCACAGATGAAAAGTAAACTTCATTCATTGGTCTTAACACCAGAAATAGTTCTAAACTTTTGTGTTTCCAAAAGCTGAAAACACCCTCAAAGGACCAAATTGGGTACCATGAAGGATAAAAGCAATTCAAAACAAGTATTCTTAAAAGATTTTGAGCAACAGCTCAGGAAAGAAAATACTGTCTCACAATGATAACTTGGAAGGGGATGATATATATTTGGATGTATTAGTTCTGGAATGTTAGCTAATATATTGGGTTTTATTTCAATGTTTGAGACATACTCTATATTTATCTCCTTTAATAAAAATCAGATTGCAGGTCATTAGTTCATGACAGAAATATGAATTCGCATTAATTAGTAGGAATTAGTATAAATCTCTGTAATATCCCAAAGAATCTATATGATGGTAGACTTTTAGTGGTCACAGAGTAAATGTCAATGGATAAATTCCATACATTCAACTATGATCTTAGTAGTAAATACATTAAAAAGATATGGGCAAAGAGAAATGTCAAAAAATGTTGTTGAAACAAGTCACCAAAAAAAGTTTTTATCTTAGTTAACTTCAGTTTCCAATATTATGAATTCAGTGGTAATTTAAAGTAGGTTAGATACCTAGAATCACAGTTCAAAGAACCGTCTTACATTCTTTGATGACAGTCTTATCTGTGTACTCCTCTAAAGGCCGATTCCTGTTCCAGCTAACTACTAAAAGTGTCCACATTATTTTCTGTTCTAGTATTTCACTGTATACATTATTTCTGAAAATAAATGAGTCATCAGTGGAGGCTTTACAGTTACGACTGAAGATAATAAGAAAAAGATATTTATATACTAATTTATTCTAAGGCAATAAAAACTTTAAAGACAAGTCAGGGATGTCCTTTTTACTTTGGTACTCCCTATAATCTAGCATGCTATTTGGCATATAATGGGCGCTTGGTGGGTTTACATGTACACTACAAAGTAAATTTTCAACTTCCCAGGGTTTTGCACAAGCCCATTGTCATTTGAATGTTTAAAATAAGCAGTCTTATTAGTATAAGACTATTATTAGCTGTTATTATAGCTAAGTCTTTAAGTCTTTAACACTGAGACAAGGGAAGCCCTTACAAGATGCTATATATTTGTTCAAACTGGCATTATTTCCTACTCTTCCCTTAGCTACTAGTCATCTGGCATCTGAGAAGCAGATGAGTTCTAAGTATGGTATATTTCCACCTATCTAACTCCTGACATGACATTTTTTTTTTAGGTTTAGTATCAAATATTTCGTGGGAAAAGAAAATTCCTAGAACTCTCAATTCTGGTCATTAACTTCTTACCTCTCTTTGCAAGCTATAAACATGGTATAGGAGAAAAAGCACGGGATTTGGAGTCTGGATTCTAGTCCAGCTCTGCCACTTACCAGCCATGTGACTTGGGGCAAGTTCAGTTTCCTCATCTGTAAAATGGGGATACATTATCTCATTTAATACTCACAATAACCCCTGTAATGTATGTCAAAGTGTCTAGCACAGTGCCTGGCACATGGTAGGCATTCAGCAAATGTTAGTTCCCTTCCTCTTCCCTTCCTTAAGTTCTGAAAGACAATGTTCCAAATTATGCTTATACCGTATATTGGTTAAAAGGCATATAACATCCATAAATATATTTTCCCCTGGAGTTTCCCTTCTAACATACCTGGGTAATAGAATGATTGAAATGTATGGCTCTTATTCCTTATTTTGTTCAAAAATATGCATATTAAAAATTTTTATGCTATATTATATTTTTTTAGAAAATATATTATTAAAAGATAATATAAAATGTCCTTTTCAATGTTTATAATCATTTAGAATGGAACCTCAAAGGTGGAGAGACACAAATAACCAGATGGTGCCAGCTCATCAGACTGGTAGTAAGACAACTGAAAAGCCTCACAAGTCAAAGAGGTGTTTGTTTCTTCCTAACAAAGACAGAAATAAGAAGCTCAGCCAAATGCCTATCCTGATAGCTTTCAAAGTGGAACAACTTCTCCACATCCCAAATGATGGTGATCTTGCTTATTTATCTTATTGAGATCTCTGTAGTGCTGAGCACATTAACTGAATAACGACATTCTTATAAATGGAGCTTCCTACCTTCTTGTGTCATTTTGCTAGAGGTCCCTAATCCCAAATACACCTAAAGAACAAGCATTAGAGGTAAGTTTGAAGTCATACTTATAAAGCAGGGGACTTCTTTCCCTAGCTCCAAGAAGCTACCGATGTCTTCACTTTCCTCACTTGGTTCGCTCCTTCCCTAGCACCACACCAGTGTTCCCAATGTGCAAATCAGCCTTGCCTTGTGACGCCTGGTGTCTCACACTGTCAAGAGACTGTCCCTTCTCCACTGCTCTGCTTTTCCCAGGAAAATTAAACCGTACGTAAACATGACTATTTAAATACTGAACATTTTCAAATTTGTTACAATGACTATGACACATAGACCACAAAGAATTAAGTCATTAAATATTTTTACTTGAAGATACATGGAGGGAACTTCCTGAATTGTTTAAGTGAAAATCTCGAGTCAAAAAAAGTCTATGTAAAAGATGAGAAATTATAACTATTGAAATTAAAGGTTCTATATCATAGCAAATACACACTCTATTGTCCTATGAGAGTAATAATAAATACTCTAGACAAAAATCCATTTTGACTACTCAAAATGATGGTAACCTCATTTTGTATGTTTTATAACTAGCATGTAGTATGCTGTGGTAACTCATCTAACATTAGCACTAATTTCTCAGGTGACTTTTGAAGAACAATGTTCTGTGTGAATGTTCTTTGGAAAGAGAACCAGACAAGGTCTGTTCATGAAATCTTAAGATCCAAACTGGTTCACCACTTGTTAGCTTTGTAAGCTTGGGAGAGTTATTTACCACTCTGATCTATGTTGTTTCATGAAAAATGAACATAATATTATCTGCTCTGAGTGCATGAGTAAGAATACATGGAAAGTGCTTCTCTCTGGGCTATTTAAATATAGTTTCTTCAGTGAGGCCTACCTCACTGCAATTTGTATTTGTATGTATACTGTAGCATTGCAATTTTTAAAATTTGAATGCTTACATAAATGCAAAGTGTAATTATTCTATTAGGTGATATATTCATATAGGCAAATAAAACCAGGGAGAGTTTTATAATCAACCCAAATTATACTTTGCTGAAATTTTTTTTAAAACGGTGGGAAAATAGCACAATGGAAATTTCAGTAAACCTTCCATACAGATTTGGAGTTTCACTAAAACTTAAGGTGGATAGGGGCATCTGGGTGGCTCAGTCAGATAAGCATCCGACTTTGGCTCAGGTCATGATCTCATGGTTCTTGGGTTCGAGCCCCGCGTCGGGCTCTGTGCTGACAGCTAGCTCAGAGCCTGGAGTCTGTTTTGGATTCTGTGTCTCCCTCTCTCTCTGACCCTCCCCTGCTCATGCTGTCTCTCTCTCTCTGTCTCAGAAATAAATAAAACATAAAAAATAAAATAAAAAATAAAATTTAAGGTAGATAAATGACTTGTTTTTTTTACTTACAACATAATTATAACTTGCTTTGTTAAATTAAATTATAACTTTAAGCTGTTACACCTAATCCAAACCATTCTTTAATGTGAAAATTCCCAAACAAAAACCTTTTCAAATACCTTCCTTTCACAAGGTGAAATTTATCCTTATTCTCATGCATCAAATATTAGCCAAGATATTATTTTCTAAATTTGAATAAGCTGGAACATTGGTTTCTAACAGTTTAGAAATCCAGGCTGATTACAACATATTAGAATTTTTTAGACTCAGAAACTAAAATGTATGGAATTAGGCTCTTAACATAATCAGCTTATGAAAAAAGCCAAAAACTGTTTCTAACAAAAATTTAAACTATACCCCAAATAAGAATATAATTCTATAAACCTTAGATATTCACTTTTTGCATTTGATTCCATGATCCTATAAGTAAATACTTCTAGAGGTTCCTGGGTGGCTCAGTTGGTTAAGTGTCCAACTTCAGTTCAGATCAGGATCTCACAGTCCATGAGTTCGAGTCCAGCACCAGGCTCTGTGCTGACAGCTCAGAGCCTGGAGCCTGTTTCAGATTCTGTGTCTCTCTTTCTTTCTCTGCCCCTCCCCTGCTTGTGCTCTTTCTCTCTCAATTTTAAACATTAAAAAATATATATGTACTAGTAAAAACTCTTCCCAGACCAGTCATTGTTAGGAGCCTGATTTTGGTCTCGATCAGTTTTTCAAACTACAAGTTGTAGACCATTAGTGGGTTGTAAAATCAATTTCATGAGCCAAGAATAGCATTAAAAAAAAAGTATAAGTACATCACATCCTTACTATATGTAAAGATAAGCATTGTTTTTAAAACTTGTTTTATGTACACACACACACACACAGGTCTACTGCATCATGGTGTATAATGTGGGCCATGGTCAAAAAAATGTGTAAGCCAAAGATCTAGATCAGTCCACTTGGTTCACCAATTCACACAAGTAGCCCAAAATGATATAATCCAAAGATAGGTCTTAAAGCTGCTCTACTATTCCTTCAAAAAAGTCTCTTAAACCCTGTGCTATTTGGGCTCCTCAAAAACAAAAATGTGTTTTCATTTTTAAACCTCAAAATAAAATTGGTTTTGTGAAAACTAATTGGATCCTAAAAATAATGATTTCCAAAGCACAATGAGGTCTTGTGAAAAAAGTTTGATATATTTTAGTTTTAGCATTTGGGAAATTTTAAATTGGAAAAACTAACTCATGTTTAGCCATTATGGATAAAATTGTGAAAAAAAATCCATTCAAGGATAGTGTATGCTCGTTTGTCACATAAATGTATAAAAATGTTCACTTATTTACAAGCAATGGTTACAAATATATGCAAATTTTTACCTTTAACTTTCCTCTTTAAATATATTCTGTGTATTTTCAAATCTTATATTTTACTTTTCTTTCATGGTTAGACATGAGAATTGGAATTAAAGACTTAGTAAAGAAAGATATAAACCAATGAAAACTTTTAAAGCAAATAAACATGCACAAAATTCCTTTTGTGTCTAGCAGAGGACATGCAGTTTGAGATTAAGCCCATCTAGATCTTACAAAAAAGTTGTCATCTGAGAGCTTCTGTAATCTATAGCTTCTCTAAAATTTCACAAAAAGTCCTGAGAAAAATAATAGTGCCTCAAGATAATTTTCAAAAACGCTTTAATACCGGTTTTCGTTGTTCAAAAAACATGTAATGTTCTCATCTAGGAAGAGAACCGAGAGCCACTAACTGAAAAACTAAACCGTGCTGAAGCCGTTCACACTCATCACTTCTACAGGAATTCGAGTGCAAATTCAGAACGGGGTTAGAAATGAGACATCCCTTTATAAAGAACGATGCAACAACATACAGGATATTAGTGACTAAGTCAGAACCATTACCTGTACTTAAGAAAAGCAAACCACGTAAGGATTTCGGATCACAACTTTAAAGACCCAGAGCCGAACAATTTAAGTCCAGCACTTTCCTGATCGAGCGCTAGAGGACGCTCTGACCAGCAAGAGCCAGGAGCGATCAGGGGGTACAAGAGCCCACCTCTCCCGGGCACGTGCAGGGCGGCCTCAGCAGGGAGGCTCAAGCTTCCCACGTCCGTTCCGTCGGAGTAGGCGGGACACACGGGACAGACGGCTGCGGAGTTTTCCGCAGCCAAGCATTACAGGTTTCACAAAGCGTTCCTCCTCATCAAGCAGATACTTACCTCAATAGAAATGCTAAAGGAAGGCTTACGAGAAGAGCTATTCAGTCTAAGAGCGATCTTGGAGACAGAGGCAGCGGCGAGCTAGTTAACAGCTCTCAATCTGTCAGCAGCACTTGACAAAGCAGAAAGGAACTGACTAAATCACAGCATGACTCGGGGCTGACGTCAATGTGCAGCTCGCTTGTAGTTTAACTTTTCCACTTCCCTGCCGAACACGATTCCAGGAAATGTAGTGACGTCAGCCCTTTGAACTCGATTAGTTTGAGGTACAGACCATTTTAAATACAGGAGGAAAGAAACCAGTAGGCACGCAAACACCCCTAACACGATGGGTTTTCCTATTCTGTTTTGGAGCAACGTTTGTACACAACGATGAAATTGGAAGCTTAATTTTTTACAAGTTGAACAGTACATATGTTTGACTTGTAGCTGCCTTGGATTTGCAACAGGTTGCAGATGAAGTAACAGCTTAATTTAGCAAAGCAGTATATGGAGACCAGAGACAGGATTACTGCCTTGATCAAACAAGCGATATGCTGAGCAAAGAAGCCCTTACACTGAGATGCCTTAACAGAATGTGTTGAGTATGTACAGATACATATTAAAGGAAATTTCTTACTCCTCAGCTCCTAGAAAATTAGCACTTTTTGATACACTGAGGTTCCTAATTTTTCTAAACTTCAAAAAAAAAAATCAGAACTAATTTACATCTCTCTTTAAAATCCTTACCTGTTTCATCTCCAGTTACAGCCATGATGGGCTTCTTCTGCACACAGAACTGTCTTGCCTCCCTATCACAGGCCCACATACACTGTTCCAAACTAGCAAGCATGGGCAGGATAAGTAGGAGTAACTGACATCACAATGACATCACTAGCCTATCACTGCCATCAATTTGCTTTGTCACAGAGGTGCTCAATGAAACCAAAGCCCTATAAAAACCCTTCCTGTAATAAACCATATTAATGTTCTTGTTTCTTATTTTTACAGAGAAATCTGTTGAGATGGGTGGGCTCTGGCAAAAAAAAATGTCTCATTATAATTAAGTTTCAAGATTTTTTCCTATGGAGCTACTAACTTCTTTATTATTGTTCTATCCCAGGTTTCTAGATAAACAAAGAGGGCATAAGCTCTACATTTTTCGTAATTCATAGGAGAAAAAAAAAACCATGGAGATTAAAAAAAACAACAGAAACCTGACAATCAGCCCAGAAAAACATTGTGAAATACAGAGAAATGTATTTCTGAGACACTTCTAAATTCATCAAGAAAGAAATACCCAGCCACCTTTGTTCACCTAACACAGTTTTACTTGCTGTGTTATTTGCTACAGCACGATAAAATCCAGCTGTTCCTAAGGTGACACATAATTTGCTAATTTCACTTAAAAGGAATAAATACTGACATTTAAAAAATTCACTGTGCCAAATGTAGCAACTATTACATAGCATTCTTCCATAGAGGTTGAATCACAGGAATTTGCTATTTGATCTTTTTGATCTACAAAAACAGTAGTTTCATGAGGCTCAATTATTTTATGAAACTAAAATCCCCTGAAAAGAATTTGGGGATTTAAAAAAATTCATAAATAAATCACAATTACCACTCATAATGTTTCTTTTAATGTCAAATGTTATTTGGATCAGTTAATGAATGTTCAGTACATGAAAAGCTAGGTCATTACAGGGGATTTAACAATGGCAAGGTTAGACAAAAAGTTAGGTCTTGTTCCATATAACAGACCATAGTCTGGGAAAAGAAATGATTTGCATGTCTACTGCACAAAAATAAGTGAATGGCACTGAGACCTTTTGTCTTTACCAGTGGGCTGAATAAAACCCGTTCAACTACATGATTAGAATTCAACCTAACCTTATGCCAATGAAAGGGCATTCCACCATATTTTTGCTTATTCAATTAAGCACTTTGTAATAAAGATGGGGACTTTAAACTCAGATATTTAGGAAGTGGAACTTCAGGGACTATTCATGATTCTAGTAATTCTCCAGAGCACATGAACTGAAGATATCTGATTAAGGTCTGGAGATCAACGCAGACATTGATCCCAATCAGAGGCTCCATGACAGAATCTTTTCCATCCCAGCCCTACCTAAGGGTTTGGGTCCAAGGGTAGTAGTCAATTTTATTACCAATTTCAGAAAGTTCAAGTTGATTTTAATCTAATTTCTCTAATTGGCAGTTAGGTATTCAATAGATATTGGTATTAAAAAGGGTGGAGGAAAGAAAGGGAAGAAGGAAATTGGCTGTTTGGGTGACTACTGCTATTAGTGAAGTTTTAATACATTCCATGGACCTTTTAAACCCAGTTAACCAGCACACAGAACTAATAACATTTTCACAGAAGAGGAACATTTCACTTTCATTCAATAAACGGTTATTCTCAAATGCCAGGGACTATGCTAGGTACTAAGGATCCCTATCCAAACAGGAGTTTGTCACACATGGCCTAAGAAGGTACAGTAGGAACTGACTGCATGTTATCTGAACCAGATCTGCAGGATCAGGAAAGGCTTCCTGGAGGACATACTATCTAAGATGAAGGCCGAATAATGCAAATGACGGGCCTAAGTGTTCCAGTCAGGGCAAATGACTAAGTGTGAAGCCCTGGGAAGGCAAGAGAGCGTGGCACAGCACGGGAAATGAAAGAAATCCTTACAAAAGAGGGAGAAGTCTAGTAAAGGAAGCAAGGCCTAGATCAAGCAGCAATTTGGGCATTCAGGATTTTGGACTTTGTCTAACAAGTAACATTCTCTAAGGAATGCTGAACAGAAGCCTGACATGATTAGATCTGAATTTTAGAAATACCACTCTGAACTGCAGAATTGAGAGTGTCATGGAAAAAAGAAAATGTTGGAGGCAGAGACTTTTGTTTTTAAGGATTATTAGCAGCTCCCAGAATTACTGAGAGGGATGAAGAAAGGGAGCCTGAACTTTCAGGAACAATTCTCAGAAGAACTGGGCCAAGAAGGGATCTGCCACGTCTGGCATGATTAGGAAAATCAGGAAGCTGCTCCACAACTACCAGCTTCAGGGCAGCCACCTGGCAGAGGGGATGACAAGGCAGAGGGGACAGCGGCAGGAAGTAGAATGAGGGCAGCCCAGGTGGAGAGGGGTGGCGACATGTGTGGTTTGGCTGGGAGGAAGAAGGGATGGCATGTAGGTTTCTAGTCTGAAGCAACAGGCTGGACAGTAGTCCATTAGTGAAATGAGGTAAACCAAGGGAGAACCAGGGTGGGGAAAATGGATGTGGTTTTGGTCTTAAAAAGTCAAGAGATGTGTGTGGAACCTCTACGTAGTCAGCAGGAGTCAGGGGCATGTTCACCGTGAAGTGAAGCCATGGTCAGGCAGAGTGCTCAAGTCAGATGGAAGAGGGCCCAGGACACGATCTTGACTAACACCATTAACACTAAAGAGATGAGCAGAGGAAGACTGGACCAACCAAGAGACTGAAAGAGATGTAGGAGAAAGAAGAAAAAACAGTAAGAAAACATGATCAGGGAAGTGAAGGAAGCAGAAGTCGACTGTGTTAAATACTGCTGAGGGCTCAATCAAGAAAAGGTCTGAGAACGCACAAATCGCTGTGACCTTTCAAAGGAATGACAGAATGGAAGGCGATAGAGAGGAACATGAGAATGCCCAGTGATCCTGTATTAAACATAGAAGCCGAACTCCTACCCATCAGTATTTTAAAGAGAAGGGAAAAAAGGGAAAGGAAAAGGTAAAGAAGGAAAAGACAAAAAGAAAACAAAAGGAATAAAGACTGAAAGGGAAGAAAGAAACATCTTACTAGTATTTGATATAAACATTAACATGCTATCAAAGATAGATTCATGAAGAATATGCACATTACTAGAATTAATTTTCAGGTTGTCAAGATTAATAAAAAAACTTTTTAAAAATTTCATAGTATTTCTCTATACTAGCAACTACTAGAGAATGAATCATTCATAATAGCAACAAAAACCATAAAGCATTTAGGAACTAACTTAACAAAGAATATGAAAGACATCCATGCAGAAAATTTTTAACTGTTAAAAGAAGTTAAAATATGGTCTACATAAATGAAACACTCCATGTTTTGGAACAGATCAATTTAACATTATGAAGACATCAGTTATCCCTCACCCTTACACACTGTTGGAAGGAATGTAAATCGGTGTAGCACTATGGAAAACAGTACAGAAGTTCCTCAATAAATTAAAAATAGAACTACCCTATGATTCAGCAATTGCACTACTGGGTATTTACCCAAAGAAAACAAAAACACTCACTGGAAAAGATATATTCACCCCCATGTTCATTGTAGCATTATTTACAATAGCAAAGATATGGAAGCAACCTAGCTACCCATTGATAGATGAGTGGATAAAGAAAATGTAGGGTGTACACACACACACACACACACACACACACACACACACACAGTGGATTATCATACATAAAAAAAATGAAATCCTGATACTTGTGACAACATGGATGAAACTTAAGCGCAGTATGTTAAGTGAAGTCGGACAAAGGAAAGACAAATACCATATGATAGAACTTACAAGTGGAATTTTCAACAACAACAACAACAAAAAAACCCAGAACTCATAGATACAGAGAACAGACTAGTGGCTACCAGAAATGGGAAGGAGGGTGCTGGCAGGGAGGGTGTAAAATGGGTGAAGGGGGTCAAAAGGTACAAACTTCTAGATATAATGTACAGTGTATATAATAGTACAGGTGACTATGGTTAATAGTATTATGTTGTCTACCTGAAAATTGCTAAGAGACTAAATATTAAGTTCTCATCACAAGAAAAAAGCAATTTGTAACTGTGTGGTGACGGATGCTAACTAGACTTACTAGTGATCACTTACTGTGTTTTAAACAAATGTCAAACCATTATGGTGTACAAATGTTATATGTCAATTATATTTGAATTAAAAAAAAGACTTGTTTCCCCTAAATTAATCTATAAGTTAAATGCAGGCTCATTGTCAGTTTTGTTATATTATTATTTAGAAACTCAAATTTGTTCTAAATGAATATGAAAGAATACTGGGTCACATAAGTTAAATCAGCACTAATAGAATTTTTTTTTTTAATATAAAAAAGGGAAACTTGTTCTGTGAGATAACAAACCAGTATGGTACTGGCATATAGAAAGGAGACCAATAGTACAGAATAGACAGTTCTGAAACAGATCCAAGAATACATGAGAATTTACTATAGAATTAACATTGCCCCTAAGTTAACAGGGAAAGGATAAACCATTAGTAGGGGAAAACTGGCTCCCTACGTGGAGAAAAATGACAGTGAATTCCCACCTAATACTATATACAGAAGTGGACCTGGGGTGGACTAAGGACATAAATGTGAAAAGTAAAGCTATATATAAAACTATAACTAATGTAGAAAAATGTCTTTGACTTACAGAAGGAGATTTCTTAAATAAAACCTCAAAAGCACAAAACTCATTATTGTATTATCTAGGCAAAACACAAGACATTTTTAAAGCTCTTCTTATGTTAAAATATCAGGTTTACAGTGGGTCTTCCATATAAAAATGATAAATTAGAAGACATGATGATTCTTTATGATTATTTGTTTAGACATAGAGGGTTCGTGGGAATAGTGGGAAATAAAACAGATGGCTTTGATTTTATAAAGTAAACAAAGTACCAAGGAAGTACTATGAATTTTTTTACTCCATAAATGAACTCCTTCAGTTCTTCATCTACTTTTATTATAGTCCACATTACCCTCCACAACACCCAAGAGTAAAGTTAATTATCAAGAGACTTGTCAGTCAGAATCTGCTTTTTTTCCATACTTGTAAGATTTTCAAACCAAAAGAATGAATATTATTCCCCTTAAAATCAGTGCTACATCAAATATCCTAAGCAAATGCCAAGAGGAATAGAGTTGTTAAATTAAAATATAGGATTTTTGCAAGTTGTATTAAATACATTATAGTTATTATGAGCACAATTGGATGATATTAAAATAACGTGTAACTTGAATTTAACTGAAATCTTAGGTTACCCTAAAAGCTTAGGACTACATCCCAACTGGTTTATTTCACTACTTCCACATGAAATAGAATGGATGCAACAGTCTAGAGAAAACAAATATCAGCATTTGTTTGGAAATGGGATGTCTAGAACTCAGACTTGAGCGTAACATCTGGGGAAAACCCCCAATTCAGTGCACCACGCACCCGATACGTAAAGCTGCAGAGACCAGGTAATAAAAGTATGTATTAGGTACAACATTTATAACCCCCAGATGAAGGGTATTTAATTAATTAAAAAATCCTCTCATGTGTCCAAGTCTTTTTTCCCCATCATGCTACCCTGAAAGGCTGCTAAAAAGTAGGAAATCATACAATTTAACTTTTTAATGTACTGAGATATTCCTTCTTTAAGCCTTTTAAAGTGCCTCCCCCCCCAAAATCTGCCTCCTGTATATTTCAGAAAACTATAAAATCACCACTAAATGGTGTGATACAGTGTATTCTAAATGTATTAGATCAATAAAATATACCTTGCACAACAACCTGGCTGCCTGGGACAAAGAACTGCTGTGTGCCATCAGCTGATTGTGCTGCATACTGTACAATTGTAGCACCTGGAGGAGGAGCTCCTGAATTTGTCATTGTTAATGCCTGTAGTCCCTGAACACCATCAGATCCTGGGTTAGAAATCTGGATTGTTCCACCTTGGGCTATAGCAACTTGACAGAAAAAGAAAAGAAATATTAGAGAATTTCAAGATTCATTTTTAATAATCCCGTATTGGAAGAATATGCTGTGGGTCTATTAATTACCAACGCTTCTCATTCTCAAGTTACCCTCATTTCCCTATGCTGAATTGATAGGGAGATCCTTATTCATGGGAAAACACTCTCAAAAAGCTCAGGAACACTTGAAAATATCTTATATTCAGAATTATTTGAAATACATAGAACTCATGGAGTTTCCCCTCCTCCATGGCATCCATTCAACTAAATTATTTAAGAGGAAGAGTGGAGATGCAGTCAAGGAGAAAGTTCAGCTTCTTGATTTTCTCCATTCTTCCAGATGTTTTTAGTTGTAGATAAATAGCATTCTTCTAATATTTAAAAAATGGTCAGTGATATTCCATTGAGCATCACAATTATGATGAATTTATACTTTCATTCAGCTAACTACTTTTCTAACTTATCAAAAGAAAGTGGTTTTTAATGGAACCTATATAAAACTATATATTTTGGTTTTAAAGCTTAGGTCTACAAAACTGTCACCTTCACCATTTTGACTACGTGAGGAGATTAGTGAAATATAAAATGTTACATTGAGAAGGATCTTAAAAACTAACTACTGAAAGAATTTGTGCTGTAATATTTATGTCTATCGTCCTCAGGACATACAAATGTCCTGAATAACTGCAGCTCACAGGAGATTTGCTCTAAACACCGAGACCTGCCATCCATGTTTAAAAGTTAACATATTAACCAGGAGTTTCCAAAGAACTGATCAAGGGGTTTTTTTAAATTTCACGCTAATTCAATTCTAAGTCAATTTCAATTACTGTTAAAATATCCGAGACTTCTGTATACTTTAACATAAACAGTATGACCCTATGTTTTAGTTTAAGTACCAGAGGTTAAGTAGAACCCTACAAAAAAAAAAATCACATATAAATCTGCTCACTAGATTTACAATGAAGGTAACAACACGTCAGAATAACACAAGGCCTATAAATCAATGCAAATGCCCTAAAGGAATGTTACAGTAGTGGGTAAGTGTATGTCAATATTTCCAACTTATTTTCTACTGTTTTCTACAGTATCTAAGCAAAGGCCCATTTAGATGAAGATCTGATTGTATAAACCGGTCAGAATTACTGGAAAGAGTAACAAGTCTTTACGTCCTTGACATGAAGTTCTAGGGACCTAAAGAGAAAGATGGGTTAACATTTTTCAAAAGGTTTCAGCAAGATGCATTCTCTGTGTTTTTGTTCTTTGACAGGCCACTGTCAATATGATTGACAGACAGTGAAGAATCAGTTATAGAATGTCAACAGTGCTGAGGCTGAGAAACTCACGTAATAACCCTTTGTTTATCTGGCTCATGTAGAGCATTATGTTCTGTTCACATTTTATTTTATTTATTTAAAGTTTATTTATTTATTTTTGACAGAAAGAAAAAGCGGGGGAAAGGAGTACAGAGAAAGGGAGAGAGAATCCCAAGCAGGCTCCACACTGTCAGTGCAAAGCCCAACATGGGGCTCAATCCAAAAAAACTGAAATCATGACCTGAGCCGAAAGCAAGAGTCGGACACTTAACCAGCTGAGTCACCCAGTCACCTCTTCATACACATTTTAAAAATAAGATTTCAAGGGTCTCAGGGTTCACCCTTATAATAAATAAAAGGGCTTGGAAGAAACCTAACTATGCCTACTTAAAGGAGAAGTATGAAAAAGAAGGGATGTTGCTTCCTCAGATCTTCATGACAGGACGTGAATGAATTTCATACGTTATCATATATCTGACTGGGTGTATTCAGTTGAAAGGTAGTTTAGTGCTTTAGAAAGAAGAGGCACAGGCGACGTAAGCACAGTGTGGGAGAAGCACAAAGCCGAGCGGACAGCAGGCACTAAGGCTGAATGATGGCTATCGTTTCCTTGTGACAGACTAGATCATTAACAACTAAGCCACCTGTGAATCTAGAAGAGTTCAGTAAAGCATGGCTTCAAATTCTAATTACAGAACTTAGTTTTCAATGCCAATACAATGAGCAAGCTTTGGGACTAGCTTTCTGTAAAAAAAATCTAAGGCGAGATAGTTGCTGCTGACGGTAAGAACATGAAATAGATAACAAAGACCCTTTTTTCTTTTCATATTTTTCTCATTTTTTTCAATGTTTCCTCATAATTCAAACCAAAACTTCTTTGCATTCATATTGTGAAAAGTTGATATATCAAGAATCTGTTCCTCTCAGCATTTTATTTTCTGGTCAAGTCATTATAGAATTAGATGTGGAAAACAAAGCTAAACACACACACACACACACACACACACACACACCCCTAGCTCTGGTCAAGTCATTATAGAATTAGATGTGGAAAACAAAGCTAAACACACACACACACACACACACACACCCTAGCTCCAGGGGAAAACATTTCTACTGATAAGTCTTGTACTTTAACCTGGCTTTTAGTTTTTATACCAAAGGCTCTCTTGATTTTGGCATTATCAAATGGCAGAGGATCTTCACATTCAAAATGTTACCTCTCATTTGACAATTAAAAAGATTTCCCAGTGCTTCAGGATACTAGAATTAGGGTGTTTTAGAATTAGTTTCTTCTAGAAGAAGAAACTTTTAGGCTACAAAATAAATATTCAAGGATAGCAAAATATGTGCTTTCAGTAAACACATATCAAGATAAATTAAATACCAGGAAAATTTAAGATGAAATTAACTGAGTTTAGTTACATCTTTCATTTTACCTAATTATCTTTAAAATTTTTTTTTGACTATTTATTTTTGAGAGAGAGACAGAGACAGAGCACGAGGAGGGGAGCAGAGAGAAAGGGAGACTCAGAATCCAAAGCAGGCTCCAGGTTTGGTGCTAGCTGTCAGCACAGAGCCTGAAGTGAGGCTTGAACCCACAAATCGCAAGATCGTGACCTGAGCTGAAGTCAGATACGTATTAACTTATGTAAATTTTCTAGCAAATAAAAGTACAAAGAATTTTGTGTTTTCTATTTTCCCTGCCCACTCATTCCCAACCTTTTTTTTTTTTTTTTGGGTCCAGAGTATTTCAAAGCAAATCCCAGATATGTCTGGCTAACCATTTTTTAATAAAATGATAGGCCCCTATGAAGGCCACTAGTAACCAGTGAAGTTAAAATACCTTTGTATTTCTTACTAGTTTTACTTTGGGGGCCTAGGCTTTATTCATGTCTTCTTAGAATGACACATGCATGTAGGGCACAAAAGCTTCTATCAGTGTCTACACTGCTGATCACAATGAAGAGTTCATAGTGGTCCATGAAGACTGGTTGGGGCTCAAGCAGAATTAAAAGTTTTTTTATTTTAGATTATATGCATACTGATATTCCTCTTTTAAATCATCAAACCTTAGTTTGATAAAACTGTCCAAACTGAATTAAAATCGAACAGCTATATTATATAATCAATTAAATTCTACTTCAATGTCCATTACTAACTGATGCAAGCCTGCTAGCATATTATTGCTAGTAGTATTGGGGGGCAGAGGTTAGGCTCTGTTGTCATAGTTAGCTTTTTTTTTCCTCCTAAAGTCTCAGGTAAGCTATACCCCAAAATTAAGTAGGTCACTCTATATGCAGTTGAATGTTGAGCACATTGACCTTATATTAAGAGTTTTGTCTAGACAGAGTGTAATTCATTAACTTACTATGTATTGTTCTACTAAAGTGGTTTTAGTGGTTATACAAATGTCTCTGTGTTCATCCTTATACAGTCATGGTATCTGGTTTCAAATCCATATTAACACAAGTATGGTTTCCCCATCCCCAACTGACCATACACAACAGTAACCAGTATGATATATCAACTAGTCTAGGCATGAAGTTCTTTAATGATTCCTATATTTAAAAATCTGTGACTTCTACTCATTGCCATTGAGCACTCCTCCCCTAGAGTTATTAATATCATAGAAGGAAGGAAAATAGTATGTGTGGGATGAAGATTTGAGAATTTTGGTAAAAAAAATAGTAATTTAAAAAAGTAATATGTTAGGGGCGGCTAGGTGGCTCAGTTGGTTGAACTTCTGACTTTGGCTCAGGTCATGATCTCGTGGTTGACAAGTTCGAGCCCCATGTCAGGTTCTATGCTGACAGCTCAGAGCCTTGAACCTGCTTCAGATTCTGTATCTCCCTCTTTTTTTGCCCCTTCCCTGCTCACGCTCTCTCAGTCTCAAAAATAATATAAACATTAAAAAAAAATTTTAAGTAATATTTTAAAGTCTTTATGATCAATAAAGGAAGATGAGAAAGATAAATAAGGGTGGAAAATTAAAAAAAAAAAAAAAAAAGAGTTCATGACCAAAAGAGGAAGGAGTAGAATTCAGTTAAATTAAGATTTCATCTGACTCCTTTCCACTGGATACTAACATCTTTATAATACTAAACTTGTATGTAGGAGCTAATTCAAACATGTAAACATGTAAATGTTTAATTATAATTTAAAGCCATCTTTATTCCAAATTGCAAAAAAAAAAACACCTGTAAATAAATTTCACTGAATTAATTTTAAAAAAGAACAGCAGACCATAGCCAGTGAGTTCTCAGATTTAAATTTAAAAAGGGAGCACAGAACAGGACCTGTGTCCTGAAAGCCAAGAGGTGCACATGGCTGAACAGCCTCATGCCGTAGCAAGAACAGCAACCAAGGAGAAGCAGCCAGATTTACATTAAGCAGATACCTTCTATGTCTGCTCTGAAAGCTACCTTGGGAGCATTTAAGTAGAGTCACTACTAAGAATTATAAATGCAACTGCATTACCTTTAGAATATGCACCTATCATGCGAATTCCTTTTCTGAAGAATGGAATTGGTGTTTATTCACAGGAGAGGTCTCCTGAGAATTCTGAATTCTTTTAAGCAGCCCAAAAAGTTTACATAGATCTCTTTTTATAATGGATTTTGGACTGAGCCACTTACCTGTAATGTGTAAGAATTCCAGTAAAGATGAGTTAACAGAGACTCATTCTAATAAGGTTTGTCATAAAATAGAGTAGGAGCAAGCAGAGACAAGGGACATTTAGAAAAAAAAAAAATCTTGGGTCTTTAATTGGTAAGGGAAGAGGTCAGGTATAGCAGAGTAAGGGATTGGGGGGAAAACTTTGTCTTTAGAGAAAATTTAATGAATTAAGAAACTATAAACATTTAAATGTCTTTAGTTGCTTTTACTTGATATATGGTTATGACTCCCATTTAATGGCGATCTTTAATGTCTTAGGCACAAGTAATATTCTTTGCTAATTCTTAGATTATCTGAATACTATCTTTCAGAAATACTCTCTTGAGACATATGAGATTTTCTTTCGATAGAATGACTTTAACCGGCATACAACAAACCTATCACTAAGATCTGTACTTCCAGTAAAGATTTTGCAATTGTAGCTCTTGCCTGGTGTTGCAATAATGAATCCTTGCCTATTTAGAGTTATTTTTACTACTCCCTGGGAGTAGCCTACTCTAACTTTCACTTCTTAGTTTCTGTGATTAAAAAAATAAGTTGAAACAGTAAGGCCAACTTCTGTCAAATAGCTAACTTTCGATTATTAAAAATATAACTGATTGCATACGGGAAAGCCAAAGAACATTAATTTGTATTTTATTTCTTCAACTTTGACACATGAAGCCCTTCAGTTTATTTCTTTTTGTTTTTAACCCCAACTAACTCATTATACCACATTAAAAATAAGCATTCTAAAATAATAATCTCTGAGGGGACCCTGGGTGGCTCAGCTGGGTAAGTGACCAGCTCTTGATTTCAGCTCAGGTCATGATTCCAGGGTCGTGGGATAAAGCCCCATGTTGAGCTTCACACTGGGTGTGAAACCTGCTTAAGATTTTCTCTCTGCCTCTCCCCTGCTCATACGCCCACTCTCTCACACTCTCTCAAAATAAATAAGCATTAAAAAAGTAATAATAATAATCTTTGAAAGAAAAACCAAAGCAAAGTTTGGGGGAAAGTCATCCATGAGTAAAAGTTGAAGAAAGAATTAAACCTAAAAAACACTACAGTAAAAGCTTATGAAAGGGTCTCGAAAACAGATACCCAGATGAATCTCCAAAAATTCTAGTAAAATAAAACTCCTCTCGTCTAAAAACCAGTAATTGTTTCTATTTCTAGATATCCAGGAACAACAAGAAAGCATTAATATCTGTTAAGTTATTCCTACTAAGAAATAGGATTACTGAAAATGGATCTTATCTATGTGTAAATATACATTTACCTTCCAATGAAAGTAAATGTCTTCTAAAAACTTTAAATGTTAGTATTCATCTTTCAGAAGAATTATCAACCTAAGCAAGAGTCGCTAAATGTCTAAGAGATGCATTTTTAACAAAGGTAGTATCACTTTTCATGAACCAATAAAACTGGTAATTTTTACCTGCCAAAGGCACATAGACAACAGCCACAGCTTTTAATTAAAGTAACTGCCAGGATCTGTTGTATGGGCCCAAATTAAGAAACCTAAATAAAAGACAGTCCATGACCTCTAATGTGGCAAACAGATAAACATCTAACTTCTCAACTTTTGACTTGCTCTTCTCCTGACTCGACTCCCACCACCCGGCACCCACAAGGACGTTTCATGCCAAGCTCCTGCTGCAAACGCATGCACTCAGAGCACAAGAAATAAAGGCTCTGTTGTTCGCCGGAGGGAAAAGTTTAATGACCATGAAGGAAACATTGCCATAGCTAACTTACAGCTGTTTTGTATCAAAAGTAGCATGTCTGCTTTCTCCCATTTTTACCTGTTATTTCCTTTTGCCCTCACACTAACCCCAGAGCGTGGCAATTTTGTATTATTTTCACTTCAAAGAACCTGAGATGGGAAAATAAAGCTTCGCTCTCTGATCCAGTTACTGCCTCCTCCCCATCATCTGTAGCCCCAACATTCTCTCAACCCAATGTTTTCACAACTTCAAATTTTCAGCTAATAAACTAGGCAAAATAAATGACAGCACCCCTTTCTATATCACTTGTAAAGAGATCACCACTTCTATAAGCTCCAAAGCAGGATTGGGCTATGCCAGAGAAAGGTTTAAGATGACAGCATCTTAGACTGCCCCCCAAACTTTCAGATGTCTTAGCATTATTTTATCAGTAATTTCCAACCTTTTCCCTATCACATCACAAACAGAATCTGATAGTATGTATACAGCCCACTGATCAAGGCCAGACCTGAATAGCCAGGAGTCTCCAGCAGCTCCACACCCTGGCCAGCCACTCTTGGGGACTGAGGGCACAAGGTGCTACATTCCCATACCTGTGTGCTACATTGCAGAGGCATTATCAGCTGGCAAATTCTGATTTACAGTTCTAAAACTCACACCATACATTGCCACCGGGCCAGACAAAATGGTACTTAAATCAGAGAAGTAATAAAAGAAAAATAACAGTTAAAACCTTAAGGTCTAACTCTTTACAGAGACAGTGGGGAGTTTCCTTTTCCTAACGTTGACTTTGGACATGTCCGTTCAGCATCCTATAGAGGCTGTGGACATTATACCCCAATTATGCTAGGTATTATGGTAGGAGCTACCTGAAGAACTAGAATTACCACGGGAGAATTAGTTTAATATTGCAAATCTACCACCACCAAAAGAAAAACCTCTAAAAAAACTAGGGACTACATAAGATCTACTCAGATATTAAGGATTATAGTTTGCTTGACAGCCATATGTTAGATTAAGACTTGAGAATTTTTCTAGGTATTACTTTTTTAAAAGGGAAAACAGAAAACATAACTAAAATTTTACCATATTTAAACCAACACAGGATTTTTTACCACACATATTCCATTACCTAAGTGGTTTTTAAAGATGGTTTTTTTTCCTGCCCTTTTTCTAGCTTTTCTTCCCCCTTTTTTCCTTTCTTCCTAGCTCTTGTTTTTTCACTAAAGCATTTTTATGTATATCAAATGTACTGGATTTGAGAAAAAAAATTAGTGCTTTAATTAGAGCAAAAAGCACAGAATTAACAGTCCATTAAAATGCACAAGACTAAATGTGAATGTATCTGTTTATTTACAGCTTTTGATGTTTAAAGTTTCAAATAAAATGATCTGTCCAATTGCTGTAGGTTTTAAAAATAAATCATTTTTCCATTCTTTTCTAGAAAAAGCTGCAGCACAAATTAACAAAGAGTAGTGAAAACATAATTACATTTAAAACATAATTTAGAAAACATTGTGTACCTCTTTTAGATTAGGAAGCATAAAACGTAATTGTTGGTAACAAAAGCCAACAAGAATGAAATACAGACATTTATAGCTTATGTTCGCATGCATCTTATAAAGACAATAAAAAACAGTTAAAGTTTAAACTTTTACTAGACATGAATATAAACATATAAATAGGCGAACCTTCCCTTTATTTGTACCCCCAAATTTTCTTCTATATTCAATCAAAAAAATTTTTACTTTTCAAAAGTATATGACAGCTGTCAGTACAAATTTCTCACTTCTTTAACATTTACTTTTCATTCTATGATACATAGTTTGGATATTATGATGCATTTTAAAATGGAACAATTTAATGTCAAGCCCAAGTTGCTTCAATGAAACTAGAGAAGACTTAAACCTAGCACTGTACCATATCGAATGCAGCATACATACTGTATTGCCCCGTGCTAGTCTGATATATGCTAGTCGGTACTGCCATGGTAGCGATGTTAGGCGGCGTTCCTTCTTCCTCTGATTTTTCTTCCTCAATCTTGGGAACACCAGGCACATCAGAGGAAAGTATTTTCCTAAAACATAATTTAACAACAGAAATAATTAAGATATACGAATGAGATTCAGAACAAAAAGGAAAAAAAAAGCTTTAACAGAAGATCTGGTTTGATATAGAATTATTCTCCCGTTTTGGAAAAAGTATCATTACAGTAGGAGACTTACCTGTAAGAGGGTCTTCGTGAAAGGATTTCTCTAAGTTTATGAGAATCAATTACACCTTCTGAATCTGCAGACTCATCTGTCTCTGCAATTGTTGCTACCTATAATACAAAAGTTTCTGAAATGCATCATAAAATATATGATCTCCTTCAGTCAAAACATGGTGCTTAAGGGTCTGTGTGTGCAGGACTAAGCCAGGTGCTGGCAAAGCATCCAGCAAGAGAACACCCTGAATCTGCACTAAAGCAGCTCACACCTGGTATGAGTAAAGGCAGCACCGACACACACATTTCAGTTGTAGAGCAGGTATGTGTGGAAAGGAATGGGACAGATAATAAATAGTACAGAAATGCAAATGAAAGTGATTGGAATGGCAGGTGAGGCTTTACAGGAAAGGACTAAATATAAGATACATAAGACCTAAGATCTCAACCTGGAACACCTTCTTACAAATCCAGCGGAGATTGAGTGAGGTAGTGACAGAGGCAGAATAAAGCATCTCAGCCTCACTGCCCTCTTCACAATACCACAGCTGACTTGAGCTAGGTTTTCAAACTAGACAATGGAGAGGTTCAAAGAAGCAAATAAAAAAGTAAAAGGGCGCCTGGGTGACTCAGTAGGTTGAGTGTCCAACTCTTGGTTTCAGCTCAGGTCATGATCTCACATTTGTGGGTTGGAGCCCTGCAGTGAGCTCTGCACTGACGGCGTGGAGCCTGTGTGGAATTCTCTGTCTCTCTGCACCTCCCCTGCTCACTCACTCTCTCTCTCAAAATAAATAAACATTTTAAAAAAGAAATATAAAAAAAAAGTAATGAAGCCTGATTAAAGTTAGGATTTATACATAAAGAAGGTTGGGGCTTGATAGTGGTAACTCCTGAAAGTCAAAATAAGGAATTTCTCCTTAAAAGAAAGGTCAGTGTTTTAAGCAAGATTTCATTTTTCAAGTCACATAATGATAACATGATTTTAGGGAAAGTCTGAAAACTAAAATAATGAATCTCTACAACATGACAGCTTTCAATATATTTAGCCATTATAATTCAGGGCCTAGGGCAGTTCTGAGTTTATAAAACTCACTTTCCTTAATATAATTAAATGAAAATTTGATTTGGGCAAAATCAAAAGAGCTTATTAAAAGAAGTCAACAATGCAAGCAGGAATATATACTTCCCAAGGCACACTGATGTATATCTATCTTCACCTATACATATAACCATGCATCTCTGGTCACAGGCACCCCACATAAAAGCACATATACCAACAGAACTTAGAAAAAATGTTGCAATCAACAACCATGTATCATCACCAAACATCTACCACTTTATACTGGGCTTTCATACTCTCTCATATAATCATAACTAACCCCTTATTAGGATACTATTTTAACCACTTTAGAAAGGTAAAAGCTGTGACCTGACCACTGTCCAACTAGTAGGAATTCTAAGACAAGATCCACTAATTTACTTCTACAAAGATAATTAAATCATCCACGTAACAAAATCCAAGAAAGGCTACTGAATATAACACTTTCTTCCAACAGCAGCCAAGTTAAAACTAGAGTGGAAGTATCTAAACCCCAACAGAAGTCATAATTCAAAAAGGACAGTGGAAAGACATTCTTGTTTTAAAATTACAGTCAGAAAGGGCTGCCTGAGTGGCTCAGTCGGTTAAGCATCTGACTTCAGCTCAGGTCATGATCTCATGGTTTGTGAGTTTGAGCCCCACGTCAGGCTCTGTGCTGACAGCTCAGAGCCTAGAGCCAGCTTCAGATTCTGTGTCTCCCTCTCTCTCTGCCCCTCCCCCACTTGTGCTCTGTCTGTCTCTCAGAAATAAATGTAAAAATAATAAAAACATTTTTTTAATTACAGTCAGAAAGAGTCAGGGGCGCCTGGGTGGCTTAGTCGGTTGGTCGTCCGACTTTCGCTTAGGTCATGATCTCGCGGTTTGTGGGTTCGAGCCCCGCGTCGGGCTCTGTGCTGACTGCCAGCTCAGAGCCTGGAGCCTGTTTCAGAGTCTGTGACTCCCTCTCTCTCTGACTCTCCCTCCCACCACACACTCTCTCTCTCTCTCTCTCCTAGAAATAAATAAAAATATTAAAAAAAAAAAAAAAAGAAAGAGTCAAAAACTCTTGGAATCAAAGGTCATTATGGGAAAGAAAAAAAGACACTGCGAAGAATGACTCTTACTCTTCTGAAAAGATGCCTGTGTAGCAAAGATAGCTAAGTTTTTAATGCATGTTGGATTTATTACCTCAAATATCATGCTGCAACCTGTCTCCTTATTCTGCAATAAACTGTACTCAAATATCCAAGGAACAAGACTAAGTGTGCACATCTGTTTTCCTCACAGATTTTCTTGTCATCAAGTATGTTCAAATAAATTTCAACATTTAAAGGATAATAATTGATGTAAAAAAGGAAAAGAAATACATTCAATAACCAAGAAATATACTTTAAAAAATGCATAGTTGGGGGGCCTCGGGGGCTCCCAATTTCAGCTCAGGTCATTATCTCACTGTTCATGAGTACAGGCCCGGTGTCAGGCTCTGTGCTGACAGCTCAGAGCCTGGAGCCTGTTTAGGATTCTGTGTCTCCCGCTCTCTGCCCCTCCCCCACTCATGCCCTGTCTCTCTCTCTCTCTCTCTCTCTCTCTCAAAAATAAACATTAAAAAAATTAAAAAACAAAATAAAAAATGCACAGTTACTCACACGTATCAGAATGGCTGTAATCAACAACACAAGAAAGATCAACGTCCTCCTTGGTGAAGATGTGGAGAAAAAGAAACCCTCACGCACTGTTGGTAAGTATACAAACTCGCACAGACACTATGAAGACACAGTATGGAAGTTCCTCAAAAAGTTAAAAACCCTAAAACTCAGCAACAGCGCTATTGGATATTTACCCAAAGAATACAGAAACACTAAGGGATCATGTATCAAAAGGATACATGTACCTCTATGTAGCATTATTTACAATACCCAAATTTATGGAAGCAGCCTAGGTGTCTATCAGCCGATGAATGGATGTATATAGATAATGAAATATTACTTAGCCATAAAAATGAAATCTTACCATTTACAACAACACAGATAAAACTCGAGAATATAATGGTAAGCAGTAAGTGACTCAGAGAAAGACAAACGATTGATTTGAAAGACTATAGAATTTCATTCATATGCAGAATTTAATAAACAAAACAAGCAAGCAAAGGGTAAAAAAAGAGAGAGAGAAACTAAGAAACAGACTCAGAGAACACACTGATGTTGGTTACCAGAGGGGAGGAGGAGTGGGGGGATGGGTGAAATAGCTGGTGGGGATTAAGAAGTGTGCTTATGATGAGCACCAGGTGATGTATGAAGGTGTCGAATCACTATATTGTATACCTGAAACTTGCTCAGTCATTCTGAGTGTCCGACTTTGGCTCAGGTCAAGACCTCACGGTTTGTGAGTTTGAGCCCCGCATTGGGCTCTGTGCTGACAGCTCAGAGCCTGAAGCCTGCTTTAGATTCTGTGTCTCCCTCTCTCTCTCCCCCTTCCCTGCTCACACTCTATCTCTCTAAAAAATAAACATTAAAAAAATTTTTTTAAATAAAAACTTTTAAAAATGCGCACTTAATTTACATCTATTGATGCAAAAAATGTTTTAGCTTGAAGAAATGTTAAGGATTTGTGACCAACTTTGATAATAATAAATAATAAAACAGATCTCCAGATCATAACCACAATAATCCTGTTTGCAAAAACCAAGATTTCACATGAGAGGGGTTTGTGATGTAGAAATCCAACACCAAGGTGACAATAATATCTTCTGTTTCTTACAAATTACATATTAACAATAAACTTACATTTCCACCTACCTACTAAAGTGATTATAAAAACAGCCAATACTATAATATTTACTGTGTTTATCAGACATCTTCGCCAAGGAATCCTAAAAATATTTTTAAGCACCACTGGAGAGCTTTGCTAAATAAATCTGTGTTTCAGTACAGAGCAACAACTCAAAGAAGTACTTACTCATCTGACAATTACTCATTCTGTAAATTAAGAGCTAACAACCAATATGCAAATCTTTGGTCAAATCTATGTATCCCACAGGGCACAACACACTCCACATAGGAAAGAGAAATTCCTCCAAATTTCTAATTAAAATATTTGATCATAAAAGCTACAAAAAGAAAAAAAGATGGTAAATGAATTAGTAAAAGCAAAAAAAAAAAAAAAAAACTGAAGAAAGTCAAAGACCAATCATCTGGGAAGGAAGCTAACCTGAACAGTTTGTATTTGTGGTGACTGAATAACCGATGGCTGTGGTGTCTGAATCACTCCCTGGACATGCACAGTTTGGCCCGAAGGTAACTGCACTAGAGTTACAGCTGGGGAGCCTCTTCCGGTGCCTGATCCAGCTACAGAAACCTGCAAAAACGATCACTATTGAGGATTAAGGCTGGACCACTTTCTGTTCTTTTTGTTTTTTTAAAAGAACTACGAATCACTATTCGGACTGGCCAATTTTTCCTTTCTTTTCTCCTGCTTCTAAGAAATGATCAGCATGCTGGGGTACTTACCATTAGGAGGTGGTTACTGTCCTGGAACAGTCATTCTCTGATGTGATAGATATTAAAGAACCCATGCTCCTCACTTTCAGTTCCCATGCTTCGGTGGCTAAGAATGTTCCAAGCACAAAGTTCTAAGGCAGTTAAACTACCTCACTACGACCTCAGGACTACTAATAGTGAGTCCTTATTTTGGTCAGAGTATAAATTACCTAACTTCCTAAGAGAAATTGGAGACAGAACTTATATATGGTGAATTATTTTTTAATAAATGAAACATTTGACACATGATATTCTAGTATTACTCCAGATGCAAGTTAATGCCTTGTCTCTATGCTAATGAAAATCACAATTATTTTATGACCCCATCATCACAAAAAAGGCACAGGCCAGAGGAATTCAGGACCTCTCACGCCCTTAGTGTGTCTGATCCAGAGAAAGTGCATGCCTTAGAGCTGGTATGTCCCTCTTATGGATTCCCTCCCTGCTAGCTCAAGCATCTACAGGGCCAGAACCATCAGTCAGCTTGCACAAGAGTACAGCCATCTCCCAGCACCCCTGAGTGCTTTCAACAGAGATCCGTACCAACAAAACACAAAACTTCCACTCCTCTGGGTTTAAGACCTGATAAGTTTTCTACTGAGTAAACAACCCAATCCTATAGGCCAGTGTAATCTTAGAAACTTTGCCTCCTCATACTAAGTTTCACTACTCATTATGACTTACTCAAAAGAGCCAAAGACGTTGGAAATGAAATAAGTGCAAAAAGCTACCAGCTTCTATCATGAATGATAGTAGAACCACAAGATCTAAAACAAACTTTGAAGGAAGCCTCTGTGTAGGGCCTCACCTTAAGAAACACCAATAATTTCCAATCTACTTATACTTTAAAGAAATTTACTAAAAACTGGGTTTATAACAAATAATTGTAAGATTTCTTTACAAGATCATTTCCTTAGAAAGCAAACTTCTTTTGGTAACCTGAAAATAAAAATCCTTCATCCATGCAAGAGAAGCTATGTGATGAGCATTGTACTAGGTGCACTAGGGTATAAAGTAGAATTGACAAAACTAACACCTAAGAAAAATAATAGCACACTAAACAGTATAGAACTAATTGCTCCACTGTACAGGTCATGAAAGTCATGGGGTACAGAACAGAAAGATTAGAATGGGCCTGAACAATAAGTAGAGGCTTTGTGTAGAAGCCACAGCTTGAGCCAGGCCCTGATACCAACAGAAAAGGACAAAGACACCAAAACGTAGCCCACAGAGCAAATGCAGCCCACCTGCCCCCGCAGTATTATTGCCTATATTAGATTTTCGGGGGGAAAAAAAGGATCATAATAGAATCAATAAACTTAATAACTAGAAGTTAAAAAACAAACAAACAATGGGACGATTTGTTCTACAAATGACAAACCAGCACAAAAGACAATCTGTATGAATAATAAAAAGGCATCCACCTCTTTGTGGACCAATTACCAAAAGGTACTCCTTTCGCTACACAAATAACTCAAACTTTTTAGTCTCTCAGGACACCTTTACACTCTTAAAAATTACTGGTGATTCCAAAAGCTTTCGTTTATGTGATTTATATCCAGTAGGGTGCTGTAAACATTTGTCAATCAGTTTTTGGGAAGGGAGAACCTTGATTTGAAAGGTTTGCTTATTTCCATAATGTAAAACCCCTACTGTGGCAGATTTCAAGTTACCAATGGATAACACTGAACACACAGTTGGAAAAAGATGCACATAATTGGCTGTCACAATGCACACCATTGGTTATGTGCACTGATATTCACCATATTAGAAATGAAAACTTAAAAATGTTTACATCTTAAAAATAACGATTCCATTACATGCTAACATAAATAGCATTTTATTAAAAATAACCACATTTCTAAAGCAAAAAAATTAGTGACAAGAATATCAATGCTTTACATTTTTATAATCTCTTTTAATGTCTGGTTTAATTTAAATAAGATAAATTCTCATACTTACTTCTGCACTGAATCTATTGCAATATGTTATTTTAGTCAATACGTGAAGAAAATTTGGACCTCACACAGATATATCATTGGAAAAGAGAGAGTATTATGAAAGCTTTTTCAAAATATGTGGATAGCATTCTTTGTTACTACACCAAAACTCGACAGGTGGTTGTTTCACATAAAGATTAGTTGCAATGTGGAATCTGGAACCATATCAGTCTTGCACTTTGAATGGATCCCATGCATGAATCTGTATCACCATGCAGTAGTTATTTGGAAGACTGGCTCACTCAGTTAAGCAGATCTCCCAAATGCGGACATATTTCATGATACTTTATCAGAAAATCTCATTCATTAAAATCAATATCAATCTCATCAGAATACTTTAAATACTGAAAAACTATCAAGCTCACAATGGCAGATGCAGGATTTTCAAAATTCAAAACTTCTGCTTAAAAGCTTGAATTTTATCATTGACAATAAACATTGTCATTTATTTTCCTTGAAGTGACAAGCTCATTTCATTTGCTTTTAAGAAAATGTTTTCTAAATGCTCAAGTTTCAACAGCATAGTTTGTTTGGCTATTGGCCTTTTTTTTTTTTTTGGTAGAAAACTGATTTCCTGTGGGAAAAAAACTCAGCTAGTTCATCTCACCACTCAATTACTCAAGTGTTTTTCTTCAAGAACACCATCAGTCTTTACTACGCAGTAGAAATGCTTTCAGTAACATACTGATTTCATAACACAGAATATAAAACAACATGTACTCAAGGGTCAAGGTTTGATACAATGGGTATTTATTGCTTCATCAGGGTATTTTTAAGTGAAACTTTTTTTTAACTGCAAATTAATGTTAGTGAAGAACACAATGACTACTTAGTATAGTCTGATGCCACATGCTAAGACGCCAACAACTTTACCCCTATTCTCTTGTGTTTACACCATCAGTGAAACTATCAATATAGAGAAAAAGGAAAATAAGTCTTAGCATTATTATGAAAATACTTTAGTCCTCATAAACCTCCTGAAAGTCTCCTAGAGTCTCCCACACTTTGGAAACTGTTGCTGTATCCCAATACAGCCCTCAGGCCTTGGCTCACAGTGTAAAGAACTGAGCACTGCAGCAGGCTGTGATTTCAACTACACCACAGCAGCACAGCCAAAACCAACATATCCAATAACCCTGATAATTCATATGTCAGACTGAGTAAAAGAGAATATGAATTGTACCCAAGGGTACTACAAGTATTACAGGCTGGACCTGTGGATTGAGAAGGCAGATCAACTTTTTCAAAAGAATGGCCAATAGTCAAACTATGGCTATTCAAACTTGAGAATTCAGAAAACATTTTCTTAAAAGCAAATGAAGTGAGCTTGTCACTTCAAGAAAAACAATTGACAGTGTTTTTGTCAATGATAAAATTCAAGCTTTTAAGCAGGAGTTTTAAGTGTTGGAAATCCAGCTTCAAAGACAGTAGATATTTTGAAGAATGAGCAACTCAAGAAAGATTCATGCGGTTTCGATAAATAGAAATCATGCTATGTTGCTTTAATTGCCTTTCAAGTATAACTTTCAAGATTTTAAATTATTAAATAATCACTCTATCAAAATGGCTTACTGTCAAGAATGCCTGCTGTGGAAAGGGAGCTAAAACAAAACTGTACTCCTAGAATTCTGGAGATGAGTTATAGGAATTCTATAACTACAGTGAAACCTCTCTGTGTCCAAACTCTGGGCAGTACAAAAGCTCATGAGGCAGCTCTTTTGTTAAACTGCAGAAATACAGGCTGAGAACCAGCAGAAATGACACACCCTAGAGTTAGAAGTAAGATGTATCTTTGGGGGGAAAAAAAGGAACAGAAAAACCTCTTAGATCTAGAGACATTCTATATTCAGACATTCTATTCTCACAGGTTTTGCCAAAATTGATGTGACTACTATTAATTCTATCACAGCACTAGTAGAGTTAACTGGCTACACTTCATCGTTATTCATTTTTTTAAAAATTCACATGGCTCCCTATCTTTGCACTTAAGTATTATCAATATATTATACTAATCACATGGGCCACAACTGGAATATACCGCATCCAGAAGTGGTGTATTGTACACAGACACAGACGGCATAGAATGAATGCTGCCAATGATTTAAGAACATGCATGGAGGCTCCAAAGCCAAAGGTGGGTAAATAAAGAAGCACCTTTTTGTTTTGTGTCAGGTGGTAGATTCAATTTTAAGTAGGCTAGGTTGACAGCAATGGTAGGGTAATGAAGTGGAAATGCTAATAAGGAGAATTGTGTGACTGATGCTTTAGAGCCAAAATAATAAAGATCTGAGAAATACTAAGAAAGAGAAATCTATCAAAAGTATTATAATTACTTTATTCATAATGTGCAAATAGAATTCTAAAGCAGCTTTGGAAAAAGAAGAGAAGTATAGTCTTTCCAAAAAAGAGACTGGTATAGGGACATAAACTTCAGTTCATTTGAACTAAAATATGCATACTGCAGGTAGAAATAGAGAAATATTTCTTATAAATGTCAATTATTCATTCCAAGGCTTAATACACAAAAAAGTCTCACAGAAACAAGTCATCCTTATTAATTAACTCACTGTTTTATTCTCTCAACAAATACTTATTGGGAGCCTGCCATGTGGACCAGTCTAGACAGTAGGGATAGTAAACAAGAAAAGTTTCTGCTTTTCTAGATCAGAAGGAGACAGAAAACAGATGAAGAGACAAATGTTATCATTTTTGGTGGTGTTATATTCTTCAAAGAAAAATGAAACAGAGTAAGGGATCAGAGAGTGACAGCCCACACTAGTGTGAAAGGAGGCTAATCAAAATATACACATTGTGGAAAGCTTCTCAGAGGATGCAATATTTGCATTAAAAGCCTAAATGAAGAGAGGGAGAAGGCCATAGGAAGATCTGAGTATATTCATCACATTCCAACAATCATGTAGGCAGTTCCTCAAAAAAACAAAAACATAAAATGAGTGTATTTTATATTTCATATGTATACCTCTTCTTATGAAGCTCAAAAGTATGCAGAATGAACTCATAGAAGATATAATTTACCTTTTCTTCCAGATCCCCTGAAAAATTCTCTTCTATTGGATGCCTGAAACATAGATTATGCTGATGCCACCACATCCGCCACCAACCCCAATATAGACAGTAGTTAATCTGAAGTTAAGATGATGTAACCAACAGCCTTACTTGGCTTTACAATAATAATAATAAAAAATCCTTATAATGACACTTGAAAACTGGGAAAACCTCACAATGTTGTAACACAGCACTTGATTAGCACCTACTGGACTACCTCCAATCCGTAGCCAAGTTCCCTTATGATGGGGCTTATGATGTCACAGTACAGCTGCAAATGTCACAGAGCTACTGGGCCTGCATTCAAGACAGTTAATAAAGGGTGAAAAAAAAATGTGAATTCACAATATAGCAGATCTCACTGTCAATTCTGCTCCTGAAAAAATCAAATCTATACATTACCTATTTTAATTTTAAGGACTACAATTAAAATCCACTAATACTCTAAGCAAGAAGTTAGGGAACTATTTTTTTTTTAATGTTTTATTTATTTCTAGGAGAGAGAGAGACAGCGTGAGCAGGGGAGGGTCAGAGAGAGAGGGAGTCACAGACCGAAACAGGCTCCAGGCTCTGGGCTGGCAGTCAGCACAGAGCCCGACGTGGGGCTCGAACCCACAAACCGCGAGATCATGACCTAAGCGAAAGTCGGACGCTTAATCGACTAAGCCACTCAGGGGCCCCGGAACTATTTTGATTTCTGTGTATTAAAACAAGATTCTGAAAAGAGGGTTTCTTCTATGAGAAAAAAAAGTGTTTACAGAATATTTCAAATATTTTAAGTTTGGAATCAGGGAAATAATATTAGAAAAGTGAACACTTGAATAAAGATGCAAAATATTTCATTTTATTTTTTTGAAAGTAAATTTAAAATTTTTTTTAAATTCTTGGGGCTGTCGTTGAGAGTCCAACTTCAGCTCAGGTCATGATCTCACGGCTTGTGAGTCTGAGCCCTGCATCAGGCTCTGTGCTGAAGCCTATTTCAGATCCTGTGTGTTTCTCTCTCTCTCTCTCTCTCTCTCTCTGCCCCTCCCCAGTTCTCTCAAACATATATAAAAACACTAAAAATTTTAAAGTTGTTCTTAATTGCACTAAATGAAGACAACACAAAATGAAAAATATAGACTTCGTCTCATTTTTAGTGTCTTTCCCACTGAGCTTTTTTTTTTTTTTTAATATTTTTATTTATTTCTAGGACAGAGAGAGAGAGAGAGACAGCGTGAGCAGGGGAGGGTCAGAGAGAGAGGGAGTCACAGACTGAAACAGGCTCCAGGCTCTGAGCTGGCAGTCAGCACAGAGCCCGACGCGGGGCTCGAACCACGAACCGCGAGATCATGACCTAAGCGAAAGTCGGACGCTTAACCGACTAAGCCACCCAGGCGCCCCTCCCACTGAGCTTTTTTGTTTGTTTGTTTGTTTTTAAGTGTGGCTAACAGACTGCAAAATTCAATACAGTTAAATTTTACTTAATTTTACCTTGGGAATTTCAACTGAAAATACTTACTGATAACAGAGTTAGCACACAAGACTCAAATTTTTATATCTACTATGTTACAATTCTAAAGAGAACTACATGGGAATGGTGTTGTCTCACATGCTTTTTGTTTATGGAGAGCATAAATAGACACTATCTAAAGTCTATAATCTGAATACAATGAGAAGGGGGAGGTGGGTTACCATTTCTGGTACTGTAAATATAAGTGGCCAAATAATAAGTATCTTTAAAAAAAAATGTCCTCTTGGGGCACCTGGGGGGCTCAGTCGGTTAAGCATCTGACTCTTGGTTTCATGGCTCAGGTCATGATTTCAGGAGTTTGTGGGATCAAACCCCATGTCTGGCTCTGTGCCAGTTTGGGACTCTCTCTCTCTGCCCCTCTGCAGCTCACTTGAGCTCTCTCAAGTAAACTTAAAAAATGAAATAAAAATAACTAAAAGGATGGTAAAATTCTCTTCTTAAAAGCAAAGCAAATATTGGAATCAAGTTATTCTCAATTATACAGTCTACTTTGATTATACATACGTCGAATAAGCAGTGGTGATCCTTTGAGGACAAATTAAAATTAAGGGTCCTTTAGCCTTTGAAAAACAATGTTCTAGCTGATTTGCTTTTTCTACCTAATCCTTATAGTACCTTGAATTTCCTATTTGTAACAGTTGTAACAACAGTTTATATGCTAACCAATATGAGATGTGCTTCATTAATCATAATATATTTTAAAAGCTCTATGAAAATGAATATTATCTTAAAGAAGTCATAATTCTTTAAACTTGAGAACTTTTAAAAATCAATCTTATATTTGGTTTCAGTAAGACTGAAACTAAAACTGATCATAATTACTAGCCAGATGCAAATAGTAAGCATACTTAATGAAGCTGCAGTGAGAGCTGCCCAAAATGAGCCCAAAATGGCATTTACCTAGCAGATATAAGAATCATAAATATTAAAACTATTCTTAACAATAATACAGATCATTTCTAATAATGAATGAAAAATGTATATGCCAAAATCCATAAATCATAAAATGAATGCCTAAAACCACTTATTAGCCAAACTTCATGATAATCTTTATTCTGTGCAAAAAACTCTTTTTAAGAATGTCTATGAAGCAAACTGCAATTCATTTGAATTATTTTATTTCTTTAACCAATAACTTGGTATAAGTCCTAAAGAGTACTGAACTGGGGGAAAAAAAAAAAACCCAAATAAACAAAAAAACCCTTAAAAATAGAAATAACAGGGGTACCTGGCTGGCTGGGTTGAAAGAAAGAATGTGCGACTTTTGCTATAAGTTCGAGGCTCACATTAGGTGTAGAGATTACTTAAAAAAAATAAGCATCTTTAAAAACTAGTAATAATAAACAATGTGATATATATATATGTACATATATATATACACACACAAAGGAATATTATTCAGCCTTTAAAAGAAAAAAAATCCTATCACATACTATGATGTGGATGAACCTTGAGGACATAATGCTACTTGAAATAAGACACTCACCAAAAGACAAATATTGATGCATCCACTTACATGAAGTATCTAAAAGTAGTTAAATTCATAGAAACAGAATTTAACTACCGTGGGTAAAAAGAAAGTTTTTGTTTAATGGGTATAGACCTTTACATTTGCAAGATGAAAATATTCTGAAGATCTGTTTCACAACAATGTGAATATTCTTAACACTACTGAACTATACTTAAGCTTGTTAAGACTGCAGAGGTCATGTATTTTTTCTTACCAAACACAAAAAATAATACGGCCCCATAATTGGTGGGTATAATAACTAACTAGCTTCTTGCCAGGAAAACATTCAATAAATTGATTTTACCAAAGGCAATGGGACTCATTTCTTCATCATCTTATAAAATATGTGTTCTAAAGCAGTGTTCTAAAGCTCACACTGCTCTCATACTCTTGGCCCAGAGTTATGGTTCAGCACTGAAAATGGGTACTGGCGCTAGCGCTAGGAATAACATGGAAATAGTTAACAATACATCAAAATGAATAAAATTAAAATTTTCTATGCTCTTCACACACCCCAGATCAGAAGCTGAGTTGGGATCTAAATATGTAACTATCTTGGGGTGTCTGGATGGCTCAGTCGTTTAAGGTCTGATTCTTGGCTCGGGCTCAGGTAATGGTCTCATGGTTCCTGAGATCAAGCACCGCATCAGGCTCTGTGCTGAAAGCGTAGAACCTGCTTGGGATTCTCTCTCTGCCCCTCCCCTGATCACACACACACACACACACACACACTCTCTCTCTCTCTCTCTCTCTCTCTCAAATAAATAAATAAACTTTAAAAATAAAGATCTTATTTGGCCACTGAATAATGAAGGAATAACAGTATACAGTATATATATAATAGATACTGCATAGTACTGCGTGTACTATACACACACACACACACAGTATATACAAACACATATACAGTTCTATACAGCAACTATATATACATGTATTTATTATTAGTTTCTAAGGCATTGTCCTCTAATATGGTCTGGTTCAACACAGAGTACCCTATGTACTCTAATAAAGAGTAGAATGCTTAATGAAATCTAAAACCAGATTGCCTGGGTTCTAATTTTGGCTCTGTCTCCAACTAGCTGCATGAGACAAGTTATTCAGTCTCTCTAGACCTTACTTTCCTCGACTGCTAAGTACCTTTCTACAGAGTTGTTATGAGCACAGAGTCCAAGTGCCTGGCATATACTAAGCATCCAATATATATTCACTTCTGTTATTTTTATGATTGTTGCATTTCATTTAAATAATCTGGTGAAGAATGTAGAGGTTAACTAATTTACATGTATTAATCCTTTGATTTGCAAAGGTTAAAATACTTTTTAAAGTCTTCCTCAAAATTTAGGTGGGAAATTAAAAAAATTCAAAATCCGAATCAGTGACACAATATGGCTAGACCAAACTGCATCCTTAAGTTTTTTCAGTTTCAGTCCAAAAGTCAGAGTTCATACACAGGTAATCTAAGCATTTTGCTCCTTAAAAAAGCATTATAATGAAACTTGGTCTTAACATGAACTCTAAAATCTAGCAATAAATTATATTTTAGATTTTCAGAGCCAAACAAAATGGCATAAAAAAATTCTTGCAAGGTTTTAATATCCCTAAAAGAAAAACAAAGTATAAAAACTTAGGAGCATAAAATATACCAATTCAAGTAAGTTCTTGGCATCATAGCAGAATGTTGCTTATAAAACAACTATAAATTATCTTTCCTTTTCAATACCCACTGGAGGTCTATTTGAGCACAGTCCGTGGATTTATATTACTTTTTTTTTAATGTTTTATTTATTTCTAGGGTAGAGAGAGAGAGAGAGACAGCGTGAACAGGGGAGGGTCAGAGAGAGAGGGAGTCACAGACTGAAACAGGCTCCAGGCTCTGAGCTGGCAGTCAGCACAGAGCCCGACGCGGGGCTCGAACCCACGAACCGCGAGATCATGACCTAAGCGAAAGTCGGACGCTTAACCGACTAAGCCACCCAGGCGCCCCGGATTTATATTACTTTTGAATGAATTCCTAATACAACGTGTATTTTCAGACCAGTATAAGTCACTTCATCTTAAAGCTTAATTGCAACCACTGGCCAAAGTGCCACCACTCTAACCATTTGAGGCAGATTAGTGTAGTGATAAAAGCAAACACGTGCCAAGCACTGTACTTGCACTTCACACATGGCATCTCATTTACCTTAATCTATGAAATTATTATTTTATCTTTTTAAGAAATGAAGATCAAAGAATTCAGTCTTAAGTATTAACTTAAAACTATATGTAAACATTAAGAAAATAATTTTGTGTCTTTAGTGTTAAAGTGTAGTATGAAAAATACTTCACACCACTACTTTTAGGTAAACAACTACATTTAATTCAAACTGTGCATATATGTATTCATTAGAGTTCTTTCTCCTTATACCAAGTACAAAGTAGCAAACATGTCCTTAAAAAAGGTAAAACTAGAAAGTTCTAAGGACCTGGGAGACCAACTTACACTAGCAATACCTATCAGTGTACTAACATATCTGATATCAAATACAGGCCCATTATCCAATATTTTTAAAAAAAGGTATTATCTGCCAAAGTAGACGTCTACTGCTGTATAGATCATACCCATTTAAAAGTAAGGTTTTTTTTTTTTTCCCTGAACTATTGTTCAGGGAAATGTACTAGCTACTATATACAAAATTACATACCCTTACTTATGTCCCTCAAACCTTTGAGGGAATTACCTTCAGGAATGAGTTACATTTCAAAACTATATTTTCTTGAATTAGTTAACTAAAGAACATCATATAATGTAGATTTCACATTTACTGAAGAAAAAAAATCAGTTTTACTTTTTCTTCCAACTTTTGTTCATTTTTAGAGATCATTCCATGTGAATAAAACATTACATAAACAACTGAATTAAGGCAATGAAAAAGAGCCAGGAGAAAGAATACATAAAAATAAGGAGCAATAGAAAAATCAATACTGAAATGAAAATTTTTACCTCAAAATCTCGAGAGGAATATTTTTCTCTTTCAGGAAGAGTCCCTCAAGTAGGGGAATTAGCAAGTTGAAGTTGGAAAACCAAGATTCAACTGAACACTAAGCTCAAACTTTTTGTTTTGTTTTCTTTTCTGATAGCCTACTTAGGACCAAGAGGTGGATTTTTGGCACAGCTAGCCAAAGCAATGAGAAATCTCATCCTAATTGTCCACCATATTAAAACAGAAAACATGAAACTCATACATTAAAATGTATCCTTTGTCAAATCATTTCTGCTTCAACCCCTCCCTGCATGCCAGGCCTGCTTTATTCTTTTTTTTTTTAACTTTTTTTTTTTAATGTTTATCTATTTTTGAGAGAGAGACAGACAGAGCATGAGCAAGAAGGGCAGAGAAAGAGGGAGACACAGAATCTGAAACAGGCTCCTCACTCCGAGCTCAGCACTCATGAACTGCAAGATCAAGACCTGAGCCAAAGTGGACACTTAACTGCTTAACTGACTGAGCCACCCAGGCGCCTCTGGGACTGCTTTATTCTGAGGCGCTTCACTACATACTGTGCATTTAGAACAGACAGGATAAGAAAGGAGATCAGCAGAGCATATACTCCTTGAACAACATTCATAGTGGTTTTCTCTGCTCCCTTGTTTCCAAAAATACACTGGTCCAATGGAAAGGCTAAATTTTATATTAGAGCAAATTCTCTTGAGGCACTATGATGACCCTGATGATCTCCAGAGCTTTGAGCTCCATGACTCCTGTGATTCTGCTCCTTCATCTTTGCTGAAAGCTTGAGAACTGGTCATTTATAAAGAAGAGTTATTTAGCTTTCAGAATAGAGGTGCCAAACTCAGGCCCACAGACTTCATCAGCTGCTCTAAGGAATGAGGCTCCAGAAAGCTAGTTTAAAAACACGTCCTTTCTGGGATGCCTGGGTGGCTCAGTCAGTTGAGCGTCCGACTTCGACTCAGGTCATGCATGATCTCACGGTTTGTGGGTTTGAGCCCCACATCGGGCTCCATGCTGACGGCTAGCTCAGAGCCTGGTGCCCATTTCCGATTCTGTATCTCCCTGTCTCTCTTACCCTACCCTGCTCATACTGTCTCTCTCTCTCTCTCTCTCTCTCTCTCTCAGAAATAAATAAAACATTAAAAAAATTTTAAACCACGTCCTTTCTAATGGCTCCATATGGGTTATTACCTCACCTACCCACATCTTCATGGTGGCATTAACAATCCCCAGGAGATTTACAAAAAGTTCATGGTGTACTCACTCTTGCTTTCAGAGTAGATTACACATTTGTGAGTTAAATGGGGAAATGTGAATAAGAAGTGCATGTTATGTCAAGGAATTATGCTTGATTTCATTAGGTATGACTGTGACATTTGTTACATTTTAAAAAGTCTATAATCTTTTACAAGTCGTATACTCAGAAGTAGGAGTAAAATGACATGATGTCTGAAATCTGCAGAGCTGCTTAAAATACTTAAAATACAGAAAGAAAAAAAGACAGAGGAGACTATAAAATTTTAGTAAGTTTATATATGTATGAATTTATATATATAGTAGCATTATTCTCTTGTATATATTTGAAATCTTATATTATAAAATAAATTTTAACTTCTCATCATCCATTTAAAGATTATATTATTTCCAGAGGACGTGTGACTATTTAAAAACTACTTGTATATAGAATTATATCTATCTATCTATAGTAATTTTGCTTTTCACCTCTTTTGCTTTTGGACAGGGTTTCCTCCTAGCTTGATTATTTAAAATAAACTCTCCAGGGGTGCCTGCGTGGCCCAGCTGGGTTAGGCGTCTGACAATGGCTCAGGTCATGATTGTGAGTTCAAGCTGAGTAGGGCTCTGAGCTGTCAAAGCAGAGCCTTCTTAGGATCCTCTCTTCCTTTGCCCCTCCCCTGTACATGTGTATACTCTCTCTCTCAAAACAAATAAATAAAAACTTTAAAAATAAGAAAGTAAAGTAAAATAAACTCTCCAATTTATTACCAAGAGTTTTTCCAAGGGAAGAAGGGAATGGAACATAGTCTTACGCGGCAACACACACACTTAACAAAGAAGAAAGCAGCTTCAATTAAAAATAAATCAACATGAAAAATAATTCAGGCAAGAAGGAAGCCAACTCACAATTTAACCTCAAGTGTTTGTCACCCCAGGGTCTGTTTATGGAAACTCCTGCTTTCTCACTTTCTGACATTATTACCACTATGACTTCTATATACTTTTGAAGACATACAGAAGGGAAAGACTCCACTTATATCTGGGAAGTTATAAAACAGAAAAACTGGAAACTTAAAACTCTAGCTTCTCTTGGTACACACTAAGGCCTGAGGGCAAAGAGCAAGCTCAAGTTGTCAGGTCTTCATGAATGGGACAGTTTTGGAGCACCCTGGATTAGCAGAAGCTTTGGAAAGGCCAGGGTACTCAAAACTACTACTATCAAATGACCAGATGCAATCAAACTGATTGAATCTTTTGGTCACACCTTTGTTCCTACACTAGTTAATGATAATTTGACCATGTAAAAAGGAAATTAAATGTTACAGATTCCTCTCTATGCAAAACAGTCCTCTAGTCTGAAAAAAATGAAACAAGTGGCAAGTACACATTGACATCAGGAATTATTCAGAAGAGTCAGTTTAGCATGCATTATAGGTTTAATAAAGAGTTCAACCTGATTTCCTAATATTTATATATAATACTACATAATAATAACGAATACTCATAAATGAACAGCTTCAGGCATCACAAGAATGTAAATTGGTAATTTCAAAAATTTTGACTAAGAACTGTGTCCTAATTCTTCGAAAAATCACGATCCATGCATGGCATAGAAAATAACTCTTAGTTAACCAAATAATCAATGAATCAGCAAGCACAAAGATTACTTCTTAATCTCTCAACATGCTTAATATGTGTAAGATAAAAATCATAGTTTATTTTTTGATCCAATCTTTAAGATATGTAGAAAATAAAATACTACAGCAAGTCTATGAACTTGCTATCCGGATTTAATAAATATCAACATTTGGTTAGTTGAGACTGTTTAAAAAGTAAGCATTATAAATGTAAACCACAGGCTTTTCCTAGATCTGATTCAGCCTTCTCACAAGTGTGTCTCTCTCTTTCTTTCCTCAAAACACTCAGCCTTCCCATACCCCTGCTCTAATTTTCTCAAACCCCTGTTCTCATTACAGATTAATTACAGACTAATTAATTAATTAATTACAGATTACAGATCAGGAATCATAGTGATAAAAGCTCTAGAGGATCACAAATTTATGAAAAAACACATGTGTACCATATTCTATTCACAAAGATCATAAGACTAAAAGATATATACCAAAATATTAACAATGATTAAATTTCTGGATGTTAAGATTATGGACAGTTTTTATTTTCTTCTTTATTATAATATATATTTTGTTACTTCTCCACAATGAACATACATTTTGTTAATAACAAAAAGGCTGTTCCCACCTCCTGTTAAATAGCAAAAGGTCTGCTTGCTGGTGCCAGGGTAACATAGAGGGGGTGTTGCCAGGGAGACGCAATTCCACAGAACACTTGTGAGAAAACCCCCAGGGAGTAAGTGGGTGTTAGGAGTTTGAAGGAGGAAGGAAAGTAGGCTGGGTTCTTGGGGCCCCGTCTTAGGAAAGAAGAAACCTCACAGGAACCAGTCTGGCCTGAGACAACCCAGGAAGTACCTGGTAGTCTCCCTGGACCTCCAGTCAGCCATCTGGTCCTTTCTAATCTCCTCCCTTCAAGATCCTATGAAAATCTCACCACTGCACCATATCCCATACTACCATGACTCCACATAAATGGTGTCTCTACCAGTTGGTTGACTTCCAATCCAACCTCCACACAATCCACACAGCTACTAGTGTTCTAACCACAGTGAATATGGAAAACATTTCAAGTATATTTAGAATCCCGGATACGCTACACTCTCAAATGTACATGACCTCTACATACCTTTACCAGTTCAAAATCCCAGTCTTGATGCTACGCTATAGTTCCTTGACACCATGCACTCTCTGGCTTTGTGCCTCTGCACACACTCTTCCCTGGCCTAGAATATGCTACCCTATTCTTGTCCGCATGGCAAACTCCTACATCAAACCCATTACATCTAGCTCAAAAGTAAAATCCTCGGCAAAGTACTCCCAGCCGGCAGCTGCTCCCTCCTGTCAGCCTTAGTCATTCTGTACATAATGTTTTATGGCACTTCTTACACTATTAGAATTATCATTCAAATACCTGTCTTCTCCACTAAACCATGAGATATTTAAGCCCCGAAACTATACGTCTATGCACCTAGCATAATACCTAGCCACTGAAGGTACTCAATAAATACTTGATAAGCCAAACAAACAAATGTGTTTGTTGTTGTTGTTGTTGTTGTTTTAATTTATTTCTAGGAGAGACAGAGAGACAGCGCGAGCAGGGGAGGGTCAGAGAGAGAGGGAGTCACAGACCGAAACAGGCTCCATGCTCCGAGCTGGCAGTTAGCACAGAGCCCGATGCGAGGCTCGAACCCACGAACCGCGAGACCACGACCTGAGCGAAAGTCGGACGCCCAACCGGGCGCCCCCAAATGTGTTTGTTTTTACTACATATTTTTATACATATCTCAGAAATAAATTTTAGGAGCTGAGAACCAGGCACTAACTCATACTGGTAGGCTCTAAATGAAACCAATTCAAAGACCTAACTAAAAAGAAATTAAAAATCAAACCAGATATATACTGGGCAAATGGTAAGACTTCTGCTGTGTTTCTACCTAAGAATTTAAGACTATACCAACTTGGAGTTACCAACCTTCTCAAACAGTAATTTGAGGATTACATATTGTGAACAGGTTTTTGTTTTTCCTTGTGCATAATGGCGGTGGTGGAGGGAGCATCGCAAAGTGTCTGTTACAAGGCAAAAGTAATTAAAATAACGTATCTCTTTGAAATCAAATCAGTAAGAATGGCTGATAACCAGGGAACAGGGGAAACTTAAGGTCAACTTCAAGAAAACACAATCTGCACATACTTCTTATTCCCATACTGTTTCACTTTCCTCAATGCCTTCCTACTGCCTACATTAAATTTACCTGAGCTAAAGCAGGGATTGAGTTTTGGCCGGTCTGGATCTGCATATCAGCAGATTCACTCTCTGCCACAGAATCTGCTACACCTCCATCCTGTTGAGATTCAACTGTTTCCATGATCATTTGTCTGAAAAGACAATAAAAAGGAAGACGTATTAAGGCCCTTTCTGAAAGATTTCTCTGCTTTTAACTCACTTTCTGATATTCATTTCTGTCATTCAACTGTTCTATCTTATTTTTCAAGAAATAGGTTCAGTGTCAGAGTCTTAACTCTCCAAACTCTGGTCACCAGATATAAACATTACCAAAAGAGCACTGCAAAATGGGAATTCATTTATTAAAAAATTTTTTAACCTTATAAGAATGTCTCATTAAGCCCTCTAACATAAATGAGTGAAAAAAGTAGGTTTTCTATTTTACAGCAAGTATAAATATTCTAGGACTCTCAAGGCTTAAATACCTGCTTGATAATATATACTATCAAAGAATTTCCCCATTGTCTAAATTAAATGCATTATAATATAAGATGTGTCTAGCTTTGCCAGCACTAATCAGTTTCTGATACACAAGCCTCTCAAACTGAATCACACAGGGTTGACTACACATTCCGCAGCTCCCCAGTTCCTTAAAGAGGAGAATCTAATTTTTTTCAGGAAAAACCTTTGACATAATTTTACCTCTGATTTCAGTATACGTTAATGGTTTCTGTATTTCTACATTTTATCCTGCTAGAAGAAAATACAAAATACAACAGAATTAAACAAAATCAAATTTCACAAACTTAACAGAACTATGCTGCTTACTGTTACACATCTTTTCAACTGTCAATGATACAATGTGTTTTCCTCACTTTAGTAGCCTAAATACATAGCCCACAAGTATGCAAGCCACTTAGAACTTTGAATTAAAATGTCCAGACCTTTCTTCCAGATTTAGTTACAAATCCTACATATCTTTCATCTATGTCTTACACTTAGTATCTTCTTTTATATTTCAATTATCATTACTTGAATCCAAGCCTTCCATTCTCAAACCTGTCTATGAGTTACTCCTCACTACTGAAAAGCATTTCAGCACTTATAACTGATCATGACAATTTAGAGCAATTATAAAAGATAAAAATGAATTGTCTACTATGATAAAAGGTCTTTCCCTCAACATTCCTCAACTCCCCTGATCTCACTTCTTATTATTTTCCAGGATACCGTAGGTAAGTATAGATCATCACCCTGTATAAACTGACAATTCCCACGGCTTTACTTATGTGAACAGTCCCCAAAGAGAATACCTCAGAACATTAATTCCTCAGGCTATGAAAAGGTATTATCTTTAAAAGAGGGTAAGGGATGGGATGCCTAGGTGGTTCAATCAGTTAAGCACCCAACTCTTGATATCAACTCAGGTCGTGATCTCGTGGTCATGAGAATGAGCCATTGTGCCCCATGTTGGGCTCTGTGTTGACAGCATGGAGCCAGCTTGGGATTCTCTCTCTGCCCCTCCCTCATCTTGCTCTTGTGTGCTCTCACTCTCAAAATAAATGAATAAACTTAAAAAAGAGAGAGAGAGAGGGTAATAGAACACTTAGTGAAAAAGTTGTAAAAATCCAGGGTTAAAAGGTTTTCTTTGCTGAACTTCTCAGAAGCCTAAATATGCTAGTGTGCTTTCAGAAGGTGAAGGGTGCAATAGGTAGCATTTTCCAAAAGTATCTGACCACCAAAGACTTTTTCCACCTGGCATGTCCCAGAAGTGGTGTTTTGAAAACAACCTGAGAAATGTTGTCTTATGCTATTTCTTACACTTTTTTATGCTCTAAGGCTCCGCCAAGAACTTGAGTCTCTACTCAAACCCTATAGGCTGGAAGGCCTTCCCCAGTAAACTATTCATGTTAGAAACATTCAGTTAGCACTATCTACAAGACAGACCCTGAAAATACAAAAGTGGGTAGATCACAGCCCTTGCCCTGAAGGAATTCATTCATCAGTGGGTTCCTGGACAACCCTTATCAAAGAAGTAACCAATGTAGTTGTTTTGGGGTGGGGGGTGAGAAGCAGATTTCCAAGCTCAATCCCAAATCTACTGAACCAAACTTTCTGGGGCATCTAAGTTTTTTTTATATCTAAGAGATTCTGATGTATATTAAAATTTAGGAAAAATTTAGCTTATTGGTCAATTCTATCAGGTAGACCCACAAGTGGGGAACACAGGTAAAGTAACTTTTTTTCTTAAATGTTTTAATATTTTTGAGAGATAAAGAGAGAGAGAGGGAGGGGGAGGGGAGGGGAGGAGCAGAGAGAGAGGGAGACAAAGAATCTGAAGCAGGCTCCAGTACGGAGCCTGACGTGTGGCTCAAATTCATAAACCACAAGATCATGACCTGAGCCAAAGTCAGGCACTTAACTGACAGCCACCCAAGTGCCCCAAAGTAACTTCTTAAATTGTGTGAAGGATGTTATGCATAAAATGCTTTGGGAAATATAGGAAGTAAGGATTACATCTGCCTGAGGATGGGGCCATATGAGTTGTATATTGAACAATAAGAAAGAAAAATTTCATCAGATAGAAGAGGAAGGAGAACTGTGGGAGGAAGGAAAGTACGGAGATGGTTAGAAAACACAACAGCTGGCTGTGGTAGAGAATACGGCTGCTAAAGGAGCCTACTAAGATTCAGTGAGGAAGAGGCAAAGGAGGACTGGCAGAAGTAGGGCTAGAAAACGTTGGATGGAACCAGAACAGCTTTTAATGTTCTTGAGAGGAAAAAAAATGTCCCCCTCACTCATGTGCCTCCTCTACTCTAGGTCCTTCAGCGTGCATTTTGTCCATCTATATTGTATACCATTTCAACTGTTTGATATCTACATAGAATTCAGTCAACAAGTGAACAATAAGTCAAAGTTACCTGTTAATCAGTAAAACAAATGGCCTGAAGTCTATACACTAAACTTTTCAAACAAAGAGAACCTCTCAGGGGTTCATACTTTAAGCTCATTAATTTTTATTTCAAAATAATTCCCAATCATCCAGTTTCTAAATATACTAGATAAAAGAAGTGACAGCGGACAATGGCAGGGATAGAGGGGGAATGATACAGAATTATAATAAGCAGATCTAGAATTCCAGGTGTGTGGCAATTTGGGTCCATACAGGGTAAAGTTGCCAAGTTTTTTACATTTAAGAAATTGAAAAATGTAGAAGATTCAATAATATTTATCATAACTATCCTGAGTCATCAACTAAAGGTTAATATGCTCAGTCTACTTTAAGGAAAGAGGGATACACATAACAGAATGCGGGAAGACTAATCATAACAGCTCTAATGGGGGCGCCTGGGTGGCTCAGTTGGTTAAGCATCTGTCTCTTGATTTCAGCTCAGGTCATGATCTAGTGGTTCCTAAGACTGAGCCCCATGTTGGATTCTGTCCTGACCCCACAGAGTTTGCTTGGGATTTTCTCTATTTCTCTCTGCCTGCTCACATGCTCTCTCTCTCTCTCTCTCACTCTGTCACTTTCAAAAAATAAACATTTAAGAAAAAAAAAAACCTCTAATGCTTAAAAGGTCACCTGAAACTAGGACTCATTTTTTGAGATATAATAAAAGACTTCATACGTTATTAAACATTTCAAAATGTTTTACACATGAAAGTGTTTTTATATACATTATCTCAATCACCTTATTTGGTCCCTTTTCCTTCTAGGTATTTCCCACAGTTCAATCCTTTGCCATTTTCCTTTTTTCAACGTACATACTATGCTTCTTCAGTCCTATATGCAGATGACTCCTGAGTGTGTATTGTGCACACTTCCCTCCTACGACACACCTCGGTCTGGAGTTTTCACATACCCATCTCTTCCCTAATAATCCTTCATTTAGTCAAGAGCATTCAAACGCCAAAGCTACAGGTTACAAGTGTGTGTCTACATGTGAGTCAGTACCAGATCGGCTACAAAAACCCAGAGCTAAATATCAGCCAAATCAGGATGCCCTGATGCCCTGAGCCTCCTAGTAAAGAAAGGCAGAAACGGAAGGCCAGCAGCCACCCGTGTTTATCTTCCCCACCACATTTGGTGTCATCCACTGTAACCTCCTGTGCCAACACTGGACCACACTGCTGAGTCGTTGCTCCTCACAACTGCTCCCGTCCAATCTAAAGATGACACATCACACTTGGCTTCCATGTAAGTCATGACCAAACCATGATGCCCCATCATCCATGCCAGAATCACATCCATTAATACCTCACATTCCTATTTCCCTAGTCACCATCAAAGATGTAAGCTCCTCCCATACTACACTGTACCTCTCGAAACGAGAGCTTCCTTTCCCCCCATAATTTAGTTGCTTACTCCTATTCTTCCAAGCCCTTGCAATGTGCTATGTGGAGCTCCCAACACCCCTTACAGCCCTCTCAAGAGGGACCGGCGTGTCTTCGCACATCTAACAAGGATCAGGATGTTGATCTGGTATCCTCTTTGTTCCACGCTATTTCTCAGCTATTCCTCCGCTTTGTAGAAACCCGTTCTATCGAGGCCCAAGATTATTAGGTGTACCATCCTATATTCATCCCTGTGATAATCATCTTCTCACATCAAGGATGTAAACTGAAGACTTTGGCACCTGACTTAAAAGCTTTCCTCTCCAGTATTCTATGTTCAACACTCAAAGGAAGGACCCCTGCCTCACCCTGATGCTTCAGTCCAAGATTTTCTCTACTCCACTTCAGCCATCTACTTAGCTGCTCTTACAGTGGACCTAGTCCATGTCCCAAACTATTCCACCTATGAAATAATTCTGACATCCCACTCTAACTACAACATCCTACCCTCCCAGGTTACACCCACCCTTGATTACTCTCATCATACCATCTGTTCCACCACACTGAGATCTCCAGACCACTTTCTCCCTTTCCATCAGCCTCCCCCTTGCTTCATATCCCATCCTACTTAGCTTAGAATCCATGGTTTCTCACTTCAATTCTGTCTCCCAATACTCTAAATTCGCTTGTCCCTTTTCTTTTTGTTTTACCTGCTTAGTAAATACCAACTTCAGATAAAACCAATTCAATCTCCTCTATGCCTTCTCCAAGGATGACAAACAATATTGAATAAAATTATAAAACAATACTATTAAGGCTATTGAATTCATGGTTTTCAACCTCAAAGGGGCAGCAATCTTACTAGTGAATTTACTTTCCCATTCTGTACATCTCTTTCAAAGTTTCCTCCTTCTTCTCAAGTCCCTGAGTTCCTACACTCAGTGTTAAACTCCTGTTTCAGATGAGTACTACCTCAATTTCCTAGTACCATATCAAAAACTACTTATATGTACACCCACCATTTTACCTTGCCTCCTACTTTCCCACTCTTAAATTCTTTTATCTGTCCTTTGGATGTCTAGGCACTATCGTATCAATTATCCTCTCCTCTCTTCAATGGTTTCCTCCTTTCAAGATTTAAACATGTTCAGATCTCGTCAATCTCAAACACACACACACACACACACACACACACACACACACACCTCTCCACTAAACCAGAAGTTCTTTTCTAACTATTCCCTTGAATGTCTCTTTTTCCTCTCACTGCTAAACTACATTAAAGAATTACCAACACTATCTCCATTTCTTTCTTTTTCTTTTTTTAGTTTATTTTTGAAAGAGACAGAGACAGCATGAGCAGGGAAGGGGCAGAGAGAGAGGGAGAGAGAGTGAATCCCAAGCAGGCTCCACACTGTCAGCACAGAGCCTGGCCGTGAGGCTGTAACACATAGAACTGTGAGATCATGACCTGAGCCAAAACCAAGAGTTGAATGTTTGATGGAGCTACCCAGGCTCCCCAACACTATCTCCATTTCTTTACCTCCCACCTATTCCTACACAACCTTAAACTGGTTTCTGCTTCACTAAGCTTCTCTAGTAAAGGTAACCACTCTCTGTCACTAAGTTTAATGTTCATTTTAAGTCCTATGTGGTTTGATCCTCTAGCAAGTATTCCAAACTGTTGATATCTTCCTTCTTAAACTCTATCTTGAAGTCATCATACTGCATTTTCTGCTCTCATCCAATTCTCTGATAATTCCACAAGCTCCTTTGCTAATTAATTCCTTCCCTTACTCAATGTTAACCTTCATACTGCATGTCTTCAGGGGTTTGCTTAGCCTTCTCACCTTACTCTCAAATCTCCCTCTGGGTATTGTCATCCATTTCTCTAGATTCAAACACCAAGCTTCAAGCTTATCACTCTTAAATCTAGATCTCTAGACCAGAGGTCTCTCTTGAATTCTTTGAAACTCATATATTCAAATGCCTAACATCTTCAAATAGATGCCCTACAGGCACCTCAAACTCACTGGATCCAAAACTAATTTCCTCTTCTTCCTCCACAAATATGTTCCTTTTCTGAGTTTCTTATCTCAGAAAATGGGGCCCCACCATCCATTCTGTTGCTCAAGTGAAAACCTGGGTGTCATCTCTGAGGCTCTCTCCCTTTCATTTCCTACAGCGTCATTACCAAGTGTGATGAGTCTACCTACTAATAAACAAGTTAGTCACCTCTACCACCGCTCAATCTCCCTACTCCAATCCCTGCTAACAGCTCCCTTTCTCAAGCATACATTTTTGCTTAAAATAATTCTCTGTATTCAGTATTCTGAGTCTTCAGTAGCTCCCTATTGGCTGTAGGATAAAATTCAAAGTTCTTACGATAATCATAACCACAACTGTTGGTTGGTGCCTAACATGTTGTTAAATCCCACTACTTTTAATCCTTAACAACTTTATAAGACCAGCATAGTTTTTCTTTTAGAGATAAAAAGCAGATATAAAGAGGATAAGAATCTGATCTTCCCATCAAAGTATTGGGTGGCATAGCCAGGTTCTGAACTAAGGTCTTTTTCCAAACTCCATATTTTCAATTAGCAAACCAAACCAAACTGCCATTCAATCTCTTTCACAATGTGACTCCATTTTACTTTTATGGCCTCATTTCCAGTCACTCCATTTTTTCCCACATTCTGCATTCCAGCTTCTTCATATGCCATTTCTTTCAATTAAACATCCTATTCCCCCAATTCTAATCTTTGATATCTGTTCTTCCTTCTTTCTGAAATGCCCTTCACCCCCCTTCTTTGTCCAACAGGCAAATTTCTACTAATTTCTCAAGGCCTGGCTGAAGGACACCATCTTTCAAAGGCCTATTCTAATAGCCTTGGGCAGAATTATTCTTTTCTGAGTTTACAAAGCATTTTATGCAAAACTTCCATTATAGTACTTGTCTAGCATGTAATACACTTGTTCACAAAGTACTAACACTAGTGGAAGAAGCACAGGGACAGGGATTACATTTTATACTTCAATGTATTTCTAGTGCCTACTACAAAATCTACCATAATTGTTAAATAAATCAACTAATCAACTATTTGGGAAGACTATGCAACTGTCAGATGTCACTAAAATGATAAAAATAAGCTTTGGAGAGATCAAGTGACTTTCTGCAGGGCACATAATAGATAGCATGACCAAGAGTGAACAAGGTCTTATGACTATGACTCCAGGGTTCCTTCCACAGCCAGTGTCCTGGATAGTCCAGTTTAGACAACATTTTATAATAATGAAGATGTGCTTCTGAATATGCAGCAACTGTTGCTATAATCTTCATCCAGATATGCATTGTCTTTCACACTGGGATATAGGGACTTTAATTATATACCATTTGTATTCTTTGGGAGTGCCTCATATAGTGCTCAGTACAGATCATTCAGTAGAAGTTTGATACTAAAATCAATTTATTTGAGGGGGACCTGGCTGGCTCAGTCAATAAAGCATGTAACTCTTGATCTCAGGGTCATGAGTTTGATGCTCACATTGGGTGCAGAGATTACTTTTAAAAAAAAGTAATTTTAAAAAATAATAAATAAAATAAAATCTATTTATTTGAAGGTAAAAGTCATCTACAGAAGAGTAAAGCCAGCACAATCAATTTAAAATACATACTCTATCATTTTCAAGCAAGTTTATACTACTGATCAATATCCAACTGTTCTCTAGTACAACTCTTCTCTTAAACCCACTAAACACCAATCCCAGGACTCAGGGTAGAAGAGTCAACTAAGAACTAAATGTTCAACATGGGTCAAGCAATATACTAGGCATTTTTAAACAGTATCAGAACTCAGTGTAAATGATGACATAAAACCCTAACATCTGTAAATGAGCCTCACTAGTCCAGACATAGTTCATTTATAATGTGTAAGAGAAAAACCCAGTATAGGGGCACCTGGGTGGCTCAGTCAGTTAAGGGTCTTACTTTGGCTCAGGTCATGATCTCACGGCATGGGTTCGAGGCCTGTATAGGGCTCTGTGCTGACAGTTTAGAGCCTGAAGCCAGCTTCAGATTCTGTGCTTCCCTCTCTCTGTGCTCCTCCCCCACTCATGCTCTCTCTCTCTCAAAAATAAATAAAAACATTAAAAAATTGAACAAAAATTTTAAAAATCCATTATAATCCTTCATTGTTCACTATGTATTTCATAGTTAAAATTGAAGAGAGATATCGTAGGATATTTTCCCCCAAATATCACTTTCTATCAAATATTAAACATAGTTTACTGAAGTTAATAATCTATAAATTAAGCAATATTTTAATCTTAAATAATAATTCTTATTAGAGGGAAAGACCAATTAGTAATTATAAATTATACAATATTTTAAAATAAGACACAGAAGGTAAAACAATAAGAAATGAAAACAAAGGACATATACCATATGTTTGCAAGTATAGGAGGATTAGGAGGAACTTAATGGAGGGCTGTGGGGGAGAAGAAGGGGAAAAATAGTGGGGGAGAGGGAGGGAGGCAAACCATGAGAGACTCTTGAATGCTGAGAACAAACTGAGGGCAGATGGGGGTGGGGGGGGAAGGGAAGGGGGGGTGATGGGCTTGGAGGAGGGCACTTGTGGGAATGAGCACTGGGTGTTATATGGAAACCAACTTGACAATAAACTATTTAAAAAAAAAAACTAAAACAAACAAACAAAAGTCCATTAAGAACTATAAACTAATAGCAAGCAAAATACTGGCAAGTATTTGGTCCCACAATTCTAAAAAACAGATAGGGATTACTAAAATGGACATATTTAAACTTATAAATGACTAATAGTAGTAACAATATTCTTTTTTTAATGAAAGTTAAATTTATTCTGAAATCTTTATATTATTTAGCAAACCATTTTCTTCTTTGATAGAAAAATAAATGTTATCCCAATATGTTCTGAATATATTAGGATTTGGTTTAATATAATATTAATATATTTTAAAATAATATATATATTTTAAAATAATAAGATCCATCCATTAGCACCATTTTCAAAGACTTCTAGGTTGAACTACTTTCATAGGGGTAGAACTGCGTTTGTTTGCTTACTCTGTTATTTTCTAGAACTTTAATAGACCTATATCACACTGCAATAACTTCTGAAGTAGAGCAGTACAGTACTATTTGTATAGTATAACATAATAGGTAGACATCCTACTATATAACTTCAAGAAATGAATATGAAGGAATATATTCATAAAAATTATATTTACAATTATAGAAATACCAAGGCAATTAATGACCAATTATTTAGGGATCCCTTTGTATCAAGAACATATAAAATATTTAGTAGAATGAAAAATGAGAAGAAAAAGGACAAACATTTTAAAGGGATGTTATCATGGTACCTATGAAAGTGTTTTTAAAGATAGAAAACAAAGAGAAAGGGAAATACAGGTCAAGTATATCTATGAAAAATGAGACAAAGGCAGTTACCTAAATATATTAAAATGTTCTATTAACTAACAAACTTCTAAAATCTTTAGTTGATTCCCATTTGCAAAGACAAACTATACTTAGAGCAACTATATTTGCTCTTGTAAAATTTTAAAAATAGAATCCAGCTGCAATAGGAAAAATTATTAGTTCTTTCTATTCTTTATTTATGAAGAGTTTTACACAAAATGTCATAGAAAATTTATTTTGTTTTTAAAGCTACATCCAATAAATGAACCAGAAGGCAGCCAAAAGAAAACCCGAAAAATTCCTGTAAAAAATTGGTAGAGACTCTGTTTTGTTTTACAATGTTAGGTATAAGCATAGCTTAAAGGCAAGGAAGAAGACTAAAACTCTGCTCACATCCTTATATATGATCTCCTTTCTAACTGAAAAGGCCAGCATGTAAAAGAAGCTGAATGTATATGTCCACTGCTCCCCACATTGCCTAGCACAGTACAGAGTAGAAGATGAATGCTGTCCACTTAGGGTACAAACTATCATTCTCTATTAGTATCATATACACATATGTATACATTTATGGATGCATGCTAACATATATACATTATTCACTTATCCATTATTTTAACTTTTACTTCTCTAAGCAGAAGTTTCAAAAGAACAGAAAAACATATATCCACCTACCTTAGATTTGTCTTAATATATTTTTTCCTGCCACATTTGCTCATTATTAAGACATTTGTAATCAATGCACTTGCTCCTTCCCCGTTTTCTTCTTTATTTATCCTGCAGTAAAATTATAATGTTGAATTGGTAGATCACAATATTTTATTTTTTTAAAAAGTCTCTCAAAATGATACCAGAATACCTGAGAATACTCTAATTTCTATAGAACTGAAAAAAGAGAATAGAAATCTGAAAACAACTGTGTATTTTTTTTCCAATCTCACTTCTATGCAATCTTCTTCTAGTAAAAAATTTAAAACATAAATCATGTGCTGTTTATCAGGTTATATCCTACTAAAGAGAAAGTAGTATTGTCTAAATCGTTTAATACACACTACATATAGTTCATGGAATCAACTATATTTTAAAATAATAATCACTTAATAAATGGAGTGAATTTATCATTTACTTAAATTTCATTCCACTGCAACAATTTGTTAACCATTTTTTATCTACCTTAAACTTAAAACTGGCTTTTTAAAAGTTTATTTATTTTGAGATAGAGAGAGACAGAGAGCGCATATGTGTGCACATGAGCAGGGTAGCGGCAGAGAGAGAGTCCCAAGCAGGCTCTATGCTGTCAGCACAGAGCCCAATGAGGGTTCATGTACCATGAGATTATGACCTGAGTGGAAATCAAGAGTCAGACACAACCAACTGAGCCACCCAGGTGCCCCTCAAAACTGGCTTTTGTCAAAGAATTTTAACTCCAAGTAAAATATTAACAGTTCCTTTAAAATGTCCTCCAGTAACCTTCAATCCATTTAAAAAGCTATTTTAGACACTACCAATTAAAACCCATTTTTTTACTGCTATGTTTTAAAAATCTACATTTGACAAGCCAAATGGCAAAGGAAAAGACCAAGGAACTGGGAGCACTTATTTCAGAGGTGGAAAAGACAAATGTCCACAGCCCTAAGTAGCTTCTAGGCATCTTCACAAGCAACGGTGGTAATTAGCTACAGAAATACTGCTTTCAGTGTTCCCTCCCTAAGTGGCCCCCTCTAAAACGGTGTCCTTTTAAAACTGACTCAGCAGGTTGGCTTAAGGACACTAGGACAATGGTTATGGCTACCATCTGTCCCCCATCTCCCAGCGTAGGGACAAGAGATGGTAGACATTTGAACCGGACCACTTACAACATGAACAAAAAGCAAGGATGGTGCTGTCCTTTGGATTAAACCTTATTCTGTTATAGTCTACTGTTGTTTTACATGGGGAAATCTTACCTTCCATAAAAATTATGTAACTTAAAGGCAGGGACCATTTATTTATTAAACGGTGATTGGCACCCATGATATGCCAGGCCTTTGTGCTAGGCACTGTAAGATATAGACGATAAAATGTCCCTCACTCTCCAGGAAATTACATTTTAAGGAGGGAGACAGACACTGAAACAAAAAATACTAAAGACGTTATTTGAATAATAATGATCATGGTACCACATTAAAAGAGAGAAGTAAACTAATTTCTACATTTCTCTTGGAAATACCATTTTCTTTGTTCGCTAAACCTCTTCCTCAGCCCTTCTTAATCCACTCCACTAGACCACAACACTCTATTCAAAATGCAAATTGAAACATGCTATTTATTTTCTTATTCAAAATTCTCTAATACACCCCCTGCCTTAATAAATAGCCAAAGTTCAGGGCACTTCGGTGGGCTCAGTTGGTTAAGCATCTGACTTGATCAGGTCATGATCTCATGGCTCGTGAGTTTGAGCCCCGTAGTGGGCTGTGTCCTCACAGCTCAGAGCCTAGAGCCTTTTTCAAAGGCTCTCTCTCTCTGCCCCTCCCCTGCTCACACTCTTTCTCTCTCTCTCTCTCTCTCTCTCAAAAATACACATTAAAAGGGGCGCCTGTGTGGCTTAGGCGGTTAAGCGTCCGACTTTCGCTTGGGTCATGATCTCGCGGTTAGTGGGTTCGAGCCCCGCGTCGGGCTCTGTGCTGACTGCCAGCTCAGAGCCTGGAGCCTGTTTCAGAGTCTGTGACTCCCTCTCTCTCTGACCCTCCCTGCTCATGTCTCTCTCTCTCTCTCCTAGAAATAAATAAAAATATTTTTAAAAATACACATTAAAAATGAAATTGAAAAAATATATATATATATAGCCAAAGTTCTGGCATTACAGTTTGAGGTACTTGGTAGAGGCTTAATAAAGTTTGCTATAAAAACATTCAGATTTTAAGGTATACTAAACCTTTCCACGACATCAATTTTCCAAGTCCAAATTTACCTTGTGCGGATTTGTAAAGTAGGTGATCCCATTTTACTAAAGCATAAACTATACATACTTTGAAAAACTTAGCTGTATACTATTGATCTCCTCCAAAATCTGGTTTTAACATCCTAGAACATGCTATCCTTGGGTAGACAAGGATTGACTTAGCATCCCCTGCCCCACATACACAAACACCTGAATGGTTATGAGCGCAAATATCCTAATATGTTCTCATACTAAGCTTAATATGATAAATATTCTACTTAGCCTAAAACATACCCCTTGAATTCATCATATTTCATGTTACAGTCTGAGGTTATAATTTTTAAGCTGATCTCCTTACACCTAAAATCACAAAGGATACTGATAAAATGTCCTGTATACTACCAATTTTCCACAGAAATAATTTTAAGGTCCTATCTACTAAGGAAACTTTCTCTTTTAGAGTAGAAAGGCATATCTGATTAGTTTTTTATAGGCAAATAAGAGCTTACGCCAAGGGAGAAAAATCAGTTCAAAAATCTTTGCCTATATGTGAATTTCTGTGCTGTATCTGGAGAAAAGCCATTTATCGTACTGGTAGAAATTTCCTATCACATATTAGGTTTGAATACCAAAATAACATTTGACATTCACCTTACTCTTCACCAATTTGTTGTTCTATTCATTTTCTGGCATGCAGATTCAATTAATTTCATTGCTATCAAGTATCCCTTATAGAACTCTCTATAGCAGGGAATTAAAATACACTGATTAGGGGCGCCTGGGTGGCTCAGTCGGTTAAGCGTCTGACTTCGGCTCATGATCACATGGTTTGTGGGTTCGAGCCCCGCGTAGGGCTCTGACAGCTAGCTCAGAGCCTGGAACCTGCTTCCATTTCTATGTCTCCCTCTCTCTCTGACCCTCCCCTGTTCACGCTGTCTCTCTCTCTCTCTCAGAAATAAAAAAAAAAAAATTAAAATATGCTGATTAAAGAAAAACAGCATTATATTTACACTTACAAAATCTGAATATCTACAGTGCTGTGGTTAATTGCATTAATCTTAATTTAACTTTCTGGAAAAATCAGGTTTATGTAAGAATCAAACTTCTTGGGCAACTTTACTAGAATATAAAAGCTTAACTAACCAACTTCCTCCTCCCCAACCAACCCTCTATATTAGCCAATGTTCTCCATTTCTTCTATACAATCTACAGTATAATGTCCACAAGTTATTCTCTAGTGTTCCCAAGCACTTCTGTTCCTAATAGCTGTGGGGTTAGTCATACTTATCACCAAACTTGATTATGCTAGCCATACTTTTTGTTGTAATTTTGGAATTCTGTTAAACATTATGTGAGATTAAACTATTAAATTGATTTAAAAGATGTAAAAAAGAGAGCTGCTGCTATGAAAACTAAGTTGAATGCTTTGGAAAGACAATAAAGGCAGGTTAGAAAAAATCCTGCTTTTGGACTAGTGTCAAAATAAAAAGAAAAGAACATGGAATAAAAGGCAGTATACCTCTTATGGAAACAGAGAGAGAGACCACAGAAAAATATGTTTCTCTGGTTCTGGGATGAAGCAAGGTGTTAGTTCCTTGGGAAAGTGGGAGATCTTCACAGGTTAATCATGATTTAAATAGCAACAGTAAGGTTTGAAAGATAAAGATATATACGAAGTGCATATAAAGCTGGTTCTTTTCAATCATGTCAATTAAAAAGCTAGGGAAGGGGCGCCTGGGTGGCTCAGTCGGTTAAGCATCCGACTTCAGCTCAGATCATGATCTCACAGTTCATGGGTTTGAGCCCCGCATCAGGCTCTGTGCTGACAGCTGGCTCAGAGCTTGGAGCCTGTTTCAGATTCTGTGTCTCCCTCTCTCTCTGACCCTCCCCTGCTCATACTGTGTGTGTGTGTGTGTGTGTGTGTGTGTGTCAGAAATAAATAAAAGCATTAAAAAAAAGCTAGGGAAAAGCAGGGCTGGCTAGAAGAGAGAACTAATTCCAAAAGCCAAATACCTGAAGTTGACAGGAATGAGCCTAGACTTATGAAGCATTTTAGGTGAGAGTCCAGGAAACAAAGCAGGATAGCAGCAACAGGCCAGATACCACTTCTAAAGTTTTGTAATCATTGTGACACAAAGTTAAAATAACTTTCCAATAACATTCTTTACACTTATGTGTAAAAACAGAAGTAGCCAGGAACAGTATTTAGAAATAATTGAAACACTTGTAAATAGAGTACTTAGAAATAAGAAACACTTGTAAATATAATGTCTTTAATATATTAAACATGAATCATATAGAACATCAGGTGGCTTTTTAATACAGATTCAAGTTCATTCCACTTTAACTGCTTCAGAAAGCTATTGTTTAAGAAATCTTAACTCTTTATAAAATCACCAAAAGATTAACTATATCAGTATCACGTTCTCAGTTTACTCCCTGCCTGGCACCTGCCGTTGGCTATTTGACAGTCATTGAACAGCAAAATCAACTGCTAGGGAGGAAATGAAAAATAAAATTCAAATAATTATCGCCTACTTCCAGCTCTTCAAATACCACCCTCTCCACCACCACCACTTCAGGGAAGGAAATAAAATTCTTCTGTGGGAGTTATTTGCTTGACATTCTAGAATCACTGCAGGGCTTTCTGGTTCAATATCATCTTACTGCACTTTAAGTACATTTCAAAACACTTATCTACATGAAGTACAACTCCTGTGACTAGTAAATCTGGGAAAGAGTAGATAAGACACTTGGAACTAGTTAAAACTTAGAGAAATGAATTTCAATGTTATTATACTTAACTAGATTGGTCCTATTTTGTGTATGTGAACAAAACTGCTACCTTTCAAAGTGCTGAAACATATTTAAATGTGTTAAATTTAACTTCTCCATCAGTATAAAGAAGAGCAAAAGCACCCCAACTGCTCACAACAGTATATTGGTCTTTATGCACGATACAGCTTCTCCAGTACTTGAGCTAGAAGCCTTTATCATATCAAGGGTAGGACACAAATTCCAGTTTAAAATATTTGTAAGCAAAAACAAAATCACTTTTTTGCTGTCAATGAAAAGAACTGAGGGTGTTTGATATTATGAGCAAAACTGTATGACATTTGACATTGAGTTTGGATTGTCTAATTTTAAGTCTGCTGTGCTAAAAAAAAAAGGTTCAATAAGATAACTGAAAAAATGGAGTTTATTTTGTGAAATTCTCAATGTAAAATATCAGAATCACACACACACGGGCTCCATTGTTAGAATTTCACATGATTTGGGGGGCACTTGGGTGGCTCAGTCATTTAAGTATCTGACTCTGACTCAGGTCATTATCTAGCGGTTCGTGAGTTCAAGGCCCGTGTTGGGCTCTGTGCTGACAGCTTGGAGCCTGGAGCCTACTCAGGATTCTGTGTCTCCTTCACTCTCTGGCCCTCCCCTGTTTGTGCTCTGTCTCTCTGTCTCAAAAAAAGAGAAAGAAAGAAAAGAAAGAAAAGAAAGAAGGAAAGAGGGAAAGAAGGAAAGAAAGAAAAAAAGAAAGAAAGAAAGAAAGAAAGAAAGGAAGGAAAGAAAGAAAGAAAGAAAGAAAGAAAGAAAGAAAGGAAGGAAGAAAGGAAGAAAGGAAGAAAGATTAAAAAAAATTTAAAGGAAGAATTTCACATGATTTTGACATTTAATTGTCCAGTTGTATCACTGTTCAGAAAATATGCATTGGGGCGCCTGGGTGGCTTAGTCAGTTAAGCGTCCGACTTTCGCTTAGGTCATGATCTCGCGGTTTGTGAGTTCGAGCCCCGCGTCGGGCTCTGTGCTGACTGCCAGCTCAGAGCCTGGAGCCTGTTTCAGTCTGTGACTCCCTCTCTCTCTGACTCTCCCCTGCTCATACTGTCTCTCTCTCGCGCCTAGAAATAAATAAAAATATATTTAAAAAAAAAAGAAAAAGAAAATATGCATGAAGATGCTTCACACTTTTGAGAGACCTGTACTATCGAAAGAGCCTCACATAAGAGCTGCTAGTGAGGTTTCCTGGAGTCAAGTATCTGCCCTTACCAGTGAGAGTTATTCCAAATGACTTGAAGAAAATTGCCACATAACTTCCTAGATTATGCTTTTCCTCAAAACTGTTTTACATTCCCCTTGCTGACAATTTCCTCTATCACTCCTGGAAAGGTCAATCAAAAGATGTGCCAGATCAATATTTTACTTTTTAAACTTTGCTATAACTGAATTACACCAGTAAGATTCAAGTGGTCTTCCTGAGTAATACCAAGATAAAATCCTACTAGCGTTATCCTTCAGTTTTCCACTTCATTCTCCCTTATTCTCTACTGGATATCTTAAAGCATCAGAAAAAGAAAACCTGTGAGTGAAAGGATTTACTCTTAAGAACAGTGCACTCTTTATTGTACAGTTCTGAGAATAGAAAGTATTTTAAATATCTTACAATATCTTGCATAGTCTCTAAAAGGAAATTAACAAAATGACTTAAAATGTTTCTTTGTACCTATGGGTAATGGATGAGAAACACTTTCCCTGAAATCTTTATTTGTATAATCCATCTGTATTGACAATACTAAAACTGAATTCAATGTACAATTCTTCTCGAAGTTGACTTTTTAATACATATATATATCAAATCCATTAGTTCAACAGAAAATACTTAACAGAATTCAAAGATAGTTCAGGCTTATTTCCTTAACGACCAATGTTAATTGCATGTCAAAATATCAAAAGTTTAGCTGTCTAGTGTTAGTATTCTTCAGTTTTACTTAAAAATTTATCTATATGGAACAGGACAATTGAGTGCTTTCCAATGGACTACTACTTCAACAATAAACCTGACTCAATTTTCTGGCCCGTTATTAACTTGGAGAGAATATCAAGTTGGGGAAAACAGATCAGAAATATATGTATATACCAGTCAAGTTTCAGTCAGGATTCCTTGTGTATGTTAATAACCTACTTTTCATGAAATGGCCAGAATTCTAAACAAGATTTCATATTCTGACCAAGTAATGACTTGCCTCAGTAGGAAACTAAAGTAGTCCATGGAGTCGGGAGTTTGTTAAATTCATCAGTAGAAGCAAATTTTATTAACCTTCCAAAACAATGCAAAAACAAACACTGAAGAGCTCTTCTGTATTTATATATTCAATAAAAATTTATTCATATACTCTTACAAGATATGTACACAAACATCAGGGTAATAACAACATCACACTCACCAAGATGATTCCAGGTTGACCAGCAAGTCACTGGGAAACCATCTGCTTACACTGATCTAGTTACAGATTTCGTACCAAAAATGTTTGTGTGATTATCGACATTTAACATGACAATGCTTGACGTGTTCACTTATTCAGGATCAAACGCATTTCCATTTAAATATCTTTTTAAAAGTTGTATCTGGATCACAAAGCAGTTCTTTAAATACTTTAAATACCATTTTTAAAAAAAATACTTAGCTTTTATAGGTCAAAACACACTATTTGCAATTTGCCTTCCTTGGGAGAAAAAAGTTCAAAGATTTAAAAACTATGAAGGGAAAACAGCTTGTTAACCAAAAATAGGATCAAGACCAGGAGAAAAATGCGGTACCCGAAGGGGAAAAGCAAACAAACAACCCCCCCCTCCAAAAAAACAACAGAGAACATTAATTATTAATGTAATCTAATACAATTTTCATACCGGACCTCTAGGTTTGTGTTCATTTAAAGGGAAGCTGGCGGCTGCACTCTCACCAGCCCGCCAAACTAAGCCTGAAAAGGAAGACATTTTAAGAAGTTACGTGGGTAAAAGGTACTGTTAAAACAGGCTCTCTCAGTTTTAGTCACCTTCAGGCTGACCCTGTAAGTCAAAACTGCTGAAAATTTGATCGTAAACTGACAGCTGCTCTGCTGAGCGCAGGGCAGGAAACGTCTCAGCGATTTCAAAGTTAGGGATCTAGCTTACGTGTACTACGCAGTAAGTTGGAAAATGTGTCTACTCCCTACTCCGCAAGTTCTGGAAACCCTGCTGGGTGGTTCTAGAAAGGCAAACATCCAAAATATCGAACAGAAACTGCAATTTCTGTCAGCTGTCAATTATTTGTTCCTTCTCGGCTATTATAAAGGTCTTCGCGCTATTTCATCAGACCTATCGTGTGTGAGGACTCCAGTGACTCAACACTGCTGTCCCCGACGGATGTTTCGGAAAAGAAATGGGTTAACGCTGATTTATATCTAACCCGAGTACATAAAACTGACACAGAGGTGCCACGAATCGTCGGCTGTGGTTAATAAAACCAACGTCCTTACTTCTCGCTTCCTTTTTCTTCTCAAAGAGGGAGGACCACACTCATCAGGGCAATAAGGCTTTTTCCGAAAGACTGGTCCAACTCGTACCAAGTTCAAGTTCAAAAGGAGTCAAGGGGGGCTGAGCGAGCAGACGAGCCCGCCGCCCGCCCGGAGAGCGCTGCGAATAAACCCGAAGGCAGTCCGCGAGCGGAGCGGGACACTGAGCGGCCGCCGCGCCGCCGGGAGGCTCCGGGGCCGGCGCCCGCGGCCGGGCTGCCCCCGCCCTCCCTGCTGCCCCGCGACCCCCGGCGGCCCCGACGCCCCCGACCCGCCGACCCGGCTCCGCTCCGCCTCCTGCCTCCGCCTCCTGCGTCGCGTCGCCGGCTCCGAGGTCTCTGGGTGCGGGCCGGCGCGCCACTTACCCGCCGCGATGAGATTTACGTAGCGGACCTCGTCACTGATTACGGACGGGAGGAGGTGGAGACGGCGAGCCCGACCGCCGCTCAGGAGCGGCGCCGCCGCCCAGCAACCCGGCGCCGGCGGCGGCCCCACGTCGCCCCCACGTCAGCTCTGATGCGGCAGCCGCGGCCTCCCCGCCGAGCCGGGACCAAAAGTAGCGCAGCTGCCGACCGAACCGCGTCCTCGCGCCCGGCCCTTCCCTCCCCCACTCCGCGACTGCCTCCCCGGGGACGCCCGGCGGAAAAATCCAAGCTCGAACTCTGCCCCCTGCTGGCCGCAAGGGGGAGTGCAGCGCTGACAATCCAACAATTAAATGGAACGGGGGGAGGGGAAGAAGGGAATGAGTGGTCAGGGGGCGGGGCCTACGTGGTGGGGAGGAGTGGTAGGCGGGGCCTAAGGGTGGAGAGGAGGACTAGGCCTGGGGGCGGGGCCGGAGGAGGAACTGGGCTGCCCCGGGAGGAAGACCCCGTCCAGGTCAGGGCCTGAGGGGTGAGCTGGAGGCCGGAAGTTGCCCCGCCGCGCGTGCGCCGGAAGCCTAGTTAGTTGCAGCCTGAGCTACCGGAGGTGTAGTGTCCTCTCCCTCCAGCTCGCTTTTTCTATGGGCTGCCGGCTAGGGCAACTCCAGTCCCATCCCAAGCTGAGGTCCACGAGCTTTGTGGGTCCTTCCCGGCCAGAGGCTCATCCTGCGCATCCCCGCGGGTGCCGAGCAGACACCTGGAGCGTTCCCACTTCCACGCTCCTGCAGCGTCTGCTATCCTGAAAGACGCTTCTAGGTCCCGGACCTAAACGCTTTTAGGTTCTGGACTTGAGCTTTCTGGGAAGTCCAGCTGGCTTGGATCCAGACTGCTGCAGCCTCAACAGTGACTTTGTAAGTCAGTATCGTGTTGAAACAGCGACAGTCGCCACTTGGAGATGTGACAGGAAAGGAAGGCTTTTGGTGACAAGCAAAAATCCTTGCCTTTCAAAGAGGAGAGTTTAGTTTTCATCTAGTGGAAACGGAGGGCTTTCCAGTAAGAGGAACGTTGTAAAGTAGTAACCCACTTAGGAATACTCAGAACGTACTGAATTGTAAGTAAGGCTGAGTAAGCCCTCAGAAATGGAGGCTTTATAGCCTGAAGATAAGTCTCTTTACATTCAGTAAAAACGAATTCAAACCATGATTACCACCCAATTTATAGTACACAGGAATGCATCATGCACAAAGCCTATGTCAAGGACACCACTTGAAAAGTTGCTGAGAAAAAAAATAAAAACATCTATCAACGTAGAGCAGGTAGAGAAGGGAATGTTAGTGAAATATTAGAATCCCCGTAGATTGGGAGAAAATTCTGAAGGCTCTTTAGTGCCAGATTTTTGGCTAACCTGAGTTACTTTCAGTTGTGATACATACTAACAGATGAGAATAAAAACCTGGTGGTGCACTTCCTCCTTTTGACATAAGCAGAATTCTGAAGTACCTCCTTGCAATATAGTAAATGAAGCCCATCTCCACCCCCTGATAAATAGTAATTGCTTAGTAAGGAACACTAGCACGTTTACAAAATTAGATTTGCAAAACAACCAAGTCTAGTTAGACAAGGCTGGCATCGAATATTTATATATCTGCAATACAGCTCATTTTAGCTCAGGGTTAAAAAGGGTCATTAGAAGGGAAGAAGATAAAAAAGGATTACCAAATCCTCAATAATTATACCATTCATTGTGGTCAAGGTTGACCAGTTCGAGACGAATAGATTTTTAGCTACAAGTGATTGAGGGGAAATTGTGATCATTCTCCTTTCCCAAAACATTGTACTCCACCTACTTGTTTGTTTCTAAATTTCTTTAACAATGTACATATTCTAAAGGGCGCCTGGGAGACTTAGTTCCTTAAGCCTCTGACTTCAGCTCAGGTCATGATCTCATAGGATCCTAAATTCAAGCCCCTCATCCCTGCATCCAGCTCTGTTCCAACACCTCAGAGCCTGGAGCATACTTTGGATTCTGTGTCTGTCTCCCCCTCTCATCCCTCCTCCCCGCCCCACACTGTCTCTCTCTTTCTCTCTCTCTCTCTCTCAGTAAAATAAATAAATAAAGGGCTTAAAATATAAGAATTAGTGGTAAAGCAACACACACTAAGATGTAGATATCAAATCCTTCTTGAGAGTACCTGCTTTCGAGAACAGGAGAGTACCTGGGATCTGAAGAGAGAGACCATGACATAGCAGCAGGAAAGGCATGTGCAGTTTATTATTGCTGCTATAAGAAATTACCACAAACTTAGTCACTTAAAACAACACATCTATAAGCTAACAGTCCTATAGGCCAAAAGTCCAATAAACATCTCAGTGGGCTAAAAATCAAGGGGCTGGGGGCTCCAGGGAAGAGTCCATTTCCTTGCATTCTTCATCTTCTAGAGACCACCCACATTCCTTGGGTCTTGGCCTCTTTTTTCCATCTCCAAAGCCAGCAACTGCTGGTTTTTTCTCACGCTGCCATCTCTCCAATTCTCTCTCTTGCCTCCCAGTTCTCCTTGTGAGAACCCGTATGATTACACTGGCCCCACCCTGATGACCCACAATAATCTTCCCATATCAAAATCGGCTGATCAGCTGCTTAATTCTATCTCTAATACAGCTTAATTCCACCTGTAACTTTAATTTCCCTTTGCCGAGTAATCTGACATGTTCAAAGGTTAACAGGGGTTTAGATGTAGACATCTTTAGGGGGTGGGAGCATAATTCTGCCTACCCACAGTGAAGAATTCTAAAAGAAGTTTGGGCTCTGAGACAAATTACTTGCCTCTCAAGGGTATCCCTTTAAAATAATTGAAACATTTGATTAGAAATGCCATTAGCTGATTTTTCAGTTTTTTGTTTTGTTTTGTTTTATGTAAGATAAAGATAGGAAACTTCTAAGTGGGATATCAGGGATAAAGAAGAGCAGGTTATGAAGACTTAAGTTTTTTAAATGGGAAGAATAATACCTACCTCTTAGCATTGTTATAAAGTTTCTACCATAAAGTATGTGCTCAATAAAAAAGAAACTAGCCATTTTTATATTGGTCTAGTGTCTAGATTTTCGGGTTCCTCATCTAGGCAATATTTAATTCTCTGTTGAGGAGAAATAACTAGAGCACCTACTTTCCTGAGAAAATACAGGCTGTCAGTCACACCCAAATACTCCCCCTGCACCTGAAAATACCTTAAATTATCCCTCCCGTTGTGAGTCAGGAGGAATACCTCCTTCCAAATCCAGCTGTAAGATAGGTGTCATTTTTAAAAATGTTTCCTGTTGTATTTTTTTTTTTTTTGAGAGAGAGAGAGAGACAGAGAGAGAGAGAGAGGCGGGAGTGGGGGTGGGGAGAGGGGCCGAGGGAGAGATTGAATCTTAAGCAAGCTCTAAGCTCAGCCCAGAGCTCAATCCCACAGCTCTGGGATCATGACCTGAGCTGAAATCAAGAGTTGGATGTTCAACTGACTGAGCCACCATGCACCCCAAGATAGGTGTCATTTCTTTCCCATACTGTACCTTTATTTTCTTTCTCCCTCTTAGCTCCTTCTCCTCTCCCTGCAAATGTGTTCATATCTTGCTTCTACTTGAAAACTGTTGACACTGCTTTTCCCAGAAGGAAGGCTACAGAGTTTCTAGCTTTAGGGTGAACATTCAGGTAACATTTTTTGCCCAGATAGTTATCATTCCATCTCTTGCCAGTCCTCTCACTATCAGAATTCTCAAGAATAGAAAGCACTTGCTATATTCACTTCCTTACCACCAACTCATTTCTTATTTCCTGGCTATCTGATTTGTGCCTTCTTCCCCTCCCCCCTTTCTGATTAGAGAATCTGAAACGTTTTTTACATTTTTCATCCTCCCTGACCTCTTTTCCTAATTAATACAACCTTCTTAATGTCTCCCCACTGAGGTTCCATGACTATTGACTCTCTTGGCTTCACTCATCTTTGCTTCTCTAAACGCAGATAGTTCTGAATTTTCTGCCCTTGATCATCTTCTTCTACATTGTCCTCCTTATTTTATCAATCCCATTTCTGTTGGAAAGGAAATTCTCAAAGTTATACCCATAGGCCCTACCTGTTGACTTACTGAGTCAGAATCCCCGAAGAAAGAACTTACAAATCTACTTCTTTTAAGATTTCCAGATGAGTCGGGGCACCTGGGTGGCTTAGTCGGTTAAGCATCCGACTTTCGCTTAGGTCATGATCTCGTGGTTCGTGGGTTCGAGCCCCACGTCGGGCTCTGTGCTGACTGCCAGCTCAGAGCCTGGAGCCTGTTTCAGTCTGTGACTTCCTCTCTCTCTGACCCTCCCTTGCTCATGCTGTCTCTCTCACTCTCTCCTAGAATTAAATAAAAAATAAAAAATAAAAATTAAAAAAAAAAGATTTCCAGATGAGTCTAGTGAGCTACAAAATAATTATTGGCAGCATTTTAGCCAAACCTTACTACTTACTGTTCATATACTTACCTTATATTTTCCAATCTTTCTGGCCTTTATTCATTCCATTTTCTCCCCAATTCTCTACATCTGCCTGTTAAAATCTTCTGCATCCTGTAAGACCTAGCTTATACACTCTCTCCTTTACTGATCTTCTTCAGAAATAATCTGTCTCCTCTTGGCTTGTGATAAATGATTGTTGTCAGGAAACTGGGGCCAGAATTCTGAGTTAAAATTCCAATTTTGATAATTTACTGCCTGTGCAAATGTTGGGCAAGTTCCTAAACTTCTCTGTGCCTCTATTTGCTCACCTGTGAAATGGAGATAGTATTAGTACCTGACTCATAGGTTGTTGGAAAGTTAATTCATGTAAGTATATAGAGTTTTGTGCTTGCCCAAAGTAAGCACTGAATAAATGTTAGTTATAATTAATACTTTATGACTTGTGCATGTTCCTTCATTGACTTGTGTGGAGTCTAAGCTTGAAATCCACCGCTTTGTTTTATAAATTAGAAAGTGGAGAGGCACATTGGTGGCTCAGTCGATTAAGCATTCAGCTTTTGATTTCCACTCAGGTCATGATCTCAGTTTCATGAGTTCCAGTCCTGTGCTGGACTCTGCACTGACGTTGACAGTGTGAAGCTTGCTTGAGATTGTCCCCTTCTCTCTGCCCTTCCCCTACTCGCATTCTCTCTGTGTCTCTACAAATAAACTTACAAATAAATTTTAAATGTTTATTTATTTTGGGGGGAGAGAAAGCAACAGAGTGCAAGCAGGGGAGGGGTAGAGAGAGAGAGAAACACAGAATCTGAAGCAGGCTCCACACCCTGAGCGGGGCTCATACTCATGAACCATGAGATCATGACCTGAGCCAGTCGATTGCTTAACCGACTGAGCCACCCTGGTACCCTGATAAATAAATAAACTTTAAAGGAAAATAAATTAGGAAGTGGAGGCTGAGTAGTTACAATACTTGCTTTGGCTAATTAGTAATAAGATCAAGATTTAGAATCCAGGATTTATGACTTTTAATCCTGTACTACTCCTACTATACCACAAGATCTCAGAATTTTGCATTGTTTAAATGACTACCCTTCTTTTTTGTTTATTTCATTAATTTACCACAAGAGAGAATTAGAAAATGGATTCACTTGAAAGTAATTTACACAGCCCCTTTCTATTTAAGCTTTAGGATTTGAGACTCTAACAAATATAGTGTGCCCAGTTTAAAAATTTGAGAAAAGAAAAATAAGTCAATGTTATATGTACTTGATTTATGATGTCTCTAATTTGCTGTTTAGGAAGAAATGTTTCATGCTACAAGAAAGTTAACAGTCCTAGCTTCTAGCATAGGAAATATTCTTTTATATGTGGGTATGTGTTCTTTTTTAAAAAAAAAAAAATTATTTTAACATTTATTCATTTTTGAGAGTGAGAGAGACAGAGCATGAGCGAGGAAGGGGCAGAGAGAGTGGGAGACACAGAATCTGAAGCAGGCTCCAGCTGTTAGCATAGAGCCCGATGTAGGGCTCGAACCCACAGACTGTGAGATCATGCATGACCTGAGCTGAAGTCAGACGTTTAACCAACTGAGCCACCAAAGCACCCTCTTTTTTTTTTTTTTTGAGGTTTATAAACTTAAACATCAATATGTACTGGATGTGAGCTCAGCAGAATACTTAGAACTATGGTTAAAGAATGAGTATTATCGTATAAACTCAGGCCACTGAATACTTTAAAACTAGGAGATTGCAGTCATTAAACTATCATGTGTTATTTGTTTAATCATAAAAATATAATGAAAATCTACTTTCAAATGTTTTCTACATTTTTTAATGTTTATTTATTTTTGAGAGAGAGGGAGGAGGGGGCGGGCAAAGAGAGAGGAAGACACAGAATCCAAAGCAGACTCCAGAGCCTGATGCGGGGCTTAAACCCTGAAAATGTGAGATCATGACCTGAGCTGAAGTGTGACACCCAATAGACTGAGCCACCCAGGTGTCCCCTACATGTTTTTAATCGCCCACAAATTGAGTTGCATGCCAAGATTTGTTTTTCTCACGTAGGATCACACCATGGCTAATGTCAGAGAAAACCATAAAGACTGCAAAACCAAAAAGCTTGTCTGAAACTGACCACTTCAGTTCAGTTCAACCTTGGAAATCGCAGGATTTGGTAGAATTAATGTAGCAAATTTGGTTCTGTGCTCCAAATATTTTTGATATAAAAATGATAGTAATTAGTGTTTCTTTTTTCTATTTTTAAGAATATAAATGAGATGCCAGAAGAACACTGGCATGGCAAAGACATGAATGATAGCTCATAGAGCACATGAACTGCTTTCTGAGTACTTTATTAATTATTCTAATTATTGAAAGGAAATTTGAAACTGGTCTCAGAATTAAGTCCAAAGTAAAACCTTTTAAAAGAATTGAGCCCCATGTTACGAGAGGATTTGAAGGTTACTAGGTTGAAATAAAACAGCATCTCCCATGACAAAGAGGGCTCATTTCAACAACTGTTTCATCAGGACTAAATTCGGAAGACTAAATTCAATTAGACTGAAATGGCAGCTACTGAAACTCAGGTGTGTGTACGGTTGTCTGAAAAAGGAGAAACCAAGTAAGCCAAATTAAAAACATATCAAAAGTCAGCAAGAGCTGAGTAAAAAGCATCAGGATCAATTCAGAGGGTGAAATGGGCAACTGATCAGACCAAAAGGAAGGAAAAAAAGACTAGGCTAACAGGAGGAGAAGGTGTCAGTCTATAACTTGGGGTCACTGTTCTGGAACCTAAATCAGGTTATCAGCAAAAATGCTTAAGGGTGGAAAAGAAAGAGAGAATAAGAAAGGAATAGTAACAGGGTAGAGGCCGTTAACATACACACACACACACACACACACACACACACACCCCGCTTCAAGCCTTTAAGAACTAGGACAAGGGAGAGGCCAAGCATTAAGAAAAGAAGGATTGCTATTACCAATATATCTCATATTGGAAAAGGGCTCTGTGCCACAATTTTTGCTCTGTATCAAACATTTTAGCCCCTCTCTCAGCCTACTTTTCCTTAGCTGAAGAAGAGGAATCATGATACTGACCCCGTAAACTATTTGTGAAGAATCAATTAATAAATACAAAGGCTTTAATAATAGTACAGTGCCTAGTAACTATTATCTATCATTATTTATATAGTCAGTTTATATCATATTCATAATATGGTAGAAGAGGTGGTAGAAACATATAGAAATCATCTAGTAAAGTTTAATCCTTAATACATGTACAGTAGTTACATTTTGGACTTACAACATGTGAAAATCATATCCAGCGGAATAGCCAGTTGTACACTGCCCTTTAGCCTGACAAATAGTCTCTCCTTAACCAAACTTTACACAGGCTGCTCTGAGCTATTTACTCACCTAGGCCTCAACCTTGACTTCTAAAGACTTGAACAAAACACAAAGAAACATAGTTTCTAGCAGTTCAAGATATCAGCCATAGAATGACTCTAGCCTGCTTGAATTGCTTGTCCAGGAAAACTCAAAGCTGTCAAAAGAGTTTATAGCTTGTTCTCGCTAACACCTAAAGAAGGAGCCCTGTCTCCCAGTCTCTGTGGGAGTGTAAGAGATTCGATAAGCATCAGTTAACAAATCCAAATGGCCCAACTCCGCCTTGTCACTTTTTATACTTGATCACTTCCCTGACTGTGTTGAGCTCCATTCTTCCGACCCTTCCAATTCTCCCCTTCTCCCTTTAAAGCACCCAATCACCTCTCTACAAATCCAGATTGAGTTCAGTTCATGCTGGACTCTTTTCTCTATTGCAATAGTATAGATACGATTAAAAACCTGTCATTACCACTTTCTCTAGCCTCCAGCTTTAGCTTTGACAAATCACAGGGTGCTACTGAATATCCCTGGCTGACCTCACCACCTGTGACAGAGGAAGGGAGTTTCTGATCTACCCTCCTTCTATTACTTTCTTCATTGAAGAGATTTTTTTAATACCTGCCACACTCCCTTTCTTGTGCCTTTAAGTGTACACATAACTCAGATCCCCTATAGGCTGTAGTGTTCTGTCACTGGAATGCCGTGACTTTCTCTTACAAGCCACACCTGTGCCCACTCTCCCATGTTCACACACTCACCCTTTAGTTTCTCCTTTCCTCTCTTTTTTTTTTAAATAAATGTTTTATTTATTTCTAGGAGAGAGAGAGAGAGACAGCATGAGCAGGGGAGGGTCAGAGAGAGAGGGAGTCACAGACTCTGAAACAGGCTCCAGGCTCTGAGCTGGCAGTCAGCACAGAGCCCGACGCGGGGCTCAAACCCACCAACCGTGAGATCATGACCTAAGCTGAAGTCGGATGCTTAACTGACTAAGCCATCCAGGCGCCCCTCTCCTTTCCTCTTTTGAACTACTGCTCAGTTGCTAAAGGAAGGGGGGAAAAGGAACCTTTCTTCTTACTTTTTCTAATTCTATTTCATTTAGGAAACCAGAACACATATTTAATCATGCTCTTTGGGCAAAAGAGTAGAGTTAGTAATACAACTATACCAAAGAAAAAGAAAGTTTCAAGTTTTAAAGTAAAATTAGGCTAGGGGCGCCTGGGTGGCTTAGTCGGTTAAGCGTCCGACTTTTGCTTGGGTCATGATCTCGCGGTTCGTGGGTTCGAGCCCCGCGTCGGGCTCTATGCTGACTGCCAGCTCAGAGCCTGGAGCCTGTTTCAGTCTGTGACTCCCTCTCTCTCTGACCCTCCCCTGCTCACGCTGTCTCTCTCTCTCTCTCCTAGAAATAAATAAAACATTAAAAAAAAAGTAAAATTAGGCTAAAAAGGAGTCAATGCCCTCAGTCTATAAAGAACTCTTTAATGTGCATAGAAGTTCTGTTAGAATTTCCATAGAAGCCTCCCTTGATCACCTAAAGGTTTTTCTTATTAAATTATTCTCCATCTTCAGCATACAAAATACATTCTAAAATTACTTCTACTTTGTCTTTCTTCTATTCTTAATTATTTATAATGCAGAACTATTGTTTATTTCAGGCACTGAGAAATATTTATGGAAGACATACTTTATTCAAGGAGAACAGTCCATTGTAATTACATTATGGCTTAAATAGGTTTCATGGTACTATTATTTATTCCCTTTTTGCTATGGAAAAGTATTTTTTCTTCTAAACAGTTAATTTTCTATCAAACTTAAAATATAGTTCATCTGTAAATTGGATACAGTGTTCAAATTAAGAGATTAATGAATCGCTAATAAAACATTCTGAACTAAATCCTGATTTGTATAGATCAAACAAGATGGAATGGCTTCTTTTATGTTCTCAATTACTGAAATATTCTGCCCCAGTCCTTTTGCACATGCTATTCCCTGTGATTTTTAATGCTTTTCCCTTTCTTTTACCTCTTTAATTTCTAATCATCCTTCAGAGCTTGCCTCATTCATTCTCTTCTTCAGTGAAGCTTCCTTTTATTTGGCAGATTAGATTAAGGCCCTTTAACCATTTATATGTTTTCATTTTACTTAGACATCTCCCTTATAGTGTTTACTATAATTGTAATTAAGTAATTATGTCAACATGTAGTTAAAGCTTTTCTCCCCTGTCAGAATATAACTTCATGATGGCTCTGTCCCTATTCCTAGATTAGCCTTTAAACTAACCTATAGGAAGACATGACATGCGGAATGCATTAAGTAGCTTCCAAAACAGTTGAATGCTCACAACAGGCTTCTTTTTTTTTTCTAATATTTATTTATTTTTGAGAGACAGAGAGAGACAGAGCATGAACTGGGGATGGGCAGTGAGACAGGGAGGCACAGAATCTGAAACAGGCTCCAGACTGAGCTGTCAGCACAGAGCCCAATGCAGGGCTCAAACCTACAAGCCATGGAATGATTATCTGAGCCAAAGTCAGACGCTCAACCAACTGAGCCATCCAGGCACCCGACAACAGGCTTCTGAATACCTTTTTGTTTGCTTTTGTTTGACCTATCTAGTTCAGTGTCATATGCTAAAAATGTTTATAACAGCTTTCTAGTAAGATATGAACTAAGATGCTGTTATTAAATGAGCCATGTGAAAAAATGCGCTTGAAATAAGTATTAGCCAGTATGTCTCTGCAAAACATAAGGGAAATGATATCCATATTATCTGTATATAAAATGCCTTATTTTTAAGCATGCTTTATCAATAGCAAGTACTCTAGAATTTACCAAGTTCTTCATAAATTGACAACCTCTTATTTTGTAGGTTATAGTGCCATCATGTGGATGTCACTTTCCCAAAATGAAATTTAACATTTTTTGTAATAGAAACTATTTTTACGATTGGGAAAGCCAGTCACCCACATCCAGGCATGACAACTTATAATTTAGCATTGATTTCTAAGACTGACTACATATAGATTCACTTGGGATTTCTGAATCTGAGTTGTTAGCATGCAGAATCTGGAAACATTCACTTAGATGATAAAAAGAAACTTTCTGAATATAATAGTTTGAAGATTCATGCAGTATCTACAGATGGTCAGGGTTTGTTTTTGTTTTTTTTTTTAACTTACATGTACTATGAAGGATACAGATGAACAACAGGATGAAAAGATATACGGATCCGGAAAGATCCTAAGCACAGAAGCTCCTGTCCGTTGGAATTGGGGTGTGCCACTGTCCGGGCACATGAATGTGTTCACTAACCTGGGAGCCCTCAGAATCCCTTAGTTTAGAGATTTTTATGAAGGCTGCATGAGATAGGCAATCTCTAACCCCCAGAGAAGGGGGGAGGGTGCTAAAAGCTCCAAGTTAATAATCATGGCCTGGTCTTTCTGACGATGAGCCCCCATCCTGAAGCTATCCAGGAGGCCACGAAGAGCTGCAACATTAGAACAAAGACACTCCTGGGGCGCCTGGGTGGCTTAGTCGGTTAAGCGTCCGACTTTCGCTCAGGTCATGATCTCGCGGTTCGTGGGTTCGAGCCCCGCGTCGGGCTCTGTGCTGACTGCCAGCTCAGAGCCTGGAGCCTGTTTCAGTCTGTGACTCCCTCTCTCTCTGACCCTCCCCTGCTCATGCTGTCTCTCTCTCTCCTAGAAATAAATAAAACATAAAAAAAAATTAAAAAAAAAAAAAAAAAAAAAGAACAAAGACACTCCTATCACTCAGGAGATCAAAGGAGGTAGGAGATCAAAGGAGGTAGTAGACTTATGTCAGGAACCAAGACCAAACACCAAATATTAAAACAAAAGATGATCCTAACATCCCTATCATTCAGCAAATTACAAAGGTTTTAGGAGCTCTGTCAGGAACCCGGGGGCAGAAACCAAATACATATTCCTAATTATGTTGCAATTAGCCATGCTATGGGTATGCAGAGATATCTCACTGTTATTTTTATTTGCATTTCCCAAATGTCTAAGGAAGTTGAGTTGAGCATTTTTATGTGCTTATTTTCCCTCTTTATGTCTTCTTGGGTGAAGTATTTTTCCTCACTAAATTTTTTTTAAACTTTATTATTGAACTTTGAGAATTATTTACACATTCTGATAAAAGTCCTTATTATATATGCATTCTGCAAGTATTTTCTCCTTTTCTCAGCTTGTTTCTTTGTTCCCCTACTAATGCCTTTTGAAGAGAAGTTCTTAACTACTGAAATCCAATCTATCAATTTGTTATCTTATGGATCGAGTCTTTGTTTTCATACATAAGAAATCTTCACCTACAGAGCAAAGATATTTTTCATATGTTTTCTTCAAGAAGGATAATAATTTCAGCTTTTACTGGTCAGTTTTCTTTATTTCTTTATTTTCTTAATATCTAGTTAAGTAGATTATGAATAAGAAATCAGAAGCCAATGTCTTTTTTGTTATCTTCTGGAAAGTTAATAGTAAAGAATGGATGTTAATAAAAGGAATCATCAGAATCATTTCAGAATGGTTCAGGAGAGCAATTCAGTTTAAGGTAAAGCGTTCCAAAAGAAAAACGCTCCCTGAATGTTTCTAGTAAACCTAGACGTGAATACCAAAATATTTGTGTAGAAGGCTAGTCGCAGTGACTTTCACCAAGAACTAAAAGTTAGCAATGAATCGTCTCAGTGTTAAACTGACATCTACCAGACACTAAACATGGCAAAAGTACATGGTTCAAACAACTCTACAGTGCAAATGTGGACCCACAGAAGTATAGAGTTGGAAGGAACTTTAGAATCATTCTGCATTTAAGTTTTGTTTAGCAATTTAACTCCGTTTTAAGATAAATAACTGAACTGATAAAAGCAAGTACTCTAAAGCTGAGACCGAACCCTTAGCTCCTCCAGGAAAGATGTGGTTGGAAATGTCCTTTGGATTTCTCAATTAGAAAATTGTTTAACAAACACTGAATGTTACTTTGTGCAGGCACTGTCTAAAGGCAACACAAATATAAACCTGCCCAGCAATAGGGAAAACAGGAATGTGCAAGGAGCTTTAGAAAAGAGCAACTTTTAAGGAGTGGATAGAAAAGACAACCACCAAAGACATTTGTAAGTGTGGCCTATGAAACAGGAGCAGAGCACAAAGAGTATGGATTGGCTGGCCTACACCTCTAATGTCCCACCAGTACCAGTGATTGGTGGAGACGGATTTGTCAGATACCCTGAAAGGTAGATGATTGATGCCTGAAGTGGAAAAAACAGTGAATGGTACCCTAGAGGTACCATTTCCCCAGCTCTGAACTCTCCTGGAGGAGCATGAACCAATCTCTAGGCTTTTCCTCCTTTACCTTGGATAGGCATTACTAGCCAAGGGAGCTGATGATCCCAAAGAGTAAATATAAACAGAAGGGGAAAGCTTCTGAAACATACGAGGAGCAATATAACTTTAAATTAAAGTAAAATAATTATAGAAACTACTTGTACCAGAGAAAGTCAAATGAATGGATCAAAGAGGAAAAGAATTTAAAATAAGCTTCAGGGTGACAGGGTGGCTCAGTTGGTTAAGTATCCAACTTTTCTATTTCAGAGTCTGTATTTCCCTCTCTCTCTGACCCTCCCCTGCTCACGCTGTCTCTCTCTCTCTCTCCTAGAAATAAATAAAAATATTTAAAAAAAAAAGAAGAAGAAGGGGAGGCACCTGGGTGGCTTCGTCGGTTAAGCGTCCGACTTTCGCTTAGGTCATGATCTCGTGGGTTCGAGCCCCGCATCGGACTCTGTGCTGACTGCCGGCTCAGAGCCTGGAGCCTATTTCAGAGTCTGTATCTCCTTCTCTCTCTCACCCTCCCCTGCTCATGCTGTCTCTGTCTCTCTCTCTCCTAGAAATAAATAAAAATATTTTTTTAAAAGTATCCAACTTTTAATTTCAGCTCAGGTCATGATCTCACAGTTTCATGAGTTTGAGTCCCCTGGCAGGCTCTGCAATAATAGCATTGAGCCAGCTTGGGATTCTCTCTCTCTTTTCTCTCTCTCTCTCTCAAAAATAAATAAATAAACATTTAAAATAAGCTTCATAAAAAGCTTCAGAGAAAGAAGGAAGAATTTTGGAAACATAATGCACAAACATTTGTGAGTTGGATTGGATTGAAGAGCAGACCAATATAGTTCCAGAGTAATTTCATGAACTGTATGGTCAGATCAAGGAAGGGATTATGGAGTGGAAAAAAAGATAGGAATTATATGGAAGATAGTGGTATAAATATTTTTCCTAATGAAAATCTCACAATTGAAAAAAAAAAAAGCTAATGAAAGGTGGGGAAATTATTGTTGAGAATTTTCCAGAAATCCCAGAATAAATAAAATACATGAACTGAAATGCAATTGTGGAATTCATGGTCACATATTTCTGCACATTTTTTCTTCCATGCCTACTTGTTTCATGGAATGGTCTACATAGGATTAATATAATCCTCTAGTAATATACCACTTCACATATAATGCAAGGTCCTTGCAACTGTGTATTCCCAATTCCTCCCTTCCATTCATTGTGCTATTGTTGTCATACATTTTGCTTTTACATATGCTCTAAATATACACCAATTTGCACTGTTTTTACTTTAACAGTTATCTTTTAGAGCAATTAAAATAAGAAAAAATATTTAAACAAATTTTTAGTGTTTATTTTTGAGAGACAGAGTGCAAGTGGAGGAGGAACAGAGAGAGAGGGAGACAGAATCCGAAACAGGCTCCAGGCTCTGAGCTGACAGCACAGAAACTGATGTGGGGCTTGAACTCATAGACCATGAGATCATGACCTGAGCTGAAGTCAGGCACTTAACTGACTGAGCCGCCCAGGCGCCCCTGTGTACATCCAAGTTTTAATCCATTATTGTAATTTATCCTCTTGAAGAACTTCCTTTAACATTTCTTGTAGAATAGGTCTGATGACAATGGATTCTCTGGGGTTTTTGTTTGTTTTTGTCTAAAGAAGTCTTTATTTCTGCTTCATTTTTGAAAGATATTCTTGCTAGGCATGGATTGCTAGGTTGATAGGTTTTTACCCCAGCATTTTAAAGATGCTACTCCATTGTCTTCTGGTTTGTCTGGTTTCTAACAAGAAATTTGCTGTAATTCATGTCTTCATGTCATTCCTCCCTCTCTCCTGTGGTTGCCTTCAAGATGCTATCTTTGTCTTTTGTTTTTAGCAATTTGGATATGATATACCACTGGTAGAGGTGGGGTGGTGGTGGTGGTGGTGTGTATATGTATGTTTTAATTAGCTTTGATTAGTGTTCTTTCAGTTTCATGGATTCTGGTTTGGTGTCTACCATTAATTTTTGGAAAATTCTCAATTATCCTTTGCTTGAATATTTCTTCTGCTGCCATATTCTCTTCTTTTTCTGGGGTTTGAATTATGCTGATGTTAGCCTGCTTGATATCTCGCAGCCCTTGGATTTTCTTTCCTGTTATATTTTACTCTTATTTCTCTTTGTGTTTTAGTTTGGGTAATTTCTATTGATTATCTTCAGGTTCACTAATTCTTTCCTCAGCTATGTCAAGTCTACTGATGAGCATATTGAAACATTCGTCAAGTCTGTTACTGTGCTTTTTGTTCTAACATTTTCCTTTTGATTCTTTCTTGTTAACATTGCTCATCTGATATTGCATGTTGTCCACCTTTTCCATCAGAACCTCTAAGCATTAATCATAGTTATTTAAAGTCACTGTCAGATGCTCCAATATCTGTGTCATATCTAAATCTGGTTCTCATGATTGCTTTGTCTCTTGGGAATGTGTTTTCTTTGCCTTTTTGTATGACATGTAATATTTGGTTGAAGGACAGACTTCTTGTGTAGGACAGTAGAATAATTCCTATGCCTGGAGATGGGTACTCTTTCCTCCTGCTAGACCTTCAGTTGGAGATTAACCTAACCTTTAGGCAGGAGGTTAATCTAGATAGGAGTTAAGCTGAGTTTAATTTTCAAATTGTGGTAGCTGTATTTTGTGTTTAGCGCTGGGTTGGGTTGCCAGAATAATATCTGTTCAAACCTGAGCTTTAGGTCTTGCCTTTATTATATGTCTTAGAGATCTCTTTACATACTCGTACATCTCCAGTCAGTCATCCAGCAGTATTTTGCTGTTATTTTTTTATTCCAAGTTGGGCATTTGAGGTTAATTTGCCTCTTTTCTATTGCAATAGTGAAAGAAATACTCCTTCCAACTCTCTGGAGGTAACTATAAAATATACAGACGCCTGGCCTTGCTTAAGACTAACTGAGCTAAAATATCTGTGCATGAGCACCGGGGACTAGTATTTTTTTAACTCCTCAGGTGATTCTTATGTTCACTCAAGTTTGAGAAGCAATGGGAGAATGAATTGGAGGGGACGTATTGGAGGTGGGAAACATTTAGAATTCTATTAAGTATGGGATCAGATCATGATGACTTGTCTTTCAATGGTATCATTGGAAATGCAGGTAAGTGGATTGACCAAAATCACTTTTATGACTTATGGGTTGGAGAAATAAAGCTAGATGGAAATCTAAGGAAAATTTCCAGGGTTTGAGATCACATCAAGTAGAGGAAATTTATAGGAGCATCATGTTTGGGAGTAAGTATAGTTCATTTTGGACATGTTAATTTAAAATGCTTATGAATAGGCAAATGTTGAGGTAGACAATTTGATATACCAGTATGGAGGTACAAATATAAAGAGAGATTGGTTGAAAATGCATATTTGGGAGTTGTTAGCATAGAGATGTCAATAGAAGACACACAGTTTATTATGTTAGCCAGCCTTTGAGAAGTAAAGAAGATAATGTCATTACTCTACTGGAGCTAGCAGTATTGAAAGAAATACCAAATACTCATTTATTTGACCAGTCATAGCGCTTAGACAAATAATAGCATTTAAATTTACTGAGTACTGCACATACTAAACACTTGACATAGTGTTTTCAAAATTCTTAACAAGTCATATCCCTATATTATGAGAGAGAATAGTTTTAGATTGAAAGGGGTCAAAGAGTGCTAAACAAGAGATAAGGGGAAAAGCCACACCCAGACACATTGCTATGAAATTAAAGACCATCAGAATAGAAACAGAGGGTAGATTGTGGTTGCTAAGAGCTTAGGGGTAAAGGAAATGGTTGGTATGATAGTCAAAGGAAACAAACTTCCAGGTATAAGATGAATAAGTTCTTGGGGATTTAATGTACAGTATGGTGACTATAGTTAACAATGCTGTATTGCATACTTAAAAGTTTCTAAAAGTGGATCTTAAATGTTCTTAACACACACACACACAACTCACACGTGCACACAAATAAAGGTAACTATGTGAAGTGATAGATGTATTAACTAAACTTACAGTGGTATACCATTTTGTAATACATCAAATCGTCACATTGTACACCTTAAATTTTACACAATGTTATGTGTCAATTATATTTCAATAAACCTGGAATCAATGAAGATTATAAGGGAAAAAAATAGATATATATTTTTTCAGGTTATCTGTTTCTTCTTGAGTAAATTTTGGTAGTTTGTACTTTGTAAAGAATTTCTGTTTCATCTAAGTTGTCAAATTTATTAGCACAAAATTGTTCACAATAGTCTCATAGTATCCTTTAATGTTTGTAGGATCTGTAGTGATGTTCTCTCTTTCAAGCCTAGTATTGGTATTTTTTGTATTTTCTTTTTCTCTCTTTTTTTCTTTATCAATTTTATTGCTCTTTACAAAAAAATGGTGTTTGGATTCATTGACTTCTTTCTATTTCTTTTTGATTACTATTTCATTAACTTTTGCTCTTTTATTATTTTTTTCTTTTGCTTACTTTGGGTATGATTTGCCCTCTTTTTCTATTCCTTAAGGTGGAAACTTGAATCATTGGTGTGAGACTTTTCTTATTTTGTAGTGAAAATATTAATTTCATAAATTCTCCTCTAAGTACTGCTTCAGCAGCATTTTACAAAGTTTTACACATTTTCATTTTAATTAAGTTCAATATATGTTCTAATTTCCTTTTTGTTTTCACCTTTCTCTTATGGGTTTATATTTTTAAAAAGTCCGATTTGTGTTAGTGACAAATTCTCTTAGCTTTTATTTTTCTGAAAAAGTCTTTATTATGACCTCAGTTTTGAAAGATGTTTTTGATGGATAAGGACTTCTATATTGAAATTATTTTTCAATTCTTTAAAAATACCTCTCCATATTTTTTTACTTTCATTGTTTCTGATGAGAAGTATGTTTTAATACTATTTTTTCTATATAAAGTATTATTGATGTGCCTTATAATGTTTTTCTTTATTCTGTTTGTGGTTCTTTGAACTTCTTGGATCTGTTTAGTTTTCATCAAATTTGGAAAATGTTTTGGCTATTATTTCTTCAAAACATTTTTTGCCACCTGCCTGTTTCTAGACTCCAATTACATGCATATAGACCATTTCATATTATCCTACAGGTAACTGATACTTTATTCATTTTGTTTTCTCTTTGTGCTTCATTTTGGATAGCTTCTATTGTTTCTTTAAATTCACTGATCTCTTATTCTGCAATATCTGGTCTGCTTTTAATCCTAGACAATGTATTTTTATTATTTCAGGTCTCTTTTCATTTGAAGAAGTTCTTTTGGGGCTTTTCTTAAATACTTTTATTTCTCTCTTCATCATGGTCATGTTTTCCTTTATCTTTGTGAATATATATCATGTATCTATAAAGTCTGTTTTAATGAGTTTATCTGCTAGATCCATTATATCTGTTATTTCTAGATTTGTTTCTATTGATCAGTTTTTCTATTTTTCTCCTGATTTTGAATATTTTCTTGTTTCTTTGCATGCTTCATAATTTTTAATCAAATGACAGACACTGTGAATTTTACATTGCTTGTTACTGGATTTTGTTGAATTGTTTTAAATAGTGTATAGGTAAGTACTTGAAATCAGATACTTTTGAGATTTTATTTTAAGATTAGTAGTCTTGGATGATTTTAATCCCATAATTATGGCAATAATCTGTTGAGAATTCTATCTCATTGCCCTGTATAATGCCAGATGTTTCCACTGTGGATTATGAGATCATAAATAATTTATTTCCAGTCCTGTATAGGGTTTACGAATTTATTTTGTCTACTACTTTCCATAGGTCATTTCCTTGGACCCATTTATATTCTTTTCCTGCACGCACATCTCAAAATTCAGCTAAAGACTCCTGTAGGTCTCGAGCTGTCTCTAGAGAGCTCTGTCCTCTGAAGGACTCTGTCTTGCAAATTCTAGGGACTTTAGCCTCCCTGAACTCTGTATCTATCTCTTCAACTCAGTCAAAGATCCAGACTTTGTTTTGGTTCCTTTCCTCTTACCTGTGCTGCAGGCTGGAAACTGCCCCATGCAGTAAACTGGTTCAAAGTAGGGCTTTCGTTTCCCCTTCCCTCAGGGATCACAGTCCTACACTGCCTGTTATCCACTGTATGAAAACTGTTTTTTTATGTATTTTGTCTGATTTTCTTGTTTTAGGCAAGAGGATAAACACAATTCCAGTATCTCCATCTTGGCTAAAAGCAGAGATCTAGCAGATGAGTTTTCTGCAAAGTTTTTTAAGATAGAAAATCTGGAAGAATGGTAGCTAATAGTAGATAGAAGCTAGAGAAGAGGATACCTCTGAAAAGTATTTTAATTCACTGTGAGGAACTTCAAAGAGGTTCATGACAAGTAGGTACCAGATACTTCATAACGTGGGGGCTGAAAGTAGGATTCCGTTGAGAATTGGTAGAAGCATCAGGTACACCTTTGGATTCCTCTTCACATAGAGATCCTTGTGCATTTGAGTGAACCAGTCCTCTCTGACTGCACTCTCAATTTCTAGACAGGAGTGTGGAAGTTCGTACTCTGCGGAAATTGAAACAGGGAACAAGAAAAGTTTTGGGGAATAATATGATGCCTGAAACACTGATGATTCCCAAATGAATCAATATATATCTGTTTTCCCCTGGTCTTCAGGCACACATGTGTACTTTTCTATTTAACATCTCTATTTGAATGTCTAATAGATATTTCAGATGTAACATGTTCAAAACAGAATTCTTGAGTCTTGTTTTCCCTGCAGACTTGTCCCTCCCCTGGTCATCTCTATCTTGGCAAATGGCAACCCAGTTGCTCAGGCAAAACACTTCATAATAATACCTGAGTCCTTTCTATCTCTCTTAGAGGTAGCAAACTCATTCGTGCTACTTCTAACATCCAACCATTTCTCACTATTTCTTATGCTAAAAACACTAATCCAAACCACTAACATCTTTAGCTAAAACATTGCAATAGTATGCCAAATGGTCTCTTTGGTTCCATTCTTTTTCTTAAAGGTTATTTATTTGGAGGGGGAGAAGAGCGGGGGTGGGGGGGGGAGTGGAGCAGAGAGAGAGGAAGAGAGAGAGAATTCCAAGCAGGCTCCACACTGTCAGCACTGAGCCTGACATGGGGCTCAAACGCACAAACCACGAGATCATGACCTGAGCCGAAACCAAGAGCTGGTCACCTAATCTGAGCCACTCAGGTGCCCCTTTGTGTCCATTTTGCCCCCTATTCGGGACTGAATTGTGTCCCTCTCAAATTCATATGTTGAAGTCTCAACCCTTAACTATGTAATCCTATTTGGAGATAAGGTCTTTAAGTTAAAACGAGGCAATTAAGGTGAGGCCTTAATCCAATATGACTGATGTTCTTATAAGAAGAGGGAGAGATAGGGTGTGTGAAAGAAAGGGTGTGTGCACAGGGGAATGAACACATGAAGAGGCAGCAAGGTCTTTTCAAGCCAAGGAGAGAGGCCTGGAACAGACCCTTCTGTTCTGGCCCTCAGAGGAAACCAACCTTGCTGACACCTTGATCTTGAATTCTAATCTGCAGAACTGCAGGGAAATAAATTTCTATTGTTTAAGCCAATTTAACCTTTGTATTTTTGTTGTGGCAGCCCTAGAAAACACCAATGGATTTTTAAAATATGTTAAACCATATCACCAGATTACCTTTCCCATGCTTAAAAACTTCCAGTGACTTCCCATGAGATTAAAATGACACCTAAACTGGGGCACCTGGGTAGCTCATTCAGTTAGGCAACTGACTTCAGCTCAGGTCATGATCTCACAGTTCATGAGTTCAAGCCCCATGTCAGGCTCTGCACTGAAAGCCTGGAGGCTGCTTCCAATTTTGTGTCTCCTCTCTCAGCCCCTCCACCACTCGCTCGTGCTCACTCTTTCTCCCTCTCTCTCTCTCAGAAATAGATACTTAAAATTTTTTTAAAAATGACATCTAAACTTCTTACCACGATTTATAAGTTCCTACAAGATCTGGTATTTGTCCTCCTTTTCAGTTTCATGTTATAATACTCTCCTCTTTGCTCACTATGCGCTGATCATACTGGCCATCTTTATATTCCGCAAACATACCAAATTCATCCATTCTTCAGGCTTTTTTCTCTTTCTCTTCCCTCTGCCAGGAAATCGTGTTCTGCATATCAGTGTGTGACCGGCCACTTCTTGCAAATTAAGCTCAGAGGTCACCCCATCAAAGAGGCCTTTCCTAATTGCCTTGGTTATCACCTTTATCACTTATTCCATTACTATGTTTAATTTTCTGTAGAGTATTAATTACTAGGTTAAATTATCTTTTTCATTTGTTTATCTTCTTTTTATCAGTCTCTTCTCGTTAGAATATAAGTTAATTAAGGCCAGGACTCTGTGAATGTTGTGCCCAACACCTAGAACATTGCATGGCACGTAATAGACAATAGTGATGCAGTGAATCAATGAATGGAAGGATGGGTACATAATCGTATAACTCTGTCCGGTTGAGATATTTAGTTTCTGAGGGTTTTTTGGTGGTTTTTTTTTTTTAAGTAGGCTTTATGCCCAGTGTGGATCCCAAAACAAGGCTTGAACTCATGACCATGAGAACAAGACGTGAGCTGAGATCAAGAGTTGGATGCTTAACCAACAGAGCTACCTATGCACATCTATATTTTAATATTAGATCAGTGAACATTGAACTCCTATGTGACAGCTGACATGTGACACATAAATCTCATGAATTCCTCACTTCCCCTAAAGAAATTACAATGAAAGCAGAGGTAATCTCAGAGACCATACAAGTAAACAGAAAAGGAGCAACAAACTTATTAAGAGTAGAAACAAATTCTTCTACTTATCTTATTAGTAGATAATACATAATTTTGGTACAAAATTCAGTGACAGTAAAGGGTTTGCAGTGAAGATACAACTCTCTTCCGTCTTTGTGTCCCTAGGTCTCTCCGGAGGTAACACTTATGCACTTGACTTTATGCATATCTGTTTATTGGCATTTATGGGAAATGCTAGAAGCAACCTAGCTTGTCTCTAAAATCTAGGCCTTTACCCTTCGTCTGTTAAGGATCCAGACTCTTGATTTTGGCTCAGGTCATGATTTCATGGTTTGTGAGATCAAGGACCCTCCCCTCCCCACCACCTCCCATGTGAGATTCTCTTGGGATCCTCTCTCTCCCTCTCTCAGCCTATTCCATCCCTACCCCCTCAATGCAAGTACACATGCTCTTACTCTATCTCAAAATAAATTAACTTTAAAAAAAGAGGGAAAAATAAAGTTTGTGACTAACATTAATTGTACCTTCTTTATTGTGTGTAATTATTTAATTTTTTGAACCTAAATCCTGGGCATCACATTTAACCTTTCCTAAATGTCATGCTATTTGTTTTAACCCATTTCTGGAGCCTGAATATATCTTTAAGAATCTTGATTCTGTGTTGACCTATAAATTGAATTAATTTGACATTGATTTATTGAATGTCTAATATTTGAACACTACTATGCTTTCCTAAAATTTCACCTATCTTTAACACAAATACCAGAAAAGAGGTCCTGTAATCTCGCCTCCCCTGCCACACCAAGGTTTTAGGCAGCCAAAATAAAGAGGAGTGGAAAACACTGAAGAGGTGAAGAGGACGGAGAAAAAAGGGAAGGAGACCAGAAAATCAAGGAGCAAAACTCAATGGGAAAAGTAAAGATGCAGGGGTGCCTGGCTGGCTCAGTAGAATATGCTGCTCTGATCTTGGGATCCCGCGTTTCAGCCCCACGTTGGAAGTAGAGTTTACTTTAAAAAAAAAAAAAAAGAAAGAAAGAAAGAAAGAAAGAAGCATCTGGTGCCATCTTCTGGATTTGTGCATCCATGGGGGTATGTATGTGTGTAAATGTGTATATGTGTCTCGTAGTAATATTCTTTTCTTGCAATTAACGAGCTGTATTTAAACCCTTCTAAATGTTGGAGACAGAGTGATTTACCATAAAGCTAATGAAGCTTAAACTTCCTTTCAAGGCCCTTCTTGCAGCCCTAATATTTTTTAAATTTATTTTTATTTTTAATGTTTATTTATTTTTGAGAGAGAGAGAGAAAGAGAGACAGAGCACGAGCAGGGGATGGGCAGAGAGAGAGAGCCGGAAACACAGAATCTGAAACAGGCTCCAGGCTCTCATCTGTCAGCACAGAGCCCCACGGATGGCTTGAACTCACAAACTGCGAGATCATGACCTGAGCCGAAGTCAGACGCTTAACCGACTGAGCTACCCAGGCACTTGAAGGCTGTGATATTTTTTACTTGTAAATTTATATTCTTTTTCCTGAAGAGGAGTCCTCAAGTCCTGGATTTGGTGAAGTTTCATTTCATTGTGAAACCTTAAGTACAGTTGGGGAAGGATGAATAAGGGGCAGAATGTGAGAACAATATTAGTCTAAACAGGCTGGAGAAAACCATGCATTGAAATATACATTATGTGGCAAGTAGATTTGGGGTGGAATACCTGGAAATCTCATTGGTTTCTCGCCTAGGTCATTTACAAAGACCTAACAGATTAAACAATGAAAAAATATTAGCTTTTCATACTAATTTTTACAACTGGTTCTTTCCCTTAATAGATAGCATTATTTAGTTTAGGTTTTATGAAATTTAAACAGTTTGGGTGGAACTAACATCGAAGATCACCTAATTCGAGTTTCTTATTGCTGAAGCACAGACATGTGTGATGTTAGAGCTACAGTGTGGATCTCCTGTTTCTCGTGGTCTGTTATTACTACTCCCTTTAATTAGAAACCATTCCTCTCTGGTGTGCCAGAATTAGAGCAATGAACTGAGCACAAGCTGTGCTACTACCAATTTCAAAAGCAGCTGCTCTCGTTTTGGACTTACCACATCTTCCCATTAAGCTTTTGTCACCAGAGTAGACTGAATTGTGCAAAAGATTGGCTTGGAGTTGAAGTATTATAGGAGAAGTAGGAGCTGATTCGAAGGAAACAGTAGTGTTTGTGCGAGTGGTGACTGGGCTGTAAGAAGATCCAGCATGACGTTACCTGAGAGAGTTGAAATCTCGGTCAGAGGTTCTACACTTAAGAAATCAATAGGCATGAGTCTATTGTTTTTGCACTTCCTTAGCTCTTCATTCTATCTTGCAGAATAGCAGAGATAATTTACCTTAAAATTCAAATCAGTGGCTGATTAAATTAACATGATAATATTGAAACGGTTTCTCATGTATGACTAGTTTATGGTACTAATAAGGTCAAAGTTTGATCTTCATTTATACCAGTCAGTTCTGTGGTGAAAGCAACTGGTTCTATAGCCACGAGCTACCTGTCCCACGGTTGGAAGCCACTGTTGCCGAAAGAGATGAGGTAAGTGAATGTAGGTTGATGGCTTAATACCTCTCATCTTTACTAGAAAAAAGAAAAGGTCAAATTACATGCTCAATCAGTCATTCTAAAATGCTCTTCTTGATATTGAAATAGTGACCCTTGGGGCATCTAGGTGGCTCAGTTTGTTAAGGTTCAGACTCTTAAGGCTCAGGTCATGATCTCTCAGTCGTGAGATCAAGCCCTGCATCAGGTTCTGTGCTGATCATGGAGGTCACTTGGGATTCTCTCTCTCTCTCTCTCTCTCTCTCTGCTCCTTCTCCACTTGCACTCTCTCTCTCAAATACATTAAAAAAAAAAAATTAAAAAAAATAGTGACCCAGCAATGGGCTGTCAGAATGGTGAAATAGAGAATTTAAAATTCTGGGTTAGTATTCTCAAAACCAAGGTTCTCATCTCTGATGAAGTCTTTTAGTCTTCCTTCATCTCAATTTTCTCTTCAGTAAAATGGGATAATAACACTTGTCTTGCCTATCTCAGAGGCTGAAGGAAAAAAGTTGGACAACATGAACTCATACTTTTCTTTACATATTAATTCATACTTCTTTTGTTCTTTGTAGCAGGGTATGCAAGTTTAATACTGAAAAAAATTAGCATGGCTTCTTATTTTCCTTCCCTGCTTTGGGAGTTCTTCAGCCCATTTTTTGGGGGGGTAGGAATTGGAGTAAAGTTGGAAGGGAACATTTTCCTGAATGGAATGAAAATGTGCTAGTGATTTGGGTTTGAATTCTCATAGGGCAATCAGGAATTTTGTCAGGAAAGTAGAAAAAACAAATTTATGAGGAAAGAGTAAAAGAGGGTGGGGCTGGAGTTAATAGACACAGGAAACTATAGAAGAGTATTTAATATTTGTGATACCTTCCTTATCAGGAAAATGTGGACTAGGCAGGTCTCCCAAGCCCAGAAGATGTCTAAGACTGGAAGTGACTGATTGCTGCTGAGATACTGCTCAGGTACCTAGAAACTGTGGGATCAGAGTATTGGTGGCTAACTGACTGCTAAGGGTAGGAGCAGTCTTCTCTGCCAAAATCATGTTCTTCCATGCACATAAAGCCCAGAAATGACCCCCCAAAAATCTGTAAACCCAAAGAATCCCCTTTATTAGCATGCTGGTATACAAACCTCTACTATTTGTTAAAGAGACTATTTTCCAAGAAATAAACTCTTAACTCTAGAGAACAAACTGATGGTTTGGAGAGGTGGATGGGAAGACGGATAAAATATGTGATGTGGATTAAGGAGTGCAGCTGCTTTGATGAGCACTGGGTGTCTTGTGGAAGTGTTGAATCAGTATGCTGTATACCTGAACTAATATTCCACTATATGTTAACTAACTGGAATTTAAATAAAAACTTTAAAAAAAGAAATGATAGGGGCGACCCAGGGGCTTAGTTGGTTGAGCCTCCAACTCTTGATTTCTGCTCAGGTAACGATCTCACCTTTTTTGTGAGATGAAGCCCCACACCAGGCTCCACACTGACAGCATGGAACCTGCTTGGGATTCTCTCTTCCTCTCTTTCTGCCCCTCCCACACTTGTTCTATCTCTCAAAATAAATAAATAAACTTAATATAAAAAAGAAGACTATATTTTCCCTATTGTATATTACCTGTGTTGTGCATACTTGATTACCCAGAGCTGATAGTGAAGTACTGATGTTTCTCATATCTTCTAGCTCTGTGAATGACACTAGATCACCATCAACAACCTAGAAACCTAAGCATAATTATTTTATGAATAAAATGATGACCTTTATGGATAAACTAAATGGATAGGTGTAATTATAGGTTGGGTGAGGAATTACAATTCTAGTAGTTATGGTGAAAATCAGTTTAAACAATTTTTAGAATGAACATCATTTGAGGAAATTATGATCAGAGAATATGACCTATATTTTTTAAACTCTACTTTTGGAAACATTCAAAATACTTTTTGTCAAGTAACATCAGTTTTTGTAAATAGTCAAGGACATCCAGTGTATACGAAGTTCTGTGTTTAACTAAATGCTAAATTTAGTTCAATTATTTTGTATTCTTGTACTGAAATATGATTAAGGAAAAAAAGTAAAATCATGCCTTTCATGTAGGAACACCACATGTCAAAGACTTTTTAAAATTGTTGCTATTTATCTTCCTTTTCTTTTAAACCATTTTATTGAGGTTGACATGTAAAACCCTGTACATGTTTAATATACTCGACTTTGGGATTAATAACACTCATGAAACCATCACCACCATCAAGGTTGTAAACATTTCCATTACCTCCCCAAATTTCCTTACTCTCCCTTTATGATATGATGATGCAGATAATGGTGATGATTTTAAGAACACTTCACATAAGATCTACCCTTTCAGCAAAATGTAAGTATACAATACAGTATTGTTAGCTAAAGGAACTATGCTGAATAGCAGATCTCCAGAACTTATTTACTGAACAGAATGAAACTACATACACTTTGACTGTCACCTCCTCATTTTCCCTACCCTCTGACCTTGAAAATCACCATTCTTGTTTCTGCTTGACTATTTTATTATGAGTTTGGCTATTTTATTTTCTTTATTTTTATTTATTTGCTTTTTTAAATGTAGGTTTCATGCCCAGCACAAAGCCCAACACAGAGCTTGAACTCACAACTGTGAGATCAAGACATGAGCTGAGATCAAGGCTCAACCAACTGAGCCACCCAGGCACCCCCTATTTTATTTTATTTTAAGTTTTATTTACTTAAGTAATCTTTACACCCAACATGGGGGTTGAGCTGATGACCTTGAGATCAAGAGTCTCACATTCTTCCAACTGAGCCAGCCAGGCATCATGAGTTTGACTATTTTAGATTCCACATACTATAAGTGTTTAGATTCCACATACGGTAAAGTGAGATCTTGTTCTTCTCTGACTTCTTTCACTTAGCATATTGCCCTTTAAGTCCCTCATGTTATCATAAATGGCAGGATTTCTTTCTTTTTAAAGTCTGAATAATATTCTGTTGTATGTATATAAACACTTTCTTTGCCCATTCATCAATGGACATTTAGGTTGTTTCCAAGTCTTGTCTATTGTGAATAATGCTGTAATGAACGTGGGGGTGCAAGTATCTCTTCAAAATCCTGATTTCAATTCATTTCTATAAATATCCAGAAGTGGGATTTCTACATCATATGGTACCTCTCTTGTTTATTTTTTGAGGTATGTCCATACTGTTTTCCTTAGTGGCTATTCCATTTACATCCCCACCAACAGCACGCTAGGGTTTCCTTTCCTCCACATCCTCACCAATACTTGTTATTTTCTGAGTTTTTGATAATGTGCACCCTAACAGGTGTGAAGTTGTATCTCACTGTGGTTTTGATTTGCATTTCCCTGACGATTAGTGATGTTGAGCACTTTGCATGTACTTTTTGGACATTTGTCTGTCTTCTTTGGAAAAATGGCTATTCAAATTCTCTGACCATTTTTAAATCGGATTTTTTTTTTTTTGGCTATTGAGTTGTACAAGCTCCTTATATATATTAGATATTACCCCTTATCAGATATATGGTTTGCAAATATTGTTTCACATTTTATAGGTTGCTTTTTCATTTTGTGGATTGTTTCTTTTGATTTGCAGAAGCGAATGTACTCTCACTTGTTTATTTTTGCTTTTGCTGCTTGTGCTTTTGGTGTTATATCCAAAAAAAAAAAAATCATTGCCAAGACTAATGTCAATGATTTTTTGTCCTATGTTTTCTTCAAAAAGTTTTGTGATTTAAGTCTTCAATCCATTTTGGGTTGATTTTTGTGTATGATATAAGATATGTGTCCAATTTCAATCTTTTGCATGTGAATATCAAGTTTTCCCAGCACCATTTATTTAAGAGACAATCCTGCCCCCATTTTGTATTCTTTGTGTCCTTGTTGAAGATTAGTTGACCATATGTGCATGGGCTTTCTATAGTCTTCCACTGATCTCTGTGTGTTTTTATGTCAGTACCATATTGTTTGATTACTACACCTTTGTACAATAGTTACAAATCAAGAAGTGCGATGCCTCCAGCTTTTTTCTTTCTCAAGATTTCTTTGGCTATTTGAGACCTCATATGTTCCAATATGGATTTCAGGATTGTCTTTTCTATTTATATGAAAACTTCATTGGAATTCTGATAGGAATTTTATTGAATCTGTAGATTGCTTTTGGTAGTATGGACATTTAACAATAAATATTAATTCTTTCAATCCATGAACAGAGAATATCTTTCCATTTATTCATGTCTTATTCAATTTCTTTATTTTTTATTTTATTTTTTTAAATTGAAGTATAGTTCGCATATAATATTACATTAATTTCAGATGTACAATATAGTGATTTGATATTTTTTCATATGATGAAATGGCCACCATGATAACTCTACTTACCATTTGTCACATTCAAAGTTATTACAATATTATTGATCACATTCCCTATGCTGTACTTTACAACCCTGTGACTTATTTATTTTATCAGTTTTTAACTTTTAATCCCCCTCACCTGTTTCACCCATCCCTCCACTCAACTCCCCTCCAGCAACTACCAGTTTTTTCTTTGTTTATGGGTTTGTTTCTGTTTTGTTTGTTTATTTCATTTGTTTGTTTTGTTAGATTTCACATATAAATGAAATCATGATATTTGCATTTCTCTGTATGTGTTATTTCACTTAACATATAGGTGCATCCATGTTGTTGCAAATGGCAAGATTTCATTCTTTTTATGGTTGAGTAATATTCCATTCCATATATGTGTATCACAACTCTATTGATTCATCTATTGATGAACATGTTGCTTCCATGTCTTGGTTATTGTAAATAGTGCTGCAATGAACATAGGAATACATTTACATTTTAGAATTAGTGTTTTTGTTTTCTTTTGCATAAATACTCAGAAGTGGAATTGCTGGATCATATGATAGATCTATTTTTAAGCTTTTGAGGAATCTCCATACTGTGTTCCATAGTGGCTGCACCAATTTACAATTCCAACCAATAGTGCATGAGGGTTCCCTTTCTCTGCATCCTTGCCAACATTGTTATTTCTTGGCCTTTTGATACTAGCAATTCTGACTTGTGTGAGGTGATACTCCATTGTGGTTTTGGTATGCACTTTCCTGATTAGTGATGTTGAGCATCTGTTCATATGTCTGTTGGCCATCCCTATATCATCTTTGGCAAAATGTCAATTCAAATCATCTGCCCATTTTTAAAAAATGTTTTATTTATTTCTGAGAGAGAGAGAGACAGCGTGAGCCAGAGAAGGTCAGAGAGAGAGGGAGACACAGAATCCGAAACAGGCTCCAGGCTCTGAGCTAGCTGTCAGCAGAGAGCCCAATGTGGGGCTCGAACCCAAGAACCGTGAGATAATGACCTGAGCCGAAGTTGGATGCCTTACCAACTGAGCCACACAGTAGCCCCATCTGCCCATTTTTTAAACTGGATTGTTTGGGGGTGGGGGTTGGTGTTGAGTTGTATGAATTCTTTATATATTTTAGATATTAACCTCTTATCAGATATATAATTTGCAAATATCTTCTTGCATTCAGTGATACCTTCTTGCCTCTTCATTCTGTTCATGGCTTACTTTGCTCTGCGCAAAGGCTTTTTAGTTTGATATAGCCCCAAGTGTTTATTTTTACTTTTGTTGCCCTTATCTAAGGAGACAGATCCAAAAACATATTGCTAACACTAATGTTCAAAAAAGACTATGTTTTCTTTTAGGAGTTTAATGGTTTCAAATCTCACATTTAGATCCTTCTTAAAAATTATTTTAATGTTTATTTTCTTTTTTGAGAGACAGAGACAAAATGCAAGCAAGGAAGGGGCAGAGAGAGGAGACACAGAATATAAAGCAGTCTCCAGGCTCTGAGTTGTCAGCACAGAGCTCGGCGGGGCTCAAACCCATGAATGCAAGATCATGACCTGAGCCGAAGTCAGATCCCCAACTGACTGAGCCACCCAGGCACCCTTTAGGTCCTTAATCCTTTTTGGTTTTGTTTATAGTGTATGAAAGTGGCCCAGTTTTATTTTTTTGCCGATATCTGTAAAGTTTTCCTCCAACCATTTATTTTTTTAATGTTTTATTTTTATGTATTTTGAGAGAGAGAGAGAGAGAGAGAGAAAGAGAGAGAGAGAGAGCATGAGCAAGGAGGGGCAGAGAAAGAGAGGGAGAGAGAGAATTCCAAGCAATCTCCACACTGTCAGCACAGGGCCTGATGTGAGACTTAATCCCATGAATCCCACGATGGATCCATGAATCTCTCGAGATTATGACCTGAGCTGAAATCAAGAGTTAGCTGAATGAACCACTCAGGCATCCCTTATGAAACCATTTATTAAAGAGATTCTCTTTTGCCTATTGTATATTCTTACTTCCTTTGTTGTAGATTAATTGACCATATGAGTGTGGGCTCATTTCTGGGCTCTTTATTCTGTTCTATTAATCTGTTGTCTATTTTTGTGCCAGTACCATACTGTTTTGATTACTATAGCTTTGTAGTATAGTTTAAAATCTATTGTGCTACCTCCATCTTTGTCCTTTCTCAAGATTGCTTTGGCTATTCAAAGGGTTTTTTTTTTTGTGGTTCCATACAAACTTTAGGATTATTTGATTATTTCTGTGAAAAATGCTATTGGTATTCTGTAGATTTGTTTTGGGTAGTATGGACATTTAAGAATATATTAATTCTTCTGGGGCACCTGGCTGGATCAGTCAGTAGAGCATGCGACTCCCAATCTCAGGGCTGTGAGTTGAAGCCTCATGTTGAGCATAGGGCTTACTTAAAAAAATTAAATACTTAAAAAAAAGATTATTAATTCTTCCAGTTTATAAGCATAGAATATCTTCAATTTCTTTCATCAATTTTTTTTAAAATTTAAAATGTTGATTTATTTTTGAGAGAGAGACAGACAGGGGGTGAGTGAGGGAGGGGCAGAGAGAGAAAAACAGAACTTGAAGCAGGCTCCAGGCTCTGAGCTGTCAGCATAGAACCCAACGCAGGGCTTGAACTCACAAAATGTGAGATCATGACCTGAGCTGAAGTCAGACACTTAACTGTTTAAGCCACCCTGGTCTTCCTCTTTCATCAATGTTTTATAGATTTCAGAGTATAGGTCTTTTACCTCCTTGGTTAAGTTTATTTTCAGGTATTTTATTGTTTTTGGTGTAACTTTAAATGGGATTGTTTTCTTAATTTCTCTTTTTGCTACTTCATTATTAGCCACAGGTTTTTGTATATTGATTTTGTATGCTGAAACTTTACTGAATTTGTATTAGTTCTAGTAGTTTTTTGGTAGAGTCTTTAGGGTTTTCTAAATATAGTATCATGTCATCTACAAATAGTGACAGTTAAACTTCTTCCTTACCAACCTGGATGCTCTTTATTTATTTTTCTTATCCAATTGTTTTGGCAAAGACTTCCAGCAGCATGTTGAATAAAAGTGGTGAAAGTAGACACCCTTGTTTTGTTCCTGACCTTAGAGGAAAAGCTCTCATTTCTTCATCATTGCATATGATGTTAGCTGTGGGTTTTTTACATATGACTTTTATTATGTTGAGGTATGTTTCTTCTGAACACATTTTGTTGATGGATTTTATCATCAATGGGTGTTGTCCTTTGTCAGATGCTTTTTCTGTATCTATTGAAATTATCATAGAATTTTTTAAACATATTTTTAATGTTTTTAAAATTTATTTTGAGAGATAGAGAAAGAACATGAGTGGGGGAGGGACAGAGAGAAAGGGAGACACAGAATCTGAAGCAGGCTCCAGGCTCTGAGCTGTCAGCACAGAGCCCGACTCCAGGCTCCAACCCAAGCAGGGTCATCACTGTCAGCACAGAGCCTGACATGGGGCTTGAACTCACGAACTGTGAGATCATGACCTGAGCCAAAATCAGGAGTCTGACATTTAACTGGATGAGCCATGTACATGCCCCTGTATGTTCAGTTTTTAAAGAAACCTCCAAATTGTTTTCCAGAGTGATTGATTCCATTTTGTAGTCCAGCCAGTAATGTATGAATAATTGATCAAGTTTTCTTTGCATTCTCAGCAGCAGTTGGTATTATCACTATTTTTTACTTTAGTCATTTCTTTTTTTTTTTTACTTTTTAAAAAATGTTTTATTCCTTTCTGAGAGAGAGAGAAAGAGACAGCGTGAGCAGGGGAGGGTCAGAGAGAGAGGGAGACACAGAATCTGAAGCAGGCTCCAGGCTCTGAGCTGTCAGCACAGAGCCTGATGCCGGGCTCCAACCCACAAGCCCTGACATCATGAACTGAGCCGAAATTGGATGCTTAACCAACTGAGCCACCCAAGCGCCCCTACTTTAGTCATTTCTAAAAGACATATAGTGATAGTGCACTGTGGTTTTAATTTGCATTTTCTTGAGAGCTAATGAGGTTGAACATTATTTAGTGTGTTTATTTTTCATATACATATCTTATTCAGTGAAACATCCCTTCATGTTTTGTCTACTTTCTATTTTAGAATTTTTGGTTTTCTATTATTGAGTTTTGAGAATTCTTTATATATCCAGGTGTGAGCACTGTCTTAGTCCATTCAGGCTGCAATAACAAAGTACCACAGACTGGGTATCTTATAAATAAGAGAAATTTATCTCTCAAAGTTCTGGAGGCTGGAAGTCTGAGATCAGGGTGCCAGTATATTTAAAGGAAAGCCCCCTTCTCTGTTGCAGACTTCTCATTGTATCCTTACATGGTAGAAAAGGTTAGGGACCTCTATGGAGCCTTTTTTTTTTTTTTTTATAAGGACCTAATCCCTATCATGATGGTGGAAGTTTCATGACTTAATTACCTCCCAATGATCCCACCTACTAATACCATTTTGTGGGGTTAGGATTTTGACATATGAATTTGGGGAGGATACAAACATTCAGACCATAGCAAACCCTTTGTCAGATATATGGCATACAAGATCCCACCCGATAGCCTGTCTTTTCATTGTCTTCACAGAATCTTATGCAGAATAACTTTCTAACTTTGATAAAAGTTATCAATTGTTTGTCAATTGTTTAACCATTTATCAATTGTTTCCTTTCATAAGTCATGTTTTCACTGTCAAGTCCAGGAACTCTGTGACTAGCCCTAGATCTCGAAGACTTTCCCCTTTGTTTCTTTCTAAAAGTTCAATAAGTTAAATCTGTTATTCATTTTTAAGTTAATTAAAAAAATTTTTTTAACGTTCATTCATTTTTGAGACACAGAGCGTGAGCAGGTGGGGGTGGTGCAGAGAGAGGGGGAGACACAGAATCTGAAGCAAGCTCCAGGCTCTGAGCTGTCAACACAGAGCCTGCCAGACGCAGGCTCGAACCCATGAACCGTGATATCATTGACCTGAGGCAAAGTCGGACGCTTGACTGATTGAGCCACCCAGAAGTCCTTGAGTTAATTTTTATATAAGGTATGAGACTTAAATTGAGATTTTTTTGGCTTGTAGATATCCAGTCGCTCCAGCACCACTTGTTGAACTGGTTTTCTGAACTTTTTAATCGGAAAATTATTTTTAAGTGTTGTACTTGATTCCCCTTAAGTACTTTTGTTTGTCCATTTTTTTATATTCAGATTTTTATCTGTCTTTTCCAGCACTTCAGTTTAGTCATTATGAGAACCCCTTGTCCTGTCTGGCCTTTCTCCCTCTGGGAGCTATAGAATGACTATTTCTTTTCTTATTTTATCATTGGGCTTCAGGTCTGATTATCAAGTTATATTATTGAGCAGAAAGGCTATAGGAAGTGAAAGATGAATAAGTGTTTAGCCTGTGGCAGTGTTCAGGCAGGCTAGCAGTTCCCTGCTGGGAACTATTCTCTTCCCCATTTCCCCTGTGTTCTTCTAGCCTCAGAGATGGGGGAATAAAAAATCTACTGAAAGAGTAGCCCATTTTTAGCACACTAATATTGGTATTCACCAGGGAGTTCTGAGCTCCTCACATGAGTCATCACTCCCAATAAAGACCAACACCTCACCCAGCTGCTTTTGATCCCAGGAACTATTTGGCGTGGGAGAAGGAAATAGGCTGGGGTTGGAAACGCAGGAGAAAGAAGATCTATTTAGTTCCTGAGAATATGTGCTTCATGAAGAGTTTTTGACCTTATTGTTTTTAACAGCTACGTAGTATTTCTCACATAAGAAATTCTATGTTTCTAGTGTGTCACTCACTGAATTGTCTTTGCAGTGGCATTACTCTGGGCCCCACCAGTGTTTAACTAGAATAATCTAACATGTATCCCCAATACTCAAATTTTAGTCTCTAATATTAGTCAGTAATCTAGGGAACCAGTATTTCTTATAAAGTTTTTTGACTTCTTATCTCCATACAGAGAATTTTTAAATGGGCTCAGAGCATCTTGTTGCCAGAATCAAAATTCTGGAGTACCAGTGAGCAGGCATAGGAACAAGTAAGATCTCTCTGGCCAAGCTCTGATAATCTGAGCATTCAAATAAGTATAATTATACTTTGTTGGGATAATTTTAATCTATAAAAAGCTATGAATGCATAAAGATACTCTAAAGGAAAAGCATTAAGAGCAATGTACCAGATCAAAATGGTTGTATAGGAGAACCTAGCCTTTATTTCCCTGTAAAAATAAAAAATTAAATAGCTATCCATGACCAAAAATAGCTCTGGGAGAGATATGGAGTCCACTTAAAAACTCCAGAAACTCTGTGGAACAAAAACCTGGAGAATTACTGCACAAAAAGGGAAGGAAAACAGCTTCGTTTTTCCTGCATCATTCCATTTTCCAAGCGGGGATTACTCAGTGCCAAACGGGAACTCCCAAGCTAGAAATAGTTCCCTTCACTGGGAAAGGGAGAGCAGAGTGAGTAACCAGCTTCCCCAGTCTTTTAAGCAGCTCCCATCCCACACCAAGAAGGACCTGCTTTGGAATTTCCCCATGCAGAGACAGGCAAAGTTGAGACTTACAGAGATGGCTAGGAACAGGGAATAAAAACAGCAACTACCAATGTCAGTCTCTCATTGGGATTGACCTTGGTTCCCAGGGTTCAGTACTACAGAGCATTCTAGGAGGTTTCACCACTGAAGAATCCAGTGACTACCACAGCTGTCACAGTCCTCCTGCAGATTTTACCAGGTTTCACCCCATAGGTATTCCCATTCCCAGATGCCAGATGCCTGAGTTTCTCCTGGCTTCATAAGCATCCGCCTTTCCCCGCATTCTGTCCCTTTCTCTGAACTTGCTGAAGTCCAGACCTCTACAGCCAACAAATGCAGGATGCCAGCCTAGACCCTGACAGCTGTCCTCCACCAATGAGGGTACACTCCAGGACAGTCCCTTTAGGTGTACGCCCACACGCCAGTGGTCTGATGCCTGTCACTGGCCTCCATTGATGTGTGCAAGCACATGGCAAGATCTTGCAGCCAAGGAAGAACATACTCACAGTCAAGACCCTCACAGCTGTTTGTGGGTCCAGATTCAGCCCTATCTCCTGTTATTGGCTGGCACTGCTAGCATCACCTGCTTCTATCCCTTCCCTGCTGTGTACCAGAACACACCTGCTTCAACCCACATCACTGGCCTCCACTGCCATGCACCTCTACTGCCATGCACCTGCCATGCACCTGTGGAGAGACCATGGCACCACAGGAGTGCATACATATAGCCTCAGTTCCAGCAGCTTCATGTGGGTGCAGATCTGGCCCCGTCTTCTGCCACTGGCCTGTACAGTGAGGCTCACCTACAGCTAGCTAGCCTGTCTAATTGTATGCCTGAATGACTCCAGACTGACTCCCAACTGACTCCCAACTCCATTGTCTTGCACCTTTGGCAAGACTCATAAGCCCTGGTAGGTAGTGCATGTTGACAGCCAGCACCCCTACAGCCACTAGTGTACCCAACTGCCCCTAGCTCTTGCTTGTCCCGGCTCCCACCAACTAAATTTGTATATGCAACTGGCTCTTGCCACTACATAGACACCTACCGCTACCAAGGTTGAATCATAAAAAAATAGAAAATCAGAACAGATAAATATTGTTATCGATACTGATGTAGTAACCAATATCCTTCCAAAAAAAGAAACCCCATGACCAGATGGCTTCACGGGTGAATTATACCAAACACTTAATGAAGAGTTAATACCAATTCATCTCAGGGCACCCAGGTGGCTCAGTTTGTTAAGTGTCCAACTCTTGATTTCAGCTCAGATCATGATCTCATGGTTTGCCGGATGGAGCCTTACTTTGGGCTCCCTGCTGACAGCATGGAGCCTGCTTGGCATTCTTTCTCCCTCCCTCCCTCTGCCCTTCCTCCGCTCGAGCTTGCTTGTGGACTGTTTCTCTCTCTCTCAAAATAAATAAATAAACTTTAAAAAATAACAATTCTTCTCAAGCTCTTTCAAAAAAATTGACGAGAAGGAAATACTTTCAAACTCATTTTATGAGGATAGCATTACTCTGTTACCAAAGCCACACAAGGACACTGCAAGCTAAGAAAATTGCAGATCAACATCCCAGATAAATGTATAGGCAAAAATCCTCAACAAAATACTAGCAAACTGAATTCAACAGTACATTGAAAGTATCATACACTATAATTCAATGTGATTTATTATGAGGAGGCAAAGATGGTTCCACATATGCAAATCAATACGTGTGATATACATATTAATAGAAAAATAAAAGGCATCTGATCATCTCAATAAGTGCAGAAAAATCATTGGACAAAATTTAACATGTATTGATGATAAAAATTCTCAACAAATTGGATATAGAAGGAATGTACTTTAACTTAATAAAGGCCATATATCACAAAGGCACAGCTGAACGTCCTACTCAATGGTGAAAGGTTGAAAGCTTTCTCCCTAAGGATTATAAACAAGACAGGGATGTCCACTCTTACTGGTGAGAATATGAGAGGTCATAACCAGAGCAATTAGGCAAGAAAAATAAAAAAAGATATTCAAATTATAAAGGAAGCAGTACAATTGTCCTTGTTAGCTGATGTGATATATATAGACAAAATCGTTAAGCAGTCACACTGAAATACTGTTAGAATTAACAAATGAATTCAGTAAAGTTTCAGGATACAAACTCAACAAACAAAAATTAGTTGCATTTTTTATACGTTAGGAATGAATTACCTGAAAAAGAACAGAAACCTATCCCTTTATTTTTTTTAATGTTTTTTATTTATTTCTAGGAGAGAGAAAGAGACAGAGGGTCAGAGAGAGAGGGAGTCACAGACTGAAACAGACTCCAGGCTCTGAGCTGGCAGTCAGCACAGAGCCCGACGCGGGGCTCGAACCCACAAACCTCGAGATCATGACCTAAGCGAAAGTCAGACGCTCAACTGACTAAGCCACCCAGGCACCCCGTCCCTTTAAAAATAACATAAAAAATACCAAATACTGGGGCACCTGGGTTGCTCAATAGGTTAAGCATCTGACTTCAGCTCAGGTTATGATCTCAGAGTTCACTAGTACAAGCCCCACATCAGGCTCTGTGCTGACAGCTCAGAGCCTGGAGCCTGCTTCGTATTCTGTGTCTCCTGCTCTGTCCCTCCCCTACTCACACTCTGTCTCTCTCTTTTAAAAATAAATAAACATTAAAAAAATTTTTTTCAATAACATCTATACACTTTATAAGATATTTCTGACAGACATTGAAGACAGATAAATGGAAAAGTGTTCCATGTTTATTGATCAGGAGAGTTAATATTATTAAAATGTCCATACTTCTCAAAGCCATCTACAAATTTGATGAAATTCCTATCAAAATTCCAATGGCATTTTTTACAAAAATAGAAAAAACGATCTTAAAATCTATATGGAATCACAAAATACTATGAATAATCAAAGCATTGTTGAGAAAGGAAGCTAGGGGCATCAGACTTCCAAACTGCAAACTACATTACAAAGTGATAGTGATCAGAACAGCATAGTACTGGCATAAAAACAGACACAGAGACCAATGGAACAGAATCAAGAGTCCGGAAATAAACCCATACATATACAGCCAATTAATACTTGATAAGGGAACCAAGAATAAATATACAGCGGGAAAAAAGAGAGTCTCTTTCCCGTGGGAAAACTGGATATCCACATGCAAAAGAATGAAATTGGACCTCTGTCTTACACCACTCACAAAAATTAACTCAAAATGGATTAAGGACTTAATTTAAACCTGGAAACTAAACTTCTGGAAGAAAACATAAATGATAAGCTCCTGACATCAGTCTTTGCAATAATCTTTTTGGCTATGACACCAAAAACATAAACAACAAAAGCACAAATAAACAAGTGAGACTATATCAAACTGAATGGTTTCTACATAGCAAAAGAGACATTAAACAAAATAAATAACCTGTGAAATAGGAGAAAACATTTGCAGATCATTTATTTGATAAAGGGTTAACATTCAAAATGTATAAAGAATTTCTGTAACTCAATAGCAAAAAAAATCCAATTACAAAATGGGCAGAGCACTTGAATAGACATTTTTTCCAAAGACTACATTCAAAATAGCCAATAAGTACATTAAAAGGTGCTCCGTATCACTAATCATCAGGGAAATACAAATCAAAACCACAATGAAATAGCACCTCCTATTAGAATGACTATTATCAGAAACAGAAGAGATAGCAAATGTTGGCAAGGATTTAAAGAAAAGGAAATCCTGGTGCACTGTTGGTGGGAACGTAAACTGGAAGAGCCACTGTGGAAAACAATATGGAGGTTCTTCAAAAACTTAAAAATAAGTTTTAAAAATTAAAACTGCTGTATGATTCAGCAGTCCCAGCTCTGATTATATATCTGAAGGAAATAAAATCGCTATCTTAGATAGAAATCTGTACCCCCATGTTCATTGCAACATTATTCACAATACCCAATACATGGAAACAACCTAAGTGTTGATCAATGGATGAACAGATAAATAAAGTATGGTACATATATGCAATGGAATATTATTCAGCGTATGAGAAAGAAGGAATCTTCCCATTGTGACAACATGGATGGACCTTGAGGGCATTATGCTAAGTGAAATAACCTTATTTAAAGACAAATGTTGTATGATCTCAGTTATATGTGAAATCTAAAAGCATTGACCTCCTAGAAACATATTGTAGAATGGTAGGTTGTCAGTGGGGGACGTAGGGAAATGTTGGTCAAAAGGAACAAATTTGGAAGTGTAAGATGAGTAAGTTCTGGGGATTTATTATATGGCATGGTAACTATAGTTAACAATACTGTATTGTATACTTGAAAGTTGCTATGAGAGTAGAGCTTTAGTGTTCTCACTCAAACAACAACAAAAACAAAATGATAATTATGTTAGGTAAATGTGTTAACTAACCTTACTGTGGGAAACATTTCGCCATGTATATGTATTTTAAATCATTACATTGTACACATTACACTCACATAACGTTATATGTCAATTATATGTCAATAAAGCTAGAAAAAGAAATTAAACTTATAAGTAAATACAGTCCTCTCCAAAAAAAACCCCTAAAACAAAAACAATGCACCAAAATGGTAGTTGTAAATTTCCACACACAAAAAAGTGGCTCTATTAGGATATATTCACATTAAATCTTGTTATTCACCTTGTTTTTATTGTTTAGTATTAGTATTAGTTTTGCTGTTTTGTGCTTATTATAGATGAACAATACAGATTATAATGTTAATTTTTATTTAAAACCTCACCTTTAAAATTGAAAGGTAATAGTGTAGCTCATTAGTGAGAGGGGGATTATCAATAAAAATAGCTGTAAAATGATGGTTGATGAGATCTCTAGGGAGCATATAAAGAAGCTACAGTGTCTCTTCAATGGAAATCAGGCAATGCAGATACTAGTTTAATTCAGATAAGAATGTTAATCTAATCTATCTTAATTAGGCCATATGAAATTATACAGCAATTGAAAGTAAGAAAATGGGTAAGGTTGAAACTTAAGGTACACCCAGAGGACACATAAAAGCTATACAAAATTCAAACTTATTCTAAATCCTAATTGAAAGTCAAGGATTTGGGTGGGATCCCTTTTTATCAAAGCAGGTCAATGATGACAGCAAGAAGGGCTAGTGTGTTACTGCAAAATAAAACAATCGTGCTGGAACTAGCATTCTCAACCCATGTCCCGGTCCGGAGTCCTGACTTTAACCCAACCCTCCACCTGTGCCCAGATCTGAATTGCATATGGGGTGACTGCAGCAAGTATGAGAATATTTCTGTTCTTCTAAGCTGAGAATGTGAGCGCTCGCTTCGGCAGCACATGTAACAAGCTGAGAATGTGACTTCGCCGTCCTGGGAAGAGGTAGAAATAAACAGACATGTATAGAAAGAGTAAATTAAGCCCATGATATTAATACTTTATTGCCTGGGATAAGAATAAGATTTATTGCAGTGCCTGGGTGGCTCCATCAATGAAGCATCTGATTCATGATTTCGGCTCAGGCCATGGTCTCACAGTTCATAGAATTGAGTCCTGTGTCAGGCTCCGTGCTGTTGACTTGGGATTCTCTCTCTCCCTCTCTCTCAGCATCCCCCCTGCTTGCTCTTTCTCTCTCTCAAAATAAATAAATAAATAAACATTAAAGAAAAAAGAATAAGCTTTATGGTAATTGTGTAATTTGCTAATTAATTTAATTAATTAATTAATTAATTAAAATGTTATTTTTGTACTTTAAAAAGTTTGAGACTGATGGAATATAGTTTTAATTTGACATACTTAAGAGAACATGATGGTAAGGATCTGACGTAGTAAACTGGTATGTTTAGAATAGGTTTGTAAAAGTATTTATGTCCTAAGAAAGATTTGTTATTACTAAAGTAAAGTTGGCACTGCTTTGTTTAGTGTATGAAATGCTTGAACAATTTTGATGTATTGAATTTGTGATGGTGGTTTAAAAAGTTTAAGAGAAATTACTTAATAAAGCTTGTATATATTTGGGAAAGAAGTTTAATCCATCAAAATTATAAACTAATTGAGTATTAATAACAAGAAGAAGCGCGGGCGCCTGGGTGGCTCAGTTGGTTGAGCATCTGACTTCGGCTCAGGTCATGATCTCATGATTCGTGGGTTCTAGGCCAGCGTCGGGCTCTGTGCTAACAGCTAGCTCAGAGCCTGGAGCCTGCTTTGGATTCTTTGTCTCTCTCTCTCTGACCCTTCCCTGCTCATGCTGCCTCTCTCTCTCTCAGAAATAAATAAAAAATATTAAAAATTTTTTTTAAATAACAAGAAGTGAAGGCAGGTATTTTTAAAATTTTAACACGAAGTATACTTGATTTATAAACAAAGATTTGTGAGTGGAGACTAAAGGCTTCTGACAAATTCAGCGGTTGATTTCAAGTTTAATAATTGAGTATGGATAAACACAAATAGTGTATTGTTCTTTCTTTGCCTGGTTAATGTCTAGTATTTAGTTTTTGGCTTTCGGGTTATATATCTTTCCACAAGGAAAGCATCTACATTGGTTAAAAATGCATTTAGCTAGGACTAAAATAAAATCATCAATGACTAAAAGATGTAACGTGTTTATTTGTCTCACAAAATAATAAATACGGGGATGGTATAGTGGCTTAGACTTATTTACAAGGACTGGGAATTTTTTTTTCTGCCATGCCATCCTAAGGGTGTGTCCTTTGTCCTTAAAATCTCTAGATGAGATGCTGCATCTAAAGACACTGTGCCCAAGTTCAGGCAAAAAGAAAATAATAAGAGACAAAGGGCAAAGAACAAAAGCCTCTTGTGAGACTTTTTTTTTTTACTCTGGAAAGATAAATTTTCCCCTGGGACTATTGCCTACCTCTTCATTGGCCAGAAATGTGTCACATGGTCATCCTTAGCTGCAAGGAAGTGTTTGCTCTATGTAAAAGGAGGCAAAAGAGAAGAGAATTGAGTGGATGCTGAATAAGTCTATATCTCTGATCTCTGAGACTGGATTAGATGCTCCTTTTTTATTTTCTTCATAGTACCCAGTAAATCTGGGTACTGAAATATCTTTGTCCTGTTTATCAGGACAACTGAAATATCTTTGAATGCTATAATCAAAACAGATTTGAAGTGTGGTAGTGGATACGAAAATGCCAAGAGTATATTCTATTATATTTTACCAACCTAGATGGAGTCCATATATATTAATAACAGTGACTAGATTGAGAACTCCTTGAAAACAAAGATTTTCTCTTCGCTTTTTTTGTTGCATTTTGAGGTATAATTGACATATAACATTTTATTAGTTTCAATGATTTGATATTTGTATACTTTATGAAATGATCATCTTGATAAGTCTATTATCATCCATCACCATACATGGTTACAAAAATGTTTCTCTTTTTTTCTTGTGATGAGAACTTCCAAGATTCACTCGCTCAGTGACTTTCTCAGCACCTTTTCCTGAGCTTACTACCCAGAGTGTGGTTGTGGACCAATAGCATCAATGTCAGTGAGGAGCTTGTTGGAACTGTAGAATATCAGGCCCTTCCCAGACCTATGAATCAGAATCTGTATTTAAACAAGATCTCCAGGCTTTTATTTGGACATATAAGTTTGAAAAGCACTGCTTTAGGGGATCTATCTGTGACAGCTAGCTCTCTGGACTTTGCAGTTAATGTGAGCCAGTTAACTTTCTTTTGTGCTTAAACTTGTTTCTGCCATTCATTTACAATTGAAAGAGTCCTGACTGGGGCGCCTGGGTGGCTTAGTCGGTTAAGCGTCCGACTTTCGCTTAGGTCATGATCTCACGGTTCGTGGGTTCGGGCCCCGCGTCGGGCTCTGTGCTGACTGCCAGCTCAGAGCCTGGAGCCTGTTTCAGAGTCTGTGACTCCCTCTCTCTCTGACCCTCCCCTGCTCACACTGTCTCTCTCTCTCTCCTAGAAATAAATAAAACATTAAAAAAAAAAAAGAGTCCTGACTGATCCAGACAATAAACATGTATGGTTAGGTGCTTTATTGTTTACAGTGATTCATTCATAACTATTGCTTTGAATTTATAATGAATCAATTATATGTACTTGAATCACAAAACAAGTACATCAAGAATAGAAATTACATTTGAACTCTCATACTGACCTTGGTCAATTGTTAATGGCTCCTTGGACACACCCATTGTGTTGAGAAGGACTCTAGATTAGCATCAGGTCTCAATAGGAAAGAATACACTTTAGTGATGGTTGACAATCACAAGTTAAGAGCATGTGGTGACATTGATGCCACCCTTTTATCTCAGAGGCACATTCACATTTCATAGTGTAGTGAGGGGTGGGAGAGTGAGGTCAGCTTCAATATTGCTCCTTATTCATCAGTTCAACAATTTATATATTCTTTTCCTGCACAGGTAAGTAAAGCCTGCAATGGAATTATAAAATGTGGAATTTGGGACTCTTCTAATCTAATGTTGTTCTGCAACCTGGACCTAAGTGTTCTACTAAAGGTAAAAAATAATGTCTTAGTATGAAGCATTAGGCTAGTAGACAAAATCTTTCAATTTTCTGTTTATCTTCCTCCAAATTTTTAGTTTGTGTTTTCTATTTAAAAAAAAAAAAAGAATCTAGATAAGATAGCATCTGAATTAAAATAAAATAACATATTAACTGTTAAAATTGTAAAAACAATTTTTTCATGGTATTCCTGTAGAACATCTTGACTTCCAGGTGCTGAGCTGTGTCTCTTACATAAATTTAACTCTCCCAACTCCTTACTTTCATAGGTGAGGAAGCTGAGACTTCCTTGGTAATGAGGCTTATCCAGATGGAAGATAGAAAACTGTGTTCTGAATACATTTCCTGCTTTTCCACTACTTCTCCTATTTCCTTTTCCTCTTTCTTTTTACTACCAGGTACTCATCCACAGATATAGTCATTGTCCTTCCCCATATTCTTTGCTAGGATCAGTTAGTCAGAAATCAGAGAAGATGAAAGAAAAACTTAGATGAGAAAGAACTTGGATGAGAACCCAGGATGGCATGGAAAGAAAACAAAGCGATATCAAGGAATAGCATGAAATAGCTTGTTGAGGGTGACAGAACTCTTCTAAGTTCCAATTCTGCGGTGGCTACACAAATCAACACGAGGGTTAAAATTGTACACCCCTCCCCCAGTCAGTTTTACGGTATGATAATTTAAGATAAAAATAAATCAGATTGGAAACAAAGTGTCAAACAGTGCAAAGAGGCCACACCTCCAGTCTTTCCTAAACAGTCATAGAGGAAACGTGATGAGGATCTAGGCTATACAGTGAGTAAGCAGTTTGTTACAAATAGTATAGGTTAAAAGATCTACCAAATGTACACATATGCTGATTTCCAAGACTATATATTGTGAGTGTTTCTTTTTTTTACTAGCAAAGTACATCGTTTTGGAAGCAAGAAGTTGGTAACTTTCAGGTTGGTGTGATACATGAATTGTTTTCATAGCATTCTTTATTAAATAGTAAGTATTGTGCAATTCTTAGTATCTTAGCCGTTTTTGTTTCCCACAGAGATCTAGCCAATCTAGATATATGTTAATAAGGGTGCGTGCGAGTGTGCGTGTGCCTGTGTGTTTGCTTACATGACTCATGTATGGCTATTTATCGGAAAAGGCATTGATGCCCACCTAAGGCCCTTAACCTTGCCATGCCTTAATACTCTATTTTAGAAATCCAGTTGCATATTCTTGTATAGTTCCTATAACATAGATGTTAAGCATGCTTAAGCATTTAGGACCCACTTGGCACAAGTTAACACTGATGACTGACCAGCTTTCTTTGCCCAAAGAGTGTCTTTTAGCCCATTTACCCTTTCTCTAAATTAATTTGCTTCCAGACTTGCCACATTTGATTTGCTCTGCTTTCTGTATCCCTTCTCCTTAAATGGAATGCCCTATACTACTTATTTTTATTTTGTTACAAGTTCTCCCATCTTCTCCATCACATTTATCTGGGTGGATCATGATTCTTGTTCTAGTCTTAGTGACACATATATTTTAATATGATCTAACCATTGAGGAAAATATCACCTCTCCCTTGTTCACATATCACATCTCACTAATTGTAAGCCATCACCCAGATTCACTATCTCTTTCATATTCTGAGAAATTACCTTCTAAATGTACTATCTTAAATTGTGAAAGTTATGAGTGTATCTTTAAAATGATCTCTCAATATAGCTTTAGTCTTTGGACTTGTTAAATTACATATCTGAATGTGATTACAAAGAAATATAAAGGATTTACAGGCTTTTTCTAATTAAAAAATTTTTAATGTTTATTTATTTATTTAAAAATTTTTTAATGTTTTATTTATTTCTGAGAGAGAAAGAGAGACAGCGTGAGCAGGGGAGGATCAGAGAGAGAGGGAGATACAGAATCAGAAACAGGCTCCAGGCTCTGAGCTGTCAGCACAGAGCCCGATGCAGGGCTCGAACCCACTCACTGTGAGATCATGACCTGAGCCAAAGTCAGACACTTAACCAACTGAGCCACCCAGGCGCCCCAATGTTTGTTTATTTTTGAGAGAGAGAGAGAGAGAGAGGCAGAGTATGAGTAGGGGAGCAACAGATAGAGAGGGAGACACAGAATCTGAAGCAGGCTCCAGGCTCTGAGCCATCAGCCTGACACTGGGCTTGAACTCACAAGCCTTTTAGCTGTGAGATCATGACCTGAGCAGAAGTTGGCCACTTAACTGACTGAGCCACCCAGGAGCCCCTTCCTTTTTTTTTTTTTTTTAATATAAAATAGAATTTTTTTGAGTTTAAGATTTTTTGTAATGTTTTGTTTATTTCTGAGAGAGAGAGAGAGAGAGAGAGAGCAGGGAAGGATCATAGAGAGAGGGAGACAACAGAATCCGAACCAGGCTCCAGGCTCTGAGCCGGCTGTCAGCACAGAGCCTGACGCGAGGTTTGAATCCACAAACTGTGAGATCATGACTTGAGCCGAAGTCAGAAGCTTAACGACTGAGCCACCCAGGTGCCCCTAGAATATATTTTTCCTCTTTAAATAGCTTTCCACCAGAATTGTCTACGAGAGGCAGAAGTAGAACTTGTTCATCTGGCTCTACTTTGCCATACAGAAAAATCTTATAGGCTCCTAGCTTTTCTGGTTAGAAATCATGTACTTTTTCTTTTTTTAAGTGACAGTTGTAAAAGTTTTTTTAATTGATAGACTTTTAAAAAAATTTTTCTAGATTTACACAGAAATTGAGCAGATAATAGAAAAGGAATTCCTATACACTCCTCCACAGCCCCGGTTTTCCCTATTAACATCTTATATTAGTATGGTGTGTTTGTTAAAATTAATGGATCTTTTCTGATACACTATAATTAGCTAAAATCTATATGATTCTAAGTTTCTTAGATTTTTCCTTATATATTTTTCTGTTCAAGAATTCTAGCCAGAATACCACATTACATTCAGTAGTCGTGTCTACTCTTGGCTGACAATACTATAATTTTTTTCAAAATGTAATTTCTCTATTTTATAGATTGGATAAGCTATGAAAGGATAAGAGGGCTCTGGAATTTAGAAATAGAGGGTGTTGTAATAATAGTGATTCATGTTTGTCACCCTCCCTGCTAATTCACCTCCAGCTAGAGTTTAAAAGGAAAATGGCAAGGACAGGGGCAGTTCATAACTTAGGGCTTTGGTTCTCAACTTTTTTGGTCTCTGGACCTCTTCACACTCTTAAAAATTATTGAAGATCTCAAGGACCTTATGTTTATGTGGTATATATCTAGCAATAGTTACTATGTTAGAATTAAAAAGGGAAATTTAAAACCCTAATTATTAAAAAGTAATAAATGCATACACATTTCAACATACATCACATATTTTTATGAATAATAACTGTATTTTCCAAAATAAAAATAATTAATGAGAAGAATGACGTAGCTTTACATTTTTACATATCTCTTTATTTTTTTATTTTATAAAATTTTTAATGTTTATTTTTGAGAGAGAGACAGAACGTGAGCAGGGGAGGGACAGAGAGAGAGGGAAACACAGAATCTGAAGCAGGCTCCAGGCTCTGAGCTGTCAGCGTAGAGCCTGATGTGGGCTCGAACCCATGAACCATGGGATCATGATTTGAGCCGATGTCGAGTGCTTAGCTGACTGAGCCACCCAGGTATCCCCACATATCTCTTTACTATCTGGCTGAATAAAAGTGTTCTCTATGATTCAAGTATATGAAGAAAATAGGAGGCCCTACGAGGAGAATTTAATAGTCTTTTCAGTGAAGTGCAGATATTCTTCTCTGATGCTACAAAAAATTTGATTAAGTGGTAATTTCTTAGAGGTTATTTGCAATGATGAATCTGAAACCATACCAAGGAATCTTTTGTACTTTTTTGTGTTTCTATGTATGTGTACACACAAACATACACACATATATATATTTAACTATCTCCATTGGTCTACCAGGAACTTTGAATGTATCCTTTACCCATGCATGATTTTGTAATGTCCTACATTGGACATTTGGAAAATACTGGTTCATTGTGTCATGAAGATCTTTCGTATGTTGGCATATCTCATCTCACAATATCAAGGTCACATTTATTAACAGTACTAAAGTCTCATATGGAAAGTCTTGAAGCTATTGTTTACCTTACAAATCATCCTTCTTGTTATTTTACCAGGAAAAGATGGGTTTATTTGAGAATAGCAGAGAATTGATATCCTGGACAATCAAGCAAACAAGATTTTTTAATGGGCCTTAAAGGACTGGTACGGATAGTTTTAATAAAGGGGGTTGGAAGGGAAAAGGTTTTAGAATTTGGCTATAGACAAAACCTACTAGGAGTATGTCAGAAGGGAAGGTAGTTTTGCTAATATATTTTTTGATCATTTGAAAAGACCCGCATCGTGGGGATGTCAGAATATTCACATAGGTCTGGAACAACTCAAAGGAAAACACTTTTGTTGAAAATACGTTTCTGACATATTGTAACCAGTAGTGCCAAAACTTGGTGGGTACTGAGTCTCCTGAGCTCAGCCAACTCTGACTGCCTCATTCACTGGGAGTACCGCAAGGAGTCACTTTGAATACTGATTTCCGTGGCCTTTCGCAATTGCACTAAACCAGGCTCCCTGCGCTTGCCGTAACGCGGACTCTACCATTGCTTTCTGAGGGGGGATTGGAGGTAGCGAAAGAAGGAGCCCGAAGCGTGGGGGGGGGGGGTTGGAAAAACGGGCGATCTGGAGAACGGTTGTTTTACGGATCCCGTAACCAGCCCCTCTTACTCCCCTTTCCCCTCTCCCCGCCGCCCTTGCCCCGTCCGGGAGCGGCGGCGGCCTTGAGCTTTGCTGTGTTTGCGCGCCGTGGCAGGTGAGCGTCCGGCGCGCGGGCTCCCCGGGCTTCGCTCCCCACCCCCCGCGTCTCCTGGGCCGGTGGCGGCGGCCGGCCGGGGAGGCGGCCTCGGCGCACAGTAATGGCAGCGCTGTGAGCAGGGGAACGCGAGCTGACAGCCGCCGCCGCCCACCTTCCTCGCCGGGGGCTTCGTCCTTCACTCCTTCGGGCTGTCTCCCCCTCCCCTTGTCCCCTGTCCCCTGTCCCGCTTCTGCAGAAGGTAACCCCGCTGAGGGTCGGGGAGCCGGGCTGCAGGCGCCGGGAAACTTCGCTTCCCGGTTAATGGGTGGCGCGGATGGGGCGGAGGAAAGGAGTTGGGGGCGGGGAGGGGGGAGGGGGAAGGGATGAAAGGCGGGGGCGGCAAGGGAAGGTGGTGTCCTGTAAGTGACCCCGGCTCCCCGGAGCGCTGACCCCTAAGCCCGGCCACCCCCTGGACTGGATCCCGGGCCTCCCCTACCCGGCCTTGGCCGCCCCTCCCTCGGCCCCATTTTCTTCCGAAGGAGGGAAGGTGAGAGTGCGTGTGCTCTTCTGCTTGTTTACGAGCTCACACGCATACACAACTCTGTGTTTGGGGGTGTGTGTGTTGGGGGGTGGTCAGTCTCTTACATCGTTACCACGAGTATTTTCACTTTTGTTTCCGCAGACAGCGAAGATTGATAGCTGTGGGGAGGAGTATCCTATGTGCATGCCAGACCTGTCTCTACAGTTAGGGTCTGGTGAAATAATATCCTTAGACTCCTCAGAGCATTTATACCCTAGGGAGTCTGGATCATTTCCCTACAACCCCACACATACGTACATGTAAATAAAACATCTGTGAATTGCAGACTGTTACCATTGTTAAATCATCTCCTTTCCCTCGGGGATTACTGTTACTAGTTGATGGGCAATAGGTAGAAATTAAAATTTTGTAGATAAGGTATAAACTATTAACATTCACCCTGGGTGTTTTGACTGGACAATAAAAATCTTTGAACTAGGTCTGTCCCAAATGTACAAAGTACAAATATGGGAAATAATCACTTTGTTCTGATTGACTACTGACTACCTAATAGAAATTTTAAAGCACTTAAAAGGCAATACTGTACCCTTTAGAATCTCACCTTCCTTTCCAAGGCAGACAAATGAGTCAATTGGTTACACTTTGCCTCTTTTGCCCAAATACAGTGTTTGGAAGGCCCTTCCAAAAGAGTCCCAGGTGAAATAACAGATGTACACAGTGTTTTGAGTTATCCTTTTTTTCTTTTCAGATGCTGTTTATAACTTGGGGGAACATTTCTGCAGTGTGCATGCACATAGTGTGTGAAAAATACCTTTTCTATGTATTTGAATGTTCAGATGCATCTGAAATAATCTTACCTCACGCTCCATCCTCTGGTGATTTTCAGTGTTTTATGAATATTAAGACGGTTTATCCATGTCTTTTATCTTCGACAGTCTTGTCATTAAGTCAAATGTTGTGGACCCTCTTTAAAGTCAGTTTTGCCTTATCACTTAAATATTAAGTACTTTGTTTGTATGTCAAGGATTATTACAGGCCCTAGGGGATACAACAATAAGTAAGAAGTGCAGTTTCTACCCTCCCAGAGCTTCAATTCTGGTGCGGGAGGGAAGGACAGATAATACATAAGGAATAAAAATAATTTCAGCGAATCATTAAGTACTGTGAAGGAAATAGGGAGTTGTGGTATTGACAGAGAAGACGGAGATGCTGTGGTCAGGAAAAACCTGTCTTAGGTGACCTTTGACCTGACAGCTGAAAAGTCAGAAGGATTTAAGCCTTTGGAAGTCTGAGGGGAGAGTATTCCTATTTGAGGGAACTAGCACATGGAAATTCCCAGAGGTGGTATCAAGCTTGGGGTCAGCAAACTGAAAGAAGCTCAGTGAAGGTGGACCCTAGTGGGGGATAAGAGGTTAGTTCATAGCCAGGGGCCAGATCTTGTGAGGTCTTATTGTCCAAAGGAGTTTGGCCTTTATTCTTATATTACATTGAAAAGCTATTGGAATTTTTGTCAAACTGGAAGTGGTATGGTCTGATTTGCAACCTGACTGCATGGGGAGATTGAGTAAGAGCAAAAAAGTAGAGAGACCTGTGAGAAGGCTGTGGTAGATTTGAATAGAATAGTGACTGGTGTGTTAGAGACAAGTTAAAGATTTTTGAGCTATATTTTGGACTAAAGGTATTGATTCAACTTGCGGCTTGCATGAGAGTGTAGTTGCTTGGGACAGGGGAGACACCTGGGTTTTGGGCTTCAGCTGGAGGCTGGTGATGCCGTGTATTGAGATGAGAAAGTGGTGAGGGAAACATGTCATATAGGGATAAAGTTGGGTTGGACATGTTAAGTAAGACCTGTTAGATGTTCAAGTGGAGGTGAGAAATAGGCAGTTGGATATACAAATCTGGAATTTGGTGGAGAGGTTAAGAAGTCATTCATTCAGCCAATGTTTTTTTAGGTACCAGCTATGGTCCCGGCAGTGGGGATATAGTAGTGAAAAAACAGACAAAAATCTCTGTCTTCATAGGACTTCAGTTCTAGTGGGGAGAGAAGGAGATGGGGAGTCATCAGCACTTACCTGTTGGTTTATTTCTGTTTTGAATAAAAACGACATTTATATGATTCAGAAAATGTTTGATGTGGTGTAGAGTAAAATTTTCCCCTATTTCTTGTCTCCTATTACACCCAGTTTTTGTGGGCCAATCAGGGTTCATGTTTTCTTACATACCTTTCCAAAGATATATTTTATGAACATATAGGCAAATATGTATATATCCTTATCCCTACTTTGCCAAAACGGTAGCATACTTCACCTGCTTTGACACCTTGTATTTTTTAGAGTATTAATTAGTATTTGAAAGCTAATGAAACAGGATGAGACCACCTAAGCCTAAGGAAAGAATATAAAAAGAATTTGAGAAGGCCCTGGAATACTGTAACATTTTCTAAGTTGGCCCTTGCTTCTCTGAGGACCTGCGGAAGTTCACATTGGATCTATGGATGTGAAGTTGTTTAAAGAGCTGTTACTTTTTGTGAGACTTTTTATAAAAGTTTGCACTGTTTCTTTTGTGTTCATCTTATCTTCCTATTCTGTTTATAGGCTGGGAAAATGTCTGGTTGTGATTGAGAGCAGTGCTTTCCTGTATATACTGTCAATTAAATTCAAGTAAATTGGTGACAGGATCAGCCCTGTCTTAACATTATGAAGACTTTTGATTGGCTTTTGTTAAGTCTAGGAAAAACAGATTTGGAATGTTATGAGATTTATAACAAGTTACTGATACTAAAGATGATGACTGAATCCTCTCTCAGTAATCAGTTAATCAAAATATCTGTTCAGAGCGATCTGGCTCTTTGCCTGGGTTTGAATCTTAGCAGTAATGTTTCTATTACATTGCAGATGTTAGCATAATCCTTGTATTACTATCCTTAAGAATATGTAGAGTCATCCTGTGTTACTACTTTTTGTTTAGGAAGGCTTATTGGAGATACTAGAACAGTGCAGGTCTTTTGATTCTTTAAAGTTTTGAGACAATGAGTAGTGTAGTGTTAAGATCATGATATTGCATCTGCCACAACTTTTGCAGTATGATTGAGCTCTGTTGATTGACTTATGTGGAGGAGGGGAAATGGAATGTTTTTTTACTGGATGTATGATGCTTTATATATTGGTTGACATTTCGATTTCCAGTTAGCTGTCTTTAGCTAGCAATTCACTGTATAAATTTTAAATTTACCTGTTTTTCTTCCTGAAATTTTTCTTGATTTATAACCTTAGTTCAATTCTATTTTTGTGGTTATTTTTGTTATTCTCTTGTATTCTTTTTTGCTAGAGATTAAGCAACTCGTTTCTATGTTGGAGAAATATGATCTTTGATGGAAATATTTTAATTTCCTTTTTGGAACATTAGACACTAATTACTAGGTATAAGACTACCATGTTAAATATATGTAGTGAGTGTGTTAAGCTAACTTAAATTCTGTAAATGTGTAGGTGTTAATGTCCTATTTGAAGGTTTTAGTTATCTAAATGATTTTCCTTTACATACTTTATAAATGATGTAACTAATTGTTATTTAATCACGGGATTATAACCTTATTGGGTGTGTGTGTCATCATTGAGGTGGACAGTATCATTATTGTTTCTCTTACCAACTGTAAGTTTCTTGAAGGCAACATCTCTAGCACCTGTAAATACATAAGAAGTATCTATTAGTAACTTAAGTCTTATTTCAATGTAGGTTGCTTTTCAAATAATGAAATGTTGGATTTATCCTGTGTAAATACTTCTTGAGTTTCCCAGCTTTGTTTTAACTTAGTTGAAGGAGAGCATGCATAGAATACTTGAAAGAAATTTTTTGTTAAATTTTGAAACATACCTTTCACCCAGGTACCCTTTATCCAACTTTCCCTAATGTTAATAACTTATGCGGTGATTAAAGCCAGGGAATTAACATTGATACAGTACTATTAACTATAGATCCTACTTGAATTTCACCAGTTTTTCTAATAATGTCCTTTTTTCTGTTTCAGAATTCAATTTAGAATCATATATTACATTTAGTTGTGTCTCTCTAGTCTCATACGATCTGTGACAAGTCTTTTCTCATCTTTTATTACTCTCACTTGTGATGAGTGTGGTCATTTATTTTGTAGAATGTCTCACAACTTGAGTTTGTCTGATGTTTTCTTGATTTATTGAAGTTATGCATGTTTGGCAAAGATACTACAGAAGTAATGTTGAGTCCTACACATCACAGAGTACAGGATGACAGTGTATCCTATTCGAGATTATGTTAATTCTTATTTGGTTGAAGTCGTGTCTGTCATATTTATCTGCTTGTAAAGTCACTATGTTTTCTTTTGTAATTATAAGATATCTTGGGGGAGATTCTTTGAAAATGTGCAGATATCCCTGGTCTCAAACCTTTGTTCAGTTATTTCAGTATTCTTGGTAGATCTTTCCTGAGCAGTTATTATAGTGATGTTTGCCTGATGGTGATTTTATTTTTCTCATTTCCTTCTGTGTTTCTTTCTATATTTCTTTCTATATTTGTTTGCCTTCTATATTTATTTATTTTTAAATTTTTGTTTTCAAGAATTTAAAATTTATTTTAAAATTTTGTTTTCCTTTCTACATTTATTTATTTTAAAATTTTTGTTTCCAGTTAGATTCCCCTGCCCCCTTTCCTTTTTAATTTTAGAGAGGAGAGAGTGTACAAGTGGGAAGAAGGGTAGAGGGACACAGAAAGAAAATCGTAAGCTCCATGCTGAGCCCAACATGGGACTCAATCCTACAACCCTGGGATAATGACCTGAGCCGAAATCAAGAGTTAGACGCTCAACTAACTGAGCCACCTAGGTTTCCCTCTTCTACATTTATTTTTATTTATTATTTTTTAATTTTTTTATTTATTTCTAGGAGAGAGAGAGAGATAGCGTGAACAGGGGAGGGTCAGAGAAAGAGGGAGACACAGACTCTGAAACAGGCTCCAAGCCCTGAGCTGGCAGTCAGCACAGAGCCCGATGCGGGTCTCGAACCCACGAACCGCGAGATCATGACCTAAGCGAAAGTCAGCCGCTTAACCGACTAAGCCACCCAGGCGCCCCTCTTCTACATTATTAATTGGAATTATTCTGTAAAGAAGAACTGTCCCTTCACTGTATTTATTTTGTAATTTGTTTATATCAGTATTAAGTCATAGATATTTATTTTATTCTGTGGTTTATAATCTTTTTTTTTTTAATGTTTTATTTATTTCTAGGAGAAAGAGAGAGAGACAGCATGAGCAGGGGAGGGTCAGAGATAGAGGGAGTCACAGACTGAAACAGGCTCCAGGCTCTGAGCTAGCAATCAGCACAGAGCCCGACGCGGGGCTCGAACCCACAAACTGCGAGATCATGACCTAAGCGAAAGTCAGAGGCTTAACCGACTAAGCCACCCAGGCGCCCCTCTGTGGTTTATAATCTAATGCTGTCATTATTTTGTTGCTCATATTGTTCAGGTTGGTTCTTTGTCTTTTCAACATGCCCCCATTCTCTTTTCTTTAGGAAAGTAGTACTTTTCTGGAACCATAAAATTTTCCAGTTCATCTTTTATTTCTCTGCTGCAGCTAGAATCAGTCACTTCTCCAAGGAGCTCTGGTTCCTTCTACTGGAGAATGATACTTAGAAACCAAGATCTGGATACTATGTGTGCTTATTATGACTGAGGTGTCATTGCCCCTAGGCCCTCCCAGCAGAGCTAGAAATACATTTATCTATTTCTTAATGCATGCATGCACAAACATCCATGTTTATTTCTGTAACTTTTTATTTGTGTGTGTGTTTATTAAAAATTATGAGTTCATACTGATAACTGATTCCAGTTAGACACTGTAGAGATTATGCTAGCTGTCCCCCTTTGTTTAGAACTATTTTCTGACATTGAGAACTAGAGCATACTTTTCTTATAGTCCTAATAATCATGTCAGTAGTATGAAGTTATCAAAATAATGTGACAAGAAAAAGATCCCCAAATAGTCCTGAGTCTTAAAAAACATGTTAAGCTATCTTTCAGAATATTTCTTTTATTTGGTAGAAGTCTATATGAACAAAAAATAATGACATTTTGTCTTCTAAGTATTATAACTATTGTATTAGAAGTTCTAAGTATTGCTTTGATTACATTTCACATTTTTTTAGAGATTGCTTTGCACTGAGATTCAGATACTTTTGCATCAGAACTTTGTTGTCCATATGATCTGGATTTTAAGCACTTATGAGGACAGTAGCTTTTTTTTGTGGGAGATGGCACCTGGGTGGCTCAATTGGTTAAGAATCCAACTCTTGATTTTGGCTCAGGTCATGATCTCATGGTTTGTAGAATCAAGCCCCATGGTGGAGTCTATAGTGACAGTGCAAGGCCTGCTTGGGATTCTCTCTCTCTTCTGCCCTTTCTCTGCCTCTCCCTTGCTCCCAATCATGCTTTCTCCCTCTGGCTCTCAAAATAAATAAATAGAAGGGACAGTACCTTTTATTGTGGTACTGGCTCTCAAAATAAATAAATAAAAGGGACAGTATCTTTTATTGTGGTACTGGCTCTCAAAATAAAAGGGACAGTACCTTTTATTGTAAAACATACAGAACAAAATTTCTAATTTTAACCATTTTTAAGTGTGTAGTTTGCGATCAGTAATTGTATTCACAGTGTCTTCACAAACATCACCACTATATATTTCCAAAACATTTTCATTATCCCAAATAGAAACTGCAACCATTGAGCTATAACTCCCCATCCCTTCCCCTTCCAGCATCTGATAACCTCTAGTCTACTTTATGTCTTCTGAATTTGCCTTTCTTGGTACCTTATGAGAGGAGGATCATACAGTGTTTATTCTTTTGCATCTGGCTTATCTGACTTGACATACTGTTTTGGGGGTTCATCTGTGTTGTAACATGTATCAGAATTTACTCCTTTTTAATGGATGAGTAATATTTCCTTCATGTGTATTGCAATTATCTATTCTTCTGTTAATGGGCACTTGAGTTCTGTCCACCATTTGGCTATTGTGAATAATGCTACAGTAAATGTGTAACACAAGTATCTTTTCCATTCCCTGCTATTCAGTTCCTTTGGAAGTGTACCTGGGAAAGCAGTTGGTGCTCTCATATGGTAATTATGTATTTAGGTTTTTGAGTACCTGCTGAAATGTTTTCCATGGTGGCTGCACCATTTTACATCCCCACCAGCATTGCACAAGGATTCCAATTTCTCCACATCTTCACCAACATTAGTTATTTTTCATTTTTGGCTTGTTTGCCTGTTGTGATAATAGACATCATCTGAAGTGGGAAATTACTGTACTTTGAAATTACATTCCCCTAGTGACTTGTGTTGTCAAATATCTTTTCATGTGCTTGTTGGGTATTTGTGTATGTTTGGAGAAATATCTATTCAAGTTCTGTGCCTATTTAAAAATTTATTGTTAAGGTGTTCTTTATATACTCTGAATATTAATCTTTTATCAGACATATGAGATATAAATATTTTTTCTCATTCTGTCGATTGTTTTCACTTTCTTGATAGTGTCCTCTGGTGCATAAAGTTAAATTTTGATGAAGATCAATTTATCTATGTTTTCTTTTGTTTGTGTTTTTGTTATCATCCCAAGAAATCATTACTAAATCCAGTGTCACAAAGCTTTTCCTCTGTGTGTTCTTCTGTGAATTTTGGTGGTTGTTTTTGTTTTTTTGAGAGAGGTAGTCAACTGGAGAGAGAGGCAGAGGGAGAGAGAATCTTAAGCAGGCTCCATGCTCCGCACAGAGCCTGATAAATGGCTTGATCTTAACAACCGTGAGGTCATGACCCAAGCCCAAATCAGGAGTCTGACCCTTAACTGACTGAGCCATCCAGGCACTACTGAGTTTTTGTTTTTTAAATATGGATCTTTTTAAAACAAACTTTTTAAATGTTTATTTGTGTGTGTGTGTGTGTGTGTGTGTGAGAGAGAGAGAGAGAGAGAGATGGAACATGAGTGGGGTAGGGACAGAGAGAAACACACACACAGATTCTAAAGTAGGCTCCAGGCTCTGAGCTGTCAGCACAGAGCCCGATGTAGGGCTTGAACCCATGGACTGCAAGATCATGACCTGAGCTAAAGTTGGATGCTTAACTGACTGAGCCACCCAGGTGCCCCTGCCCTTGAGTTTTTTTATTATTATATGTTTATCTCTTAAGTATATGTCTTTCTTCCATCTTAAAATTTTTTTCCATGTTTTTATTTACTTTTGAGAGAGAAAGAGCATGAGTAGGGGAGGGGCAGAGAGAGGGAGACCCAGAATCTGAAGCAGGCTCCAGGCTCTGAGCTGTCAGCACAGAGCCTGACACAGGGCTTGAACTCATGACCTGTGAAACCATGACCTGAACTGAAGTCAGATGCTTAACAGACTGAGCCACCCAGGTGCCTCTGTCTTTCTTCTGAGTTAACTTTTGTGTATAACATAAGTAGGGATGGTATTTTGTGTGGATTATCTGTAGATGGCTTTATGTTGGCACTGAGAGATCTCCAAACTTTGACTAGAGCTTGGAAGTTAAATTTTAGAGGGCTAAAAAAAGCAGTTATGAAGAAGATAATTAAGGATTAAGGAAGTGGTGTGGCATTATGATGAAAGAAATTGTATTTTTTCCTATCTGAAACAGTAAACATTAAAATGAACTGCTTAGAGAAAAATAGAATGAAAGAAAGTTTTCTTAATTGGTAATATGGGAATAAAGTATGAGAAAGGATAAAGGGATAAATATTTCAGCATGGTACAGTTTTGGTCTTCATTAGATTTAAAAGCATGGATGGAAAATTTAAATTACAGAAAATAGTAGAAAATAACACTACCTGAACTTAGCATTGTCCAGCAAACTTGAAATGCATTTATAAATATTGCCTTTTTATACCACTTTTAATTCATTTAAGAAAGTTTTTTAATGTTTATTTTTGAGAGAGAGAAAGAGAGAATGAGCAGAGGAGGGGCAGAGAGAGAAGGAGACAGAATCCAAAGCAGGCTCCAGGCTCTGAGCTGTCAGCACAGAGCCTGATGTGAGTCTCTAACTCATAAACCGCAGGATTGTGCGTGACTAGAGTGGAAGTCAGATGCTTTATGCTCCAAGTCACCCAGGCACCCTGTACTGTTTTTATGTTGTGCAGATGGAAAAAATGAAATAGCAACTAGTCTAGGATCACATTGTCACTGACAGAACCAATTTAAAGTATTAGTTTCTTGATTGACACCCTTTCATTTTTTTATTTTTTTAGATGTTTGTTTATTTTTCAGAGACAGTGGGAGAGAGACAGTGACAGAGGATCTCAGGCAGGCTCTGTATTGACAGTGGGGCTCGATCTCAACCATGAGCCAAAATCAAGAATTGGCTGCTTAACTGACTGAGCCACACAGGCACTGCCACACCTTTTCATTTTTGAGTCTAGTATTTTCCTTCCTTCCTTCCTTCTTCCTTCCTTCCTTCCTTATGTTTTTGTTTGTTTCTTTGTTTTTTAAAGTAAACTCTACTCCCAGTATGGGGCTCAAATTCTGAACCCCGAATAAAGAATCAACCCTGAGATCGAGTCATATGCTCTACCACCAGAGCTACCCAGGAGGCCCTCTTTCTTATGTTTTGACATCTGGCAGAAACTTCTACCACCACCCTGAGACATTTGGCTTTTTAGGTGCAACTTGCCTTCTTGTAGAAAGCTTAACTATTATCCATCCACTTCCTCCGAGCCAACTGTAGTTTCTAATAATAGCCATTGTGGGTTATTCTGAGGAATTAGATAATGTATAAAATGTATACAGCATGGTTTCTGGAATATATGTAGTCAGTAAAGGTTTGCTATTATTACTGTTATTAACAACCCTGTGATTATATGTTGTTATGATGATGGTAAAACTTGGGCAAAGTACATCCTGCTCAGTGTCCCTCCTATGGGAAAATTGATGTCATGTCGCATTTATTTTTATAACTTGCTATGTTGGATTGATTGTCTTTTTTCTTTACCTTAGGGACACTTAAGTGAAAGAATGGGATTGTAAGAGGTTGTGTTCAAGCTGTTTTGGAATTTTAAATGGGAGGTGGTGGTCAGCAAAGCTGATGTGTATCTGCCATAGCTGTATCACTTTTTCTTTTTCGTTATTTTTAAAGTTTATTTATTTTTGAGGGGAGGGGCAGAGAGAGAGGGGGAGGGGCAGAGAGAAAGAGGGGAGGGGCAGAGAGAAAGAGGGGAGAAAGAATCCCAAGCAGTTCTGTGCTGATAGTGCATCTCATGAACTGTGAGGTCATGACCTAAGCCAAAATCAAGAGGCGGATGCTCAACTGACTGAGACACCCAGGCGCCCCTGTATCACTTTTTCTTTTTCTCCCATGTTTGTGTCTTCTATAGCTATGTCAGGACTTAAGTGGGAATTAATAATCAGGAGCTTGCAAGTACATTAATTTCTCTGGAAGAAAGGACCATTTGAGAAATAGTGATAAATAAAGTTGATAAGAATTGGAAGGTAAAGCAAGGACTCTGAATTTTATTACAGCCAATAATAAAATAGTAGCAACTGTTTAGAATGTCATTTCCTCCTCCATAAAAGCCATGTAATCCATAACAAACAAACAAAAACTCATTTTTTTGTAATTAATAGTAATTAAGTTACTATTAATCTTAGCATCTTAGCCTTGTATTTTTGGGAAAAGGTTTAAATCCAGTATTTTAAAATATGTGATTTAATTTAGCTCTCCAAAGAATAGGATAACAAATATTGCAAGTCTTTGCGCAGTGTAAAGACAGGGTGATTATGGTAACCCTTTTTAATGTTTGGGTAGAAGATCAGGCCTAGGGAAAATTGTGCTCTGGAGGTTATAGTAATTTGTAAAAAGGTGGATGGCTTTGTCTGGCACACGTGCCAATGTGAGCTTGCCTATCCATGAGGGAGTGAGACTCAAATTTTCTAACTCATTTGAGATAGGAACATGAGAATGCTTTTATTTTTTTCTTTTAAGACTGGTTGGTGTCTTAAATTCCTTCCCTAAATTTCTAAGAAAAGAAAAAAGTGAGAAAGCAAGTAAAAAGGACATTAAACTTCATGCTGATAAGAATGATGTGAAAACTTGAAAAAAAGTACAGTCTGTATAGACGTGGGAGAATTTCAAGTTCATTGAGGAAGGAAGGGTCATTTTGGTCAGGTGGGTTTATTTTGGAAGGACTTGCCTTCTATAATTTATTTATTATAACATAAATAGATACCTTACTCCCCATTGTCCTCCTACCCCCTCTTTTTTTTTTTTTTTCTTGAGACTTAAGGGTTTTCTTCTAGCAGTCTGCAATTTGCCAACCAAGATTGATGAGAGACTACTGTATGTTTCTTTATTGTTTACCCCCCCACTTCCTCTTCCTCCTCCTTTTTTTTTCCTGTTTTTGCTTTTTATTTTTTATTTTTTTTATGAATAGTTTATTGTCAAGTTGGTTTCCATATAACACCCAGTGCTCATCCCCACAAGTGCCCTCCTCCATGCCCATCTCCCCCCTCCGCCCCTACACCTATCAGTCCTCAGTTTCTTCTCAGCATTCAAGAGTCTCTCATGGTTTGCCTCTCTCCCTCTCCCCCACTATTTCTCCCCTTCTTCTCCCTCATGGTCCTCAGTTAAGTTCCTCCAAATCCTCCTATACATGCAAACATGGTATCTGTCCTTCTCTGCCTGGCTTATTTCGCTCAGCATAATACCCTCAAGGTCCATCGATGTTGCTACACATGGGCAGATTTCATTGTTTTTCATTGCCATGTAGTATTCCGTGGTATAGATAAACCACATCTTCTTGATCCATTCGTCTCTTGATGGACACTTAGGCTCTTTCCAGGTTTTGGCTATTGTGGAGAGTGCTGCTATGAACATTGGGGTACATGTGCTCCTTTGCATCAGCACTCCTGTATGCCTTGGGTAAATTCCTAGCAGTGCTATTGCTGGGTCATAGGGGAGTACTACTGTTAATTTTTTGAGGAACCTCCACACTGTTTACCAGAGGGGCTGCACCAGTTTATATTCCCACCAACAGTGTAGGACGGTGCCCATTTCTCCACATCCTCGCCAGCATCTAGAGTTCTCTGATTTGCTCATTTTAGCCACTCTGACTGGCATGAGGTGGTATCTCAGTGTGGTTTTGATTTGTATTTCCCTATGAGGAGGGATGCTGAGCATCATTTCATGTGTCTGTTGGCCATCTGGATGTTCTCTTTGGAGAAGTGTCTGTTCATATCTTCTGCTCATTTCTTCACTGGATTGTTTTTCAGGTGTGGAGTTTGGTGAGTTCCTTATAGATTCTGGATATTAACCCTTTATCTGATACGTCATTTGCAACTATCTTTTCCCATTCTGTTGGTTGCCTATTAGTTTTCTGGATTGTTTCCTTGGCTGTGCAGAAGCTTTTAATCTTGATGAGGTCCCAGTAGTTTATTTTTGCTCTTGATTCTTTTGCTTTTGGAAATGTGTCAGGTAAGAAATTGCTGCGGTGGAGGTCAAGGAGGTTGTTTCCTGCTTTCTCTTCTAGGGTTTTGATGGTTTCCTGTCTCACATTCAGGTCCTTTATCCATTTTGAGTTTATTTTTGTGTATGGTGTGAGACAGTGATCTAGTTTCATTCTTCTGCATGTTGCTGTCCAGTTCTCCCAGCACCATCTGTTAAAGAGGCTGTCTTTTTTCCATTGGATATTCTTTCCAGCTTTGTCAAAGATTAGTTGGCTGTATACTTTTGGGTCCAGTTCTGAGTTCTCAATTCTATTCCATTGGTCTATGTGTATGCTTGTGTGCCAATACCATACTGTCTTGATTTTGACAGCTTTGTAGTAGAGGCTAAAGTCTGGGATGGTGATGTCTCCTTTTTTGGTTTTCTTCTTCAATATTACTTTGGCTATTCGGGGCCTTTTGTGGTTCCATACAAATTTTAGGATAGTTTGTTCTGGTTTTGAGATGTATACTGATACATCTTTTTTTTTTTTTTTGAACATATGACAGAAATGACAGTTGTAGAGTACTTAGGGCTCTATGGATCAGATCTCGTTGCAACAAAAAGCGTTGTACCACATGCCTCCAAATAACAAAGATATCTCTTCTGTCTATCTAATGGCTCGCTCATTTGAATACAGTAAGAAGAAATTGTTTAGATGCTATCTTGGAGCTTATTTTTATATGAAACAGCAGTAGCATTTTTGGTCTGTGTGTAGTAGAGGCAGCATTTCCTATGGAAATGGAAAATATTGCCAAGTTAGTAACGCTCTGTGTTAGGCCTTTAAGTATTTTCTTTCAAATTATATTAATTATAAATAGTTATATTGTAATTATCTTAATTCAAATATAACCTACTCTAAGCCCACTAAATATCATTTTAAAAATGATAAGTATGGGAACGCCTCGGTGGCTCAGTTGGTTAAGAATCTGACTCTTGATCTGGGCTCAGACCTTGATCTCATGATTGTGAATTCAAGCCCCACGTTGGGCTCTCCACTGGGCATAAGCTTACCTAAAAAAAAACAAAACTACTTATGGTATATTGAATTACCTGAAATTAATTTAGGCCCCAATATTATATCTTATTGGTAATTTTTGGAATAGTCAAATTTTTGCCTGTATTTCAGTAATGAAATAAAAAGTCATCATTTGGTAGTTTTGTTTTTTACTAAAAAGAGAACCACAATATTAAGTGTTTAGCTATTTACATCACTGATGAATCCTACTTTTGGAAGTCAGCTGAAATGTAGTGTACTAAAGCATTTATCAGTGGTTAAGCTGTAGTCACCTTCATCACAATGTTAAACATGGCTATACGTTTTACTAAAATAGTTTATACTTCAAGTAAAATATTTTTCCAGTTATGTACCAACCTCTGAGATTCTGTTAACTGTTTTACCTGCTGAAATGTAATTATCCAGATCAGTTCTTTTTATGAAAAATGTCTAAGTGAAGAACAGTATTGCTTCAAATTAAAATCCATCTGATCTTGGCAAAGTTATATTATTTTTATTTCTGCTATTATTAGTAAATTTATTTTTAAAACATTTTTGGGGATAGGAATTTTGTCAGGCTATGTTAACACATCATACTTTGGGCAGTAATATGTTCTTTGGGAGCTTTCTTTCAGCCTCGGAAACCTAAAACTTACTGGAAAGTTAAAATTCTCAGGATAAAGGAAAGGTTAGTGACAGGTCACCTTTTAGTATTCTGAGGAGTGAAGTATGTGTAGTGAGGAGAAAAAAGAGATTTTAGAACATTTCTGTCAGAAATCTAGATAGCCTATCAATGTGCTTTTCCTGATTATTTCTTTATTCTCTTCTTTAAGTTGCCTAGCTATTCTCTTAGAACTGGTAGCTGATTAAAAAAATTTTGTTTTCAGAATACTAGTAAAATACTTCCCAAATTTTGTGGGAAACATATCAGAATGTCAAATTTAGACATCACGGGGTTTTATTTTTTTGTTAAACAGTACAATATTTGATACATGCTAAAGACTGTTAGTCTTTGAAGAATTTTAAGCAAAGGTTATGAAGTAATCAGATTTGCATTTTAGAAAGCTTACATTGGCCATGGTATGTGGCATGTACCAAGGAGTACAGGCAGGTCACTTAGGAAACTATGGCAGTAGTTGGATAAGAGGTGGTGGTTTGGATTAAGGTGATGTCAGTGGTGTTGGGAAGAAATGGATGAATTCAAGAAATGGTTAGAAGATAGAGTTGACATAAAAAAAAAAAAGAAGATAGAGTTGACATAACTTATTGATTGGATTGATTTGTAGAGGACCGTAAGAGAGAAATCAAGAATGACTAATAAAATTTCTGGCTTGAGGATCAGTGAATGAGGATGTCATTTACTGAGATGGGGAATATTGCAGAAGAATGGAAATCTTGAGTTTGAGGGGTCAGGTTTATGGAAGTGTAATTTACACCTAGAAAAACTGACCCTAAAAAAAGATGTACAGTTATTTGAATTTTGATAAAATTATATGGTTGTGTAATTACCATCATAGCTAACATCACCCCAGAAGTTTCCTTTTGCTCTTTTGTAGTCTTTGGTGAGCCTGTGACAACCAGTGGTCTGATGTGTGTCCCTGTATTTTTGCCTTTCCCAGAATGTCATGTAAATTGAATCCTACAGTAGGTAGTGTAATGAGTCTCTTCTTTGACTTAGCTAATGCTTTTGAGAATCATCTGTTCTTGTCCATATAGCAGTAATTTCCATTTTTTGCTGACTAGTATACCACAGTGTGGATGCATCATATTTTGTTTTTCCTTTTACCAGTTGATGGACATTTGGGTTCTTTCCAGTTTGGGGCAGTTATAAATTAAAGTGCTCTAAAGTGTAGGTTTTTTTGTAAATGTTTACCTTTATTTCTAATGTATACTCAGAAATGGGATTACTGGATCAAGTGAAAGGTATATGCCTAAGTGGTTATACTGCCTAGTGATTATTTCATTTTAAATTTCCACTTGCACAGATTAGAGTTTCTGGTGCTCCACATCCTCATGAGTATTTGATTCTGTTAGTTTTTTTGACCCATTCCAATAGATGTATAGTGATAGCTTGTTGAGCTTTTAATATGCAGTTTTCTAATGACTAATGCTGTTGAATTTCTTTATGTTCTGATTTGCCATCAGTATTTCTGAACTCTTTTGGTCTTTTGGTATTTGTTAACTGGATTGTATGTTTTCTTATTATTGAGTTTTGAGAGTTCTTTACATGGACTTCTTTGAGAGTTCTTGATACTAGCCTCTCTCTCTCTCTCTCTCTCTCTCTCTGTGTGTGTGTGTGTGTGTGTGTGTGTGTGTATGTGTGTATCTGTCCTATGTCTTACAAATATTTTCTCCCAGGCTGTAGCTTTTCATTTTCTTTTCTTTCACTTTTTTTTTTCTGTTCAGCTGTAGTTGCTATATAACATATTAGTTTCAGGTTTACAACATAATTTCAATATTTATATATATTGCCAGATGATCACCACAGTATGTCTAGTTAGCATGTGTTACCATACATAGTTCTAAAACATTTTTTTCTTGTGATGAGAACTTTTAAGATTTATTCTCTTAGCAATTTTCAAATATGTAACATGGTATTATTTACTGTGGTCTTCATGTTGTATGTACGTCACATCCCCAGGACTTACTTATTTTATAACTGGAAGTCTATACCTTTGGACCCCCTTCACCCATTTTGCTCACTCCCCATGTTTGGCAGCAACCAGTCTGTTCTCTTTATCTCTGAGTTTGTGTTATCGTTTTGTCCATACATATTTTAGCATTGTTTTTCCTATTTCTGTGGAGAAAAAAATGCCATTGGAATTTTGATAGGGATTGCATTGACTTGGTAGATTGCATTAGATAGTATGGACATTTTAACATGGAATGTCTTTAGCATGGAATATCTTTTCTTCAATTTTCTTCAGTGTCTTACAGTTTTTAGTGTACAGGCCTTCCACCTCTGTGGTTAAATTTATTCCTAAGTATTCTTTTTGGTGCAATTGTAAATGGGATTGTTTTCTTCATTTCTATTTCTTATACTTTCAGTGTATAGAAATAAAACAAAAAAAAATTTTTTTTAACTTTAGAGAGGGCACACAAGCTGGGGAGACAGGGGCAGAGGGAGAGAGCAGGCTCCGTGCTCAATGCACAGCCCAGTACAGGGCTCAATCCCATGACCCTGGGATCATGACCTGAGCTGAAATCAAGAGTTGGCTGCTCAACTGACTGAGCCATCCAGGTGCCCCAATACAACAGATTTTTATACACTGATTTTTGTCTCCTACAGCACTATTGTTGTTACATACAAATTATTATATGTGTTGTTATATATAAGTGGTTAATTTTGATGAAGTCCAATTTCTTATCAGCTTTTTTCTTTTATGATTCAGGCTTTTGTATCCTAATAGAAAGTCTTTGCTTAATCCTTTGCTTACTTTTTAATGTAATCCACCTAAATTGTCCCCAGATTCTCCACCAGAGCTTCCAGCTTCAAACATATCATGCAGTGAGGATGAGGGTGTGAAGGGAAGTGTCCAGGCTAAATATGGCCCAGGAACCAAATCTTCCCTGTTTTTTTGCGTGTAAAGTTTTATTGGAATACAACCATGCTCATTCATTTACTTATTTACTGTGGTTGCTTTTGTGCTGCAGTGGCAGAATTGAGTAGTTATAACAGAGACTGGCTCTCAAAGTCTTTCTAATTTTTTTTTAAGAAAAGTTTTACACCTGAGATAGTTGATTAGTTCCTGCTTCTCCTTTTCTTGGGGATAACTCTCTTGGAGCCCTTTATTCTTCTGGGTCTTTCTGGACAGATTGTTTTTATGTTTTTATTAAAATTTTCTTAATGTTCATTTATTTTTGAGAGAGAGAGACCCAAAGTGTGAGCATGGTAGGGACAGAGAGACAGGGAGACACAGAATCCAAAGCAGGCTCCAGGCACTGAGTTGTCAGCACAGAGCCCAGTGTGGGGCTTGAACTCAAACAGTGACCCAAGCCGAAGTCAGAGGTTAACCAACTGAGCCACTCAGGCACGCCGGACAGATTATTTTTAAAATCTGCATAGGTACTATTCTGAAAATTCATGTTTTCCTCCTTTGTTAGATCCCTCTCTTTCTGGGGTCCCAAGCCTTTTTTGGTTTGTTTCATTCCCTCCTAATAGAATATATCTTCTATTTTCCTGTGAGAAGAGGCTGCATAGAAAGTAAGTTGATACCACTCTTGATAGAGAATCCTAGATGGTTAGTTATTTTCCCTGAGAATTTTGAAAGCATTGCTTTACATTAACTTCCAGCTCCCAGTGTTGGTATTGATAAATCTAAAGACTTTTCAGCTTAAGGTTTGTTGTAAACTGTTCTTTTCTGAAAACTTTTGGAATCTTTTCTTTATCCCCAATGTTTTAATATGTCAAAAAGAGGTGCCTCTTGTTTATTTTTAAAACTAAATATTCTGGGTATCGTGTAGACCTTTTTTAATTGGAAAACCCATGTTCTTCATTCTAGGATATTTTTTCTTTGCTTTTTTTTTTCTCTAATTTTTTTAGATGCATATTGATTACATGTTGGACTTCTTAGATTAATATCTTTTTTCTTTTTTAAGTGTTCTTATTTCTTTTATGTGCTCCCCCTATCTCCTCTTCAACAACAGTAGTGCTGTTGAGGAGGATAATTTTTACCTTTTTCCTTTGGAAAATTGCAAATATATACCAAAAAAAATAGTAAAAAAACAAACAAACAAACAAACCTCAGGTACTTGTCACTCATTCTCAACAATTACTAATTCATTAGCAAGCTGTGAATTTTGCAGCATTTCATTATATTCATATTTATTTTAGAATATGGCCCTAAAGGATAAGGGCTCTCATTAAAGAAATTATCATTATAAAATTTACAAAAACCAGTTTTTTAGGTCATCAAATATCCCATCATTGTCCAAGTTTCCAGGAGTATCATAATTTAATATAAAAGACCATGGGGCGCCTGGGTGGCTCAGTTGGTTAAGCCTCTGACTTCAGCTCAGGTCATGATCTCACAGCTTGTGGGTTCCAGCCCCAGATCGGGCTCTGTGCTGACAGCTAGCTCATAGCCTGGAGCTGCTTCAGATTCTGTGTCTCCTCTCTCTGACCCTCCCCTGCTCACACTGCTTCTCTCTCTCTCTCTCTCTCAGAAATAAATAACACATTAAAGAAAAAAAAGACCTTAAATCTGCATCCAAATAAAGTCATTCATACTGTGACGGATTAATGCACTTTTTAGTCTGAGTTAAATTCCCTCTCCATATCTCTCTCTCCCTCTTTTTCTTTTTTTCTTCTCTCTTACTTGTGTGCATAGTTTATTGAAGAAATCAGATTATCCAGTAGTTTCCTACAGTCTGGATTTGCTGACTTGCAGGTTGAAGGTTAGTAATGCTTGAATATATAACATACAGCATAGAAGGCATTCTTTATGACCAACTTCATACTCTTAGTGTTTTTTGAGATTCATCCATTTTGTAACATATATCAGTACTTCATTGTCTTGTATTGAGGAAGAATGATCCATTGAATGGATATAATATATTTTATTCATTTATCTGTTGATAGACATTTGAGTTAATTTCTGCTTTTATGAATAATTATGAATTTCTGTCTTTATGAATAATGTTGCTATGAACATATGTATATAACTTTGTGTGGCCATGTTTTCTCTTGGGTATATATGTAGGAGTGGGATTTCTGGATCATATAACTATAATTATGTAAATAATTTTTGTAATTATTTAATTTATTGTTGATAATTCTTTAGAAATGGTTCTCTGAGAAAATCTAGTCTATAAATTGTTTTCAAATATAACAAAGAGCTTACAGATTGTTATAATTAATATTGACAATGTTATTTGGAAATGTAATGACACATGAATTTTTTTGCTTTTATTTTTTTTATTTAGAACTTGTGATTTGTTTTAGGGCTCATAACACTCATGGGCCTTACACATAATACCTCTGTAGTGCTTCAGTGTTAAAAATCCTAACATTGCATGAGTGGAACTTAGAGAAAAGCTAAAGTGGTAATGTGAGACTTGAACTTTGCAAATACTCAGTGGGACATAATCTGAGTGAGGATGGAATTGCCCTGGCAGGATGTCAGACACAGGACCTTGGTGTGGTCCCTAGTAGAGCACAGGGATGAAGAAGACTCTTCCTTGTTTTTATGACTTACAAGTAACTTGGAAGATGTAGAAGAATAATGCAGTGATTGTGGCCCTGTTTCTTTATTTGCTCTTTAGCATTCTTACATAAATTCTTCATGAATAAATTATCATGTAAACAATTTAGATAAAAGAACTTAGATTTTTTTTAGTTATGTGAGCTTTCTGTTGCACAAGCAGAGAATTTAGTAGATAGTTGCAGCCTACTTTTGGCTGTTGGTTCATTAATTTCTAGTATGTTTCACTAGGCAAGTGTTTTTTTCACCTTGATTTCCATATTTTCCATCTGTCTAAGTATGGATTATCACTACACATGAACCCACTTTACCATAAATCTGTTGGCCTCAGCAGAGAAGTCCATGGCACTCTGATTCATTCAAGTCAACACTTAAATGAAGCTAAAAGGCAACCTATGCAACCATTAAAATAATTTATAAGCAGTGAATATTCTATCCCATTTTTATAAGGGGAGAAAACTATCTGAAGAAAACATTGCAACTTTTTGGTATACAGTTACAAAAAAGGCCCTACCCTCAAGAAATACTCAGATAATTACAGTTCAGGTTGGTTAATGCTCTAATAGAAGTAAGCATAGAATTCTCTGTGATACATAAGATAGGGCACCTAACCTACTTTAAATGGGTCCAGGAAAGTTTTTTAAAGGCAGATATACTGGACCAGGGCTATAATATCAGTAGGAGTTAAGTGAATGGGTAGAAAGAGGGAGGAAGAAAAAAAGAAGAATTTTAGGTATAGAATACAAAAAATAAAGGCTGATTATATGAATCAGCCTGTTGTGTTCAATGACCTCTAAGCAGAGAGAAGTTACTGGATTATGATGTTAAGGAAGGGAGTCCCGTGAGAAGAGTAACTTGGAGAGATGCTTTAGTCTAGGTCAAATCATAGAATCATGTTGTCAGTAGTTTAAACTTAGTGCTATCTATAGTGGGAAATATCAGACGACTCTAAGTACAAGAGTGACATAGTCAAATTTTGGTTTAGGTGGGTTATTTTTTCTTTATCAGTTCTGAGATTCTAACCTTGAAGGTCATGAATTAAAATTTCTTTTTAATGTTTGTTTATTTTTGCGAGAGAGAGAGAGAGAGAGAGAGACAGCACAAGTGGGGGAGGGGCAGAGAGAAGGAGACACAGAATCACAAGCAGGCTCCAGGCTCTAAGCTGTCAGCATGGAGACTGACACGGGTTTCGAACCTACGAAGCGCAAGATCATGACCTGAGCCGAAGTTGGATGCCTAACCGACTGAGCCACCCAGGTGCCCTGAAGGTCACAGATTTTATTTATTGACCACTGTTATCCTCAGGGGCTAGAATGGTGCCTGGCAAGTATTTAAGTATTCACCAAAGATGCTAGTAAAGGCAGTATAATTGCCTATAACAGTAAAGAGCATGGGATCTAGCACAGGTCTGAATCCTCCTGATGCCACCATTAAGTAGTACTGTAACCTTAAGTGGGTTGCTTAATCACCCTCTGACTCACTTTTCTTATCTGGAAAATGGAGGAAAAAGTTAGACCTACCTAATCAGATGATTCGGGGAATTAAGTAAGTTTATATAAAGCACTTGGAGTAGTGCTTGGTTCAGAGTAAGTACTCTTTAAATATTAAGTTATTGTTATTTCTTTGGCGAATGAAATTTTAATACAAACTAGAGTTGGTAAGGCTCTGATCCCAGAGCATTTGTAGGGTTACACAGGAATGGATGGATTTAAGAAATATTCAGCAACACAGTTGGATAGGATGTGGTAAATAAGGGTGAGGAGGAGTTAATTCCCTGATGTAAAACTAGAGATTTAGGTTTTCCTTACCCTCCCACTTCTCCTCTACCCCTCTCCCAACATACACACATACACACACTCACCCACTCACTCACTGGTTCACTCACTCTCTCTCTCCTACTCTCACAGATTACTGTTTATCTGTTCTGGTTAGTACCAGAAGTTTAAATAAAGCCTGGTGGTTAGTCTCTGTTGGTTCATTGTAGCATATCCTCTTGAATTTTGTTTGGTTTCTCTATGATTCCTTTTCTTTCTCTTCCTTGAAGTCTCTTCCTTGGACTCTTGGATTCTTTTTTTCTCAGAACAGAAGTGTAAGAAGGGCTTAGGGCCACCACCATTTTTTTTCTTTGCTGAAGTATTTAATTTAAATTTTTTATTATTTTTAAAAATTTACATGCAAGTTAGTTAGCATATAGTGCAACAGTGATTTCAGTAGATTCCTTAATGCTTCTTACCCATTTAGCCTAGCCCATACCCCCTCCCACAACCCCTCCAGTAACCCTCTGTTTGTTCTCCATATTTAAGAGTCTCTTATGTTTTTGTCCCCCTCCCTGTTTTTAAAAATTTTTTTTTAATGTTTTATTTATTTCTGAGAGAGAGAGAGACAGCATGAGCAGGGAGGGTCAGAGAAAGAGGGAGATACAGAATCTGAAGCAGGCTCCAGACTCCGAGCGAGCTGTCAGCCCAGAGCCCAGCGTGGGGCTCGAACCCGCAAACCATGAGATCATGACCTGAGCTGAAGTTGGATGCTTAACTGACTGAGCCACCCAGGTGCCCGCCCTCCCTGGTTTTATATTATTTTTGCTTCCCTTATCTAATGTTCATCTGTTTTGTATCTTAAAGTCCTCATATGAGTGAGGTCATATGATATTTATCTTTCTCTGACTAATTTTGCTTAGCATGATACCCTCTAGTTCCATTTACATAGTTGCAAATGGTAAGGTTTCATTCTTTTTGATTCCTGAGTAATACTCCATTGTGTGTGTGTGTGTATATATATATATATACGACGTCTTCTTTATCCATTCATCCGTTAATGGACATTTGGGCCATCTCCATACTTTGCCTATTGTTGATAGTGCTGCTATAAACATTGGAGTGCATGTGCCCCTTCAAAACAGCATACCTGTATCCCTTGAATAAATACCTAGTAGTGCAGTTGCTGGGTTGTAGGGTAGTTTTATTTTTAATTTTTTCCAGAGTGGCTGTATCAGTTTGCATTCCTACCAGCAGTGCAAAAGATATCCTTTTTCTCTGCATTCTCGCCAACATCTGTTTTTGCCTGAGTTGTTAATTTTAGCCATTCTGAACTGTGTGAGGTGGTATCTCGTTTTGGTTTTGATTTGTATTTCCCTGATGATGAGTGATGTTGAGCATTGTTTCACTGTTGGATGTCTTTTTTGGAGAAGTGTCTGCTCATGTTTTTAGCCCATTTCTGCACTGGATTTCTTGGTTTTTTTGGGTGTTGAGTTTGAGAAGTTCTTTATACATTTTGGATACCAACCCTTTTTCTGATATGTCATTTGCAAATTTCTCCCATTCCGTCGGTTGCCTTTTCGTTTTGCTGATTGTTTCTTTCACTGTGCAGAAGCTTTTTATTTTGATGAGGTCCTAATAGTTCATTTTTGCTTTTGTTTTCCTTGCCTCTGGAGACGTGTTTAGTAAGAAGTTGCTGTGGCCAAGGGCAGAGAGATTCTTGCCTGCTTTGTCCTCAAGGATTTTAATAGCTTCCTGTCTTACATTTAGGTCTTTAATCCATTTTGAGTTTATTTTTGTGTATAGTGTAAGAAAGTGATACAGGTTCATTTTTCTGCATGTCGTTGTCCAGTTTTCCTAGAACCACTTGCTGAAGAGACTGTCTTATTCTATTGGATATTCTTTCCTGCTTTGTCAAAGATGAATTGGCCATACGTTTGTGGATCCATTTCTGGGTTCTCTATTCTGTTTCATTGATCCGAGTGTCTGTTCTTGTGCCAGCACCATACTGTCTTGATGATCACAGCTTTGTAATACAGCTTGAAGTCTGGGATTGTGATGCCTCCTGCTTTGGTTTACTCCTTCATGATTGCATTGGCTATTTGAGGTCTTTTCTGGTTCCATACAAATTTTAAGATTGTGTATTCTAGCTCTGTGAAGAATGCTGGTGTTACTTTGATAGGAATTGCTTTGAATATGTAGATCGCTTTGGGTAGTATTGATATTTTAACAATATTTATTCTTCCTGTCCAGGAGCATGGAATATTTTTCCATTTTTGTGTGTGGTGTATGTGCCTTCTTCAGTTTCCTTCATCAGCTTTCTATAGTTCTCAGTGTATATAGATTTTTCACCTCTTTGGTTATGTTTATTCCTAGGTATTTTATGGTTTTTGGTGCAATTATAAATGGGATCAATTCCTTGATTTCTCTTTCTGTTGATTCATTGTTGGTGTATTGGGATACAACTGATTTCTGTGCATTGATTTTATATCCTGCCACTTTGCTGAATTCATGGATGAGTGCTAGCAGTTTTTTGGTGGAATCTTTGGGTTTTCCACATAGAGTATCATGTCATCTGTGAAGATTGAAAGTTTGACCTCCTCCTGGCTGATTTGGATGCCTTTTATTTCTTTGTATTGTCTGATTGCTGAGGCTGAGACTTCCAATATATGTTGAATAATAGTGGTGAGAATGGACATCCTGTCTTGTTCTTGACCTTATAGAGGGAAAGCTCTCAGTTTTTCCCCATTGAGGTTGATATTAGCGTTGGGTCTTTCATATATGGCTTTTATGACCCTTCTGACCCTACTTTAAGGGGTTTTGTCGAGAAAGGATGTTGTGTTTTGTCAAATGCTTTTTCTTCATCTTTTGAGAGGATCATGTGGTTCTTGTCCTTTTCATTTATTGATGTGATACGTCACAGTGATTGTTTTGCGGATATTGAACCAGCCATGCATCCCAATTATTCACTTGGTCGTGGTGAATAGTTTTTTTATCTATTGTTGGATCCAATTGGCTAGTATCTTGTTGAGGATTTTTGCATCCATGTTCATCAGGGCGATTGGTCTGTAGTTCTCTTTTTTAGTGGGATCTTTGTCTAGTTTTGGAATCAAGGTAATGCTGGCTTCATTGAAAGAGTTTGGAAGTTTTCTTTCCATTTTTATTGTTTGGAATAGCTTCAAGAGAATAGGTGTTAACACTTCTTAAATGTTTGGTAGAATTCCCCTGGAAAGCCATCTGGCCCTGCACTCTTGTTTTTTGGGAGAGGTCCACCTCCATTTGTGTACCTACTTTCCTCTTCTTGTCTCCCTCCTCTTCTTTTTCTTTATGCTTCTTCCCCTCCTCCTCATTGATTTCCTATCCGCTATTTCCCCACAATGGGAGACAAGAGAAAGGGTTTCCTTCTTAGTTGGCCTTGCTTATAGACTATCTTGGTGTACACAGTTACAGTCATAATGGAAAACTTTGGGGAAAGTGTTAAAATACATGTCAGAAAAGCATTCCCTTCTGCGATTAAATTTAACTTTAAAAGAGGTTTCTTTTACTTCTGTTCTTCTGATGTGATATTGAGAAGCATTTGGAATCTAGCACTTGAACCAGCTAACCTTAGGATCCTTCAGTTACAGAAACTAGCTAGCATCTAGAGTATAGCTTGTCTAGTAGGCAAAAGGAATCTTTTAGCTTACTGTTAGGCGGTCAGGTTCACCTGAACCAGAGGGTCCATGTTAGAGCCATGCTTTCATTAGGAGAGTGGGACTGGATACTCGGAGAGTCAAAGACTGGAGCCTCAGCTCTCTGCTGCAGTCCTGTTAGTCTTTGAAATCTATTTATTTTAAAAAACTGTTTAAGTTCATGTGAATTTTGCATTCTACTCTACAGTTCATTTGTTTTGGTAGAAATGTAAATTTCCTCCCTAATCTTTTGCCTAAACTAGTGCTCTGGGAAAATAAATCCTTTTCCTTTGTGTCTTTTCATATTCCCCCACGTACTGTCTCATTCCCTAGTTTAAGGAGCACATACGAGGATTTGGAGCCAGAACCTTTTTATTGAGTGTCTCTTACATATTTCTCATGATGAGTTTCTCATGAGGAGTTATCTTTTTGGCTAATATGGTCCAGCTTTTTTCCCCCTCAGCACATTAAGTGAGGCTTCTAAATCTTTGGAACAACATTCTTGATCATACACAATTTGTAGTAAAAACTTTTGATTTCCCAGAGTTTGTAATGAATATAAATATTCTATGTAATTTCTTGTCTTGATAGTCATGAAAAGATAGTAGCCAGTGTTTATTGTCTTTGTAGTATGTGCTAGGTTCTCTTTTAGTATGTGCTAGGTTCTCTTCTCATCCCTTTTGTCTATCATGCTCTTGAATTATGCGATGCTTTGAAAACAATTAACTTGTCTGTAGATTTCATGCTAACATTACTATTGTTTTTAATTAACAGATTTCAACACTAAACTTGCACAATGTCTTTGAAACCAAGAGTAGTAGATTTTGATGAAACATGGAACAAACTTTTAACGACAATCAAAGCTGTTGTCATGTTGGAATACGTCGAAAGAGCAACATGGAATGATCGCTTCTCGTATCCTTTAGTGGTGATAAATGTTCTTGTATTGATAGTGATATTGTATCAATAACTGTATCAGTGAACATTGATAAATGCCCCAAAATTGACAGACCTGTTGAAAAGTGAGAACAGGTTTATGCTTTTGTGACTACTTTCAAATATATTGTTTATATTTCTAAGTTCATCACCTGTATGTGGCAGTCAACAAGCTGATCACCTTTCGTTGACCAAATACTTACTGAGCACTTATGTATATGGCAGGTACTACTTGAGGCTTTGGGAACACAGTTGTAAGGAACCACTTTCCCTTCATTCCACTAAGAGAAACAGACAATAAACAGGTATTAAAATAATCTAATGCCAGTGCTTCTACTCACAGTGGTAAATATTGTGGAGAAAAATTAGAGTATGGCCATGGAGAATGATTAGAGTGTGGCAGCTTTTTTAGATGGGATGGTCTTAGAAGGCCTCTCTAAGGATGGTGATATTTGAACTGGACCAGAGTGAGGGATCAAGTCACACAGATACCTGGGAGAATAGTGTTCTAGGTAGTGAATGGCAAGTTTAATGACTTGACAGCTAGAAGTATGTTTTTTAATTGGGTTGTCAACGTTTTTGAATTAGCAGTTTTATTTATTTATTTATTTTTTTGTGAGGAGAACTTTTTTTTTTTACAAATAGTTTATTGTCAAATTAGTTTCCACATAACACCCAGTGCTCATCCCCACAAGTGTCCTCCTCCACGCCCATCCCTCCTCCCCCCCCCGCATCCATCAGTCCTCAGTTTTTGTCAGCATTCAAGAGTCTCTCATGGTTTGCCTCTCTCCCTTTCCCCCACCATTTCCGCCCTTCTTCTCCCCCTTGTTCCTCCATCAAGTTCCTCCTAATCCTCCTATACGTGCACACATATGATATTTGTCCTTCTCTGCCTGACTTATTTCGCTCAGCATAACACCCTCAAGGTCCATCCATGTTGCTACACATGGCCAGATTTCATTGTTTCTCATTGCCATGTAGTATTCCATGGTATAGATAAACCACATCTTCTTGATCCATTCATCTGTTGATGGACACTTAGGCTCTTTCCATGTTTTAGCTATTGTGGAGAGTTGAATTAGCAGTTTTAAATGAAAATACAAATTTGTGGTTTCCCTAGAACAGTCTGAACCCTGGTGTCCTGCATTCCTACATGACAGCAATCTTTTTTTTCAAATGTATACATATTATATATATTACTTATATATAAAAATACTGTGCTACCCCAGCACTCGGTGTATAAACAGTGGCACCAAGAAAAAACTCCAAAATATTAAAATACTGCAGCCTCTTTGGGAGGTAAAAGGGGTCTCTGGGAACCCTTGGCTATTGGTTTTGGGGCAAAGCTGTGGAAGGCAGTCTCCTCAGCTCTACACAGTATCTCCCAGGGGCCAAGGCTGGTGAGCATGGGGGAAACATGTACTTGGAACGTGTTTACTGTCAGACTCCTGAATTGCCTCAGTCTTTTACCACAGGAAACATCAAACATGTCATGTCTTGGGGTAAAGGAAAGGGATTGGGTTGAGATCTGGTTGTCTCTGGCTCCAAATAACATGTCAGTGCCCCAGAGCCCTGAAGGAGGCCTTGAAGACTGGGTTGATACTGTAAGAACCAGAGATTCTTTCCCCAGAAAGGGAAATTGAAATGTGAAGGTATTAACCAGAATGTTGTGGTGGTTCAGAGTTCTCTCAAACTCTGTGCTGCCCTCCCTAGCGGTCTTCTGGGTCTAAGGGGTGGCTGCTCTCTCTGTGTAGGCATACATTCTTTAGAAAAGCTTGGATTTTATAACAGTGATTCAACTTGTTTTCAATGCCTAACTCTGTTTTTATATTAAGCTGAATATTGATACAAGAACAGCGAAGTTCTTTTTTTTTTTTTTTAAATGTTTTATTTATTTCTAGGAGAGAGAGAGAGAGAGAGCGTGAGCAGGGAGGTCAGAGAGAGAGGGAGATACAGGCTCTGAAATAGGCTCCAGGCTCTGAGCCGGCAGTCAGCACAGAGCCTGACGCGGGGCTCGAACCCACGAACCGTGAGATCATGACCTAAGCAAAAGTCGGACGCTTAACCGACTAAGCCACCCAGGCGCCCCAAGAACAGCGAAGTTCTTGTAGACCAGTAGCAAACCATTTCTTTCATTACACTTGTAGTCGTTAGTAAGAAACATTTGTTAGTTATTGAACAACATTTGTTAGTGCCTATGTTCTAAGCACTAAGATAAATAAGATGATGGTAATGTTCCCAGGAACTTTCATAGTTTGCCGAGATGTTTTATATTTTTTATATTATTTGGTACCTCAAACAAGACTATCAGATTGTGGGGCAGATGTGATTATTGTCTTCATGTAACAGATGAGCAAATTGCTTTTAAGAGACAAAAGGACTTGCCCAGACTCATGCAGGTAGTAATTGAATGAACACATACTTGAATATGAGATTTCCAACATCTAATTCCTGTGCTTGCCAGTGTATCTAGAGGATAATTGATACAGAGTCTGCCTTTGAAGAACTTATTATTGAATTAATCTTAATTTTTTTTATAGAACATCATGGATTATTTTTGCATACGAATCTTTTTTTGTGTAGGAATCAATAAAATGGAACAAGTGTTAGAGGCTACTATGTGTTAATGAGATTTCATTAGATGAGTACATAGGTAGTTTATTTAGTTTTCGGCTAAAATAACAGAGAAAGAAGGAGTTGGTCATAGAAATACCCAGCTTCTTTGGAAAGTGCCCATTCAGTCATTATTTCTAAGATGTTTATTGTTTGATTCATCTAATCATTCTTGATCTGTGCATGAGTTTTCTTCTCTTCCCTTTAAGATAAAGAAAGCTGCAGAAACAGTAAAATTAAGAATGGAATTTCTTACTTTAAATTTTATTTTGGAAAATAAATCACTGTGTTACTAATTGTTCTGAAGTAAAATTCTCGCCTTTTCCCCATTATCTTGCCCAAGAATATAAGGTTGACTTCTGACCCTTAAATATCTTAGGTAGAAATTTTAGAGGCTATAAAGCTAATCTTTTGAAAATGGAAAAAGGTCTCCCCGAAATTGTGTATCATCATATGTGATAGTACTTGATCTTTAAAAAAATTTTTTTTGAGAGAAAGGCAGAGCGTGATGGGGAGAGGGGCAGAGAGAGAGGGAGACACAGACTCTGAAGCAGGGTCTAGGCTCTGAGCTGTCAGCATAGAGCCTGTCGTGGGGCTCGAACCTGTGAACCGCGAGATCATGACCTGAGCTGAAGTCGGACGGTTAACTGGCCAAGCCACCTACGTGCCCCAGTACTTGATCTTTAATAAAGGATTTTTTGGGGAGTGTGAACTGTAATGCAGTTGACTCTTGAACAGCACAAGTTTGGACTGTGTGTATCCAATTAATACATTTTTTAAAAATAAATACAGTATAGTATTGTAAATGTATTTTCTCTTCTTGACAATTTTAATAAGATTGTCTTTTTTCTAGCTTACTTTATATAAGAATACAGTATCTAATTCATATAAAATACAGAATATGTGTTAACCAATTGTTTATGTTTCAGATAAGGTAATAGAAGGGTATTATTTTTGGGTGAGTGAAAAGCTATACATGGTTTTTTTTCTGTGGAGGTTGGTGGCCCTCACTCACATGTTGTTCAGAGGTTAACTGGTACATATGTGGAAAAATTCCCAAGGTGTACATGTGGGATTGAACAGGTAATTATAAAGCAAACACCCACATCATCACTACACAGGTTAAGAACTAGAATACTGCCAGGATCCAACTCGCCCCACCCACTACATGTCTGTCTCAGTTTACAAGCCCACTCCTGTACCTTGGAAGTAACTACTATTCTGAGTTTTGCACCTATTGTTTCCCTCTTGTTTTTTGATAGTGTAACTGCTTATGTATACAACCCTAACAATTATTGGTTATTTCTGTGTTTGGAACTTTTTACAAATGGAATCATACTGTGGTACATTTTTTGTGTGTGTCATAATTTTTTCTTTAAACATGTATATGTGTGTGATTAATTTGCTACCAGTGACATTGTGAAATATGCATTACTAGCACCATTTTATAGTTGAGAATGTTGTGGCTTACTGATATGATAAAATACTTTTTGATATTTTAGGATAGAATGCAGAGGTAAAATTCTCAAGTGCCCTTATACTCTTTAAACATTTTTTTAATGTTTTTTATTTATTTTTGAGACAGACAGAGGGTGAGAGGGGGAGGGGCAGAGAGAGAGGGAGACACAGAATCTGAAGCAGCCTCCAGGCTCCAAGCTGTTAGCACAGAGCCCAACATGGGGCTTGAACTCATGGATCATGAGATCATGACTTGAGCTGAAGTTGGATGCCCAACCAACTGAGCCACACAGGTGCCACTTTAAAAAATTTTTTTTAATGTTTACTTTTGAGAGAGACAAAGAGACAGCACATAAGCAGGGGAGGGGCAGAGAGGGAGGGAGACACAGAATCTGAAGCAGGCTCCGGGCTTTGAGCGGTCAGCACAGAGCCCAGTATGTGGCTTGAAGTCACAAACCATGCGATCATGACCTGAGCCAAATGCTTAACTGAGCCACCCAGGCAACCCTCCCCTTATATACTCTTGAAGCGGACATTAAGGAAAGTTGGTTTGCTTGTTGAAGTGTTTAACATGTGTAAGTACAGAACTTAGTGAATCCTTGTCCACAAATATTTTTTTACTAAATATGAGCTCTATAAGGGCAGGGATTCTTACCCTTTTTGTTCATTGCTGTAGTCCCAGTGTCTGATACATATAGATACTTAGTAAATATTTGGTGAGTGAATAGCTACTGACGACTAAATATCATTAAGCATTCTGTACAGATGAAATAAATAGCATCAGTATTTGGTTAGTTCTCATATTGTGTTGATAAGTAGGGTTCTTAAAACTGACCTTCATAAGTGTACTACACCTAGATACTGTGCAACCCTTTCTGATTACTAAGTAATGTAAATAAAAGACATCTTTTCTTAATGCATAACAAATTACCACAAATTTAGTGGGTTAAGGAAACATCCTTTTATTAACTCACAGTTCTGTGGATCATACGTCAATGGTATGACTGGGTTCTAAGCTCATTGCTGTTAATTAGAAGATTTCAGTCCATTGCAGTTAGAGGTCTGAGGTCTCCATTTCTTTGTTGTCTGTTGGCTGTAAACTGCTCTCAGTGACTTGTCACTACCTCAGTTTTTGCATGTGACCCCTCCCCCTTCCAGCAGCATGTCAACTCTTTCTGTGCTGTCTCAACTGTCCTTAGGCAGTTAGCCACTGAGGGCCAGGAATAGGTGAGGATATGCTTCTAGGAGACTCATTTAGAAGAGACTGGGTGGCTCAATTGGTTGAGTGTACAACTTCGGTTCAGGTTATGATCTCACAGTTTGTGAGTTTGATCCCCGCGTTGGGCTCTGTGCTGACCACTCAGAGCCTGAATCCTGCTTCGGATTCTGTGTCTCCCTCTCTCTCTGCCCCTCCTCCCCCAACAACTCTGTCTCAAAAAAAAATTTTTAAGAGACTCATTTAAGGGGCACTCGGGTGGCTCAGTTGGTTGAGCAAGAGCAGAGCCGACTCTTGATTTCGGCTCAGGTCATGATCTCATGGTTCATAGAATCGA